>JACDOX010000004.1:9551924-9643008 GCA_014549065.1 Cardinalis cardinalis | reverse complement strand
CTATTTTGTCAATATGCCTTTCTCCCATCATCCTGACAAACCACTGATTCTTGTAAGGCTGTGTGCTTACAGCCAGCAAAGAAACTGAGTTATGCAGACACAAAAACTAAACCTGAATGATGAAGAGGAAGCAATGTCATTGTAAGGTCTATTTCCATTTGCCAGCACTACACTTGAGACAAGATCTAAACAAATTATACATATTGCCTGAACAGCAGARCTGTGTTGGCAAACAAATGCACACAGCATTAAAGGAAGAGAAAGCAATCTCTGTTACCATTCTGGGTTTCACCGTTGGCCATTCAAAGAAAATGTTTGAAATTTCTCTGAGAAGATGTACTGACACTTGCATGGGGAATTTTGTGTTGGAAAAATTGCCAGTGGGTGCCCTGGTACCTTCAGAAAGAGCAACAGGAAATGCTGCTGATTTCTAAATAGTGTTGCTACAGTGCAGTGGAAGCAGATTGTGCTTTTAAGGGAGAGTGAAGCTAAGCAAAAAGGAGTAATGGTTTTAACTTCTACAAGTAATTTRCCAGGAGAACACTGATTAATGATAACAGATGCATTCCTGTCAATTCTCTTCAGAAAATTGTTCTCCAGTCACCAGAATTTTGCTTTCTTGTACGGATGTACATTTAATAATGTTTATCTAATAGTATGATTCACCATAAGAGGATACAAAAAATAATATAATAGAAAAGACTGGTATCTAAAATCTTACCCTGCAGATGGCTCTGTGATTGTTCATTCTCTTTTGATTTTTTTCTCACATCCATATAATGGAGCCATAGCTTTTATATTTGAAGCTTGATGGTGAATTTGAGATATTTCAACAACAAACTGTGCACCAAGAGGATATATGGTTGACAAAGTAAAATTATGAATATGCATTAATAGTCAGTAACACCATGGGTCACATGTTGGTTGGTTCAACTACACCATGGGTTGTAGTTGAAGATAAAAACCCCAGCAAATCTGTTCTGCCCAAAGACTACCATGTTCTCTAGCAAAGCAGGAGACTGTATACTAGCACAGAAAACAGTCTTTACTGAAGCTAACATGTCTCTTCTSAGGCAATGTGGGAAGGAGGATAGAGGAGCAAACATCTCTTTCTCCTGTGATTTTTTCCCCATGTTAAGCTGATGTGGGGCCCTCATTCAGCAGAACTTGTACAGAAATTGCAATCAGGCAGACAGAGGTCCAGGTTTCATCCCTTCCAGATGAGGTTTGCCTTGGTGGGTGCAGAATCAGGCCCATCAGCCAGCTGTCAGGCTGGGGATCAAATTGCATCTTTACAGAAGAGCAGTGCCAAGCCCCACAGACTTAGCAGAAAAACCTTTGTGGAAAGTCTGCTGCTCAGGTCTTCTTGGTAAGCTCTTCCCTGAGAAGTCAATCTCAGTTCTAATGCTTTTTGATACTGCTTTATCCCTAGAAGTCCAGCTGAATTTATAGCCCAGAAGCAAAGCACCTCTATGCAGAATTGGCAATAATCAGCAAAATTGAGCTATGTCATACTGCTGAGATCTCACAGCCCTAAGGCCCCTGTAGGTACAGAGTTTGTGGTAATTGGGAGTGGGGCTGAGGCCGACAATGGCTACAGCTATGAGCAGCAGGTRAGYAGCACTGACAGCAATGAGCCATGGAGTGCCCAGGGGCACTGACCCATCACCAAAGGGAACAGAGGGCACTCAGGTGCARTGCATCAACATGAGGGGTGTAAAAGGTTGGGCTAAAGAAGGGCAGATGCTTCAGCCTTTTGATGTGGTGTGGTGTTACTCTGGATGGGTGGATGCCTGAGGTCTTCAGATGTGGTATGGTGTTATTCTGTATGGGCAAATGCTTGAAACCTTCTGGAATTGTATGGTGCTACTCTGTGTGTCATGGCTGCCTGGACTGTGGCATAAGTGGTGATAGGCCTCCAGCTTATTCTTAGAGAAGCTATTTGTATTTCTTGCATGAGAGGAGAAATAACTTCTAGATCACATATCCAGAACTAAAAGGCAGTAAAGATGAGAGAAAACATTACCTTGTTTAAAAAAATTCAGTTCTTTAAGAAAAATGTACAAGGGCTTTTTTAAAGCCCTCTGCACTGAATCTATCACTGTTTGTTTTTTGAGTATAAAAAAGCCATAAAGAAACAAACATTTAATGTATTTGGCATTTTGTATATTAAAACAGTTGGTTAACGTGATCAAATTATTATGAATATTTATAAGAGATCTGCAACCAAAGCTAGAAGCAATGAAAATTGGCGCTGCAATGTCTACTGCTCTCAGATGGGATTTTTATACTTATGTACAACATATCAAATAGGTTATTGTCATTTTCCTTTTAATAAAATCTACAGTCTCTCCTACTGTTTCTCCTCATGGACCATATGAGAACATTATCGTTTCATCTCTGCGAATCCACTTTGTCACCATCATTAATTCTATTGATGTCTCTCTTGTGTTTGTCCTTCCAGCTGAGTGTTCAAAACAGCAGTAGTTCAAAGTCAGATACTTCCATTAGGGGCTAGTTTTACACAAGTTAATTAGTCAATTTTCTTTCACACAGTAGCAGTAATTCTACAGAAGAGTTCACATAAATTTTAAAATGTTCTAAACAGTTTTTTCCTTCTTTAGTGTTTAATTTGGACTTTATCAAAATTAATTTTCCTGCTTTTCTTATTCTATTGAAATAAACACCATCAAAGCACCCCAGGTACATTTCATATATGCTGCTAATTATCTCTGAGCTGTATGGAAGTTAATAAAGAGGAAAAATCCTCATGTAATAAACTAAATGTCCTTCTTTTAAAGAGAAAATTTAAATGAAAAATATTTAATTAAAACTGTGATCATCTAATCATTTCATATATCTTTGTACAATGGATCTGAATTTATATAGTAGAAGAGCATATAATTAAATATAAATGGACAGCAAAACACACTAGATATAACTAACATAAATATTCTGGTTTATTTTTAAATGCAACCTCTGAGAAGTTAAATTCAAGCCTGTGCTCAAGTTCAAACCACTTTTCAAAGGCACAGAAATTCCCCAAATTTCTTCTTCACTGACTTCCCTATCTAATAAGGAGCTGGCCCCTTGAGATAAGGAAAATGTCTGTAGAAAGAGTCCATAAAATTTCACTCAGCCAGCTCAGCAGTATACATTTCTGAAGCACGTAACCAATAATCATTTTTTGCCTGTTTATTAATGCCAGTAAGATCAGACACACGTTCTCCCTGTGCTGTACAAATTTTGGGGTGTCTTTGGCAGCTGTTTCTAACATTGTACAGTAAGTTTCTAGTTTGAAATTCTTAATGTTTATTTTTGATTCTTCAGTATTTGCCCTTTTGTCATCTACTTCCAAAAACTCAAAAATGCACATTCTTAATTTGCCTTTTTAAGTTATAAYTAAATACTAATAAAATTTCATTTTTAAATGAAAACATATGTAAAGAGAGATGGCATTCGCTCAAACTACGCAAAAAGGCAGAAATCTTCATCTTCCCACTTTCCCTATGAGATGTACAAGGATAGAATTCTAGTTTCTGTTTTACCCATATGTTCACTTGAGAAATGAAAGAATATAATTTTTATTAAAATTATTTATTTCAAGTTATACATATTTCTGCGGAGACTTCTAATTGTTTTACCTTAATATCAAGGTTTCATATGAAGGAGCATGTCATATCAGTAATCAWAGTATTGTAGAATGGTTTGGGTTTGAACTGACCTTCAAAGGTCATTTAGTCCAAATCCCCATCACTGAGCAGGGACATCTTTCACTACGTCAGATTATTCAGAGTCCCATTCAACCTGACCTTCAATATTTCCAGAGACGAGGCATCTACCACATCTCAGGCCAACTTATTCCAACTCATTCCTCCTATCTAAACCGAATCTACCCTCTTTTACTTTACAAACATTATCCGTTCTATTTCTATATAACCTGCTAAAAAGCTTGTCCCCACCCTTCTTATAAGCCCTTGTTGTGTGAAAAGGGGAGATTTCCTCAACCCTTAGTGTGGGGAGATTACTTAGCCCTCAGTGTTTAATTTGTCTGTCAGCACCCCAGGAAAGCCAAGACTCTTGTGTCCAGCCTGTCTGTTGGTGTCCCATTATGGGAATCCTTCACTGAGCAGTCCTGCTAGATCAGAGAATGGCTTGACTGACTCACTGAGGGGCACACACCAACCGCATGAGGGAGACCCTTCGACAGATCTTCCCACCTTGTGATCCCCCACTGGGTTTCCCATTGCACTGAATATGTTGCCTTTTCCTGCAACTGCCTGTGAATGACTCACACCAAGAGTTCCAGAACAACATTCCTTATTAATATAAAATTGTGATAGGTTAAGTTTCAAGCATTGTCAGTAGTAGTGTTGGACTGCAAAAACATGTTCAAAGCAATGCACAGCAAAGGTAAGATCCCCAGTAAAAACATTCAGCATGGAGAGAGTACAATTCTTACCCAATAAGTGACCCTATGGGATGTGGTGGTTTTCACAGGGATCCCAGGAAGGGGGAAGAGACAAGGATCTGACTCCCTGTTTCAGAAGGCTAATTATTATTCAGAAGGCTTATTTTATGATATATATTATATTTAACCTATACTAAAAGAATAGAAGAAAGGATTTCATCAGAAGGCTTGCAAGCAAAGGAGAAAGAATGGAATAATAGCAAAATCCTGTGACTGACCGAGACAGTCTGGACAGCTGGACTTTGGTTGGCCATTAATTAGAAACAACAGTGTGAGACCAATCAAAGATCCACTTGTTAGATTCTACAGCAGCAGATAATTATTGTTTACATTTTGTTCCTGAGTCCTCTCAGCTTCTCAGGAGAAAAATCCTAAGGAATGAATTTTTCATAAAACATGTCTGTGACAATGGAGGAGATGACAGGTTAAGCCCATCAACTGATCTCAGCAGTTATGATAGAGTTTTCCCTAACTTCTTGTTATTTTTAGGTTGGCCTTGAGTAATTCTAGTCATACATACCTTTGTTACTGATTGGCGTAAAATTCTCTCACTTCACTTTTAAAGACAGAGTGAAAAAAATAGAGAGCACACACCTTGTGGGGCGGGGTCATATGCTGGAGGGGGATAACTTTGGGACGCAGGTGGGGATTAATCTTACAATTAGGCTGTAATGAACCAAGTTCATCTGAGGAGTGTGATTTTGCCAGAGTTGTTGGCTCAGCAGCAGGATATCTACCCTGGCTGACAGTTACTATGCAGTTTCTCAGCTTCAAAGCATCACCAAGTTCCCCTCCCTGCAAGGGTTTCAGCAGTGCCTGGCAGTGGTGTCTCCACKCTGCTCCCCTCTCTATTCCAACCCCCTTAGCAGGTGCCTATAGTTCCAGATCATGTGAATTGGGAATTATCATGGAATAGGCTTTGCACATGCCAACTGCATTCCACCCAGGGAGCAACGATTGTGTTTTTACCCTATTATTTCCATACCTAACCTCCACTGGGATGTGGATATAATTTCTCAGTTTCCTCTAATTTCACAGCCAGTCATCTCTCCATAGTCCTCTTTAATGAAAGATCACAGGAAGATCTCTCCAGAATCTTTTTTGCTTCATAACCCAAATTCTCTCAGCCTGTCTTCTTAGGAAAGCTGCTCCAGCCCTCTGTGGCCCCACTGGTGACGCACTCCTATAAGTCAAWGGTTTTGTTGTAATGAGGATCCCAGAGCTGGATGCAGCACTCCAGGTGGGATCTCATCAGAGCATAGCAGAGGAGCAGAATCACCTCCCTTGACATGCTGATCATGCTGCTTTTTATGCAGCCCAGGCTACAGTTGGCTTTCTGGGCTGCAAGCACACATTGCTAGCTCATGTCTGGCTCATCCACCGTCATCTCCAACCCTCTCTACTAAGCTGTTATCAACCCCTTTCCCCTCAGCCTGTGTCGGTACCAGGGGTGACCCCAGCCAATGTGCAGGACCTTGCATTGGCCTCATTGAACTTTTTGTGAGTTCCCATGGACCCACATCTCAAGCTTGTTCAGGATCCTGGATGATGTCCCATACTTCAGGCATGTCAGCTGCAATGCTCAGCTTGGTGTTGTCTTCAAATTTGACAGATATAGTAAGTTAGAACCAATTAATTTTCTGTTTTAAGGTTTAAAGTCACTTATGTGCCCTTATGTATTGTAGGTTAATGATCAATATTGTAAAGTTTGAAAATCTATCAGTTCAAATAAACAAGTGAGTACAGCATTCCCCCCAAATAAATCCCCACTAAGCTACGCTTTTGTTGGTTATGAGCTAAATTTCTATATATTTCTTGCAGTTATTTTTTCCAGTGTGACTTCCAGAAATTCAGTTAGGAATGAACCTTAAGTACAAAAAAATGTAAGCAGATTTTTTTAAATTAAGGATTTTTTTTCTTCATTTAAACAATTTTCAGAGCTCCATCAGTGCAGAAAAATCAAAATACTATTTATTTTTAAGCATTTAGCCTAACAGCATGTTTGGAGTTCTTGAAGCCTTTTTGTCACAAACCAGTCACTCCAGTTCCTGATGTCAAAACTACCTATAGAAAAATTGGAAAATAGAAACACTTCTAAGGATGTACACATAACTCCAATTATTTTTGTGGAATGGGGGGTAGCAGGGAGGGGTGGGCAAATAAGAAAATCTGAGCATAGGAATAAACAACATGACAGAATAATGCAAGTTAAATCAAAAATTGAAAGCACTCATACCCAGTTTAATGCTTAAATTTTGGGTTGAGTTGGAAATTTCTCCATGTACTTCAAAAGGGGCAAAGAAATCTAKCACATGAACATCATTTTGTAAGCTGTCTTACCAGGCAATAGAAAAYTGTGGAGGAAAAAAAGAAAGGTTATGGTACCAGTATACCATGGAGGTGATTTCAATTAAGCTCAAAAAAATTGCTTAATGTTTGTGGAAAGTGCTGGCTTAAGCATCTCTAAGACTCRTCCTTCAATTATCCTCAAAATTATTCAGGCATAGTCTGGAAATAGCCATTCAGGTTCTGAATGCTGTCTTGACAGCAATACCTTTCACTGCAGGTGCAGAAAAGTCACTTTTCTGGAGGAAAAGAAAATGTAGTTTTTCACAGCTACAGTCACAATTCCATCTCTGAGAACATATTTTTTTTAAGTTAACACTTATCCACTAGAAATAGGGTTAGACTTTAGTGAAATTATTTGAAATTCTTGCTTGCAGAATGGACTTAAGACATGTAAAGAAAGAAAATACAATAAATAGTGATGTTTAGTGACTGGGTAGGTAAAAGGTTGAGTCTAGTCAAGGAGAATTTCCAAATGGGTCCTCATGAAAAATACTCATAAAGGAGATACTCTCTTATAAATTTGTATAGGTACAGTGGCAGAAAAAATGAGATCAAGGGAAATGTATGCCCACTGCTGATTGAGGTGGATGCCATTCAGTGTCTTTGCTCTGGTTTTCACTCACAATTTGTGCTTTTAAATTTCCYGAGTCCCATGCCAGCTGGCAAAATTTAGAGGAATGAAATACCATTAGTTGAAGAGAAATGCCAAACCAGGACCATAGGCAATGAGGACATTTATAAATGTTGAAAGGGCTTGACAAGATACATCCATGGAAGATGAGGGAGTGGGCCGATGTAACCAAATTAGGATAAAGTGTAGGTAGCTTCATACAATACTGGCTTGCATTAGTAAAAGAATAGAGAGTAGGTCAAGTTATGTCATCAGTCCCTTCTGCTCAGCACTTGATAATCTACCTGTGGAGTAGTCTATGATGTGTACAGCTTCAACATACAAAAAATAAGACTGAGAAAATAGTAAGAAATCTAACAGAGAGCCATCAACATTGTGAAAACTTTGCAGCATATGAGGAAAGGCTGAAGGTTCTGTCTTAAGCCTTGAAAACAGAGAGCTGAATGGGGACATAATTTTTTTCTTCAGCTCCTTATTGGGGGATAATAAACAAGATGAAGCCATTTTTTTCTCAAAAGTACTGGTGTGAGAGGCAACTGGCAGAAGTTGCAACAAAGGAAATTATGGCTAGGTAGTAAGAAGAAATTTTTCATAACTGTATGTGAGTGTACTTAAGTGCTGCAACAAGGTGCCCATAAAGGCTGTGGAATTGTCATCCTTGGAGATATTCAAACTTCAAGTAGAAAAGATCCTGAGCAACCAACTTGCATTTTAAGKATGACCTGCTCTGAGCAAGGAGTAGGACTCTATGACCTTCAAAGGCCTCTCAAAACCTAAATAATTCTGAAGTCGTATGAATGTAAATGATATTGACATAGAGGATAAATCATGTTTCTATAGGTTTGCCTGGGATAAGCTTTGTGAACTCATTAACAAGCACAGACAAACCCATAGATACAGTTACCTAAAACATGCCAACTTGTTTTTACCTCTTATTACCCTTCACCTAGTAATGTCATATTTAATCAAATATAACATCAAGGACAAGGACAGTACATAGCAGTGAAAAGTCTTCCTGGAGATTGAGGGGAAGACAGTCAGGAAATGTCAGAGATGTKTATGGGCATTGTCACAACAGAGTGATGCAGGAATAAAAATGCAGAAAATACAAAGGAATATACAGCTGCTGGAGAACATTCTGTTCTTCCAGGCCTTGGAAAGTAAGTTACACTTATTCCACAGGCTATCGTGCTCCTTTGGAGATGGCAATCTGCTTTAGTTATCTGCTGTTTCAATCATTGAATGCAGAGATTCACAGTAAGGGATTCTCATCAGTGCAGTTCCCTTAAAGCCTTCACTTGACCACCTAAGTACTGTTCATTTTTACAAATTATATATGTCAGATAGGGAATCAGAGATCACTGTAAAGGGAATGTTTAAAAGACTGAGAGGTAGGGCCTGTTTTAAACTTTAAACACACTTGAATGAATTAATTCACAAACAGCATATTTAATGCTASTAGTTTTCAAGATTGTTAGGCATTTTCAGTACCCCTATGTACTGTTACTCTGTAACATTTACATTCTAAATTCTCTGTGATCACACAATGCTGTGGAGTTGATGCYGAAGAATTAGTGCTGACAGCTGTGGTCCCTGTTGGTTCTTAACAACAAAGGTCAAGGTAATCTGCCTCATGAGCTCTTTGATGAGAGAAGTCATTACTGAATTGAGCTTGTCTTCTGTCTCCATTCTTCTTCTATAGATTTGATGATTTGCAATATTTTATCTCCCCCCAAGCACTCTCCCGCCCTTCAAAAAATGATGGTTTCCTCCTGGTACTACTTGCCTTGGGGCTTTTTACAGTAATTTTTTTTCTGTAGTCAGCAATATATTCTGCCTATTTTCTGTGCCTTAAGCTAATCTTGTTCTTTGGCAACTTTAWTTTTACTTGTATGAGTCACTACAACACATCTATTTGTCTTTGGTGGTCACGTGTTCATTTACTCATGTCAAATGTTTATATATTGTGAATCTGGTATACCATTCCAGTGTTCTGAAATACTCTCATGCTACTGTTGGCTATACTCTCTTATTGCCCTTGTAATGGGAATTAAGGCAAGCTATATTAATTATATTTGATCACAGCACTTGTATGAATTTCACAGGACTCTTTTGAGAAGCTAATACAGGCTTCAGATCTCCCCCTTTCCTCTAAATAAGCAATTTTAGTTTATTTTATTTAACAGGTAGAGTGTGCATGTATAACAGAAACCCTGTAGTATGTTTTCTGATTACTGGTCTGTGACAGTATTTGTTTTGCCAGCTTTGTTATCATTCACTACCCAATTCCTCCCTCATGTCTATCCCTTTAAACTCCTTTCTGGACACTCAGTTCTTCTGTTCCTGATGGTATTTTTATCCCTTACAGCCAGTAATTATCTCACCATTTCCCCCAACTCATGCATCCTTTTTTTCCCCCAGTTTTTCAACAGACATGGTAGATGAGTTTTGCCTCTCTTAACTGTTTTATCATCTGCAAGTACAGGCATGAGGAATAGTCTCAGCTGGGTTCTACCACACTGCATTCTACCACACTTTTACTCCATAGTAAGATGCAAGACCCCCAAAAATTCGATGAACTTTCACTTTGCATTTTCATTTTGGGTTTTCTGTGTTTGTTTGTTTGTTTGTTTTTTTGTTTGTTATGTCTAGTGCCTCTGTGCACCTGGATGGACAGGAGAATTTTGCCAATTTGCTGAAAATGCATGTTTAATTTACCCAAATAATTGTTCTGATGGAGCAACTTGCATTGATGTGAGTCAACTGAGAGAACAACCTTTGTTTCAGTGTTTGTGTCCTCGTGATTTTACAGGTAAGGCATATACAAATCATGTAGATACAAATAATCTAGTTTCATTTCCTTTTAAATATTCAAGTATATGTATGCTGGATTAAAAAAAAAGGATAAAGAAGTATTTTGAGAGTAATCACACCTCTCTGCATTTTCTGCCCTCTGCTGTGATGCCTATAAAATCTGAATAGAATTTACAGGTTACTTTTGAATCTTCCAATTAAGGTTACAGTAATAATATTCCTAGAATAGGCTTTAGCTTCAGTTTAAGAGACTAAGTGTACGTATACATATAAAACTTTTGCATGTGAGCTACATGTCTGATGTCTAATTATAGTTCCTGGATATCTAATTAATGAGAGAAATGGGATTCAGGAAGTTTGTTAGTTTTTATTTGCCTGTATTTACTCAGATAACTTTACTCGGCTTTTGAGAGCTGAATTCCACCTTCTATTTAAATACCTTAGTGAATCACCAGTGATTTATGAAATTTAATTTGGTGTGGGATTAACTGATTCATTTTAYTTAACTAAAGCCTAGTCTTCGAGGTTCTCTGTATTGTCAGTCAGTTTTTTAGAGGGGATTATAACCACTGTGTCAGATATTTGTTAGTGATTGACACAGTTCCTTCAGCAATGTTTTGCTTTTAATTAGATACAAAAGAAGCCAAAAAAGTAGCTTATATTAAACACGCTGGTGTTTTGGGTTTTTTTTAAGAGGCACAGAAAATAATTTCTGATTTTTTCCTCCAGCCTTATCCTTTAAAAAGAAGCTCATTGAAGTTGGATTCTAAAATCCTTCTCTTATCTTTGACTAGAGAGGGAACTGAAAGAGAYGATTCAAATGTGATTCATTGCAGGTTTAGGTAATATTATGAAGAGAGACATTAACAACATGTACATCAATTTAAAGATAAGTGCCAGAAATATTAAGAGAACTTTAAAAATACTAATTTGAAATGTAGGAGCAAWGTTTATTACCCACAGAATGAAAATTAATCTAAAGAACTGGTGTCAATACACAGAGGAAACAGACTTTAAATCTACTATCATTAAAAAAGAAATAAGAGTTGAATAACACAGAGTTTATTTATAACATTTCTTTTAACTTCTCCATTATTCCCTTTAGGGTTTTATTTTTTCAATCTATGCTTGACTTTTTAAAATTGGTGTGACGCCTATAATTATGAATTTGTGAATAAAAATAATGTTTCACTACAATACTTCAAAGCTTTTGAGATAATTTAAAGTTTCTAGTGTACAATATGATCATGAAACAAAAGTTCAACAGGTTACAATAAATGGCAATAAATATAAGCAATTAATAGAATTAAACGTTGCCAAACACTGAGTCATGGCTGAATTCAAGTGGAAACAACTTTGTTTTTCAAGGATATCTTTCTATGATGCCAAGATTCTATTTTTGTGAATTCTCATTGTAAGGGGTTCTATATATTGCAATCGATTTTTTTTCCACTTTTTCTGCTTTTTAATAGGCAGTTACTTCTTCAGTCTAGATTCATAAAAAAATTAATTTATACCTGTTTATTGTTTCATTTATGTATTTGGAAAGGGAAGTGAAATGTAGTAGAAATTTTGGTACATCTACTTGACTCTGAATTAAATAAGTTTCTGCAACCAGAAAAGCTATTGTAGTTTCACATCTATTGGTTCTTAATTGTGTTTTTAAATTATGAACACTACAGCTGCAGCTTTTGCATTAACATTCAAATCATGTTTGGAACAAACATCTTGTGGAACACAAAATATGACATGATGTAACATTCTCAGCTGTGAAAAGCAGAACTTTTATTTAAAAAGTAATAAACTCGCTTCAGTTTGGTTCCATACTCTTTAACAAAACTTTGTAGAAACTTGATGTATATACATGAAATTTTAAACTATAGATTTTATTTCTGTTTATATGTAAAGAAATTTGAGTCTTTTACTCAGGAAATAAATGTTAAGTTTAAATGCTCATAGAATAAAAGGTTATAACACATAGTTATTTTTGTTGAATAGGTGTCATTACTTTGGTGTTTTCAATTTGCTTCTACTGTTAGTTTATTATTTTCATTTTTTTTTCTCTTCTCTGGAAATGGATAAAAACCTTTGACTCTACAACAGTGCTTGTAAGTAATATGTCTTAGGGCATTGAAACAATCCATATCAGCAATTTCTCAGGTCCTGCACAGTAGACCAATTGTCCTTGAATAAACTTCCTCTAATTTATTGCTATCTTTCCTTGTGTGTAGAGCAATCATATTGGCAGGAATTGATTTGGCAGGTTAGACACTTCATCTTCACTTCACATAAAAGTCCTTTAATTTAAATAATCTTACTACTGCTAAAATAAACTGAATCCCAAGAAAACTCATCARCTGGAGTTTAAAGTACTACTTCAATTGCATATTTTTTCCTTATCTTAAAACTTTTTATAGCACTCATTAAGATTGTTCATAGGTTTATCCACAATTTCTTTTTTCTCTTTCACTGTTTTATTGAGACAGATCTTCTAATTTCTACAGGTATATGGGAAATGCATATAACCATGCTTTGATGGAGATTGCCCTATTGAACTGTGTAGCATATTTGAAACAGTATTCTGTAGAAGGTATCTCTGGTGCCAGAATAACTAATGTCCTCAAGAACGAGCTATGGGATATAAAAGTTCCTATGTCTTTCAAAGCCTAGTTAAGGCAACATTTATTTTAATCCTTCTCTGTGGCCAAATGCACCTTTTTAAATGCTTTTGTTCTCAAGGATACAGTGGTGACATTTTTTAACTCTGGTGGGCAGTTAAATATTGAACATCTGGTTGTTCACTCTTCCCCAGTGAAGTGCTGGAAAGAATCAGAAGCATAAAAGTAAGAAAAGTTGAGATAAAGATAAATCATTAGGTCAAGCAGAAGCTGTTCACATAGTGAAGCAAAATAAGGAATTCATTCAATACTTGCTGCTAGCAGGCAAGAGTTCAGCCATTTCTAGAATATTTGRGGAAGACCTCTATTTCATGTCAAAGTGCAGTGGTAATCTCCTATGTCTCAAAACTCAAATAGATAAAAAGTGTAGTATTTCTTTTCCCACAGCTCTAATCCCTATAGTAAAGGTGAGCAAATAAAGGAATTTTTGAAGCATCATGGGAGGTAGCTATATCACTGGAGCATRCTGGAATTACACATCAGTATCTGTCTCAGCAACAGATACTGACACTTTAAGCTTTGTTCATTGCACTTTATGTGTTATTGTAATTGTCACTTCTGAAAGAGAAATGGTTAGGGCATATAGATGCCAAACATCAATGACCATGTAGTGAAATAATGGAATAAAAGAAGTCATTTGTTAAGGAGTGCTACAGGAATTCACTCAGAATACTTACATTCAGACGTGAATAAAAAAGGAACAGCTTGTTGCTTTTCAGAAGACTCAGTTTTTTATTAAAGAAGAATTTTCAGAGATAACTGACAAAAAAGCAATATGAACAACCAAAGTACTTCTCATTCTAATCCTCTTCAGCAGATGCCCCGAAACCGTACCTGCTTTTTAAAATGCCTTTTAGGAGGTGTGTCCATATAGCATTAGTAAGGGTGAAAGGAAAATTATTTTATCTAGTCTGTTSCTTCAAATTTGCTCACAATGCAGGTCTCTCCCAAAGCCAGTAAAAGTCCAAGAAAAAACRTGAGTTGCACTGACTGTATACATCAGAAGGATAACATGTACTGAATTGGAAGGGACCAACAAAGATCACCATGCCCGAGTCCTGCCTCTGCACAGGACCACATCAAAATCATGCCATGTGCCTGAGAACATTTTACAAAGGCTTCTTGAGTGCTATCAGCCTTGGTGCTGTGACCTGGAGAGCATGTTGAAGTGCYCAGTCACCTTTTGGGGGAAGAACCTTCTCCTGATATTCAGCCTAAACCTTCCTCAACTCTACTTCATGTCATTCGCTTGAGTCCTGTCCCTGGTCACCACAGAGAAGAAATTGGTACCTGCCCTTGTCTTCCCTGCATGAGGATGCTGCAAATCACATGGAGGTCTCCCCTCAGTGTCTTCCGAACAGACCAAGTGATTTCAGCTGCTTTTCATAGGGTTTCCCTTCTAAGCCCTTTCACCTTATTGTGGGCCTGCTTTGGATGCTCTCCAACAGCTTTGTATCCATCTCATATTGTGGCGCTCAAAGCAAAAACTGGGCCCAGGACTCAAGGTGACGCCTCACCAGAAAGTGGGTTGTAAGGACACCTATCTGTACTAAGAACTCTCACCTAAGATGATAGCAAGATGAATTACATAAAAACACAACAGTTTCAGTCCATCCAGGGCAGTTGGCAGTACTAATTGCAATGAAAGGATAGAGAAGTAAACAACGAAAAAATAAAAAGGACACATTATCCATACTGGCATAATATTTAATATGAAGCAGATAAACTCCTGGACCATGAATGAGGACTATGGCTATTGTCTGATGTTGTAGCATACTTGTAATTACTCCAAGCAGACTCTGATCTACAGTAGTTCAAGTCAACTTTTTTTTCTCAGGTCCTAATTTCCACACAAAATACTAAAGCTATTGAAATTTTGTGCTGGAAATACTTCTAATATTTTGGCATGCAGCAATTGCATGAAAAGCCAAAAGACTATAAAAACATTCTACATAAAAATTCAAGGAGGAATGTAATATCAGTATTTAAGTTCTGCCTGCTTTTAAAATGGAACAAAATGCTCCCAGTGCAGGCAGATATTTATGACTATGTTCATATTTTCTAATAGTTTAGTTTCTGGTTTAATTTGCTGTTCACTGTGTATTTTGCCAATTTGAGTAAGTAGGAATTTTAATGGAATTTTTGTTCATTAAGAATAGGTATGGTTAACTTAAAGATGCTGCAGGTTTTTTTTAAGAAACATGGCTGTATCAAGGTCTGGATTTCTAAGCATATAATTAGTAAAAATCTCAACTAAAAGACATGCTTTAAAATGCACCCTTAAACTTGGCATATGRAATTTTTCGGAGAGCTACATCTGCTCATGAACTCCAAAAATGACTTTCACCCATCTCTATAAACCTTGTATTTTTTAAGAGAAGAACAAGCTGACGTGTACTTGACTTTCTGGGACTATTAACCCAGAACTCAAACTAAAGAAGAAATTTACATAACTGACTGAATATTTTATAAGTAGCAAAGTTTCAGGGACATAGCAGGAGTGTTTCCTGTTCACAATGTGTTCCTGTGAAAGTCTGACCTCAAGTCCAGGTGCATGTTACACGGCCCACCATTTTATTCTCCTGCTTCCCAGCTCCTACCAACCTACCATGCCTCATTTTACTAGGGCATACAACTCAAAGATTTACCTGTAAAGGAGTTAGAACTGTGCTGATTTGCTTTAGTTTGTCTGGCTCTTGTGGGTTTACAGCTATTGATGTCTATGTTTTCCTTTTTTATTCATTCAGAGTAAAAATTAAAAGGCTGTTTTTTTGTTTTGTTTGTTTTTTTTCCTCTATGGATAGTTTGTAAGTCTCTTATTGCGAAAATCACTGCATAATTCATTCATATTCCCAAATACATAAATCTGCTGTTAGCGACAAGGGAAACGGTAGCTTTCTCTAAACATTCAGAGAGGTAGTTGGATAGATAGTGAACATTGAAATAGCTATATATCACCCTGAAAAAACCATCACATCATCAATAGGAAACATGAGCGATGCAGGCCTTTCATGCAAAATCAGTAAAAAAGTCTTCTACACAAGTTGAAGTGCTTAAAAAAGCTAATTTACTATAATAACCATAGAGACATTATTTTCTGCTTCTCAGCTGAACCTGTGTTTACTCAGCCAAGTACACAATTTCAGATCTTGCCAAGGTACAAAAACTGTCAACAGCATTACAAATCACCTATCATACTAATGGGTTTAAAATGTGAGAAGGCAGGCAGTGTAGATATAATTATAGCATGTTTAAAAATATATAATGCATTGGAAAGATGAATAATGCTATAATGTAGATCTAGTGACTGTTTTCATTACAAAGCTGATCTCTGTAGCTCTATTTTAGCTCTTTAAAAGACCTCAGACTTACATCTTTTAGCTTTGAATATCAAATATCTTCTTTAAATTATGGATAACCAGGCGAATCCTATATTGCTTCCTTTTTCKCAGACACAATGTACAACATCATTATCTGGCATAGCCTACTGTACCTCCACTGTAGTTGGAATAATGTTAATCTATGAACTAAATAATCTAGACTTTCTTATGCTATATTTCAACCTTTGTGCTCAGTAGTTGTTTCTCCTATTAAAAAAAAAAAACAAAAACAACAAAAACCAACCCAAATGCATTCTGTTGAAATATGATATACAATACCACTTTGTTAAAGACTTAAAGCATGACTTCAGCTGTGTAAGTGATGTCTCTTATAATGTATATTTCTCTTGTCAAATAAACAGACTTCTTGGGCACTTCAAGAACTATCTTTTCTTTTGGTTTTGTTTATTTGGGTTTTTWAACCTGAATCACATTAGAAACTTACATTCAGCAACAACTTACATATTTTTGTTCTCACTCTGGGACTCTGAATTGCTCAAGWTTTCTCTTCCTGCAATATACTTGCCTCCATYTCTATTTACTGAGATATCTCACTTTGCACATGTGTTCCTTCAAAATATTTGACTTTAGATTTGTTTTYATGATACCTTTCTCCTCAGCATTTGCCACAATTTAGTATAATCTCTGTATAGGAGGTTTTATTTACATTTCAGATTAGAACAATTCAGATAAGAATATTAAATKATATTGAATTTACATCAGAGTGCTGCATCCAGTCCTATAGTCCTCAGCACAGGAAGGACACAGAGCCAGTATAGAGGACTGGAACAATTCTCCTGTGAGGAAAGTCTAGGAGGGTTGGGGTGGTTCAGCTTGGAGAAAAGAATCTCTWAACACTTTATTGAGGCATTTCAATRCTGCAGCTTACCAAAAGCAAAACAAAACAAATGTGAAGAGGAGCATTTTACAAGGGTCTGTAGCAACGAGAAGGGGTAGTGGCTTTAAATTGAAGGACAATACATTTACACTACATATAAGGAGGGAATTTTTCAGAATGAGAGTTGTGAAACACTGGACCAGGTTGCCCAGAGATGTGATAGATGTCCCATCTCTGGAAGTATTCAAGGACAAGTTGGAGCAACCTGAATTAAAGATGTCTCTGCTCATTGGAGGAGGCTTTGACTAAATGATCTTTAAAGGTCTCTTCCAACCCAATCTATTCTATCATCCCACGATCAATCTTTATGTCACCCACCCAAATTTGGACTGTTGCCTCGGTGCACTGATATTTATCTTTACTCCAGGCTCATAAACTATTATCTTATTTTTAATCCAGAATCCTTGTATCTAAATATTTAGACCCAATTTGCCAAGGAATATTTTCTAAAACTTAAAAAAGCTCCACCTCCTCTCTGGAACCTAACAGCAATGTTCAAGTGTCTTACAGAGAGCAGAGGGACCTGCAAGTATGGTGCTTTTTTATCCTGGCTAGGTAGGATGCTTATTCTCTAATCCGCCCTCTCTCAGGGGGTGTCTCTGTGAATGACTGTTCTGTATTATTTCATATTTCACTTATGGTGAATGAAAAAGGATCCAGCTAGATGAAAATTCTGTGTTCCAGGCATGAAAATTGCTTTGCATATTCTCCTAGTAACCTGTTGTAGTTTTTATATGAATCAKATTTTTAATGAGACATATAAAGGGCACTTTGACCAACAACAAAACAAAGAAACAAACAAAACCTTCACAAAAGAATAAGAGACTCTTTGAAAGAAAGGTCTGCAAAAGACTTTGCCAAGAGATGAATCTTTATGACCAGATTGCCAKCTAAATCCTGAATGCAACTGAGAGAAAGGACAGATAATCTATTAAGTGGTCAAAAGTCTAATTGCATGTTCCAGAATAATGAGTTCATTTTGGAGCCAAGGTTATTAAAATACATCTCAAACAAATTTAAAGACATTCTGTAAAAAGCAACTCAGCTAAAGACTGTGCTTAACCAACAGTTGAAGGAGAACTTTCAGAAAGAACTATTCCTAAGTGCCCTTAAATTATTAGTTGCATTCTAAACCAGGAGAAGGTAAAATTTTAACTGCATATTTTTCATTTKGCTGTGTATAGTTCATGAAGTAGTAGACAACTGCACTAAGTCACAAGCTGACTGTGGTCTGTGGAAGTCTTTTTGATCTTTTCAAAAAGCTTTAAATTCAGCTCCATGTAAATAAATTATGATAGCTGGTAAATTTTGAGAATAAGCATAATAATGTTTACTTGAGCTGGAAAATATTCCTATTATAGTTTGTATCCCCTTAGTCTGTGAAGCTGGGACAGTACCTAATGAACCTAGGTGTTTTTCTTTGGCTGCTTTACCTATTGGACATGTATGTCTTTATGCTGAAAAAGTTATGTTGCTTTCCCAAAAAAGGAAATAGTTTACTGGAACATTGGCCCATGATATGGTGTAAATATGCCTAACCATTTACACCTAATCAAAATCTAATCAGACAGTGCAYGATGAGTTCCAGTCTTAGAATTGTTATCTCCAACCCCAATAAATTCTTGTTTTTCATGAGATAATGGAAACTATCTCCTTTATAAGTTAATTAGCAAAGCTGTGTCATTACAAAATTATTATTGCATTGTTCTTGGGTTTACCTTATTTAATTTTTTTTTCTCTCAGAAGAATAACTCTTCTTCACAGGGATTTGTGAAACACCATCCTAAAATAAAGATACAAAGGAATTTTGGTAGTAAAATAAAAGAAAAAATATAATTAAACCTGTAAATTTAAACAAAATAAATATTTTTTAGATTATTTTTCAAATACCACTGTAGATAAATATGTTCCTTCTGATGCCAGCTGCCATTTCAGATGGCTGTACCATTTTTAATTTTTTTTTTTATTAAATGCAGGGATATGGCAGTGATAATCAATGAATGAGCAATTTCAGTATGATTTACTTTAGAAATATAAAATTTAATAATTTAGTCTAAACAAGTTGGCTAGATTTCACCTATAGTTGGTGAGCATTTTCCAATTTGATGTTTCTTCAACCTACCWATAAGAAAAATGCTTCCACCAATGAGAACAATGATGTGATCCTTTCTTTAATGCTTAGCTGTAGATAAAATATTTCTTTTATCAGTTTACAATTATATTCTGTTCTAAGAAGACCAAAAAAACCACACATATTAATCTTAAATAAATCTTAATTTGAATATTTATGCTAACTAGTTTATAAAAGARGTTTTTCTAATGTCAAATCCAAGTCATTTAAGCTTGATTGTTCAGCTGTCATGCAGAACTTTGAACACCTACCTGTATGAATGTCAGATCAGTTTTTTATTTCTGCCATTTTAAAATTCTTTTCTCATTCACTGAATTTAATTTACTTATAAAACCACAAAGATTTATCCTAATACCTAGATTTATCTGCACAGCTCTACACAGGTCCAAGGGAACAAAAGGAAATATTCTGAATCTGTGGAAACCTATCTAATGGTTCCAATAAATATTACTCTAAGTGGATTTAATGTATTTGAAAATAAGTAAATAAATGTAAAGTTCCAGGAAGTGGAATAAAACGTGTAATTTTTAAGCGCTTACAATGTCTGTACCAGGCTTGTCACTCTGATCTCTTTAGGATACATGGAAAGAGCTGAGAATTTTAGAGGCCTCCACTCAYATGACACTTTTTGTACTGAGTTCAGGATGAGACAAATCATACAACAGAAGTTGAATTTTTTATGACCTATAACTCAATAACATGGATGTAAAACCARCATTTCGGAGAGTGAACCTTAACTGTCCATGCTGTGCCAAAGAGCATATTTTTTAAGCTACTACTAGCTTCTTGGTTTGAATGGTTGAAAAGCAATGGCTCTGTGATTATTTCAGCATGTGCACATGTATGTACATATGCAATAAATTGAATTGGGTGTTACAACTGCCTTCAAAATCAGGGAACAAAAAAACATACAAAAAAACCTTGAGTTTTAGCTTAAAAAACTTACTTTGGAGAAAAAACAYTAAAAAATAATTATGATACAATCCAGTACTTGTGCATTGAAGAGAGATATTACATCATGTACTCTTTTTGCTTGATAAACTTGCTATCATGCAACATAGCAAACTAAAAATGTTTACTGTAGATCATCTCAATACACTCTTTATTAGCACACTGGTTGTTGACGTAGTTTCTGAAAAAAAAAAARAATATTAAATTGAGAGTGTAAGTACAAAAATAGACTAGAGCAGAATTCAAAAATAGACTAAGGAAAATCACATAAAACTAAAAATATCTCTAGCAAACATAAGTGCAGCCAAAGTCTGAGGGACTGCAAATTCTGTTTTATATGTTAAAATGTTTGGGTGAATTACAAATGAAACACACTAGAAGTTCTGGCTTTACTACACTGCACAATACAGAATGGAACTGTGAGTTATATTCTTTTTAAGAACCCTCAGGGACATATATGATAAAGTCAGACTTAATGATATATAAGCCTCTAAATGATTTTATTATGTTGAAAATCTTTGTTATGTGCTGGGTAGAAGTACACCATATGCATGTAAAGCCAGAAATGTATTAGTGATGTAACTGAAATATTAAAATTTAAATAATTTTCAGGGCAAATCTAATTGCTGCAGAAAATGAGTGGAAATGCAGTTTCAACATAATTTACAGTTTTTGCCCATTTTTATGATATTATTCTCATCCTTTTCCCTCCTTCTCCAGATCTTAAGGTCAATGGTTTCATGATGCTGCTGTTGGAAGCAGTGTTGCAGAATCCATAGTCTTTCACTGCAAGGAATGTGACATTCTTACTGGTGGTTTCTTCTTCATCTCCAGGATCCACTTGGGGTCATTTCTATTTGTCCACTTACACATTTTTTTCATTGGACTGCCGTTCTATTTTAGATCTCAATTTACATTTTATGGTGGGTCTAAACTATGTTAAATAAAATTTCTTTGTGCTTTTTGTTATCCTTCAGACCAGCTAGAGGTCTTCATCCTTTAACTAGGCACTGGTGAGTTGCCTGTTGTCATGGGGTCTCCCATCTCTGATCACTGCAGTGTTCCTCACATCACATCCTCTGTCTCTATTCTCAAGGTCTCTTGTTATGGTACCAGCCCTGTATTTGTATTGCATTAGACTAGTAAATGCAATTGAACTTATAACATCTACTTGTTCTTATTTATTTAAACCTATAATTATTCCATGTAAAGATAAAAAAAACCAAAGCAAATCAGAAGAAAAAACTATTATCGCAATTAGGCCAGCCAAGTAAGACATCACTGCAGGAAAGTCTGATGACCCTCAGTTCTTTCAAATTCAGTGCAAAGCTTATAGTCTATTGCTAGAAAAGGCAGTGTTGTTCTGCAGGGCTATGGGGAAAAAAACCCTCAAATTACTTTTAGAATTTGTATTGAATTTTCCGTCTTTCCTTCTTCTGGTACCAAACTCTATTTAAAAGATTCCTTGTTCTACTGATGTTTCTTCATTTCAGCAATGTCACATTTCAGTCTCTTTAGAATTGTTTGGTGAATTTTACCTGGATAAAGTTATTTGTGATTATTTCTTTAAGTATACTAGTAAGTTTATTATCAGGTATAGACATAAGTACTGTTTATCTGTTTTGTAGCTGTTTATCTGTTTTGTAGCTGGCTGGTATGAACCCCAGAGCTATGCCGTTATTTTAGCTAATTTATCTGTTTTGTAGCTGGCTGGTATGAACCCCAGAGCTATGCCGTTATTTTAGCTAATCATGGATTCTAAGCTAACAAATACACAGATGAGAAGCAAGGTATATTCTTTTAGGTTTAGTGTGTTAATGAAATCAACTCTCTGTACTCATTCCACGGTACGCAGACAGCGGAAGTTGAAAGCTGCATAAAAGGAGCATAGATAAATTACATGTGTGTGTATGGATGGAGTTAGAAAAGCTAAACATAAGATGGAAATTAAAAGAGCAAGAACCAAGGAGGACAAGAAAGTTTCCTCTAAATATATTGGTAGTAAAAGAAAAGTAAGGAAAATAATTGAAGAATTTAACTTTTAAGAACACATCCCTTGATAAATAATGTATAAGGTCATTTACAAAAATARACAGCGCAACAGTAGTTAATAAGTAGTTTTGAATCAAATTTTTCCCTCTYCCTAATGTGGTAAAATTTCTTTATTTTCCCCTTTGTTCCTTGGGCCTGCTGAACCTATTCCTGACAGAAGAATAACATGCTTAATTGTGCACAAAAATCTTGTTTGAGTTCTCTAAGTACTGCATTTCTCAATTACTCAGCCCTTACTCACTATGAAGTGATAATTAGGCATTAAAAGCTAAGTGGATTACTGTGGAGATCTCTCCTGATATCCATTTATCACTTAATCAGACTTTAATACCATAAATTATGCATTTCTCAGCAGTATTCAGATTCCAATAAATTCTATAACAGTTTGAATTTACTAGGTTTTCTTGACCTCATTGTGGCAGGGAAAAGTCATAAAGTTTGCTTAAAGGATACAGCCACTATAAGAATTTCAGATTTATAGCAAAATAATTCTTAAAGCATGTTGGGTTGCACTAATATTTATTCATAAGGGTTTCTTGGACAAGACAATTCCATTCTCATGAATAAACATGAAAAAAATTGATCCAAAATACRTATTGAGTTTCTCATATTTTTTTTGCTCCTGATTTTGCCTTCCAAACCTCATTAAGAAAAACAAAACAAATGAAACCCACAATTCCTACAAGATTGCAACTTCCTKGACACATCCAGTTGCTTTTGGACTGAAAATACCTATTTATGTGTTAGCATGCCTCTTTGCTGGCCGCTATTACAGGAAAAGTGGCTTTGAAAAGKATTCATCATGATGAAATCTCCCAAGAAATGCAGATACTTTGGGTTACCATTAGRGTCAATATGAATGGAGCAAATGAGAATCTTGTATATGGAAGGTCAGGTTGCTCATAGTTTCCCATGTAATATTACATATAATAATAATAATAAATAGCAAGAAATATCCAATTTTTCCTATTTTCCTATGTTGTCTATTGTTACATGTTATTGACAACAATTTTAACTCAGTAATCTTTATAATTAAAATAAATTATAATCTTGGCTATTAAAATATTGATAGATGTTATCAGAGGATGATTTTTAATTGAGAAATGAAAGAACAGAGTAAATGTTAAAAATCCTTAAAAGCATGCTGGTCAACCTTTATGTAAAAACATGAGATTGCACTTGTGGTTTGGCACCTGTTGGTCCAAAACAGAGATTTTTGGCCAACAAATCACAACATACTCCTGTTTGAATTTACAGAAGTCCATRAGAAGCAGTCTTTAGGTCTTAATTTGAGACTCCATTCCAGCATAATAAAAGTGAATGAAATTGGCAGAAAATATTGAAGAGACATAATAATTTCTTACCAAATTTTATCCTATTAAGTTGTGTTTTCCTGATGTCTCTAGCTTTAGATCAAAAGGATAGATATTAAAAATTTTAAAACAATTTCATTATTTGAAGTAACTTCATTCCCTTTTTTTTGACATATTAAGAATTTCAAATAAAATACTAACTTCTGACTTGAAATTTTACAGGATAAATTGTCTGATTTAAGAAACTATCCACATTTCTTGTATATTCCTTCCAAACATTTTTMTTCTGTACAGCTCTTCTGTTTTCTGCTTAAGCCATAAGCCACTGATTACAAACAAGTTGGTGGTAAAAGCATCAGTAATTTACACTTATTGTATTTTCTGAAGTTTTCCTCTTCAAAATATCTCAAAACTCCTGAACCTTCTTCTACTTTTCTCAGCAGTAAAGATTTTTTCTCTATTCTTTACCTTTTCTAAATTTGGAAACTACYCCCTCTCCCCCTCTGACCCCCTCCCCACTCCAAATTCCTGCTGTAAAAATAGTAAATTAAAAAAATAATCAAGGAAAGCAACACAAAGCACACCAGTAACAAGGAAATAAATGAAGAATGTATGTACAGAATTAATGAAATTGTTTTCAGTACCAAAAAGAATAAGAATAAAAAGTGAAAGTGCTTTATTTTTGTCAAATCTAGYTGTCTTTCAAGACCAATGGTAAACCTGATTGTCTTCCTTATTGATTCATATCACATTCCATATCTCTTCAGTACATTTTTATTAGAACTGTCCAGTTACAAGTTTAAATATTCTTCCTGCTGGGCTARAAGCAGTTTTCAGCTACATGAGCAAGTTTTTCAGTGAATCACACTAAAGGTTACCTCAAATAAATGTGATAAATTTTTCCTAGCCAAAACAGAGCTCAGAAAATGCGTAGTGAAATGTAAATAATAGGGCATTACCTCCGTTTCAGCTAATTATTTCCAGSGAAAATCCCCCCTTTTCAGCTCTGTATCTCCTTCTGGATACATCCTAAATTGWTTCAAATACTGGAAAAGTATTTTTGGTTTGACCTTTTTTGAAACACTGAAATCTATTTTTTATATTTATGAGTGGAGAAAAAAAAAGTGTGAAAACATAMACAAGATCTTTAACCAATATCCCAGAGATCTTATTTAAAGGAAGTTATTCCATCAATATTACTAATATGACTTACAGTGTTTCCTTAAGAAAGTGATATTAACTCCAATAATTTTAGGACTTTTTTTCCTATTTCAGGAGAATTCTGTGAGGTGCAAATTGACAGCTGTCGTTCCAATTCATGTGAAAATGGGGGAACATGTATTGCCTATGAAGATCATTTAAAGTGCATTTGCCCTATAGGTGAGCCATTGGTAATTTTTTCTAACAAAACAAATAAAATGTCATCCAAATATTTCTGTTAAGAAATGGCAACATAAAAATAGCACTGTATGTCAAAAAATGCAGTGAACATTTTTATGAAGAAAAGCACTTTTTCTCTTTGTTCACAAAATAAAACTGCCAAATAACTCTACTAGAGTGGTGTTAAGTGCTAACACCCTGAACAGACATAATGTCAATATTCTGAATGAACTGTGATTAAACATTCTCTTTGTGGTGCAGGTTTTGAAGGTGAAAGATGTGAACTCGATATTGATGCCTGCTTATTCAACAATATAAGCTGTGCCCCAGGAGCAGTGTGTATGGATAAATCTCATGGATTTAATTACACATGTTTATCACCATGTATTGGAAACACAGAGGTAGGATAAAGTGATATATTTCCCCCAGCATTTTTGGAAAATCAAACAACCTATTCTAATAGTGAGCTGATGAAGCCTCATTTTGCACAGGTTTCCTAAACACAGCATTCACTCTTGAAATACTCTCTTGCTAATTTTCCTTTTTTTCTGTGTCACACATGCATGCAAAAGTGCGTGACCTGACTAGTCTGGTCACTGTCTGACAAACCATACAATGTCTGAGCTCTGCCTTTCTTGTTCTTTATAGGTTTTGTCACTGATGTCTCCTTCTGTCCCCTACTTGCTGCTGCTGTATTCTGAAACTTGAAGAACTTTAAACAAAATCTCTTTKCAATCTATGATATGTTTAAAATTTACCAGATAGAGGGCTGATGGTACAGCAATGCACAGAAAGAATGATAGAAGTTTCATTTCCATKACAAACAAAAATAACAAATTATATTCAACAACAAAAAGGCAAGACTAATTACACTTCAATGGGAGATGAAAAGGCTGTTAGAAAAATCTAAATTTGCCTTGAAAGTTACTCTTCAATGCCCACAGCATATGGAAATGAAAACTACTTTTACACTTTCAAAGTTTGTAGAAGAAATGTATTTGTTGTATCCTTCTCACAATCCTTTATGACCTTTTAAATTGCATTTGGGAAGGATTCATTCATATTAGGGTGGACTATGAGATTTTGGTATAGGATAAACTAAAGCATTGTTGCACTTTTTATTATGATAGCTATTTTAAAGGCTCTGTGCATAATGCTATTTAGCCTTCCAAACCAGTACACAAACATGACAATGAGTGTTTTACAGTTTTTATCAATTCTTTTATTGAAATATATGCACCATAAAAATATACTATGATTAGTAGGCAACATATTTACAAAGAAYAATCAATATTTATGACACCTTGAAGTCCATGAGTGGACACTTATTAGTGAACATGAAATATAGCACTGAAAAACTCACTGGTTCAAAGGTTTATACTTAAATTGTTCAACATCTGGTAAATTTTAACATTTTTATGATTTAAAGTGTCATACTAAGCACAAATATGTTGGCAGGTACATGGCATAGCATCATAATGGTGTAATCATCATTATGGCTAGTCAGCATGGAAGCGATGGTGTGCCAAGGATGCTGACGGGAGCTAGTAAAACGTTTTACTGTAATATTCACTTAAAATCCCTCAGACATATTTAATTTATTCATACAAACATTCCAAAGACTATAATAAATTTCTTATGGGAAAAAAGTAATTATATAGATACATATAAATATATATATGTATCAATSTACACTCACTGTATGAGAAGATTGATTTGGGCATAATGTGAATAATTAGTAGATTTTTTAATTGGAAAAAKAATAGAAAATAAAATAATGGATTTATATACTTGAGTTTACCTGTTTTCTTAGCTTACAGATCATTAAAATGATATAATTTCCTTCTTGGAAAACACAAAAGGCTGTATTCAAAAACATATTTTAGTGTATTTCTGAAGTAGTGTAAACAATAATTTGAAATTAAAGCTTAGTATTATTCAATGAATTCCATAATTCATCCTTTAATTCTTAATTTATTTGTTGTGGATAGAAAACAAGTATACATTTTTGCATCCTTTCATTTATTTACATTTTCAATAGTATCTCTGTTATGCTGAACTGCTTTACCTCTGTGTATTCAGAAAAATTGATTGAAAAGAATGCTACTATTCATAATATTTTCTTATTGAACAGAAAATAGATGTAATTAATTGGGGCTCTTCTATCTCTGTATAAATATATAATGATATTAATGCATTAGGGTTTGTTTTCTTCTTTCCCAGCCYAAAAAGTAGTGCACAAGTGTTTAATTAAACAAGTGTTTAATTTCTTTTTTTTTTTTTTAAACAAATATTTTAAAAAATTGAGGTGAACAGATAAAGACAGGATATCTTCCTTTAAAATCGAATCTTAACTTTGTAATTAGGATAATCCCTGCTTTTTCTGGACCAAGACTTATGAAAGAACTCTAAATAAATCAAAATTTTTTCATCTTTAAATTAGTGACTTCCAACAGGACCAAATTTAGCCACTTTGTGTTATAACACCTTTTTTTCTGTAATATACTCAGGTAGACATGAAAAAGCATAAAAAAAATCTCTTTTTCCATTTGAATACTCAATACATGCTACAAATTTTAAGATTTTTATTAGCAGGATCTCATAGGGAATTGATAAGACCACTCATAATAACAAATGACTGTAGTGCAACATGATAGGCCTAAGTAAGAGAATCACAGAACCATAAAACAGCCCAGGTTGGAAGGAATCTCATAAGACCATCTAGTCCAACACTTCATGGAAAAGAAAGCCTTGGTTAGATTATAAATCACATTTTGAAAACCTCCAGTGATGGAGGCACCGCATCTCTGAATAGTTTACATATCTGTTTACATACACAGGAAAGTCCACCTGTGACCCAAACTATCACAAATGAAGAGACGTCCTAAAAGGTTCTGGGCCCCTCACATCAATAAAAATATTGAGGKGTTGGAGGGTGCCCAGAAAAAGGCAACAGAGCTGGTGAAGGGTCTGAAAGTAAGTCTTATGTGGGGCAGCTGAGGGAGGTGAGGCTGTTTAGGCTGGAGAAAGAGTCTCAGGAGAGACTTTCTCACTGTTTACAACTACATGAAAGGAGGTTGTAGCCAGATGGGGGTCAGCCTCTTCTCCCAGGCAACCAGTGACAGGACAAGAGGACACAGCCTCATGCTGTGCCAGAGGAGGTCAAGGTTGGATACCAGGAAGAATTTCTCCACAGAAAGGGCTGTTAAACTTTGGGCTCCACCACCTCCCTCTGCCCAGGGAGGTGGTGGAGCCACCGTCCCTGGAGGTCCTCAAGAAACAAGCGGTGTGAGACTTAATGTTACAGTTTAGCTGACATCAAGGGTCGGATTCAATGATCCTGAATGTTTTTYTCAGCCTTAATTCTATGATTCTATGTGTGATTATTTTTAGTGGGTACAGCTACATCTTAAGAATTTTACTGCTTCCCATAAAACACCTATTTTTCAAGATTCTGTCAGCAATCGTAAAAAATCATAGTTTTCTTTAGTTCTTACTATGAAAAATTCTAAAGTGCAGCCATAAACTATGGGAACTGCAAGATGTTGACCAATAGTTATTGTTTTTTAAAAGGAAATAAGGAATAGGAATTAAAAACTACCTTACAATTATTTTTCATTCTCTTTTCAGTTTTAAGATATAAACAGACTTGCTTAGCAGACATCAAGTTGGTTTGTCAAAAAAAATTCCCATATGACTTAGGAACTAAACCAAATGTGAAAGTTCCTCTCAGAGTCTTCTACAGCTTTATAATACTGAAATTTATGGAACTCCATTTGCATATTTTACTTGAAAATTTTCTCTTTTTATGAGCCATGATCCCATGTTGCACTTGCAGTCAAGATCATAGTTCCAATTTTTTCAATGGAAGTATCTACATGCTCAGGATATATTTAGTATTTAGAGAAGCTGCCACTTCCATGTTTGTTCTGGTCCTTATATGCAATTTTACWAAGTTTCCTCATCTGTAAAAGTAAGGCAGTTTCTATTTTCAATATTTTTAAGACAAACATTTTATCCACTTCCTTAGTGTACCATCAGTCTAGGAAAGAATATAGGTCAGATTAAATAAAATTGCACATCTGGAAAAATTTGAATACTCAGGGACAATTGACTTGGCAATAATAAAACCTGAAGACTATAGTAAAATTGTATGCTTGGGGGAAAATACACTTATGTGTGTGGTCATTTATCTATGTAAACTGCATTTTCCTTCAAACTCAAGACAATTCCATGAAATGTATGATGAAAGAGAAGTGGGAAGTAATGATTGCGGCCTTATTTTGAGCATTTGACAACACACRATACTTAGAGAAGAGACAGACATACAGTTATATCCCTCAGTTCCTGCAAAGGAAAGAGAGGAGAAGAAAAAAATCCGCTAAGGTCTAACTACATTTTCTAACTGAAATAAAGTCTATTGGTTAATTTTGGAAGAAAATGATTCTTACATTTTATCACAACTACATAAAAAGGCAGATTTGTGTTTAAGYACCTGCTGTAGACAGAAGTATGATGGTCAGACTGACAAGAATAGACCTGTTTATGGTCTGTTGAAACATAAGATTTATATTTAAATACATTTCATAGCTTTTATTTCAATTTAAATCTTTAGATTATACTAACACCTTCAAGGGTAGCACCTTTCTTCAGAGTACAAAGTATCAAAATGACATAAGAATAAATTAAACATAACGTGGTAATATTGTATTATTTGTCTTAATGGCCTAAGGTTTTCTGGATTTTTTTCTTGAGTAGGAGTTTACTTGACCTATTTGAGCTTTGAGAAAATAGTAAGCATCAGGATAAAATCCAGCAAAAGCATAAACACAAAAGTAAGAAAACATAAAAATAACAAAAAMCAATTCCCATACCATAGAAGAGGTTTATATTGAATGCATTTACGTTGAACTGCATTTTCCTTCAATATGTTGATATAATGAATAAGTATCCCAAGGTAAATCTAAAATTCAGTACAGGGAGCATAACAAAAATCTCTTCATTTTAAGGTCAATTTAAAACTTAATCAAAGACAAATGAATATTAAAATATTTCTGCCAAGCACTGTTATTATTATAAATCTTAATGACATTTTAAAGAGATTCAGACTCAATCAAACTGAAGTACCAATGCATTAAGTCATATTCTAGACACCATTTTCTTTAAAAACCAATTGATAAGAAGGAGGGGTCTTAATTGCTTTGGAATGAATATGTAGTTATCTGTCTTCATACTGGCAAAATTTTCATGGAAATGAAAATGGAACCTTAAAAGTAAAATGAGGAAAGGAGCATTAATTCAGACTTATAATTTTCTGTAATTTTTGAAGAATACAGGAAATACTAGTTTAGTAAGTAATATTAGCAATTAAAAGCAAAAAGAAAAAAGCTGTTCCAGTCTAAATTTATCAATCTTTCAGTATCTGCAAATTGAAAATAAAGCAGCTTCTGATTTTCTCACATCATAGATATAATTTATAAACATATAAAGATTCAAGGATAGATTGAATCAGCATTATAATTATAATGAAAGAAAAAAATCAGTCTTTTCCTAATAGACACATATTAAGCTAAATTATACAACATAGGAACAATTGCTCTACTCTCTCAATGAAAAAAAAAMCAGTCTAGTTCACTACAGTCCCTCCTAAAACAATCACATTTTAAGGGCAGTTATAAAAATGTTACTGTTAAATTAAAACACAAATGCATTTTGCYGACTAAACAATAAATTGATATATTGATTTAATAACATTCAGTATTTTAGGTTCTTGGAGATGTATCTTTTAAATATTATAACATAAAAAGATGAAATAACTGTATTTATTACCAATGGCTTATTCCATTAAACTCTTTGGGAAAAAATCCAATAGGTAAAGAAAAAACTCTTTATGTATGTGGCAGGTTGACCCAGGCTAGATGCCAGGTGCCTATTGAAGCCATTCCATCAGTSCCCTCTGCAACTGGACAGGGGAGAGAAAATTGATCAYAAGTTGAGATAAGGGCAGGGAAAGATCACTTAATGATTACTATCACACGCAGAAGAGATTTCACTTATGGAAAATAGTTGAATTTATTACTAACAAAATCAGAGCAAGATAATTAGAAGTAAAACAAAAGCATCTTCCCCCCTTCTGTTGTCCTTCCTGGGTTTGCTTTGAATCCCATTTTCTACCTCCTTTTCCCTACAGCAGTGCAGAGATATGAGGAATGGGAGTTATGGTCAGTTCATCACATGTCAGCTTTGCCCCCGCTTCCTCCTCAGAGAGAGGAGTCCTTCCCCTTCCATCGTAGGTTCTTTCTCATGGGAAACAGTCCTCCACAAACTTTTCCAATGTGAGCCCTTCACAAGGGCTACAGTCCTTCCTGATCTGTTACAGTGTGGGTCTCTTCCACAGGATCAGTCCTTCAAGAACAGGCTGCTCCACCACCTGTCTCCCATAGAGTCACAACCTTCTTTCGGGCACCCACCTGCTCCAGTGTGGGGCTCCTCCAAGGGCTGCAGGTGGATCTCTGCATCCCCCACGGCCCTCCATGGGCTGCAGGGGCACAGCTGCCTCACCATGGGCTGCACCAGGGGCTGCAGGGGAATCTCAGCTCTGGCACCTGGAGCATCCCCTGCCTCTCCTTCTGCACTGACCTTGGTGTCTGCAGAGCTGTTCCTCTCATGTATTCTCTCTGCTCTTCTTCAGCTGACTTCTGTGAAATGAGTGTTTTCCTTCTTCTTAACTCTGTTACCCCAAGGCTCTACCACTGTCACTGGGGGGCTTGACTTTGGCCAGCAGTGTGTCCATTCTGGAGCTGGCTGGCTTCTGTCAGGCATGGGAGCAGCTTCTGGCAGCTTCTCAGAGAAAACAGCTCAATACCACTCCCTCCACCACCAGAACCTGACCATGCAAACCCAAMACAGCGTATTTGTAATTCTCTTCTTCAGGTATGTGCAAATGGAGGTAGTTGCTTCTATGATGAAGAAAATCAGAGATCTCACTGTGTCTGTGCCCTTGGATGGACTGGAAACACATGCCTTGAGAATATTAATGACTGTGAGATAAACCAGTGCCAACATGGAGCCACATGTGAAGATGGAATTAATAAATACAGGTACTAACATGTTGCTATCTGTGCAAGCTTTCATAAATAGTTTTATGCCATGTGAAGATATTTTGACTTTCAGAAAGAATTTCAAAGGGTTTTGTGAGTGCAGTAATATAATTTTCATGTCAAAAAATGCCATGGAATACAAATTTTCATAAAGGATGTGCATTCAGTAAAACTGTGTATTCTGAAGTGTTGCAGGAAGGAATCATAAACATTCCTCTTTGCTGCTCAAAGAAGTTAAACCAGCTATGCAGAATGTCACATAAACAAATTATCTAGTTTTTTTAAGTGGTAAACACTTTTTGAGCCTGGACTCTGTCATAAAATGTCTTATAAAAATTTGAATGATAATTTATTATCATTTCAGTTATTAAAAGAAACATAAATTATGTGTTCTCCTTAGTGAGCTGCAACATGCTGTAGTTATTTAAAAATGAGATTTTATAAAAAAATAAAYGGGAAAGGTTTTCTTCAATAAACAGAATTCAACTATCACACTTGAATTATTTTCCCTCTACAAAATCCAGAATAAATAAAACTTCTCCATAATATCTGTAAATGTATTTTGAAAGACCTTATTCTATGCTGCGCCATGCCCTATTTAGAAGCACTGTAATTAGTATGCTTTAATGTTTCTGCTTAGAAAAGATTGCAATTGGGCACAAAATAAAAATAGAAGCAATTAAAGATGTCTTCAATTTCAGTTCTGTTTTCAAAGTATCTTTCGTAAAATTAACTGAATTCACCAAAAAGGCACACAAATGGTGAAAAATGAATGATTCTCAGTATATCAGAGTTAAAGGAGTTTTTGTCAAAGAATCCTTGCTAAGTAAACATCATTCCTTTTTCAACTTTGCAGTCAACTCTTGTATCAAATTACTGGACCATATATTGCACCTTCTTTAACTGTTAAATCTGTGGCTTTCTTCTTTTTTTTCTTTATCAGGAAAATAATTCTGATAGAAGTACAAAGCTATGTTTACGTTACAAAAYCCACTAGCATTTACTGAGAAATCAGTAGTTCTGAAGATATCTGGTAATAAAGAACTTTTGATTTTACTTGTTAATCCAGACTCAGTTTACTGACAGAAAGCTCTTAATTCTTACTTTTTCAGTCATTGAAAGACAAATTATATTGACAGATCAGTCTGTTTATCTAAGGAACAGAAAAATACAMCATTAAGATCTGAATCTCAGATGGTCAATTTTCTTAGCAGAGAACTTGATCCCAAAGAACACAACTAGTTATTTTGTTAAGACAAAGTGTATCATATTTACTCTATAATATCTGCTCTGTTTAGAGAGTGTGGTTGTTTCTCAATGACAATGGCGAATTTTTTAAGATACCTAAATTATGCCTGCCCTAAAAATAATTATGTTTGCCAAGTTATTGTTAGCAAGTGAGACAAAAACAATTTCCCCTTTCCAATACATAATTAAAAACAAAAGAATACAAGAGTAAATGGTGAATGTAAGTGCACACACCTTTTCTAAAGACTTGTAATTGTATTTCTGTCCTAAAATGGGTATATTTTTTATCAAAGTGTTTATCAGGAGCTGTGTTTGATGTAAAGTAGTTTCAGGAAGACATAAGAGAATTGTCAGCAGAATATATGGAGAATCAAATGTATAAGTGCCATTAAGAACTCTACAGAGATCCGTTTTTAAAACTATTACAGCCATTCAAAATCTCTCTTAATGAATGCAGAAGATAAAGACATGCCAAAAATTTTATGTATATTAGATTTTATTTACATAAAATTACTATGAAATTCTAGACCTTTCTCCTAGTTAAGAAATCTTAAATTTTAAATTATTAAATTTTGGTCATAATGTATTTTTCTAGTGGTAGCTTGATACAGTAAAGCTTACACTAGGAAATCATAGAAAATATCCACCTTTGATTCAGGAACATCCCCCTCCTGTAAGATCTCATTTTACAAGCCATCATTTTTTCATTTTTCCAGATGGGAAATAAGCTGTCAACTGAAGGAAATGTTTCTAACTTTTTGTCTCCTTACCATGACATGTTCTTTTTCTCTTCCCATTTTGAAAAACTGTTCCAGACTAGTGTCACCTAGAGGTATATTTATCTATATGCAAAGCATTTCCTTTGAGTTCAGATTRGGCAATTGCTCTAAATGAAGGAGGGGGAGTTTTAAACTTTCATACAGTGTAATTCTCAGCAAGGCTGCAAACCAAGATCCTCATAATAACTGTAAGAGGTCTTAAGAGTTTTGCTCCTTTGGTTTAGTGAGCCTTTTCTTATAACTAAAGTGGCCCCAATCACAGTGACACAAAACCTGTAATTAATTCAAATTAATTGTTGCACTGCCAGCTGAGTCTGTGCTGTTTGYAATACCATGAAGTAAGTCAATCAGCATGTGTTTGAAATTATAACTTCAAAGAATTGCTGCTCTTGCCATTGAGTTGATGGTGCAGCTGTCAATATGAATCTGGCAGATACCATGCTGTAGGCTAACTGCATCCACGTGCCTAGAGAATCTCTTGACCTTTGGTTACATATATGTGAGAGAAAAAATAACAGATAAGATTCATTACCTCAGTAAATAGAAGATGTTTCCAGACTAAAAAGAAAATAATAATAATTTTTCTCTTCTAAAGAACCTGAATTGTTTGATTGTGTTCTGCATAAGAGAAGAGAGAGAACTGATTTAATATGCCTCAACGAGAAGCATTTAATGAATAATTAAAATGAAAGAGATCTTTGAGGAGTATAACTTCCTGTTTTGAAATCCAAGGGGAAATTTGTTACTCTGACTTTTTCACCCTTGTAAATTTTTTTCTTGTCAATTCTAKATAATCAAGATCCTAACTGAAATAAGACAATAACAGTAGATACTTTACTATTGTCTATTCAGTGGAAAGGAACAACAGAGTGAAAAYGCCCAATTTAAAACTCAGTGTAGTTTCCATTACCTGTTCTGTTTCCCATTTCTTCAGTCCAGTGTGTTCTKATGAAGTGTTACATTTATCACAACCCCAGAAAAGTCCAGGAAGAAGGAATGAGAATGTTGAAGCTATATTGTAGTATTTACCACTGTTTATAAAGTAATGAYGAACTAATATATTTCAAAAATGTATTTTAGTCAATAGCCATAGCTCTGAAATCAGCATTTCATTAGTTTTTATGCAGGAAAATGTCTCATTAAGAAATTAAGTTTGGTGTATGGTAAAAGTCGAATTGCCAACACATTCTTCAGTATTCAGTATTCAAATTTTAGTACACACAATTAAATAATTAACTAATCTCCATACAAAAGAGTAAAATGCTTTACAACATGAAACACTTTTTTGCATGATGCCACCAAGATTGTGAAAAGTAAACATAATTTAGATAATTTCTGAGTATCACAAAATTTAAAGCTTCTATTATTTTATTMATCCTTGACTTTTTCCATTTTCTTCCAGCTGGGTAAATTGAGCTGTTTGATTAGAACATTTTTTTGTATATAATTTTCTTTTTAMAAGTTTATTCATACTCTATTATATATACAATTTGACTGCAGGACCTAGTTGACAGTGCCATATAAAGTTAGTACTGTGATATACACAGTTTTCTGCAGCAATAATAAGCTTCTTCCACCAGAGAAAGAAGATAAATACTTTTCCTCACTTCTACGACTTCAGAAGATGGGTGAATATATGTCACAATTTCTTAGGGAATACCTCTGCAATAAGTTATACAACARCTTTTCTGTAGAGAATAGAGATGCATATAAAAAGTCAAAGTGAAACTGAAAAACCTTTTTGACCACTTAGGTGTGTACAGTTCACATTTCAATGGCAAAAAGGGATCATTAATACTGAATAATTGCAGCTAAAATGCTTGGACAAATACTAATAAACATATATATATATATATATAAAAGAATGATAAATATTAAGAAAACAAAGTAGAGGGATTCTGGGAAATCTTTGCTTATTCCAGGCTTCGGTGTTCCTATATGCCTCTTGTATCAATACAGAAAATAGCAAGGTCATCTCCCAGCACAGGTTACCATAGATCTTCAGTCTTCAGTCTGGTCTTTGGCTTTTTGAAGTCAAAAGATCATAATTTTAAAGATTCATTCGATGTACATGATTATTTACTCAATAACACAAGTCACACTACATCTTTAGTGCAGGCAGCCTGTGGCGACAGCTTGACAGCTTCACTGCCTGGACAAACCAGCACCAGCTGATTTGCCCACACATCTGCTGTTTGAGACTTTAGGTGATAAAAAGTTGGTAGAAACACATTGCACCTGTGCCATAACCATTCTCATTTTAGCAACACATTCCTTCTTAGACTTAATTCCATGTCTGTCTTAGCATCTCCACTTAACATTTATTTCACAAGTACATCCAATTACCTTGTGACATTAACGATGTTCAGGCTCTGGAGTAGTCATACAATCATCTACATGATATACGTGGGAGCCCAGTGAGCCTCAAATGACTTATGTTTGCTACTCACTACTAAAATCCATGTTTGTAGCAAAAGCATTGAGGTATTTACTTTCTCCTTCAGTATCTCTTACCCTCAAAATCTTGTTGTGGATGAAAGAGGACATACATGGAGCTAAGAAAGTATTGTTATTCCCATTAATGCTAACACTAAACTTTTTCACATGGTGTTCTCTGGTGCCACGCTTCTTCTTTCGCTCTTCCCCCATTCTATAAGGCTGACATTTTAGTTCCCCTTAAGAGGTTGAGGAGGTGGCCTTAGCATTTCCTGGCCTCTGCTGGGAGATCTCACACACACACACCCCAGACAGGCCATCCCAGAACCAAACTTGGAGAGGAGAGGAGGGAGTTACTGACTCCAGAACACAGAATGACACCCAATCAGACCATGGAGAGACTGAGCCTCTCTGCTGAGGYCATCCCTCTGATAAGGACAAAATGCAAGTTCCCTGAGCTAGAAATATACTTAGAAATGTAAATTCTGGTATTGTATATGTCTGTATACAAATTTTTTTCTCTTATTTATCATAGAGAAACATTCACTCTTCAAAGCAAATAAGACTGAAAAATCAATCCATGTCTCAAAACTTCTGATATCATGCTCAGTGTATTTTAGTACTGCTGAAGATAATAAAAAGAAATTGAATTATAATAAAAATAATAATAATAATAGTACAGCACTTAAGTACACTGTTGTAGGAGATTACCMGTGCTAAATTAAAAGACATTCAGGTATAATTTTGCTAGGAAAAACAAAGTGCATTTCATTTTTAGCTGTTTTCGATTTCTTCAGACACAAAAGCACTGAAAAATATATTGACATCTGAAAAATTCATTACATCATTGCTTGTAGTATGGAATCAGAAGTATGAAACCTAAACTAGAAGATTCTACATCACATCTGTTTCTGTGTAGCTCTTCTGTGGTCTCTGAAGATAAGCTATACAACTGGTCATAGTCAGGAAAAGACAGAAAATTCTTCATCCTCATATTTTTGTTAAGAAGAGCTCTAAGTTAAATTTTCCATTCAATGCTAATGATAATARCCACATTTTCAAAGAATGATTGAATAGTTACATTTTTACAATGCACACACTAATTGTTCCTGTAAAAAAAAAGGAAAATAAAGTGATTAACTGCACCAGAAAGATTAATATGTCTGGTTGTTTACCATATTATTGTAGATAGATTCAGAAAATGTGCAACTAAAGGTAGCTAAAAGCACACCTGCTTTTAMTGTTTATGCATAATGAAATTTTATGCAAGTCAAAATTTATATTAAGTTATAAATGTAATTGTCTAACACCACCTGCAGCCAAGCCCAATGCAGTCACTCACTCACTCCTGCACCAGCAGGATGGAGAAGAAAATTGGAAGGGTAAAAGTTAGAAAACTCATGGGTTGAGATAAAGACAGTTTAATTGGAAATGCAAAAGCCATGCACACAAGCAAAGCAAAACAAGGAATGAATTCACTGCTTCCCATGGGCAGGCAGGTGTTCAGCCATCTCTAGGAGAGTAGGGCCTCATCACATATAACAGCTACTTCAGCAGACAAATGCCATGAGTCAAAATGTCTCTCATTTTTCCCTCCTTCCCGGCACTTGATATACTGAGCATGATGTCCCATGGTCTGGAATATCCCTTAGATCAGTTTGTGTCACCTKTCCAGGCTGTGTCTCCTCCCAGTCTCCCATGCAGCCCCAATTCCTCACYAGTGTGTAAGTGCAAAAAGCAGAAAAGGCCTTGGCTCTGTGTCAGCCCTGTTCAGCAATAACAAAAACATCTCTATATTAACAACTCTATTTCCAGCATAAATCCAAAACAGTGCATTAAATCCAAGAGGATATGAGTACTAACCACTGTGAAAATTAACTCTACACCATCCAAAATCAGCACAGTAAAATTTGTATGATATTTTTGTGTACTGCATTCACTTAAAAAGGAGAAACAGAATCAACCTTTGTGAGAAGCTCTCAAGAGAAAGTAGAGATTTCTCATGCACTAAGAAGTGACTGAGGCTGGAAGAAAGAATACAACAGATATATATACTTGAGTCATTACTGCAGTAGCAATGGATCTGYAGAGCAAAAATGGTAGTGATGAAGGGCTCACAACCATGCTGAAGGAGTAATGGAGGGTTTACTTCAAGGAGGCTCTATGTTGGTCCATGGACTAAAAGCCCATCAGCAGCTGGTGTCCATTAGCTGTACTCCAAGGCACACAGCTCCTGATTTAGTTTCCATATGTCTACCATAAAAAATGCAGGCACTGTAAACAAGGACAGAAGCAAAGAGCTACATGAGCATTACTTGTGTTAAAAATAAAGGAAAAAAAMCTCTTTCTGCCAGATGGATCAGTAGAGAAAATTACTATAATCAAGGCTTCTTTAACCTGTTAGGTCTTTCCATCTTCTGGATAGCATCTCTGTGGGTCAAGAATATGTACTATAGTAAAATTACTTCATGTGTGAGGACACCTCTGAACATGATAAGGAGAGAATCAATCAAAGAATATATTGCCAAGTACAAGGGATTTTCTAGTTTTATGAGATGTGGGTCAGCTATGAGATAATCCAGATTTGTTTTCATTCATACACCAAAAGAAAACAAAAAGGTAGAAAGGATAACCATGAAAAAGTTATCTCCAGCCTTACATGATTTAGATGTCTRTCTAAATTTTGGAAAAAAATACTCCGAACAATTTCTATAAAATATACTAAAAGATATCAATAGTATTTTATAGATACTTTTTATTTGATTAGACAGAAATTGTAAATTTTGTTATCAATGATAAAGCACTTTTGTACTGCTTTTATATCCAAACAGGTTGTAATATTGTTTATTCCTAGAGATACTGTAGCAGCTAACAATTTTTTTTTCAGAAAAAAACAATTAAAATGCATAATACTCATATTTATGAGTTTTATCTTTCAATATTTTCATTTAAAGCTTAATATGAATATAGTTCCTAGTTTTTCCAATGTAAATAGTTAAGATTTTAATTTAATTATTGCTAGCAGTGCATGTGAAATGAAGTTACTTAGTGACAAATTAAAGGTAAGTAAAGAAGATTGAAAAAAAAAATTGTGATTCATTTGTGTGTAATTTAAAGGCAGAGTATTGTTTACATTATTAGTGATAATTGACCTATATATTTCAGGATAGCGATTTAGTTGGATTTTTCCCCCTTCTCTCATTTCAATAACAGGTGCATATGTCCCCTTGGTTACACTGGCACATTTTGTGAACTTGATATAGACAACTGCATTGGAAACCAGTGCTCTCAATATGGATTCTGCCAGGACCACTTGCATAATTACAGCTGTTACTGTGTGCCTGGATATGAAGGACCCTTCTGTGAAGTTGAAGTTAATGAATGCTCAAGTTCACCTTGCAAAAATGGAGCTACTTGTATGGATTTAAGTGGCCACTTTTCTTGCCATTGTACTGCTGGGTTCACAGGTAAGTTTTGTTCTTTTGAAGACCCTTTTATTATAGACGTGTTTGTCCCACTCTATGTAAGCAATGTTTATGTGACTGTTTAATTACAATTATGTATAAATATGCATACATTTGTGATTATATGTTTGACTGGAGCTTTAACCTAATTAACATTGAAATTCTTATTTTGCCCCTCCTAACAGTTCCCCAGCTGACCTTCCCTCCACTAAATGTACAATTCTGAGTATTAGCTTTGATTCTGTTGGGGAAAAAATCAATAAAGTTCCAAAATACAATTTTAATTGCATTATTTTAATTTCACAGTTCTACAGTCTTACATGTTATGGCTTCAGTCATACATGGGCTGAAAAGAACAAATGTTTTGGTACARAACAGGAAAATGTGAGCTTGAGGAGGAATGAGATCGGCAGTACCATCTCTTTGCATGTACAGAATACAATCAGCTATATTTGACTGAGTTGTTCAGACTCCCCTTCTATAAACATAGGGAGATAGGACACCTGTCTGTCCTAGCCATCTTTTCTAGGAAGAGGTGAGCTGTAGATTTCTGCATTGCATTAGACAAATCCTACACAACCTGATGCTATGATTTCTTTTGGTACTAATTTMCATATGAAATTAGAGATGAGAGGTGAGAAGTGTGTATTGTCYGCCTTGACATTAACAAAGCTTTCTGTGTGATCTTCCACAAGATCCTCATGAAAAAGCTGATGAAGTATAGGCTGGATGAGTAGAGAGTGAGATGAACTGAAAACTAGAGGAGTGGCCAAGCTCAGAGGAAATGTTTGTTATGGAGTCARCCTTTCCAGAAGTAACCAGTGGTGTCTTCCAGGAGTCAATGGAGGATCTAGTCCTTTTAAACTTCTATGAGGAAAGGCTGAGGAAGCTGAAACTCTTCAGAATGAAGAAGAAAGGCTCAGAGAGGGATCATATCAATGTATATAAATACCTCAAGAGAGGATGTACAGAAGATGGAGCCAGGCTCTTTTCARTAGAGCTCAGTGACAGAACCAGAGACAATGGGCACAAAGGAAAACACAGATGCTGCTAGTATTATCCCTGAACATCAGGAAATTGTTTATTACTGTGAGGGTGACTGAGCACTGCCATAGATTGATATGGGGGTTATAGAGTCTCCATTCTTGGAGGTACTCAAAAGCCATCTGTACRTTGTTCCATGAAACTGGCTCAGGGTGTTCCAGCTTAAACAGGGGGATTGGACAAAATGACCTTCAGAGGTCATTTCCAACCTCAACMATTCTGTGACTGTTACTGTGAGGACTTGCTTATTCAAATGATATAATTACATATTGCTGGAAAACACTTTAAAAGAACCTTTATTTTACCATGCAATGAGATATTATATAATGGCATTTCCATAGAAGCAAATTTAAAGAGAAAAGAAATGCCACAATACACCCATTGGGTGTAAGTCATTACCACATGTACTGAATATATTTTCTGATTTTTCAGAGTATAAACCWCAAACAATTAATAAAAGGCTTTTTAAACTTATAAAMATGTTATCACCACCCTGGCAATTGCATTTTCATAATCTCTGAGGTTTTATGATCCTGGGATATTTTCCTGTACAAAACAGATTTTAAGTTCAGTCATAACTCCATGTTATGAATCAGTGATTTGTATCTCTGTGTACAACTAAAAACCCCACATTTATTCTTGTCTTGTTTTTGCGTGTTTGTTATTTCTCTGTAACTTAGCTTTTTAACAAATCCAGATGTACTCCATTTTTCTTCATAAATAGTAAATTCACTTTCAGATTAAATATCAAAGTACCCTTCTCTGCCTGTAAGAAAACTTCACACATGTCAAACTTGGAAGTTTGCAGTATGATTTTAAAATTAAATTAATAATTTTTCAATCTTCTTTTTAACTTTTGGTCATGTGGCAACCCTCTATATTGCCATATTCTGGTTCAGTCTTTCTAATGTACCATAATGCTTCAGAGAAATTCCCAGTTCACATTCAGATTAATTCCTAGTCTGTCCGTTCTCCCATATCTTTGTGTTAACTATATCTTGATACGTCAATGTTCAGTATCAAATAATTCCAGCTTTCATGATTACTAGTATGTCTAAATAAATAGCACTCTGTTTACTTCTGGTTTAAAGGAAGCCCTTCTTGGAATTATTTGGAAAAAATCCCATATTTATCTAAACATGTCCTTCATTAAAACTCTTCTGTTTAGATGCCCATTAAAATGTGAAGGCAGTTACTCTAAACAGATAGGCAAAGCTGCCTCACTGGTTTCTCCCGAGGGTTTGCATCTATATAATATTGACTGTAGAATTAAGATTTGGGAAATCTCTTCATTCTGAATATATACTGTACCCCACATAACAAAATACGGTCTGTCATCATACACACCTGTGTGTAATTAATAAATAACAGTATTAAAGCTCATTATTAATATTGGCCTCACAGTGACTTTTTGAGTTTGACATTCATATATTCTACATGTCATGCTCTTCATCATTCTTCTTTCTGCCCAAGAAGAGAAAAACGGCATGTGGGCTTTCTGAAATCATTCCATGACTTAAAATTTCTTGGCTTTGTTTTTACTTTTTTATTCCACAAATACACAGGAGAAGTCCATGTGATATCTGCAGTCTAAGGAAATATTCAGTGTTTGTATTTTCAGTACATTATTAATTGGTTTTGCATTCGTTGGATGTTTTTAAATAGTTTCCCCCTTCTGTAATAGGTGTGGATGGTATATCCTCCATGCTGTCAAGTAAAACAAATCTTGAAGTACTTGAAGTTATGTGAAAGCCAATCCTTTTTGACACAAGTAAGTTAAAGGCTTAATCCCTCATACAAATCAAGTCTAGAACAGGTGATGGACACCCTAACACATTATGAAGATTGAACCTGTTTACAGGGAGCAGCAAGATCAAGGCTGCTCCATGAGAGGAATCACAAACTAGAATCCAAGTTTAACCTCAGTGCAATGTTGCCATCACTTAGCAAAGCACAGTTCTGCAGCATCTGCAAAGAGAAGTCAGAACCAGTGTCTGGTAACAGGGTCCCTGACATGCCCCAGACAGCACAAGSAATGGATCAAATCCAGGATCCAGCTAGGGAAGCAAGTTAGAAGCAGTAKGAGACAGAACCAGAGACAAAACTGTAATATAATTACAAGGAATGCACCTAAAAATAAAAAAATAAAAAAACCCTTTCAAGATCACTCTTGAGACAGGGAGGAAAGCAGGATTGGAAATTAAAACATCTGAAGAATAGTTCAGGGCAGATCAGAGTACCCACAGCTGAACTCATTGACAATTGGCAGGGTCTGTAGGAAGCACCTCCGTGGGACTGCTGCAGACAATTTGGGTATGTTAGTGCTCTCAGGGCTCTGATAGATGCTTTATAGGAATTGCCTGAAGCAGGGTCATCTGGAAAGCATGAAATCATTCATTTTGCTGACAAAGTAAGGCAATCAGATTCACTTTTTCTCACATCCGTTCTACATTTGAAACACCTGCTTCCATTTCCATTCATACAGTTCATATCTTGATAGGACTAGACCATCCCAGAAGAACAGGTCATATCTTCTCCCACCACATTCAAGGCTGGTCTGGGTTTCCAGCTCAGGRCATTGGGTAGTGCAACCTTTTGAGGGGTTCTGTCTGTCTTTTTCTGCTAGGGCAGATTGATTATTGCTGGCACATTGTGCCAGAGCGGACTGTCAAATGTACAATGTAATCCCATGGACATAGATGAGCTGGGCTCAGGGCAGTTTACATTTGAAGAGTCACAGACTTTCTCTGAGTTAAAACTTTTTCATGGAAGCTAAGAGGATGGAGTGGTTTGACACATCATATAAATTTTCAATCTGTAATAGATGTTCAYAGAAAGGATTACTCTGTATGAGGTAAATAAAAATTAGATTTGTTTTGGATTTTTAACTACTACAATATTTTTCCCAGAAAATACCTCAAAGTAAATTTAAAAATGAGCAAGTGTGTAGAGCAACAAAGTTGAGAAAAAGAAATGTCTGTCAAGTTCACTAAAGCCTCACCTGGACCGTCTATCTTTCTTTTTCGTAACCGCATTTTCTGCAAAGTCAGCAGAAGCATTACTCAGCTTGATGCATCTCTTATCTAACAGAATAGCTTATCTTGCTTAGCAAGCAACCAAATTTCACAATTTGTTATCAGGTACATGACTGGAATGCTTTGCAATTATAAAATTTTATAATTGCACATTTTATAAAATGGTGGACAGTAAGACAGGGGTGTTGTAAAAACAATCCTCAAATACACTGTTAGTATTTTGGCTACTTCTTGAACCTTATAAAACCCTTGTGTTTTGCTTTTTTTTTTTTTTTAATAGAATCTCATTAAGATTACATTAAGCAAAGCAGAATGTTAAATCATTTGCTTTTCATCTGATCTCRGAATAGAAAGATTAATTTTGTGCCTTTAATATCTCAAGTAAGGAGTTGTACTTAAAAAAATATTCTTACAYATCCTTTCCTTCATTATGGTCATTCTGTGTGCTTTTACATTGTCAAACGTCATATTTCTTTTTTCCTATAAAACAAAAGTTGGTATAAACAGTATTTAAAAGAAACTTCGTATTTTGATCTTTTTGCATGTGTTTTGAGATTCAGATAGAAATGTAATAGTGGTGGTGGCACTCAATAAGAGATACTTTTAATATAATGTGTATTACCTTAATAAAAGAAGCTCTCAAATTATTTCMGTTCTGTTCTAATTTCTGAATGAATTTCACATATTTATTCTAATTTCTGAATATTATATTTGAGAACAGTTTGAAATTGAACCTGTTTTGATATCAAAAAACCACTCAATTTTGTGGTTATTCTACAAGATCTAACAATAGTTTGATAAGTTCAGATAAAGTGCAAAGTTCATGTCTTCAAGTTAAGCAGAAAAAARACATCCAAATTTTGGAAAGTTCAAACTTTCAATCTAGTGATCTTACAGAATTGCACTTCTGAATGTAAGGAATATTCAATGAGAGTTCATCCATTAGACTTATGRAACTTAATTTTTTTTGTTGTCTTTYGTCTGTAGTTATATTTACCTGAGAACTTCAGAGTCCCTCCATTTGCTAAAATAGCATGATTKTTTTAAAGAGAGTGATATTAGTAGAACTGAGGATGAGGAAATATCTTTGCTAATTTTTTAGTATTCACCTTCTCAGCTCCTTATGTTCTTCTCAACACCTTTGTGCTCCTGCAGAACAGTGTCTTATGTATCATTAATGTGCCAGTAGAAACTGTTGCTGTTAAAGATCAGGCAATGCAATTTGCAAGTGACAGATTTTCCTGTAATTATCTGTTATATATTTGAGAACACTGTAATTTTATACAGCACGAAACATTCTATAGCATTAATAGAAATATAGTTGGCTCACAGTAATTTTTAACATTCTCTTTGTACTTCAGTTTGGTGATATGATGCCTTTAAAATGTATAGGATCTCAGACCTAAAGCTATGATTTATTAAATAGCTAATTAAATATTATGTTTTACTAGTAATTATGTTTGGAATGTGTTGTATTAATTTTAATCTTAAAAGCATAAACCAAAAAAAAAATTATATTAACATACTTTGATGCTGAAAGTAATTTGTAGCCAATTAACAATTTTTATCTGACTTTCAAAGAAGGTTCTCATCATACATTTCAAATGCATAGTTGAGAGGAGCTGCATACTGAAAACAAAAAAGGCTTCTCTGTATCTGTCCAGCTTTTTTCATGTCTTAAATACTCAGAAAATATGGTCTCACAGTAGCTTCATAGATTCTTTGATTCTCTCTGAAATATGTTCAAATACTGCCCACATATTACCTTTGTACTCTGAGAAGATGAATTCCTAAATTCCCCCTTGCATGGTGTCTTAGATATCATCAGTATATCGTGATGCTCTATTCTATTATTTCCCTTGAAACTGCATTKGCTTTAACCTTTAACAATTCAAGGGAGGTGAAAGAATCTGTTTCAAGGAGTTTTTTCTAGTACATGCTTCAGCTTGCCCATGGCTTGTGGCCAGACAATTTACTTCTGCAGGAAACGCTGTGCTATTTGGGCTACTCTCCACCTGCCTATCCAGAGGAACAGATGCCAATGCATTTTTATTTATCTCCCTCAAAAGAGATAAATAATAATCCCACCATAATCAGGGACCTGAACTGGAAAGAAAAAGGAATGCAAAATACCAGAATCAGAGGTTGCATATAGTGCCATTACCTTATCAGCACTTCAAAGAAAATTCTTTAAAAAATTAAGGAACTTAGAAATTAATTTATATGGGGGCCAGTCCTTGCTGTAATGCTCACTGGTGCCATGACATATGTTAGAGAGCGTTCAGCAGCTGCTCTTAGCAGAAAGCTTTTTAGTTTACTGAGTTACCTGAACTCTCCCTGGACCGTGCTTTTTCTCCCCCTTTWCATACATATATCTTCAAATCTTACGGAAAATGCAGAGCATGTTTAGAGGCAGGAAAAAAACCACTAGGAGCCCTTCTATCACAAGTTTATGTGCGGAAGAGAATCTTAGTGCTTCATTTCTCCAAAGAAGACCATTTATATCTAGTAGGAACAGATTTTGAGAGCCGGGAGTCCTGGTTCATAGGACTCTATGAGAGGGCGTGTAGATGTGCCGCAGAGAAGAGACCAAATTATTTTCACCATGGAAAGAATTCAGAGGAATATCAGCATTTGGTTTCTTTATGTCTTCTGCTGTAAGATACACAGAGAGCCCAGCATGCTTTCCATACTGCTGACTTGTTATAATCACTGAACATGATTCACCTCCATATTCCTATGGCTGGATGCCTTAGATAAATCCTGGCTGGACACCAGGCGCCCACCAAATCCTCTCTATCACTCCMCTCTGCAACTGGACAGGGGAGGGAAGATATAACAAAGAGTTCATGGGTTGACACAAGGAGACATYACTCACCAAATACCATCACAGACAAAACAGACTAGAATTAGAGCAATTAATTTAATTTATTGCTAATAAAATCAGAGCACGATAATGAGAAGTAAAATAAGACATTTAAAACCACCTTCCCCCAMCCATCCCTCCTTCCCAGCTCTACCTGCTCCCTGCCAACAGCACAGAGAGACAGGGAATGGGGGTTATGGTCAGTTCATCATCTGTGGTTTCTCCCACTGCTCAGGAAGAGGAGTCCTTTCCCTGCTCCATCATGAGATCCTTCCAACAGGAAATAGTTCTCCATGAATTTTTCCAACATGAGTCCATTGCATGGGAAATAGGTTCCACAAACTACTTCAGCATGGGTCATTCTTCCATGGTGTGCAGTCCTTCAAGGACAGGCTGCTCCAGCGTGGTCCCCCACATGGTGACAAGTCATCCCAGGAACCCTGCTCCTCCTCTGTCCACAGGTCTGCAGGTCCCTGCCAGGAGCCTCYTCCAGCAYGGACCTCCCACAGGTTCAGAGCTTCCTTTCAGGCACCACCTGCTCTGGCATGGATCTCCTCCACGGGCTGCAGGGGCACAGCTGCCTCACCATGGGCTGCACCACAGGTTGCAGGAGAATCTCAGCTCTCGTGCCCAGASCACCTCCTGCCCTTCCTGCAYTGACCCTGGTGTCTGCAAAGCTGTTCTCCTCACACATATTCTCACTCAGCTGTTCTCTGGCTGCAGTTYCACCTGTGCAAGAACTTTTTTTCCTTCTTCTTAAATGTCTTATCATAGCTGTGTTACCACCATCTCTGATTGGCCCAGCCAGTCTTAGCCAGCAGCACGTCCATCTTGGGTGTGGTTGGTATTGGCTTTCTTGGACATAGAGGAAGCTTCTGGCACCTCCTCACAGAAGCCACCCCTGTGCTCCTCCTTCTACCAAAATCTGGCCATGCAACCCAATACAGCAAAAATAGCTTTTCCTGTTACACATCAAAGSAATCCCTTTTGTAGATTACAAATCTACATTTCACTGTACTTCCTAGATCTGCACTTAGTTATTTAACCCCTTTTATCTGCATTTTGCCTCACTAAATGTTCTTTAGTGATTTGGTCTTACTCCTCCTTTGTCCAATATTACAGTACTGACCACTTGCTGTAAACATAGGCTGAACTCTTCTATGACACATAAATRTCTGTAAATTAGTGTTGGCCTGATTTGCATAGTCAATGATGCTTCACAATTCTGTTTCAAAGGTGTCAGAGAGCAAAATGAAAGAAAATTATTGACAAAACTGGACAAAAATTGCTTGAATGCTGTCGGTTTCTATACTGGGAAAAAAAAAGCATCAGGAACCTCAGTAAGAAACCTTTCTATTTTCCTGATTGTAATGCTTCCAACTTTGCCTGTCAAAATGGACTGCCCTGTAACTAATGAAGCAGAAAAATTCATGACAYGCAGGGAGTCTATCAGTAGTCCTGTGTACATGGTGTTCCATGGCCAGTGGGGTCACCATGTAGACTGTGACAATCCCATAGACTTTTTCATTGCAAATGTATGTCAATGATTTCAACATGTCAGCATATTTGTCCTTTTTTTATTTTTAATTCCAATTTTCAGGACAAACATGTTCTGTTCGCATCAATGAGTGTCAAGACAGACCCTGTTGGAATGGAGGAACCTGTGAAGAGGACATAAGTGGCTTCAAATGCAATTGCCCCTTTGGTAAGCATTTATACTTTTTATATGGCTCCTATGTTGGCACAATATGACACAGTACTTGCTACTCAAGTGCTATAAAATCTTGTATAATACAAACATTCTGCTTGCATTTTGAAATGTACAGAGCTAGTTTTTTAGACTAATACAAAGATTTTTTTTCTAATTTGTCATAAGAAAATCTTTTAAATTATAGATTACTAAGATAAAAAAAGTACTTGCAGTACTGGAATGTATTGGGAAAGAAATATGGCAGAACTGAAGATTTTAAATTATTTAGTATATATATGTATAGACACTTAACAGCAATACATTCTTTCAAAAAATRTAGGGTTTAGGCAGCAAAATGTTGAAATTTAGAAAACATAAAAACCTTTTAAATCTCATTCCACTGGCCAAATTACTAATTCCCAAAGGAACTGAACATTGCTCTAAAGTTTGTATGACCTCAATCTGGTTGCCTGATCTTTGTGGTATCTGAAATGTGCTGAAGTATCCAAGGTATTGTATAAGGCTGGAAGACATGCTAGAGGATATMAGGGACATCCAAGATGCATCAGGCCAGGTAGCAAATGAACTAAGAACAACACAAAAAGACCAATCAAAATTAGGGAGAAAGATATATGATACCAAAAGTTTTGCTTTGCTAATTATATATATATTGTTTAATTGAGATTTTACATGTTATTTTGTGTTGACTAAGAAAACGTAGAAAAAGGTGGGTTAGAAACTCCTAACCTTAGAAACTGATTTGATCAAAGGAGCCTGGGGTACTGATTTTGCAACTTGTAAGTTCATTCATAAATATGGATGATAAATTACCGATAAATTCAAAATGGGTTTTTGTTTTTACATGTGCATTTATAAGCTCGTTGTTACTATGGAAAAAAAGGTCAAGAAAACAAATTTTATACGGTTATGGACTAAGAAGTACGTATGGTACTGTGGTGTTTTGAAGATAAACTTATGGTGATCAGTAAAGCCTGGAAATGTCAGAGTACTGAAACACAGGTCTCCAATKAACTCTCTCAAACTGAACAACTTTTTAAAAGAGAACTTTAATGTATTTAATAACATAAGATCCTTAAATGCCTTAAGGTGAGTATCTGCTGAGTTGGGAATTGAAGACAATACTGGAGTTATATCTTCAAAGATAAAGTGATGCTTTCAAGTTTGTTGCTTCACTGAGACAAAAGTAAGCCTGCCAGGTGTTTCGCTGAATAAAGGCTGTAACAAAACATTAACACAAACATTATTTCCTTTGTTCTTCTGAGATGGGGATTATCACATTCAATGCATCATTTTGCTATCATGTGTTTGACTGTTGTTGGTGTTCACCAAAACTTTTATCTATGAGAATTTTACACAGAAGCATGCTGTACCTCTTTCTTTGCACAGATCTAAAAGGAGAACCTTTTCATACAGCAGAATGCATTTCAGTGACAGGAAACAAAAGTGTTGCGGCATTGTATTAGTAGTTGTCTATGTCTCTTTCTTTAAAGAAAAGCCAGTCACTTTGTAAAGGTTTCCTTATCCAATTAATTTTTGTAATAATTCCGAGCGTGTGTGTGAGATCTGGAACAATGAATACACTAAAATTATGAGTTTCATTCTAGTGACTCTAAAAAAATGCTTTATATAGCAGTGGTTCTTCATCATCATCAGTCAAATGATCAAAAAAACCGCATAGTGAACCAGGAGTCATCTGTAGAAATGATCAGTTTTTTCTGAAAAGAGTTAGGACTTTTAATTTGCAGCTACACTATTAATATGATAGCAAACTGAATTGAAGAAGGGAAAAATTGTGTACTGGTGTGAATACCTAACAATGAGCTAAAAAGAGGAGAATTTTCATCTAAATTTGATACATATTCTATTTGTGCCCTTGGCCAAATTAATTAATATCCCCTTTCATATTCTCTAGGTGAAAGTGCAGATAAACAAATGTAACCATTTCAAATACATTGCTKTGATTAAATAATGTCTGTAAATTGCCTGAAATCACAAGGAGTTATGTTACTGGACACTTTTACTGCTAGCTCAGTTCTAACAAGAGTGTGACTTCAAAAGATAACACAGCTGACTTGAGTTAATCTTTAAGTGAAAAAAGACAATTTTTCCCCCATACTCTYGTTGACAGCCAGTGTGCTACTGGATTTCTGGAAAAAATAAATTTTGCTTCTCAGAGGAACTGTAGTTGTTAGCTTTTTAGCAACTAAATGATAGTGAGTAAATAAAAAATAAAAATATTTAATAAGTCACATGTATTCGATAGCAATAGACAAGGGAACACAAAGAATTTGGATATTCCCTAATGATTAAGTTCTTGTAAATGAAAAAACTTGTATCTATAACTGTCTGACTAGACCAATAACATTTTTAGTCATTAGGTGTGTAGCTGCTGTCTTTGCACTTTTCTGCTTTGCCTCTGTTGTCTAAAACAGTATCTGTACCTTATTAATGTATAATGATATCTTCTCAAATTTGACCTTTCAATATCAAATATGTTACAAACAATGAACATAAAAATCTTTCCTCTGTCTTCAGTGGAGGTTCTGTTTCTAATTTTATTTAGATTATTATTTTATGAGTAATAGTAACTCTGTTTTACTAGATACATCCTAAAATAAATTAGTTGGACAAGAAATATGTCGACATTTCTGCCATGTCAAAAGTGAGCAGCACTGTTGTTTACTTTTTYCTAAAAATTCCGGGATAACCACAGTTAGAAGTTACATACATTAAAAGGGTAATCACAGTTAGGAGTTGTATACATTAAAATTCATTGAATATTTTTTCTTCAAATTATGGCATAACAATATTGTTATTTATTTGAATATAAAAAAAMCATAAGTAATCTTAAAGTACAATTTAGAAGGAAAGGATTAATTTCTTTTTAGTTTTTCTTTCATAAACATTAATGCTAAGCTAAGACAGATGTGGGGCTTTGCATTAGCAATGGTTGAAGATAGTTTAACTAATGATCTTGACATGGCTTCATAATGAAGAGATGCCGTATAATAGTAAACATAGAGTAAACATATATGTTTTGAGAGGAAATAGAGATTTTTTATCTTTTATCTTCTAGAATTTCCATGCAAAGTGAATGTAAGACTAGCACTTTTTATTATAAAGATATATATTTTTCCAAAAGCTCACCATGGTATGCAGYGTTGCATCTGGAAAATGCATATCTGACCCAGTGAGAACATGGATGATGTTCTCACATCATACACGATACATGAAAAATGTAAGGCTGAATTCTTCACAATACTGTGTGCTGTAGACAATTRGTTGTATCTGAAGAAAGCAAGCAGATTAGCCTGATTAATAAACAAGATTCATTAACTCAACAAGAATGTTATGGTAATACTTAGGCTGCTTCTGATAATAAGTTGGATCTTTTCGATCCTGTGTCTTTATAAAGTAGAGCGATTAAGAAATGCAAAGCAACTAGCATATTGCCATTGGACAGAGTTAAGGAAATTAAATTGTCAGAGAAGATTCATGATCTGATAAAACTGCTTTTGAYTGAGACTTGTGGTCCTCCAGTTTTATTTTATTTAAAGAGCTTAAAGTGGGAAAAGCACGCAGAATGTGCAAATTGACCYGTGCTATATTAAGGCAATAATCAATCAAACATATTTATGTCTATATTAACTTTCCAAGAAAGTTTTTCTTCTAGAGAGTTACCCAGATCTACCCCAAATGCTTCTGTAGCCTACATAGTCCATTAAAATGACCCAAAATTTGCAAATTTTTAGTTTGTTTTCAAACTTACACATAGAGTTCATTCATCCTTGAGAAGCACAATTGTTTTTCCTTGTCAATAAATCAGAACTTTATATATTTAACAAATCTAAAATATATGCATTTAATAGTATGAGCTCATTTTATGAAAATATATCTTATGCTTTATTAATTACTTTCAAGTMGTTCAATTTCTTCATATGTGGTCAATTTTAATACTCATACTCTTATTTTTATATGACAAATCCCCTTTAAGCAGCTTTAAAAATAATCCATTAAAATTCTCCGTAATACAGCTGAGACCTTTCTTAGAAATTATTYCAGTAGTCCATCCTGCTGTTGATAAGATATTGTCACTAAATTGGATGAAATTAGGTCATTTAATCATACAGATCATTAATTCACATAAATGTATCTCAGCTTTGCTGGAAACCTGAAATAACTAAAGTCAAATTTTAAAAGCAGATAACTAGATAAAATAATTTCCTTGTAAGCAATTTGGGTGGGTGTTGAGGTTTTTTGGTTTTGGGATTTTTTGAAGGGGAGGATTGTTTGTCGTTTTTGTTTGGTCAGTTTGTCTTTTTTTTTCTTTTTGGTTTAGTTTTTCTCATTTCCCTGTACAATATTCTAATTTTATTAACAAACACAGAAAGCCCATGCATCAAAAGATATAGGTTACTTTCAGTAATGGACTCTTCAGGGTCTACTTTTGCAGATAAGATGGAGTAATATACAGATAGATCAAATAGAATCAGACAATATTTTTAGATATTGCATGAAATAATTACCTAAGTCCTTTTCTCTSTTAGTAAAAGACATGCATGGCTTTCAGGTGGACATCTTCTGAAACTGTTTTCAGGAAAGTAATTGTATAATAATATAGCTTGGGTGATGGGTTACTGCTATATACTGATGACCTTGTACAGGAGATTTTACAGGCATCATTTCTGAACTTTAGGTAGGTCAGGTCAAGTGTAATATGTTTTAGCTTTTGCTTTTTTCCTCGCTATCCTACTCTAGGTTTAATTTGCAATAAATTAGATCCATTTTCTCCAAGCTGAGTTTATTTTTCCCATAATTCTCTCTAGCAAGTGATTTCACTGTCTTTATCTCAACCAATGAGATATTTCATCTAATTTACTATCCCCGTCCTGCTGACAAGAGGCAGTAAGAAAGCAGATAGCTGGGTAGAGGTCTGGAAGCCATCCAGGGTGAACCCACCACACACTCACAAGCATCAATGCTGTGAATCAGCAGATTTAAGAAAAAGAAAAGTGAAAATAGGAGCCTTCATTATTTTAGCATCCTCTAGTCTCTCRTGCAACACAGGATAAAGTTTGTAGGAAGAAAGTTCTAAAATATTTAAATTCATTTATTCATTCATACAAATAACATAAGAAAAATTTTATGATTCTTGAAATATGGGGAAGTATGTTACTTATTGTAACAATAAGTCCTATAAGCAGGCTGGAAAGACCCTAAATAAACCTTCTGCTCAGTACTGTGATAAAGCCAAGTGCTGCACCTATAGCAGCTCTGTTTGGAAGATGACACTGGAAAACCAAGGTATTCCAAGGAGTCTGAAACCTGTGTTCCAACCCAACAAGGCATCTTGTGTTGTTAAATAGTATAATCAGATGTTTTTCATCAATATTATTGGAGAAACTTCAGCCTCTTTCCTTTGAGCAGAGAAAACCTCCAATCAGTACCAAACATGCTGAGGAAAATGGTAGGCATAGGCACTGTCTCTTGCCATCACTTGCTGTCCCCATGTGATCTTTATCATTAGAAACATAAGGACTGATCAGTATTGATTAATAGGTATTCTGAATTCAGTGTAATAAAAGTGTAACCTTATATCATCTTCAGTGATGGAGGCAATAGCCAAGGAAATTTAAGTGATGATATATATGCAGCTACTATTTGTTACTTGCTTTAAGATGTGATGTTGGAACTAAAATGGTGTTGGCTCAATATGGAGTGAATGTAATTCTCCACACAATCTATCAAAAAATTGAAGGGAAGATAACTGATGAGSAAGTCCTAAAGGACCTGTGTTGTGCTCCAACCTTTTTTAAGATTAATGTATCCAGAAAACTTTTAACCTATCAGTGAACCAGCATGTTTTGCAGGGAAAAAAGTATCCATGGAGACTCTTAGATCAGCTCTTGTTCCAAGAAATAATGTACATTTTCAAACCCATGGATTMATTCCCTGTAAGTTTTATTGCCTTGAAGTTTCTTTGTTCATTCTTCTTATGTTTCTCAGTCTTCAGATTGTTTTTATTAGTCCCTGATGGATTTTTTCATTTTGACTATTTATACTGCTCATTGAAACACTATTAATTCTTTGGGTTTGCATTCAAWTTTTTTTTATATTGCATCTTCAGGTTGCTTTTTGAAGATGTGCCACTTGTTACCCTTTCCATTCTGCTTCCATTGGCATTTCACCTTTTTTTTCTCTATGAAAACAAATATTTAGAAACTTGTATTTGTTGCAGGTATGCTCATAGAGACTAATTAAATTTCTGTTTCTTGCAGACAGGCTAGTTAGCAATAATTTTTTTTTTTTGTCACTGAGTACATGTATTGTTTTTCTGGTTAACCTGCTACTTGTTTATTTTAAACTTCTTTTGTTTTTAAATTACTCTTATAGATGAGTTCTGTTAGTTGAACTTTTCAGTCCACCTGTTTTATTCATGYAGGATAAATATTTTAAGGTTTTCAAATTTGGTGAAATTGTTTTTACAGGTTTACTTCTTCCTTTAGCTCACTTGTAGTAAAATATTGTGTAGGTTGTCATGATAGCCTTTTATGGAGGGAATGACTCACTCTTTAGTCACCTTTCCTTTTAGTCTGTCAGCTAGAGGAGAGTAGGAGTAAACYGAAAATTTTCATTTTTGTGTGTTTCAGTGCACATGAATATGCCATTAGTCTTTTCTTTACATCTGAAAAGTTCTTAAMCTAACAACTTATTCTGAAAAAATTAAAATCATTGATGACTTCAGGAAGATTAATATATTAAAATAACACAAAAAATAAGCATCAGCAGCTGAATAAAATTGTAGCAACAAAAAGATTTCTAACCCAGCTGTTTCCATGACAACCTCCCTTCTTAGGTTTCAAAAACATTTCTGCATTACTCCTGTGCTACTCATCCTGTTTGTTGTATGTTATTTAAATTGATAAATCCTTCTATTTATTAATATAGAATTTATTCCATTTATTCATATAGAATATTGGATGAAACGCATGACAGAAAGTATTGTTCTATTTGTATTACAATATTGTCATGATGCCTGATTTATATTAGRAGCACTTATATGACATGCTTTCTTTATGATGTTTTCATTTTCAGTGTAATATGATTCAGGGAGTTCAATGGGTTTTGGKTTGTTTGTTTGTTTKTTTGTTTGAAGGGCAATTCTCATTGCTGCAAACAAAATAGGAAATAGTTGGATATACCACAGTTTAATTTCCCTATTTTGTGGTTGCATAGAAAACATTAATACGGATGAGATGAACATTTTGCTAGAGTACCAGTCTTCTGTATCAAAGTTTAAACTGGGAGACCTTGCATTCAGAAAACTAAGTTTTAGCCGCAAGAAGACAGATGAGATGAGATGAATACCAGCTGATACTGTGACTAAAGACACTGCAGTAAAAGTGGACAGAGGTCTCCTCAGCATTGTTCTGATTACATTTTTCATCTTTACAAATGAATTTTGGAGTTTTTTTTAAAATTTGCATAATTTTCTTCCATATTCTTCTCATTATACCTTTAAGATTCTTTAAAAAGTTCCTCTATTTTAATAAAGYGCAATGCTATGCTTTAATCGGCTGTCTGGACCTAAAAAGAACAAGTGGAAAAYGCGTATATATTATAACTAAATGTGAATCATCAAAAAAATAACAGGAAGGATGGTATGTGTAGTAGGATGATAAGGGCAGAATTGCAGTCTACTCAAACAGTGAAAATTAACTAYAATAAGGCACAATTAAAAAGTTCAATAAAATGAAACCTCACAAAAGCTACTACACAATTTTATTATGTTCAAMAAAATTGGCAGTCCTTTTTAGAGGATAACTCAGGACTGAAAATAGTGAAGCTGCTGCCCAAATTGAAGCACACAGTTTGAGACAAATGGCACCCTCTCTGCGTATGTGTGGTGGTTTGACAGGAAACAGGTTTTCTGGGAGGTTGTAGTCAAACCAATGGGTGCTCAGATTTTACTATTGGCATCTCTTTTGTCCACTGAAATTGGGATACGCCTCTGAGAACACACAGGGGTTAAAAACAGAGCTGCKCCCYTGGGAAGCTCTCTTGGGACTTCGGCGGGAAGGAGGGCGCGTCTCCCTCTCCTGTCCAGCTGCTGGGCCGGGGAGGGGCAGCCATGCGGTAGGCCTGGGCCTGGACAGAGATAGGAGGTGAAGAGGCCCTTGAGGATGGAAGGGTGGAGGAGGTGAGGAACACCAAGAGACATCGGGCAGCCACCCCCCCCCCGCCACCAGGGGGGGGAGAGAGGGAGAGCCGGCATCTGAATTTGATAGCGACCGGCTGAGAAGGAGAAGGGGGACGGGGTGCGGCGAGAAGGTGCCCGGCAGGGCAGCGTGGGAGCTCCAGAGCTCTGGACAGGCAGAGACTGAAATTTTTAACCCTTTTCTTGCATGATAGAAACTTTGCAAATGCTGATCCTCCTGGAGCTGAATGAGAAGAGAGATAAGAGATGAGATAAGAGGGGATGGACCACCAGGGAAGTAGAAAAGACTCTTGAGTRGGAGGCGGGGAGATGATGGAGTGGCCTTTTGGCTGGACTTTTCTTGTGTGGTCATGGACAGAACCATTTTTTTTTTTCCCTGTGACACAGAGACTGCATTTAGGGGGGACAGGCCTCAGAACCAGAAGGGTCAGTGTGGATGCCCCTTGGCCCCAGGGGGTGTGAAAAAATGTGGGGGGGACAGGTGTCTCAAAGGAGAGACTGTGCTTTTTTTTGGAATGAGACAATGCATCCTTAAAAGACAACCCTAGAAGCAGCTCTGGTCCGTGCACAGTGGTGAGAGCACTGAGCATGGAAGGAAGATGTCACGATGGCAGATGATCTCTCCGGGCGGTGCTATCAGTGACATGGAGACACACGAGGTTTCAACAGTGTTTCCAGGGGAAGCCTATGGTACAAAGAAGGACTCCTTCTCCTCCTGATGAAGTGAGGATTGAGTATTCTAAAGGGTGGTGCCGGACTGAGAGTTGGTGATTTGGAAGATGTATTGGGAATTTGATGAGGGGGGGGAAGAGGAAAATGCTTTTGTAAGGTTTTCATTTTCCTTGTGGTTTTTTTCCTTCTCTTGTAGTTTAGTTATTTTCTTGTAGTGTAGTTAATAAAGTTTTCTTTCTTTGTTACTAAGTAAGAGCCTGCTTTGCTTATTCCTGGTCACATCTCACAGCAGACACCAGGGGGAGGGTATCTTCATGGGGGCACTGGCATTGTGCCAGTGTCAAACCATGACAAAATGTTATGACTTCAGCAATTAAAAATAAAATTTTAAATGAATTAATTGTATTAATACTACAGCCACCTTGTYTGGAGTAGTCTAGGCTGCCCACACTATTAATCTGTTGTTGCATCCAACCTCCATAGGCAGTCCTCAAGTACTCAGTCCAAACAGAACTAGAAAGTTCTGAGACCAGATTCACAGTTYACTTTAAAAATAATAAAGCAAAGCTGATGTAATTAGCAATAACATAAAGGGCCACCAATGATCAATTTTGCATAACTTTCTTAAGAAAGGAACACCTGCWCAATTCTGTGGAATTTACTACAGCATTATGTATCAAATGTAGGGACAGTTTTACCCATGATCCTAGTTAAGATCAAATTTAATGATGATCTACATGGTTAAGTCRGGATCCCTTTCCAAGGTTCATTGATTCTTCAACAAAATATTTTCATTTTCTCTAATTCTAGAATATTATGTCAACTACTCTTTGGTATGTCTTTTCTTACATATGGCCTGTACACTTGAGAAAACCTGTTTATCTATGCACCTTGTGACTAGGTATGTTTTTTCTTTGGTGCAGATATTTTTACAAACCTAGTATCTGCACAAAATCATAGAGTGTTTTGGATTGGAAGAGACCTTAAATATCCTCTAGTTCCAGCACTACTGCAGAGACACCTTCCGCTTGACCAGATTTTTTAACCCAACTTGGCCTTGAACACTTCCACAGATGAGATATTCACAACTTCTCTGGAAAACCTCCTCCAGTGCCTCACTACCCTTAYAGTAAAGAATTTCTCCCTAATATCCAAATTAAATCTGCCCTCTTTCAATTTGAAACCATTRCCCCTTATCTTTGTCACTATCTACCCATAGAAAAAGTCCCTCTTTCCTAAATCCTCCTTTAAGTACTAGAATCCATCCCCATCCTGTCCTCTCACTACACACCCTCGTACCCCAAAGTCCTTTTCTGTCCTTTCTGTCCTGTTCTTGCAAACCTTGCCAAACCTCTGCCAAACTTTTGTCCAGCTTGTATTTGTGTTTGGGATTGTCCTGTCTCAGGCATGGAATCTTGCATTTTTTAACTACTTCTCAAACCTGTCAAAAGTCCCTCTGGACATCATCCCTACTCTGCAGCATCTCAACTGCACCACACAGATTGGTGTAGTCAGCAAAGTTGTCCGAGGGTGCACTAAATTTCATTGTCCTAGTGCCATACAAAGATGTTAAACAATGCTAGTCCAAATATTGACCCCTGAGAAATGCTGTTTGTCACTGATCTCATCTTGGACATTGAGCCATTGACTGCAACTTACTGACATTTTTTGTTAAGTAAGTTCATTATAAACTTTCTTGGTTACATGTGTAGTTTCATCTTTGCAGATTTCTTATGATACCTAGAAATTCAATTTACATATCAATGATAAAACCACATTTGGATAAACAAAAACTCATAATAATACCACTTAAGGTATGCATAATAATATCTCTCTAGATGTCTATTATTAATGTATATTTATGACCTTTCATGTAAGTAATCAAAATTTCTTGTGGAAATTTATTTGATTAAACGACCAAAATTATAGATTGATGGAAAAGGTTTGTATGCAATTTCTCAGGGAAATATTTCAATAGAAAGTTCACTGACTTTTAATCATTTCTATATGTGATGAATTTTTCTCATCAAGAAACTTTATAAAAGGTTTCTTTAACTAAATTCCACATAAATTTACTTATTTACCCTGTGCATCATTTTATTTTGTCTTCCTTTTTCTTTTTTTTAGTTGAATGAGAAAAATATTTTTATTTTCCTGAATGTGGTTAAACCAAGCTGTACTTTGTGGGAATATGTTATCACTATCATTTCTATGCCTTCTTTTAGTACTATTTATTTTACTTCTACATGTTAGTGAAGCCCTGCCAGATGTGTTTTACTTCTTTACTGTTTATGAATTGATATTGATATTTATAAAAGGGCTGGGAAAAGACACTTATCCTTGTAGAAAAAGGATATCCTTGCAGACCAACAGAATGACAAATTTATTACAGAGGAGCACTGTCACACAATTAAATAGTAATCCATTGTGGTTAGCAGTGCAGAAGACCTGTATGAAGTTCTRGTCTGCCTTCATAACTAGGCATGGTTATTCTCTCCAGTCTATTTTGCATAAACTGTGGTTAGACAGGAAACTTAATATCTGGTTASTCTTTCTACTTACTACGCAGGAATACAGCCCAAAACCAATGTGCARGTACTCCCTGAGAGGATTCAGCAGCTTTCTTCCTTAAGCTTGTAACTCAGACTGTGCCAACTGTGTCAGCTGGACTTTCAGAGAATGAAAAGCATGCTTTGACAGCTGGATGGGGAGTCTGTGCATCAACCAGGAGAGAAATAGAGCATAGTACAGATTGCACATAATTCCAAGAGAATTATTCAGCTTTGCTARCTGGGATTTAGTTAAACTTTAGTTGAACTTCTTGGTCAAATTCAAGTTTCTTTTTTTAAAGCAAGTTCATTTAGCTTCCTTTTCATGAAATTAACTTCCTTTTCATCCAAAACAAACCTTTACTTTTTAAAAAATTTCTATTGGTTTTGGCTGGAATGGAGTTAATGTTCCTCATAGCACCTCATATAATGCGGTGTTCTGGATTTGAAACAAAATAAGTGTTGATATCATACTAATGTTTCTTGCTAASTAGTGTTTGCACAGCAAGGACTTTTCTGTTTCTTACACTGCCCTGCTGGCAAGTAGGCTAGGGGTGCACAAGGAGTTGGGAKAGGCTATATCTGGACTGCTGAGCCCAACTAACAACASGGACATCCCATACCATATGACATCATTCTCAGCATATAAAAATGAGGGAAGAAGGATGTGAGGGACGTTTGTCTTCCCAAGTCACTGTTGGCCATAATGGGGCTCTGCTTTCCTAGAGATGGCTGAGAAACTGACTGCTGGTGCGAAGCAGTGAATAAATTCCTTGGTTTTCTTTGCTTGCATGCACAGCTTTTCTTTCCCTATTAAACTGTCTTTTTCCAAACCCATGAGTTTTTCTTACTTTTGTTCTTCCAGTTCTCCCTCTCATCCCAGTGGGGGGCACTGAGTGAGCAGCTGTGTTGTGTTCAGCTGCCCACCTGCATTAACTAATCACATTGCCATATTTTTCCTCCTTGTTTTCATTCCATAAAATAAGATGCAATTATAGTCTAAAGATAACTAAAGGCATTAWTATATCAACATTTTAGTGAAACAGATTTATTGCATATTCTGGTAGACTTTGAGATAAATCTAGCTCTGCTACTGCAGAGCTGCAGTAGCATTCCAGTAGCACAACAAATAGTTAATCCCACCAGTCTTCAGGTATATATAGGAAATTATCAGTGAATAATCCTCTTGTCCGCCCACCTACATCTTTCTAATCTTTTTTTCTTTTTTCCTTTTTTTACTTCAAATRTACAGTCCTTCAACACAAATTATCTTCTCAAGCTGTATATCAACAACTTCTCTGATGTCAAGTTACATGCAGTAGAATGGCATGTTTTGGTGATTCTATACCACATGAGCTGTATAGAATGACAACTRCCTTCATCCTCCATGACTTCTGACCTTTGTTGAATTGCACTTTTCTGTCATATTACACTGCAAACTCATATSTAATTTGCCACCCATGACCAACCATATACTCTACTATAAGAGAGAGGGCATCTCTCTCTTGAAGTTTCTCCACTTTATGAAATTGAATACTCATTTCATTCCTGTGGACTTTTGCTGTAATAAAAGAATTCTAAGTATTCCTCAAAGTGCAAAGAGGATTACCTTTATCCACTGCTGTGGTAAATGTGTATAGAAATAGCTGTGAACTGAACACTGRGAGTTTAGCATCACTAGTTACACTTACCTTTTTCTTGAACCTTTTTTCTCTTTTTCTAATGTAACTGAGTAAACTGAACACAGCATCATAAACTTATTGTTTTAGCATTGTTTTAATGCAGCACWGTTTGGGTTGGAAGGGATCTTAAAGATCAACTAGTTCAAAACCCCACTGCCACAGGCAGGGACCCCTCTCATTAGACCAGCTTGCTCAACTCCTCATCTAGTCTGGAACTGAACACTCCCAGGGATGGGACATACCACAGCCTCTCTGAATAAACTGTTCCAGTTCTTTACCACTCTTGCAGTGGAGAATTTCTTCCCAATGTCTAATCTAAACCTGCCTGTTTCAGTTTAGAACCACTGCCCCTTATCCTGTCACTRTTTTCCTGTATAAAAAATCCTTCTCCCTCCTGTCAATAAGCCCCTTTAAGGTACTGGAAGGTCACAAGGATGTGTCCCCAGAGTTTTCTCTTCTCCAGTCTAAACAACCCCAAGTGTTTCAGCCTGTCTTCATAGGAGAGRTGCTCTGGACATTTTCATGGCTCTTCTCTGGATCCATTCTAACAAGTCTTTCTTGTCATGAGCACCCCAGACTTGGATGTATTAATGCAAGYGTGAGCCTCAAGAGGGAAGAGTAGAGGGGCAGAATACCCTTCCTTGGCCTACTGTCCATTCCTATTTTGAATCAGCTTTTGGGGTCTGTTACAGGGTTTATGGGGTTTTTATATGGTTGGCCTTCTGGGCTCTGAATGCACCCTCTTGTACAGATTTTCATCCACAAGGATCCAAAGGAGGACAAGATCAGCTATATGATGTAAATGTGTGCTGTAAATAGTAATGGTTGATAATGCAAATCACATTTGTGTAACATAGGCTGTTACTTAYCCAAGTTTTCTTTTCCTCCCTCATATCTCTCAGTTTGTAGTTTTTGTTTTTTTGGCTTTTTTGGGGTTTYTTCAAGAACATATGTTGAAAAGGTATATTTTAGGAATAGTTTTCCCTTTCCCCTTTTTCACTTGGGACAGATAAGTTATCACTGAGAGCTGAAGGACTGACAGTGGTAATTGCATATTAGGTATTGTGATTTCCTTATCATAGATTCAATTTATCTACATTTAAGGTAACATGTTCAATTTTAGTCACCTTAAGACAAAAATCTATTGGGAATTCTCCACTGTGATAGAAAAGGAGAGCTAATGACAGAGCTTTTCAGTCATTAGAAGCATCATAACACAACTTTACCATCTGTGGAGTAGATAGAACTTTTAGACCTGTGACTTTTTTGAATTTAAAATTATTCACTGAATTTAATGAGATTTAGCATGCAAAAAGTTTATTAAGTTTATTACATAGACCTAAACTCACAGAGTTTATTTTTAAAGGCATTAGGATAAATATAATAAACTGTTTAAATGCTTAAAGTATCATTTCTTAGTCTCCATTTCCTAATTTTAATTATATGACAAATTTATAACAAGGACAGAACTTTTTAACAAGTTAAAAATAATAGATTTTTGCATATGTTCTAGCATATGAAATATTATCTGGCTTTAGAATGAGAAATTAATAGTCAAGACTTTCAAGAAATAATGAGGCAATATTTCATTAAAAGTTTTATTRGAATTTAGAGAAAAAAATAGAAAAATCATACATTTCAGGAAGATTTATACCTGTTATAATAGATAGGTTATCATTACTTGTATTAAGTTGAATACACCAGTTATCTTGCTGCCTTTTATAAAAGCAGATGGTTTTGAGAACATCTCAAGGAATATCAGCAAAATGTGCCAATGTCAATAATGTCRCTATCATTTATGAAAGTGTATTGATCAGATAATTGCAATTGCTAGCTGTGCATGTGATGAATTAAATAATTATTTATTCTACTCAATGAAATCCTGAAAAATAATTAGTTACACTAAATGTCTTCTAATTATTCATTTTCTACAAAAGAATTAATGTATTTCAGATCRCCCAAAGAACAGTCATTATCAACCAAACCTGATTACTCAGTAAAATGCATGTGAGATTCCTACGTTTAAGGTAGGAATCAAGTAAAAGTAGTGGAAACAATAACAATGAGTTTTAGATTTCTACTGATGTTTAGAGTTTTTTATTCTTTATATCTACAGTACTATGAGGTTTAAGAGATTTTCAAATTAGTATCACAAATGTCAAAAGGTCCACACAGCTTTTCACTTCTGTACTCTGAGACACTTGAAACCTATTTAAAAGTCTGTTTTTCTAAAGAATTGCACAAAAAGAATAGTCCACAGGAAATAATGCAGATCATAACTCCACAATATGTGCTTACTTCCTACTTCCTGTCCCCCTCCCCCCCCCAAAAAAAACCCAACAATCCCCAGTAATATTAAATATTAGAAGGGAATTTCTTGCTGACAGAAGACCAAATGACACAGTCATGCTCCCAAGTCCTGGGTTTTTTTTGTATTGTAGCGAACTGCTTTTATTGAAATACTTATTTTGGAAAAATACAGTAACTGTTCAATTAGGTGTAGCTACCAAGTGGCATCTTACTAGARAGGCCTCAGAAAGACAAGTTGAAATCTTGACTCTGGTGAAACATTATGGATTTTACTGGTTATTTACAGTGAATCATGCATTTTTCACGATGAATGTAGCTTTRAAAAAGAGAATATTTTATGAAGTGCTAACTTTAGAATCACTGGAAAAATACCAGAGTGTTTAATGTCTTGGCTGTCAAACTGGGTYCAGCATATATGTATTTTCCTGAGAAGAAAAGGAAGAAGAATGTTCTAATAGAAAAGATTGTTTTAGAAGAAAAATGTTACATAACCAAAACTAAAACAAACAAACAAACAAGCAAACAACAGCAACAAAAAAGTGGTGATGCCATGGTGCTTCATTTTATTTCTTTCATAACTTGCTATCTCTGATTGTATTTCAATGCTAAATTATAATGTTCATGTTTTGTGAGATACATGTTGCATCTTCTCACAGCTACATCTCACAGTCATCTGAAGTCAAACTTTCTCAACAAGTTAGGCTGTTTTACTGAAACGAYTGAGTGTTAAAATTGAAATGCTAGCCCCGACAAAATGACAGAAGCAAATGGGAACTGTGTATTGTCAAAATGTGAGTGAGCAATTGGCTGGACAAACAGTGCAGAACAAGGGAGAGGTCTGAGGAAAGCAACAAGAATGTGAATAATACATGTGAAGCCTGGGGTATGGATGTGGCTGAAGTGATGTTAAGTCGCCTCAAAAAACCGCAGAGCGCTGAGCAGGAGAATGGATAGAACTGTACAGCCATCAGCAGATAGAGGTGGCCAGGCTAAAACAYGCTAACACTGAAAACACATTCAACTGGGAAAAGTACTAGACCTAGGCAGCCAAAACAATAACTTTCCTCAAGAGGAGAAAAAAACATGAGAGGAAAGTAATAGTAAAAATAGAGTGTAAAATATTTTTATTTAAAATGTTAAGCCTATGAGTCAGACAGTGTTGTGTTGAGGTTTCTCTGCAGTAAGGGAGGGTAGCATGCTTGGTGGGTGACTACASCGACTAGATGCAGGTCAAAATTTCTATGTATTAACAGGAAAGATAACTGACCTTATAATATTTGAAATCAGTTAAATCTTACATAGTTTGCATCTTGCAGATAGATCTATTTCTATTTCTGTAGTCTTTTTGCCTCAAAATACCCATTCTGATTCCCTCTAAATGATCTGTTCTTCACCCAGTTTTACTGATAGATGTTCTTTTTGTCTAAATGGCAGCCAGAAGAGTCTAAAAAAAAAAAAGCTTTATTGTTATTCAAGTGATTGTTCCTCATATATATATATCTAAATATGTTTCAATTGCACATAATGTTTTAATAAATATAGCTTATAATCTAAACAAACATATTACAGTAAATTAGAATAGAGGTGCAAGCTCTGTGCAAAATAGAAATAAATAGAAATGCAATGAAGAAAACCAATAAATTCTTCCAAATATTTCTGGGTTTAGTTGTGTATTTTGGTACCTATTCTTAATAAGATGACTTGAAAATCAATTTATTTCACATCTGCCTTATGGTGTCCTGCATATTAACAGGTGGATCAAGCTCTGAACTGGCCGTGATGAAAAAGTTAAAATAACATACTCCTCCAGTATTTTCTTACAATAGGGTGATAAACACATTTTTGAAAGGACAGTTTATGTATTCATAATGCTAAGGATGTTAATCARAATCTATTTTATGCTATTAGGGAATTTTGTTCTTTTAGCTGAATTTCAATGATTACTTAATCACAGTGTATAATTGCCACCATGTTTAGTAGTCCATCACTCATGAATTATATTAATATTCACAGAATTCAACTGCTATTTGAAAATATGGAATGTAAATTAAAGAGTTGGTTGCCTGGCACACAGGGACTGTAGGATCAAGAGTCTGACCCTTATATATTAAGTTACCTCAATTTGAACATAATTATATTTGAACACAATTAAAGATATAAGGACGCATGCATCAGAACAAAGATATTAATTCCCAAAGAACATGCTGGCCTGGACATGGAGTGATATAGCAATGTTCTAAAATATCGGTATGTCCTAAAATGATATGCAAAACATGTCATGATGCTGCTTTATTACCTACTTTTTAACTAAGTGAATCCTCTTTACTGTCTTTGGGGTTTTTTTTAAGTTTATAGTAACTTTTACCATTTAATTAATACCAAATTGTGATCATAGTGTTCAATAGCAATATTTGTAAAGTAATGCTAAAGCCTTAATTCGTGCCTCAGAAATTGAGGGTTAATATTACAAGAGAAGAAACTTTTCAAGAATCCCAATAAAATTCTTAGAGGTATGAGAGAAACTGAGGTACAGAATAAAGCTAAATTATTTCCCCATCCACTTAAGTGAAAGGGAAAAACTGTAATTTAGGTTTTAAAAAGTCATGTCTTGAAAGAATCCTTSAGGCCACCACCATCATTTTAATTATATTTGTTGTCCATAGAGACTGAGAACCACAGCCTTTCACCCTGCTGGAAGCACCACTGCTGTTTGTAGACAGGCTGACTACTGAGCAGTGTGGGTTTACATTCTTATGTGGCAGATTTGTTGGCAGAAGCCAACGCAGATTTAACAAAGGTAAATTGGGTTTAACCAACCTGATTGCTTTCAATGATGAAACAGTTTGTTCACTGGATTATAAGAGAGCTCTGAATTTACTTCTTTAACTTTAGTAAATCACTTTGGCACAGCCTCCCACAATATCCYTTCTGACAATTTGGTGAAGAAATGGACTGCACAGATAGACCARTATTGGAGCCTTTACTGTTAAGAACAAGGAGGGTAGATAAAATTGAACTGGCATCCACTCATGACTGGGTTTGTTTAGGGCTCAATATTATTCAATATTTTTCTAGAATATATGGATGATAGGACTGAATGCATCATCACCAAGTTTGTGCATGACATTAAACTGAGTGAAGTGATTTAGTTAGAAGGAAGAGCACCCCTAAAGACAGATTTTGACGGGTGTRAAAAGCTGGGTCAGCAAGATTCACAAAAGTTCAACAGGGTTGAATAAAAAGTCCAGTAGCTGGAATTATCCCAAAGAGCAGCATGAGCTGGGGTCTTTACCCTTGCAAGCAGATGGGAAATCTCTCTGCTGGTAAGGCACTGGGACCAGAGTGCGTCGCAAGCTGCACTTGAGTCTGTGGGACATACTTCAGCAAATGCTTCATTTGCTTTCATACTTCAGAAATGGACATCCTGAGCCAGAAACCACATCCTGGACTGCAATATCTAGCAGATGGTGAGCAGATCAAGAGAGGTGATTTCTCAGCTCTCCTTAWTAACGAGAACATTTATTGATTTAAAACAAAATTCCAAACATTACAYCTAGCCAAACAGTGCGAAAAAAAATTTAAAAAAAAATTCTAAAGACAAGGTATAATTTCTTACAGAATACCCTGTATGCCATATTTWAAAAAATCAATTTTATTGAAGTTCATTGATTTTTTAATAGTGAGCATGTTAAAGATTGTACAGATGTTATAAAGTAATTCAATAATACAGATAAAAAATGGAGGAGGAGTACTGTGCATAAAGGATAAATATCATCAATGTGAATTAATCATTCGGTGCATTCTACATCAAGCCATTTCCTAGAGAGGATCTGATAATCTGACAGTTGGTTATAGATAATGCATGTAAGTACACAAATTTCATGGAAATATGAACAAAGAAATATATCCAATAAATAGGCTAATATAGTAACAATATTTTCCATTACATTAGCCAGGAAATACATCCTATATGGAAAGAAATGGTTGAATTGCACATTTTTCTCTTCTTTAATCTTCCATCAGGAGMGATATTTCTCCCCCTTCCCTGTGTCTCCATCTTCCTTTTCCAAAGGGCTAATAAGGGTAGGGCACAACATAACTCCTCAATTGAAAAGGCAAAACAAATTAGGTGCAATATCTATGCTGATGTTGATTTTTTTTTTCTTTTAATGATAAACAAAGGAAAACAGAAGGGAATGCTACAACTGACCTGGAAAAAAAAATCAGGTACATTGAGTATTTGTTCTACTTTCAAGATCAGCTCTTATAGTGGTCTACCAGACAGGTGACGTCTGTTATCACTATTTATACTGCAGTCTTTGCCCTAGGGCTCAGCAAGAAGGCATCGTGCACTAGGAATTCTCTGTGCAAGTAAGTTCTGGTACAGCCAGGCCAGTATCTGCTCCCAGTTCTCTCTGCACAGTGTCTCTCATACCAACATCTCATCTTGTGCCATTGCCTAGACCATAACAGGGACTTCTCAGSCCTCACAGGAAACAGAAAATCAGCCAAAGATCACAAATTGAACCAAACTTCTCTCCTATYCACAAATGTGGAAAAACCTCCCTAAACATTTGCAACATGGGATTTTTTGAGATCAGGCTTGGAAGGGGGGACGCGTTTTGTGTATCTGTGTTTGGGKKKTTTTTTTGCATTGGATCTTGCATGCCCAAGCTTTTCTTTCCATAGACTCTAGTCTTGGGAGTTGTAAAAAAAGAAAAATAGAAACCAGTGCATCCAAACTTGTGCACTATCATCAACAAAAGTACAAGGTTTTATCATWATTATATATGGCTTTCTTAATCTTGCCAAGACAAAATAAAGTTTTGTGCATAAACCTGTGAATGTTTGAGCTCTTGCTCCTAATTTCATTGGTAACTAACCATGCCAAGGCAATTCAGAGGAAAATCACAATACATGAACTCCTTCCTGAAAATTTAATTCTCAGGCAMCATGAGTGTAAAATAATTTTTGTTTTGAGCTGGAGAAGGATACTTTGATCTTTCAAGTACTATGATGAAAAAAAAAGTTATCAAGTACTTGACTGAATCATGTTAACCAATCTAGTAAATGTGTGAGCTATTAATAGCTTCAGTCTTTTTACATTATATAAAATAGGGCAGGATTTTTAACATTAGGAGTTAAAAGATTTTCAGTTTTCCTTAATCAGGTTCTGGGCAAGCATGTGTTTAAGCCAATGTGAATACAAGTATAAAGTTCCATGGAATTCTTTTTATCTTACAGTACTAGAAACAAAATTGTTTGTATTCCAGATTCTCTCAAGAAGAAACAGGTGTTTTAGCTGCTRCTGGATTTCCTTGAAATGGTAATGATAATAGTACAGACATCTTCAGTAAGATAAGGCTTTCATCCTGGTGGAATATCCCAAACACCAGACCTTGTGGATAGCATCAGAAGCTGGAAGCACATGGAGAGTCTCTAATAACAATCTTGTTAGTACCTAATATGGGTTCCTTAGCTAGAGATGGTATTAATTTAACTTATCTTGAGTTACCTTTCTCTGAAATAGTAATGGATAAATTACATAGCTGTGTACTAAGCAGGGGAAAATAGGTATTTTTAGAGAATGATTCGTTTAATAATTTTTACATGTCTATTTTCGTTAAATCARTCCCAGTTGAAAACTTCATGAACAGCTTCTTCTCAGAAAATGTAGATGTCTGGAAGAAAATAATTTTATCTGCTTCTATCTATCTGAACTTTCTCCTAAGGCATCCTGTATGTTTGTGTGGGTGTGCTAGATATGAAATTATAATTCAGCTTGGACTGCCCTGGGTTTCCATTGCGCTGGAACAGGACTGCAAAGATAAGAGAGTGTGCAATTTAGCCAATTAATTCAGATATTGAGAATGTCTCAATCTCTGAGCCACTGAGAAAATTTCAAAGAATATCCTTTGAGCTATAAGGACCCTTCCTTCATGAATAAAACCACAACTCTAACATCTCTGAATAGTGAAAGAGGAACAAGAAGTTATACAAATGCCTTTGGGTATGATTTTTAACTGTAAAGGAAATTTTGAATTGGAAAAGTTTTTTCATGATGAGAATACACAGAGAGGCTTAAAAACTTCTGGTATACCAGTGGCAGTTATTCCCAGTACATATTAATCTTTTGGGTCATCTTAAGAAGATATTGAAGAATGAAAGCCTCCTGACAGCATCATGTAAATAACATAATTTGTTTTACAGTGTGGTGTTCATCACTGCCATATCATGGAATTCATGTAACATTTGAAATAGCTGGCCTTTCTCAAATGATTATGGAGTCTTGCTTCTTCTATCTTCCTGTTATAAAACACACTTTTTCTCCCAGGGATTTTCCAAGTCTTATCTCTTTTAAATCAATTTTATTGAAAAAAAAATGTACCAGACATGTAATGAAAACATTGCCAAAATTGGATTATTATTTTTGTAAATAGTTAATTCTTCCTTCTGTAACTAGTGAACTGATACAACTCTATAAAATTGAGAAAAAGTAGATTTTGTGCTATATTTTCTGTTTCTTCCAAAAATTAAGCTTGTCGGAGGGCCTCAAGAGGTGATCTGTCTCAGAATAACATTTACTTGAAAGTTAAATCAGTTTGCTGAGGGGCTTTTCCAGTAAAGARCTGAAAACCTTCAGTTTTGGCAGAGATGTCACAGYCTCTCTGAGAGGCCTGTTCCAGTAATTCAGGGACTCACATCTGACTTCCTCRGCAGCTTCATGGATGACCACAAACTGGGKTGAAGAGCTGGTATATTGAAGAGAGGTGTTGCTAGTCATGGTAGCTAATAAAGATGTAAAAATGAGACAATAGAGCCTCTGGAAGTTCAACAAAGACAAATGGGAAGTTCAGCCACTGATAAAGGACTCCTAGCATCAGTGCTGAGGCTGATGTGCTGGGAAGAGGGCTGCAGAAAAGGTCCTCGGTGGGTGTCTTGAACCAATTAGCATGAGCCAGGACTGCACTCTTGTGGTGAGAAAGGCTAAACGCACACAAGGCTGCTGTGGTAGTTGGACCTCAGCTGGTAAGTTCCCCCATGTGTGTGCACTAGCTGCTCTGCAAGGGGATGAGGGAGAGAATCAGAAGAGAAAAAGTGAGAAAAGCTTGCTTTGTGCAAGAAAGGCAAAATAAAAAATGAGTTCACCATGTCCCATCACAGGCAGATGTTTATCTATTTCCAGGAAAGCAGGGCCTCAGCACAAATAAGTTGGGAAGACAAACACCATAAAAAACACTACAAGTACTCTGGCCCCACTTCTACCTTCTTCTTCTGATTTTTTACTTCTGAGCACAATATARTGTGGCAGGAAATATCTCTTTGCTCAGTTGGGGTCAGCTGTGCTGGCTGTGTCCTCTCCCAGCTTTGTGTGCACCTCCAGCCTCCTCTCTGAGGAGGCAGACTGGGAAGAAGAAAAGGTCTTGACACTGAAAGCACTGCTCAGCCGTGCCAGTATGTTAACACTGTCTTGGTGAGAAAATCAAAACAGCACCATGGGAGACATTATGACTGGAATCACATCCATGGCAGGCAGAGCCAGCACAGCTGTATTAGTGAGATCATTGCCAGCTGGCTAAGGGAGCTGTTACTGCACAGGGGAGGCCACAGCTGAAGTAATATGTCTCCTTCTGGGTCCCAGGGAAAGAAATATGTTCATAAAGGAAAGCAAATCCATCCAAAGATCAGTAAGGCAAGTAGACAGATGAAATACATAACCTGAGACGAGACAAGAGGCTTTGTTTGTTTAGCTCAGGGAAGAGAAGTCAAGCAGTCGAGGCTTTAATTCCAGTCCAATAGAGAAGGTGGAGCAGATTTTCACTGACATGTACCGCAGAAGGGCAGGGGCTGTTAGCCAGAAATTGTAGCAAAGCTTCCCCAGAGATTGCAGAATTGACATCCTTTGAGTTTCTCAAATACAACTTGACACAGTCCTAAGCACATTTAGCTGCCTTTGAAGGTAAACATACTTTAAGCAGGAGGCTTATATTAGACAACCCCTCTCCTTCTAACCTAAATTACTTCACAATTCAACTGACTGGCTATTTCTTCCCCCTATTACCCACTAAACCAGTTTGGAAGAAAATCCATGATTTATTTCTGTCTGTGATCCTTCTGTCTTCTTGACTTTAAAGAGCTTCTTACCTGAATTATTTAGAATATCAATGTAAACACATGAGCTCAGAGCTTCTTGTGAAGCTTTCTGAACTGTTTCTGATGCTATTTCCATAATGGATCTGCTTCTTACAATGAGCACAAACCCCAGCATTTTCGTGCAGTTTCTCAGACTTAACAAGCAGTTCCTTTGTATGTATTTAATATAGAATTAATTTACGTGTTCTGATATCTCTTCAGTGACTATGTTTATGTTAGTACTTTTCTGCTGTACCATTTAAAGATACTATTTTTTAAAATGGGAAAAAARAAAGGTTTTTTTAAGGTCCTTGAAAGGGAGCTAAGAAAATAAAAGAACACTTCTTGTCCTTTTATCTTTGAAGTGAAACCTTTGTGTAAGCAAATATGAGTCATTCGGATTTGCTACCTGCTGAGGTAAAGTACTTGTTTGCTGTAACACTGCAAATATAAATTTTTTGAAATACAATTTCTGTAAAATTGAGTTTCTGTAAAGGTTTGAACTAGTGAGAGGAAGTGAAGGTGTTTTAATATGTTCTTTCCTGAGACACCTTCTAAATGATGACAAATAGTGATAGGAATAAGCCTCTATTAGATGGTACTTCAAGGGTATGAAGGTGTACTTCAGGGATACTAAGAAAATGTAATGAAAAATCATTACARATTTTAAAAGAGAATGTGAATTTTCTTTTATATATCAAGAAGTCATTATGTACTATTGCTGTGTTCAAGTGTCTTTCCATGATTTCATTATTAACCTTAATTTCCAAGAACTTTATAACTCAGTCATTTTAAATCATATTGCAAATGCACCTTATATGTCAAAAAGCATGCATGCTAATTCTGTTTAAAAAATTTTGAATATACTTAGTCTATATATATTGACATTGTTGGCTGAGGGTCAGACTACTAGAAACCTGAAAAGATACTGTTCTTCAAAGATCATGTGCTGAAGTGGTGATGTTAAGGTCAAATTTGAACAAAGCTTAATTTAAAATAATGGGTTGGACTTGTCTGTCAGCCAACTCAGTCTGCGGAATAACCAGTAGTTCAAAAAACAACCTAGACAGAGAGACAGTGAGAAGAAAATGTCTGGGAAAATAAGTGAAATGTCAAGGCATGAAAATGCAGAGAAAGGTAGCTGTGAGCTCTGCAAGTATCCCAGAGACTGGAGTAAATTATGACTTCACTTAAAATTGTGCTGAGTAATTCAGATCATGGATTAAGTCTAAACTGGACTACCCATGAGCTGTATCATTACGTATAGAAGCCTATTTTTGAAAATTAACGTATTTTTTCACAATCATACTTGAAACCTTTTTATTTTTGTCTACACACAACATGAAATTTGAAATTTCTATCATTGCCTSCATTTTCACATTTCATGAGTTAATTGCTCCAGCATGGGGTATCTCTTCTGACTTCTCCAATGTGAGTCCCCACCATGAGCTACAGTTCTTCATGAACTGCTCCAGCATAAGTCTGTTTCAGGGGATGTGGTTTGTCAGGAACAGGCTGCTCCAGCATGGATCCCCCACAGGAGGACAGGGGGTCACACAACTCCTGCCAGCAAACTCGCTCCAGCAGRGGTTCCCCGCCATTTTGGATATTCAGCAGCTCCCATGTTGGACCCTCCATGGGCTGCAGGTGGATCTCTGCTCCACTGTAGCCCTCCATGGGCTGCAGGGAMACAGCTGCTGCACCATGGGCCACAGGGGAATCTCAGCTCTGACACYTSGAGCRCCTTCTCCCCTTCACTGACCCTAGTATCTACAGAATTGTTGCTCTCACATACTCCTCTCTTCTGTTGCCATTGTGAAGCAGTTTTTGTCCACCTCTCTTAACCACCTTATCCCAGAGGCACTACCACTGCTGATGATGGGCTCCTCCTTGGCCAGTGGCTGATCCTTCTTGGAGCTGAATAACATTGGCTCTGTTGGACATGGAGGAAGCTTCTGGCACCTTCTCACAGAAGCCACTCCTGTAGCCCTCCTGCTCACAAAACCTGATTATGCCCCAGTATATCAATGAAATTACATTTAAAAGTATGAAAATTCAATCACTTTTACAGCTTAAAACCTTATTTCTTTTCAATTACAACAAGTTTGTACTATTTTATTTTTCTACCAATACTATTCTYTTAATGGAAATATGTTTTGTGATGCAAATGCAAAGTTAGATGCTCCTACCTCTTGTTTAAAAAAATCCAAAACTTTCYACGTCCTGTTATAGTGAACAACATAACTTTTAATATATATATGAAAAGATTCATATATGTGAKTCATGTATATGAAAAAATGATGTCTTTAAGTACAAAAGGAAAACGTACATATATATGTGATTTGTGTGACTCACAAGGCATCGTATGAACAGGAGAATTGTTTGTGAAATGAATGTGACTGAAGATTTTATAATTAATAGATGATTAAGTGATAAGAAGTGTGTTGATTCAGGCTTCTTGAAAAACCCCCATCTGCAGATGACCAGTTTCACCTGCCAGTATCAGATTAATCCATTCCCGATTTCACTAAGCGACTTTCATTTATTCTAAAATTTAACTACTRTAAGTGAATCTGAGTTCCTCTGAATTTTTGTCTATGCATTAACTAGATATGCTTTTCAGATGTTAATATRTTAATTACCTGTTTATGCAATGTAAAATTCAATACCTTACCAAATTCTTAGAGGTAAAAAGGTGTTTTAATTCATAAAGCTCCTGTTTTGTTTATTTGTCATTATATACTCAACTTCTCACTTTTCCAAGAAAAATAGACTTTTAGAAAAACTTCTGAAATGCACTTTACAGCTGTATTTTTCCATACAGTGCTACCATTTATATACTTTATAAATATGTTATTTTGTATCTGATAAACTTCACTGAGTTGTACTTTAAAACACTCAGCACATATTTGTTTTGCTATATGTCAGAATAACTGCATATTGGGTGCTTCAACACCTCTTCTACAGTTTCCATTGGCTTTGCATTTCAGCATGGCATTTACTGTTGCCAGGTTTATCAACATATTCTGAAATGAAAATTTCACTTTCTAGTCAAAAGAATAAAGTGGTATCTTGTAATGTATGTTGCATTGAAATATATTCCTGTATTTATGAAAATGCATTTTATCATCTTTTTGCACCTGTCTGCTTTGATAAATTTTGCACAAATGATTATTTATTCTTGTAATCAATTCCAAGGACAACGTAAATATTCATGAATTCATCATACCAATATTAATTTACTGGGATTTTATTACGTAATAGGGACTCTCTGAAGCATCTATTATAATCTCCCATACCTTTTCAATTTGACAGTGGTAAATTAAATCCAGGAAACACATGTTTTTTCCATTCACAGAATTTAGAGAGTGATAATAAATTATTGCCATCAGTCATAGTAAGTGTAGAACTATATAGGAGAAAAGAATCCACACAGGAGGGAGCAAAAAATATATCCCTCTTTGATTAAGCTTTTCAGTGTGTTCAGAATGAGTACATTAAAGGATCCGTGTGTACAGTTCTGCACGGTTGAGAATTCTGACAATCTTAGTATTATTTGTTTAATTTTAAACATAGTGTATGTGCTTATTTATAATAAAGCTTGATGTTGGACATTTAAGAAGAGTAACTGAATGGGAGGGAATCACTGAGGAAGGAAAAGGGAGGGAAAGGGAAGAAGAGAGAAGGGGAAAGGAGGGAAGTAGAGGGGATGGGAAAGGAAGGCAAGGGTAGAAAGGATTGTTCATCCTAAAAAAAGTCTGAACAAGTCTGTGCAGAAAATGTTCCTTAGGAAATGCTGTGTATGTCTGTAATGCCTGTCCATGGCAGATTGATATTATAATACAGAGATGGATTAGTTTGCTAAAATTCTATTTTATTTCACTAGAGTTATTCTAATAAACATGCAGATAAAAGGCTTAGTAAAATAGRCATAAAACTCAAATATCTATGCTCTGAAGCAAATGGATATCCCACTTGAAAATTTCCCAAAACTTTTTTCTTACCAAAGTCACAAGGATATCAGGCCTGTGAAATAAACATTGAACAAAGCCCAGTATAGACTCACAGAGTTCTCATTTTAAGTTTGTTTCTCAAGAAGAATAGTAGCTTTATTTATGCTTACAAGGTGCCTATCACAAGTAATTGTACACAAAATTAAATGGTAGGCTCTTCTTTCCTTTGAAGTTGCTGTAATAATATCAGCATAATTTTTCTTAAAAGTGTAGTAGACACAATAGTTGCTACCTTTTGTTTATTGACATCCAAACACTGGAGAAATATCTATGCATTGTCATTTACACGTTTTTTAATGTTCCAAATCCAGAATTTTGGTGAAGGGGATGCACAGGCTTGTCATTACAAGATAATGAGTTGCTCAGCCAGCATTAGGCAATCAAATCAACAGGTTTTTTAGTGGCAGCCAGAGTTCTACATGGCTGTTGTTTCAATCAGTATAGAGCTCCCAGTGGTCTTAATACATTTTCATTTTGTCCATGCATGACTGAACCCAGAAAGCATCTCTGTAAAAAATAAACCCAAAAGGGGGAAATAGAAAATGAAATAGGGATATGCATGAAATTAGGTAAAAGAAAGAAGTGCTGTGTGGTGATCTAACACTTTTTCTTCATTCGGCACAGTAGCATAGTACTGTTTCACAGACACATAGAGCCAAGGAGGCTTGGATTCAGCTCATAGATACTCTCCCTAGACCCAGATCAGAGATGGCTGGAGCTAATGAATGTGACTGTGTGGGGGCCAGCTTGAGCTAGGCACAGCCTGCCTGCTCCCTGGAGTGCTAGAACGAAATGTAGTAGTACTCCTGYGCAAATGCTTCACTGTGCTGCAACATAAATTGCAGATATGTTATTGCATTTTTAACGTGTTCCTATATTCTTTATTCAGAATTGTTTTGATTTTWATTTGGATGTGCTGAAGAAAGCAAACATTGTGTATGCTTTAATCTTGCTGTATACAAGACTGGATATTGGYGCTGGGATTTAGATTGCAGCAGGAGGGGATTGTCTGTGCTATGGCAGACCTATGAATCCACAGATGTACCCATGTAAATTTAGGCAAGATAAATGTGTTAAGGCCATATGCAGACTCTACCTCACCGAATGCCCCTTCCAGTAGAAAATAGTTAATAGAGCCTTTATTTCAACTGTCATTCAGCAGAAGAGCAGTAAGATGAAGGAATGTTTATTCTCATTGTTTCTGTTCTGCATACAGATTATTTCTTAGGATGGATGTTTAGGGAATCTATCTCCCCTGTTTTCCCTCTTCAAAAGGCATTCATTCCCAGGCACAGAATGGGGCAAGTGGCTCTGCCATCACATAGTGCCTTCAGCTGATGCTTGGTTCAGCCATATGATACCCAGATGATATCTTAAAGCTTACATAAAGGTAACCATAGTATTCCAGGCTTTTTCTAGTAGTGAGTTCTTTAATTTGTTTTTTACAGTCTGGAATATCTCAACMCATGAGAAATGAAAATGAAGGTACCATTATGTAACAGTCTTTGCTTTAAAAACTCAGTATATCAAAGTAGGTCAGAACACATTCATAAATGCTGAATCCTGTAATGAGAAGTGCAGTCATTTTATGAGCAGCATCCATGAACCTATCAGTAATTTTCTTTACATTCCAATTGCAAACAATTATATTATCATCTCTCTAGGCTCCCTGTAGAGAACTGTTTCAAATCAGATTTGTGAGGGATGTCAGAAGAGAACAATGTACATATAAAGATATTTTGCTTCTGTGTGTCTGGTGATAAGGAACCCAACTGTATAGCTCGTCATTTRCTGGATATAATTAAGACATAGTTAGGAAATAGAAACTGAAAATGCACTACTAGATGAATTATTTCAGTTTAACACRTTCTGTAGTAGAAAAGTAGCATATAGTACCTCAGATGAAGTAGAAGTAGCTTCTTTCTGGTGCAAAGTATCTCTGAAAGGAATGTGACACACAGACTCAAAGTTTATAAACAAAGGCGAAAAGAATGAAGGAACTTCAACTGCTGCCAAATATGAAATATGGTACATCTAGTGATTTATTGAGTGAATCACTGCACTCTATTTCTCAGTATTTTCTGTATAAAACCAAAGCCATTAGTGCTGTAAATTAATTCCTTTTGTGATTTTTATGTGTTTGTGTATTTGRTATTGGTTACCAGTAGATGAAGAAATTAATGTCAAGAAATTAATAAAAAAATCATATTGACAAAAATATTCTTGTACATATTTTATCATATATTAGGCAGATATATGTACCTACAAATACTCTTGTTCCTATCAGAAAGACTAAGCAAGATTTCAAAAGAGTCCCTGCTTAACATTTCAGCTGCTTTAATGTTTAGACAGTAACACTGAGAAAGTGCACAGATAGGATATAGGTTTGATGGATGAGGACTGAAAACATTCATCAATCAAAGAAAAATTACATCTTTTTTGTTGTTGTTTAATAATAAATAGAGCMAAAAGTATGGGGTTTTTTGTTTGGTTTGRTGTTTTKGCTTTTGTTTTTCTGTAGCATTACTATTTACTAAACCAATCATCCATTCATCCAGAAAAAAAGRATGCAAGGTTTCAGTTCCCTTCTCAGCCTACATCTCCCACTGCTGAGAACAATGCCAAGCTTACTTATTGGACTAGCATATGAGTTGGGCAAGAGGTATAAACCCCTTCTGTATCCACCATACCACTCCTCAGTGAGGGATTCAGGGTTCACAAGTGTGAGAAAAGCATGCAAGAGAGTTTGTGCTAATTCTCAGCAGYCTAGTGATGATGTGCTCCCGCTGAGACTATGTGTTCAACTGTGTTCAGCTCTTGTTCAGAAGAATGTTTCTGTACTCCAATTCAAACAGGTCTGACCTAGAATAGGTATAKTAAAAATCCTGTTTGAACCATCAGACACAAGCTTATATTTTCAATTTTTTTTTTTGCAAATATAGCATTTGTTGCTGCTCATTCCCAGAATGAAGCTGAGCAGAGAAATCTCKGAGTAACCCTGCTGTACAGCCTTGCTACTGAAAGCATCATCTCTTGTCAATTAAACGTGGTTAAGTCAAGCTTAAACATGTTTAATTGACAAAAGACATGATGCTTTCTCCCCATGAGTGCTCTCTTACAAAACTGCATAATGCATATACGTARCATATGCTTCCTTTAAAGGAGCCCTTCTCCTTTGGGACTGAAGATTCCTTATTCCTTTAACTTCAGCTCTTGTACTCATTCTGGTATGCATATCTCAGTTCAACACAGGAACTTTCATATATGAMGTGAAATCACTTTCTTATTTCCTATTGACTCCTTGTCATAACTTGCTGCCTGGAACTCTGAGAGCTACAGGTTGTCCAATTCCTGCTTGCAGGGTAACAAACTRCTTTGAGCAGTGGGTTCCATTGTGTGACTGAGGAAGTTCAGATATCCAAAGACCCAACCTAGCAAAACTCAAGAATAACATAATGTTATTGTTGTACCTGTGGGGAACAAGCAAACAAACAAATAAGCCACAAATGAGAAAAACTCCCTTGAGAACATAATGAATTAACATCATTTGGAGAAAACAGAGCACAGAGATAAATGACATTCAGTCCACATGTGCAGGCTTACTTACATGAAATTTATAACGGTGATTATAACTGTGGTTATTGAGAGCTATGAAGATAATGAATACTGAAATTAATTAGCTATGCTTAGTATAAAGTACACATATTTGTCACCATGAGCAAGAAGAACATAGTTTGAGTAACCTTCAATGACGTCTTCTCAAATTATGTAAGTGCACATGCAGGTGTGAGAGGGAGAAAAGGCCCATTGATTTGGTTTAAAACAATGCTGTTTTATTGGAATGGCATAATTTTTACATTTTGATCCCAGAATGTATAATAAAATTTATCAGAAAAAGATATTGAAGACATAGGAATTGAAAGCCTGATGGAAAGATCTTTTTGTTGTTATATTTCATAAGRACTGTAGAGTTTATATGACCTTTTCAGTTCTGGCATCACTAATACGAGATTATAAATGTCTCAATCATCTGTATCTCATAAAATTTCTGCCTTTGTTATAAATTAAAACATATGTAAAGCAAATGAGAAAAGTGAGAGACAGTMCTAAAAATTTGAATGTATGGGTCTTCCCACTACTGTCTCTTCTTCAAACTTCATGTAATCTCTTTTGTAAATTAGTTTCATCGTTTTTCTGATACATTGATTTTTGCAAGATGTACCTCATGACTCTGTCGCACTCTTCGTCACCAAAAATAATAACACAGTGGGAGGAAAAAATTGCAGGAAACTGACACTACAGATAGCAAAAATGTGTCAGTAGAACAACAAATTTAGTTTGATTAGACTTCCCATGCAGTCTGTATAGAAAATTATGTATCTAATTTTGTTTCAAAATGGCTTGTATTATACCATGCARTATTCAATGTAGCTTGAAATTATGTCCTTACCACTGCATCTTAGGTGGATGATTTGCTAGCTGATGTTGCTTAGAGCTAATGTCTGTGTTAGGCAATTTTTATTCCACACTTCTTTATCTGCAGATATTAATATTGCATGATTTATAATTTCACAGGGGATTTTTTGAGAAAAGGAGCATTTTCTCCATAAGCCTTTAATATTTCCTATGCATTAGAAAATCATTGCACCTATAGGGATGTATATGCATAAATAGCAGATACAGATGTATTTTGCTCTGTTCCTAAACTGGAGTACCTCATGCTTATCAGCACATCAGTAAACACTAACACATTTGCTACTCTGAAAGAAATGCATTATAAAATTAATGCTTTCTTTCTCCCTCTCACTCTTTCTGTCTGTTATGTACATCTTTTCAACTTTCTGTGAGTTTATTGATATGGAGTTTTCAGACCACTATAGTTCTCATATAAGTGCACAGAAAACAATTTAATACAGTACTAAGAACCTCCAGTTTTGATATAAAAATGACTTGATACTGTAAGCTGTTTTGAACTTGTTTTATCATATGTAATGGCTGACCTGATAGAAGAGGTGGTAATTTACACTGCATATTAATATGTTTTTATTAACCTCTTACACTGAAGTACACTGTGATATTTAGTATCTGGGATGCTCACTGTAGATACAAACTAGTTAAGAGGCTAACCTGGAAGACTTCAGATGCCTTTAGGGAAGTGAAAACCTTTAGGCTTGGTCTTAAAATTGCTCCACCTTGAGTATTCAGTTAACAGGTAAAACAGCTACTGCTTTTATTACAATTCCATTCTTATACTGCTTAAATTTCGTTGTATCACTGGGATATAGCTGCCAAGTATGGCTGGGGAATTGGAACTGGATCAGATTTCATGTCCCTTCCCACCCAAACCTTTCTGTGATTCTGTAATACAAGGAACTGGCTCTAGGTTTAAATTCTGCAATAATCTTAAAGCAAGACTCAATCAAAATAGGTGCACATCAGCCACAACATAGGGTTTCAAAGAGATTGCATGACCTGAGAACTAAAGTGGACTGCTTTTGGTTGGATGACTCACACCAGCAAGGTGTTTTTCATAGATTTCCTGAAAAACATGAGTTTTGTCAAAACCATTAGAGCTCTCTCTCTCCTAATAATTTTTTTAATCATTGGGCTAAAAATCCATTCATTTTTTGTCTCCATCTCCACATTTCCTTACCTTATTTTGTGTACTCTTTCTTCACTGAAGAAGAAAAAAATTGAAGGCTGCATCTTTCACAAGATATCTGATGACCTTGAGACTGAGACACTCTCCTGGTGATAGATTATGTCAGTGCAAATAACTTCAGCATCTGAAACCCTGTAAATCATGTTCTTTAATGTMATTGGTGGTGATTCAAATTATAAAGCTATAAGGAAGTGTAACACTTTCAGAGAGCAGCACAGACAGTGCTAAGCAATTTGAGGCTGAAAACTGTGCTTAGTGCAAGGGACTGGTAGCAGAGGGCAATCCAGAGTGAGCAATGAACCAGATCTGGAATTCATTGACAAAGTTCAGCAAGAAGCAAACAGGGCCAGTGGAAATACTGCATACAGGACTGCAGAGTAGGGCTGTGGGGTGAACCTACCTATGTTGTAGGGCTGAAGTCCTTCCTGGAGACAGTGCAGACACACCACTGACATGGTGTCTCCTATGGCATGACCACAACAAGGTACTGGGATTAAATGGAGCCATGTCAAAGTACCAGAGGAAGCAGCAAAGAGGTTGGGCAGAGTCATAAAAATCTATTCATGCCCACAATGCTCTGCCARTGAATCTCCTGTGTCTTACCACTTAAAACACTGACAGATGAGTAGAGGTATTGATTCTTTASAGGTTCTGCTCTTGAAGAGGGTAGAGGCAGATATTAGGGATGAAAGGGGTTCAAGGCATGGCCTTCTGAAGATACTTCTTATTATCCACTTCCAGGTGATTTCCCATTTGGCATATGATTACTGCCTATTCACAGTAGCAGTGTCATCCCAAATCCTGGTATGAGAACTCTCATGTTTCACTTTTGGAGTTTAACATCGAGGTCATTTATTAGACTGTGTAACAGATGACTTTCTGAAGACACTTAAAGGAGGAAAGCATGAGCATTTTGAAGATACACACAAATTGTCACACTGCATCAAGAACAGAATAAAGGCAGTTGAAGTACCTCTTTTTCAGTTACCTTTCATTACAGTAGAGAACATGACTTTTAGAAGCTGTGAACTCAATAATGAAATATTCTAAATTAAAATGGGGTGAAAAATATCTGTCTTCAGATTTGGTTTGACTTTTTAACTTCCAATAAGCCATACTCTATTAATAGAGCTCTTTTGCATTGAGTACCTATCAGTTCAAGAGGAATGTGGTATCTTGCAAAATTTAGATTTATGACCATTTTCTTGCCCAAACGTTTGCAACATTCTAAAATAATTATAAGGCATTTTTCTAGTTTATCTCGGTAAAAAGAAAAAAAAAAAAAAAAAAAAAAACAAACAGAAAATAAGTAAGACTAAGGTTTCCATTCACTTAAAAAATACAGTGTCACTTTAATTGACTAAGAGTGAAATACTAGCGGCAACACCAAACTTCTCATTTAATTCTGCATACTTTGCAATTACTTTGAATTGTAAGTACTGCATAATTTTTGTAAAGTTAAGCATATAAAGCATATTTTTAAATGCATAACTTATATTTCAAATGCATTAACTTACAAGAGTGAAGAAACTGTCTTTGTGCCAGAATTCAGACTTATTTTCTTTTTAATTAGTAAGCTCATCTGACTGCATATAGATTGTGGAGGAATTGAGTCATGAGCTAAAATGATAGATCATAAAAAGTTTTTTAATTGCTACTGCCTCAAACTTAGAAATTTAGATTTTTCTTCAAATTCTATACTAACACAAATTTATTAAATACATATTGGATTTAGTTCTGTTTCATGCCTATGCAGTCAAGAAAAGATGTCTGGCAAAGAGAAGGCTGTGGTCAGACAAAATGTCATAGTGTTATGTGAAGAAGGATAAAGTCTGCTTGGGATTAAAACCTATGAAGTTTTTATAAATGTCAAATGCTCTTTTCTGTGTAATCTCTGTTTGCAATACTTTTTTGTCCCTCTTGCTCTCACTGCTCAGWAGACGTTTTTTTCTTTTAAATACAAACCCATTATGTGGTTGTCAATATTAATCTTGGTTATGAGCTACCTCTATAATTAGGTTTTTTGGTTTTAGCAGAATATTTTAYGTAGTCAAGAATTTTTTGAGTATGAGTAGTCATTAACAATATCCCTTGAGATTTTTGCCTATAAAGGTAATTTTTATTAATTTTTAGTAACTTTCATTTTTGTTTGCTCATATTTTCTCACAGCATCTTTATATATTAAGATATAGATGTTTGGAACAGTGGGAAATATTTCATACTAAAAGTGATAAAATTACTGCAGTTATGCCAAATATCGGTTAATACCCAGGGGGCTATATCAACCTTATACAGAAATGAGGGAGATTCTTCCAAGATTTATAACAGACTGCATTATCTATCTCTAAACTTTTTCATCTCCTRTAGTGCCAAATCTATATACTAGATTTCATCTTGCTATATAATTTCCTGGAAAGTACCTTAAGTCTCTAAGCCACTGTTCAATCATGACAGGGAGCTGAAATTGAGTACAATGACCTCTATTATTTTGATTGTTACTAAATGAAATGGAATTTAGCTCRCCTTCCTTTTGTTCTAAAGCAAAGGCTGTTTTCAGAAGGGTTTAGATCAAACCATAATTCATTTTAAAATAAGAAGAAAAGATTGTTCCACTGTATCGCAAACAATGAAAAAGAAGAATGGTAAATTATATTACCTTTTACTTCTTATTTTATTCATATCATCATTAGCCAAAAAAACAGATTTTTCAAGGTTAGCAGCAAGCTAGGTTGAACCTCAATAACATTCTATTTTAAAAGTAATGCAAATATTCAATAGTTTTAATATACAACATTTGTAATTGAAAACAGAGAATAAATATATCTGAAGTTATATGTACTGACATATGAGGCTGACCTTCCTGTCRCAGCAGCCTTTTCTTCTATTTTTTCCTACAGTGTCAAAACTCATTTAAAAGAAAGTTGACTGGATGGGGTTTGTTGTTTGTTTGTTTGTTTTTATTGTAGAAGCAATGTAGCTTCCTTCTTATATAGTTTAATAATGTTGTCATAGAAAGAAAAATAAGACGCATGGGAACAAAGAGAATTATTAAGGAACCKTGATCTCATCCACTGATAATCTCAGAAATTGTATAGGTGATGGTTAAAGTTGCGAGTCTGGGCTTATCTATAAGAACACATAATCAGCAAAAAAATATAGATACAATTTAAAGTATTTATGATAATTACTAAGCAGGATAATCTAACGTACAGAAAGCTGTATATTTATAGCTTCATTATACTAATTTTATTTTAAGAATTGTAGTTTTCTTAAGCTGTATCGTTCACTTGTTCTGTCAGAAACTATGTAGTGGAGATGTAAAATGTCTTTTTTTACCCAATATTTTGAGGCCTCATGAAGGACATTTTTTCATTTTTATGTTTCTTGTTACAGAATCTTTGGTAAGTTCCCCTGTTTTAAAGGTCTMAAGACTGAGCTTAATGGAAAAGATGTAAAAAAAAAATCGTTTCATCATATTAAAAATATGTATAGTCTAGTTTGAGTCAGCAAAGGGTGTCTAGAATTTCATATGGGACTGCATAATAATTTAGTCCTTGGAGTATGATTGAGTATGACTGAAATAAAATGGTTCTCCATCTGCCAAATGTTCCTACTCCTTACCTGCACAACAATTTTGACCTGTCCCTGAGGAAAATTAAATAAATAAACCCACATTAAAGAAACAAAATAGAAGAAAATAATTTCAATTGACTGGCCATTTTAAAATTKGGCACCTGAAAATATATTTTTATACTTTTAGGAGAGCTTTTGGTTTATTTATGAAGTCTCTGAATTTTAATTTTGGATTCATTTCACTACTCTATATTTTCCTTTGTTACCTGTCTTCACTTATTCTTAGTACTCTGGGAGAAACACGAGCAGTAAACTTTGACACTGTTAAAAGAAGTACTGGAAAAAACCCTCACAATATAAACCTGGTATATCCTTTTGCATTATTAGGTGCTTCAAAATTCTTCAAAACTAATGATATTTCTCATTTCCCGTAGTCCTATATGAATTCTTTTATAGAGTGGGAAGACTAGTATTTGTGTAGTTATAGCCTAAACACTTGGGCAAACAGCAATTTTAAGAGAGCAGTCTATCACAGGCAAACTTCTCTTCCACCATGAATAATTCATAGGCAGATTAATCTCAAGGTGTTTAAAAAGGCAATTGTCAAATACACTTATGCAATTTAGAAGCTGCAGTTTTAACCAGGAAAATATATTTTAGAAATCTAACTTTAGGATAGAAATTTTTAATATGTGATCTAATGCTCTATTTGGTCTCATTTTTTAAAAGAAACAATAACTCTAGCTATTGTTAAAAGTCTTGGTTAATCGGCTTCAAAACTAAGTTTAAAACAATGGCAACTTCTTTTCCCTTATTCTCTATAATGAAAGAGGACAGGCTAAAAATATACACCATATAAAAACTTAAATAATGCCAGTARCCAGTGCTACAGATGGAGTAAGCATGGCTAAAGGAAGTTGTTTGCATTGTGCCTCCATTGCATAGCCATGTTGTAATGAAGTTCTCCAGTCTACTAGAAGTATGATTATTAGTCTGGACAAGATAGACAAACTAAAGCCTGTTTAGTATGGACATTGAGTTTCCCTTACACTTGAGACATTGTCAGCACACCGTCTGCCCATTTTCAAAAGTCTGATGAAAAATTGGAGTGGACAGTGCTGAATGTCTAAAAATTGATTAAGCAGTTTATAAAGAAAGATGTAAGGGTTCAGTTTATCAGGAAGAAATAATGGAGTGTTGTGTTATAGCTTGTAAGCAAACTTTTCTGGTATAGAAAACAGGCAACAATGGTTTCTTTAGTGATGAAGATACAAGAAATTCCTCTGTATTCTCTATCTTTGTATCTGTAAATAGGGCTGTATATCTTTCTAGAAGGACCAAGTGAACTGTACTGCTCTTCTGTCTACAAAGAGACAGACAGGTTGAAGTCTCTTCTATAATAAACTCTACCCATTGTATACTTCATTTATTATTATCTTTATAAATTTACTAAAAAAAATCAATAATCAAACGGTTCAGYGCACATATGTAGTATTATATGGGTAGTAAGTGGGTAAATGGAAGGCCTAAAAATTTGTCTGCTATAATGCTAAAAAAAATTAAAAGGATAAAAAAGAAAAATTCTAAGCCTAAATTAAATAATTTAAATTGTARGAATTTCCTGGGATTTGTGTGGCAAGGTTCTTGTAGCAGGGGAAGCTACAAGGCTGGCATCTCTGAGAAGCTGCAGAAGCTTCCTCTYYGTCCATCWGAGCCAAAACCAGCTGGCTCCAAGTCAGATCTGCCACTGGCCAAGGCTGAATCCATCAGTGAGAGTGGTAGTGCCTCCAGGAGAACAGATTTAACAAGAATAAAAAGTTATTGTGCAGGGCCAATTGCAGCAAGGGAGAGGAGTGAGAATAAGTGAGAGGAACAACTCMGCAGACACCAAGGTCAGTGCAGAGGGAAGGGCAGGAGGTGCTCCAGGTGCTGGAACAGAGAAAGCCTTGCAGCCTGTGGTGCAGCCCATGGTGAGACAGCTGTGCCCCTGCAGYTCCAGGGAGCAGAGATCCATGGCAGCCTGTGGAAGAAGAGCAGAGCCCATGCTGGAGCAGGTGGATGTGCCCGAAGGAAGCTGTAACCCCAYAGGAAATCTATGATTTATTCTCTCCTTGGAGTGAAAATCATGATAGGATATGTTTTTACTCTTGTGTAGTAGGTAAATGGCTAGCATAGATGAATTTTTATCAAAAATTTTATGTAGTCGAGAGTTCAATATCTGAGGTGTATAATTGATTATAAACAAATCACAAAACAATTTGGTTTGAAGAAATCTTTAGGGGATAATTTCTCCCACTTCTGATCAAAAGAGATCTACGTACAAGTTGTTCAGAATTTTGTGCARTAAATTTCTGAAAATCTCTAAGAATAGAACATCTCAAACTTCTCTGGGCAACCCTTTCGCTGTCTTTGCYTTCTTAAAAAGTCCTTCCAAAGTACTATTTAAAGCTGTTAAACTAATTTAAATGAAGGCCTATCTACTTTTTAGAAGAATAATTTTAATCATTTTTTAATTTGTTTCTGCTATTTATTGAGGGGCAAAGTTGTGGCATTTTCTTTCTTACTCATGTGGCAATATAGGTTAATATTGCTACAGCACTTCCATGTTTTTTTCCTAAATTAATACCTCTGTAAAGTATCTATAATAAAGCACTTTCTTCCTTCACAAGGGTGTTGTAAGGTTTAAWGGGATAATAATGTGCAGGACTCAAAATCTTCAGATGATAGGTCACATGTAAGTGCAAAGCATTACTTATTGTTATTTCTGTCCCTCAGAGAATATTTAAAATGCAAAAACCATCCACATGAGGGTGTTTAGATTATTTTTTACCAACATTGGTTTTCTGTTACTTTTACTAAGCAGTGTACTATGGGCTTTACGTATCTCACCTATATTTATCTAGTTTTCTAGAGTTCATATTTCCCAAATCCATGGCTCATAATAAGTTAGAATAAATAAAAGGCAAAAATACTTATTATAAATTTAGCACATGTAAGCAAAATAACTTGTTTAGGAGGTAGGAGAGTTTCCATTCAATAAAAATTGAAAAATCATTAAATGCATAGGGATTTATTCAGATAAAGGGTCTATGAAAACAAATGTGTCTTTATTAATTTGATGTTTTGCTACCATAACAAAAGATCAGTGCCAGGACACAGGTTGTAGCCCTGTAAATATGATTACAGCCCTCATCAGGGGGTGCAGTGCAGGGGCTCAGCCTGGCCATGGCCTAAGCTGAATGTCTTTGATTTAACCCCAACTAGTGTCTGCCTCACTTGATGCAGCTTCAGCCTTGGGGCTGTTGTGTACACCACACACTTGTGTCCACCCTGGGTGGGGCTAGATCCATGTGAAAATAGACCGGCTTCTTCCACAGAACTTGATTATATTTTTTCAAGGTACATGTATAAGACATATTTTTCAGTTCAAGGTGTCTAAAAGCTGCATTTTAACCAGACAAAATGTTGTGGCACAATYACTTGAAAATAGAAAAATGTGTTACCTAACTTAGAATACAATATGAATGCATGAGGCCACACTTGAGAGCAGAGTATTATGTTGTTTTTACAGAGGATTATGTACGGCTGAAAGAGCCCAAACAGGTTAAGTTCTATTAGTTTTGCTTTCTGGGAGCAGTTCCTGAAATTATTTGCTCCAACAATTAAACCTGAGTATTGATGAGAGAGATTCTGCTGGAGACAGCCAGGCAACAAACCAAGAACCTGCAGGTACTGACTTCTAGACATCTGTAACCCTCGCCTGTTTGCCCAAGGGCRTGTCCTAGCCTCTGGAGGAACTGGAATGGGAAACTTGGCTGCCTCAGCTGACACTGAGAAAAAGAYTTTAAGTAAAGAGAGTAAAATGAGGTAGATGAGAATATGAAAATTAGAACAACATGAAAATTAGAACATTTAATAGATATTTTGGGTCTTGTGCCACTGTTTCTCTTTAAGTGTTTATTAGGTGAAAAGAAAAGAAGCAAAAAGCATAACAAGTAAAAAACATCAGTAAAAACAATKAAGTTCATCAGAGTAACACTCAAAAGTGTGTTGACTTTGAAGCCTRCTAAAAGCCTTCAGTGGTTTCCAGTTTCTATTTTGCCAAAAACTTCCTGCAATTTMCTTCTGGAAGAAGACAGAAAGGGATCAGGAATATTCTGGAAGGCAAGTAGCTCAGAAAATAACAATGGTTTTACATTAAAGTGTTCTGAGTCAGAAGAGTCAGATCCTATCCTGATCCCAAGGCATGCCACAGTCAGGGCAGGAGGAAAGGCATTTTTATTCACCGTGTTGTGACTCAGCTTGTAGGACATCAATTGTTAAAATGGGAACAGTTAAATTATATTGGTTTGATTTGTTTTGTTTTTTTTTTAATTTATCCCTAAATTACTTTTTATCCTGTCTTTATCTCTTCTGCTCATTGTGTTGTTTTTGAAATTCACATTGAATTTTATTTTGAAAAGAGTACTAAATTCTCTGCTACCTATTACTGAATGAATCAAGTACCTGGAACTAAATATAAAGCCATTAAAAAGAAACATTTTGCTGTCACAATGTCCTTATTATTGTTACACATTGTAGCTATTAAGAACACTGCTCTTGTGTAGATTGCTTTCGCTGTCTCTCCAACCCTTGTCTCTCTAGCCCTTGTCAGACAATTTGTTAATTATCCTGTATGACATACAGGGTGCTGTTGTCAAATAAAACTGAAGAATTGGTACTTAAAACCATTCCATCTTTTAAAAATATTATTTGTTCCATTAAGAAATTTGCCTCTTATCAAGCCCCAGTATTTCATTTATGCAAAAGTTACTTATAAAATATTTTTATATTTAATCATACTCAACACATTTAATATATGCAAACTAATTCTAATTGTTAAGAAATATATACCAGTGTGCAGCAGTGCATAATATTTATGATCAGATCTTCTAGAAGACAGCACTATTCTCATTTCTCATGGGATTTATGTTCACTATTCCTTTTTTTTTTCTTAGAGTTRCTTAAAGGAGTTTTTTTTGTAAATAAATAGTGAAAAGTATTTCCATCATTTTCATTATCTTTCATATCATCAAAGCAAAACAAGAGATATTTAGAAAATGGACCTTCTGAAGCAAAGAAAATTACAGAATATTATACAGACCAAAAAGGAAATTACACAGTTTAAGCACAAGCACATTTGAAGACTCATTCACATGTTCACAGCATGAACAAGTTATGATAACGAAGGCAGTTAATGATCCTTCCCTTTTTCTCAGAATTTATAGCTTAAATACATTTTTAAAAGAAACTTTWGAGCTGTTCTCCTGAATTGCATCTTAACATTACAATTAGAATAAAAGAAACTCACCAACTATTATCAAGTGTATATGTCACAAAAACAAATGTATTTTTACACATATTTTTGCATATATTTTGTACTAAAATGCTAAATTTCCAAACCCTTGGAGGTCTGCTTTTGTCAAACTCTATACAAAAATTTCTGCTTTCTCTCTATCTGGGTTTCCTAAGTCTTTGTATACCCAAAAAGCCCAACCAAAA
>JACDOX010000004.1:9489793-9551774 GCA_014549065.1 Cardinalis cardinalis | reverse complement strand
TCTCAGCCTTGTCCTTTTTGTCCCTCCAATCACTTCAGAACAGCCTGAATAATTTCACATATTGCCACACTCCTCCAGTGAGATGCTGCCTTCATTTTTAGATATAGGGATGACAGGGATGGATGAGCATTTTACCAGTACTTTCTGTAGCCAAYTGAGCCAATCAAACTGGACTCATGGTGACAAATAAACATCACTGTCATAGATAAAGGTCTTTCATTTTATACCTTAGTCCTACCTACAGCTAAACTAAAAGGCTGACAAATTAGCACTGTAAGAAATAAATGGATTTTGCATGAGGAGAGAGAGGACTGTTCTCTATCTTTGTCATATCCTAATCACATAGAAGATGGGGGGGGGGGTCCTTATTTTTATGACAAAAACAACTGTAARTCAGTACGAGCAAATGGACTTCTTGGCCTTAACTTAAATCTTGTGCAGCTGGTTTTAGCTACCAATAATGTTTCCTATTGTGTTTTTTACATTCAGATTCAATGAATCTCCACTGAATTGACTTTCTAACTGCACCCCACAGGTAGACTAAATGTTCTTTGGCTATTAAAGTGCCTGTTGCCCTTGAGCTTTTCTGAAGTGGATATAAAGTCCAAATAGCAGCTTGAAGACACACAGTGAAACTTACTTAAAAAAGAAAAAAAAAGAAAAAAAAAGATAGCTGCTACTTCTCAAAGTTTCTGGTCATATTTACAGTAGAGTGTGATTGATAGAGCCAAGAATATGATGAAATTGTTCCAAGTAGCCTTTCTCTTATTCTCTTGGCTATATATTAGAAAAACATGTCTCAATTATAGGAGCCTCATCCTTTTCTGCAGAGATGAAATTCAGTTAAGATGATCTCWGGACTTTCAGGAGTGTTTGCAGCTCTCTTGGCTTTCCATATCTATCAAACTATCTGCTCTAAGCTACTACGGAAATATGTAATGAAAGGCATTTCAGTGTAATGCATTGCACAGAAATATAGGACTAACTGTGTCTGACCTGATAAGAATCAGAAGCAACTTCTACTTTGCCCAAAACTGCAGACATAGTGAGCTACATTCTGTGGCTCTTGTACTAATATTACTGCATTTTCTGCAGCACCCCTTGAGTTTCATGTGACACTTGAAATATTTATTTTAGGTGTAATGAAGCTTGTAAGATGTGAGTAAAAATGTAATCACTTTTTCTCTTTTCTAATATTTTTTTTTTTAAAGCTTGTAGGGCGACTTTGTGAACTCTTTTCCAGATTATGCATCTCACATGCTAATGCTTCAAATATTTCACTGGATGAGCAAACACTAATGCCTTTCAAAGTGAAGCAATAGATTTGTAAAGGYATTATCTGATATTTATTTTTCTGTGGTAACTAACTACTGTCCTCTGATTCTGAAAAGAGGCTGTGATTCAACAATCTTTGGTAAGCAGTGAGAGCTTCAAATATGTACCTGTTCTTCTCTTATGGAGGAATGACTTTCACATTAATCCTTGGCACAAAAAAAGGAACTTCATTAAAAGAAATCCATCTTGAGTGATTTAGTCTCATCCTGAGTTAAGTTGATATATATTTATGTGCTTGTGCCATTGTACAAGAAAAAATAATTTGGTTTTGATTTTGGTTTTGTGTTTGTTTGAGCAGGAGGGATTTAAATGATTCTGCATGTCAGTGATACAATTTCTAAAATTTTCATATTGACTTAGAATATTTTTCTGCTTGTAATTCAATTCCTACTTTGCTGTACTTTTAATGTTTGAAGATAATCTTACTAAATCAGATCTATGCTGTGTTTTAGCCTGTGCTGTCTCCCACAGAATAAACTTAGGGCTAAATTCTGAYTTAAAACAGATTCTAGTAAAGAAAATGTAACTAATAATCTGATGAAGGCATTATAATAAATTTCAGAGACTTACACTCTGTTTTTTAGATCTCAGTTGGCAAACGGTCAAGATGAGAGTTAATCTTATATTTTAGAATCTTTATCTGAATTTTGATGTGAGAAATACTGGCAGTTGGGTCTTCTCCATGAAGTTTATTAAAGCATTAAAATGAAAAGGCTAATTTCAAGAGAAATTTGCAGTATATGATGACAAGAAGTACTTTTTACTTTATGAGTATTCAGAATGATGCATCTTGAAAAGTTGATTTTTTTTTACAACACTTTTACAGCAAACGCAAGGGTAATCTGAAAGATTAAAACATTTAACACAAAAACATGGAGTTGTGATTAAAAGAATTAATGTTTACTTCTACTAGATAGACATTATATGGAACCATATCTAAGGTATGGTGAACCTTTATAATTTCTTTCAATTTCAGTCAAGGCATTGGAATTAGATATTGAAGTGCTCTCAACTTATGAGACTAATCACCATAAGAATTAGCTGGAAATTACCTGGTAAAGGTCTGTTTATGTATTCTATTCAGGTTTGTAGAAGCCAAACATTTCATAGAAATATCTTTATTAAAAACTTCTGTCTAATTGTGAAATTTTCCGGGAGTTCTACTCTTCTGGAATAGGAATGTTTCACTGTCKGTGGCTTGAACTGAATTTCCAGGGGTTCCAGAAGCCCTAAAAAGATCCCAAAGTCAGAAAGCTCTGATGACCAGCTCTCATCCCATTTCACTGACTATCCATGTTCCTTTGCCCTTGCAGTTGAGTGGAAAGCTGTATCATCTAATAATTGTAACAGATTGGAATAGAAAAAAAAATCATTTGAAAACATTCACAGAAGTGTATAAACATCATGAGCAGTTTTTTCCCAAGTTATTTTTTTTCAGGATTCTATTCCATAGGTTCTAAAATTGATTTATCTTCCAAGACCATCTATAATCTAGTGTGACCTAACTCATCAGCTGTCAACCTGCTCCCTGCTTAAGCCTCCTGTCTGCCCTACCAGATCTTGCCTGGAATTTGAGCTTCTTTTCCAGAGCAAAAAAGTTTTGCACAGGCAAATTGCACCCTTTTTTTTTTTTTTTTTTTAGCATATATCTGTGGCAGTTATTGTGCCCTTAAACAAGTTTTCCTTCTGGCTAGAAGTCCCAAGTGTATTTGGGAACCCACTGATTTACATGTGAAGGAAAACAAATAAAAAGGGGCAGAGAAAAAAATTGAGAAGGGTTTTTCCAAGTCACCCAACAACTCAGAAACAGCACCTGTGCAGGAATTAGCCTTACTCTGTGGCCCATCCTAGACGYGTGTGACTGTGCTTTCAGTATTTCACCTTCTCGTGTGAAACTTCAGATTTGTAACKCAGATTTTTTAATTCTGAACTAGAAATTGGAGGCAAAATTAGCTAATCTASAGATGTCAGGGAACGCACCAGAATATTGCATCCAGCTTTGACTTTTCAGTGCTCCCTGATTTTCACAGCTAGCCCTAACTTGACAAGCCTTGTGGCTGTAACTATTGAAGTTGACAGCTGACATTTGTTCTCAGCATGAATGAGAAACAGCCTTTTTCTTGTGTCTTGTTGGCAAATTGCTCTCTTAATCTTTTTGTCCTTTTGGATGCCTTGAGCAAATTGAGATTACTCAGTATTTACTAGAAAAATCAAAATTAGTTAATGCATATTAATTTAAAAAACAAAAAAAACCYCAAAACCTCAAACCTGCCACAGCAGTGATACAGTTAATGTTCTAGCTTAATGAGATTGATTAATTTTAAAGAAAAAAAGTATGTTATCTCATCATCTCGTCAGGACAYTTTTTCTGTGTTTTATTTTGTTTAAGATTTGTCAGGTTCTTTCACTGATATCATTATAGCCAAGCATAAATAGTTTGACAYATATCAAAAAGCAATAAGGGTATTGTGTTTACTTTTACAGAACCCAAAATTTTCATTGTGGAAGCAGTTGTAAAAGTATCAATACCATTAATTTTTTACAATTACCATAGATGGTAATTTTAAATAAKGCTACAATAAAGGATGATGTCAAGGAATATCAGTATTTTTATCCATTCTGGTATCCTTTCTTGCTTTCTCTTTCATCTTCTGGTSTGATACAAAATTACTTCCCTATGGRTGCTTTGGCCTATATTCTTTTCTTAGCTAGACTGAATATTTTATTAAAATCAWAAGATTGTATGTCAAAATTCAAAATTATTTTGCATGAATGAATAATTTTTAACTTAAATTTAAAACAAACTTGTGAATACTGAAATATAGCTTGTTCAAGGTCAAGTATCTACCAGTAAAATTATTTTTCAAATATGTAGATTTCCTTAGAGATGTAAGTTATTGTCTTCAATCTATATTGGTACAGTGTGGATAGCAAATGGATTGAGAGAAGCCTTTCAGGGAAGGAACTGAGGCTAATCATGGATGAATAAATGGGAATGTTGTAGAAATTTGCATCTCAGAAAGATAACTGTATCCTTTTTGGTAATGAAACCTTAGAAAAGGTTGTCCAGAGAGCTGGTAGATGTCCCATCCCTGGAGGCATTCAAGGTCAGGTTGGACAGAGCTCTGAGCAATCTGACCTAGTTGAAGATACCTCTGTTCATTGCAGAGATGTTGGACTTTATAGGTCTTTCCCAACTCAAACTATTCTATGACCCTAGACTGCATAACAAGAAGAGTGATTTCCAGGCCAAAGCAGGTGATTCTGTCATTCTACTCTGCTCTTGGGAGACCCCACCTGGAGTACTCTCCTGGAACATCACAGAATCATAGAATAGCATCATAGAATAAGCCAGGTTGGATGGGACCCATAAGGAGTACTCCCAGCTCTGGGGACCCAGCACAAGGACCTGGTAAAACAGGCTGGGAGCTGGCCAGGAGTATCATCGGGAGGCCAAAGTACCTCTCCTGTGAAGACAGGCTAAGATAGCGTTATTGAGACTGGGGGAAAAAAGGCTCCAGGGAAACCTTACTGGGCCCTTTCAATACTTTAAGAAGGTTTATAAAAAAGGTACATAGATACTTTTGTCATGGGATTGCAGCAATATGACAAGTGAAAATTTTAAACTGAAACCTGTCAGTTTAGATGAGATAAAAGGAAGAAATCTTTTATTGCAAARGTGGTGAGACACTAGAAAAGACTGCCCAGATAAACTGAGGATGCCCCATCCCTGAAAGTGCTCAAARCCAGGTTGGATGGGGCTTGGAGCAATCCAGTCTAGTGAAAGGTAACACTGTTCACAGCAGAGGGCTTGGACTAGATGATCTTTTAAGATCCTTTTCAAGACAAATAGTTCTATTATTCTATGATACTAGCAGTACCTAAGTAGTGTGTTAATAATTTATTATCAAYTATTAGATTTTTTCTTCCATTCGACCCTTTTTTTCCTTATTCTGATTACATTTCTGTTTTTAATGTTTAGAGCTTAGACACAAATTTTCTACTGTCTGTACTAAACATATTTTATCTATGGCAAAATCTATTCCCTGTGTRAATATATTCCCTGTAAAGCTGAAAAAAAAATTCAGGACATCATACATACTATGCAGAAGTAGAAATGACTCTRCAAGCTTTTGAGTAATAGATATTCAAGTTCACTTTGTGTTGAATAACATTTTGAATGCAGAGACCTTGCCAAGGGACACTCAAGCTTTGTAAGAGGAAAAAGCAAGGTTGTTCATAATAGTAATTGCTACATATCCTGGTATCTGTGGCAGCAAACAAGTTTGCAAGACTCTGAATTCAGGATAAAGAGGTGAGAAATAAAGATTAACCCTCATTGAAATGAAAAAAAAATATGAAGACAAATTTAAATGTTTCTAAAGAGTATTTATGTAAATAACATCTGCAAAATCAGAAGAATATGAATCAAGGTAACTTTTTTTTCATTTCAAGATAAATTATCAGGGACAGGGAGCAGAATGAAGACCCCATAATCCAAGTGGAAACAGTCAGTGAYCTGCTACACTACTTAGATACACAAAATTCCATGGGTCTGGATTGCATCCATCCAAGGTACTGACAGAGCTGCTGGGAGAGCTCACCAAGCCACTGTCAATCATTTACCAGCAGTCCTGGCTAACCAGGAAGACCACAGATGACTGGAGATGAGAAAATGTGAGGCCAATCTACAAGAACGTCCAGAAGGAGGGAATTACAGGAAATTATAGGCCTGTCAGTCTGATCTTGTTGCTGGGAAAGGTTATGAAGCAGATTGTTGAGAGTGACATCAAATGGCTATTGTAGGGGATCAGTCTTGGATGGATTGCATATTAGGAAAAATTTCTTAACTGAAAAGGTGGTCAAGCATGGAGACAGGGTGCCCAGGGAAGTGGTAGAATGACCATCTCTGAAAATGTTCAAGAAATGTCTAGATGTGGTACTTGGGAACATGTTTAGAGGTGAAGATGGCAGTGGTTAATGGTTGGACTTGRTCTTTGAGGTCCTTTCCAACCTTACCAATCCTACGATTCTGTAGGCAGATCATCAATTTTAAATGTTGGCATCTCTACTTTAGATGACCTTCACTGTTGTAAARCAAAAATTATTTTCCTCTCCAAATCATTGTCAGCAGACAGTTGAGGCACAAAATATGTGTATCAGATACACTAAAAATACCCCAAAACCAAAACAGAACAAAACCAAAAAAAAACCAAACCAAAATGCCAAAACAACCAACCAATCTAACAACTAAACAAACAACAATAACAAAAAACAAACAAGCAAACAAAAACCCAAAACCAAAACAAGAAAAGAAGAAGAAAAAGAAAACAAATGTTATAGAAATAGCCAAAGATATGTCTAGAACGACTCAAAATGTTAAATTTARCTTCAAGTACGAGTCTGGAAGTTGTGCACAAAGCCACTTACATGAGAGCTATTTCAATGAGAATAAACTTATCCAGAACAGATGATAAGCATAAGTCAAGTGAGAGTGATGATCTAAGAGTTTTGTTTCTGTCAAATACTCCTGAGGATCTATTGTATAAGAAAGTGGTGAAGAAGAAATGTTACACAGAGTTTTATGCCAGAAGGTATAATCAAAATATCTATTTCCCCTTTCATATCAAAAGCTCTCATCTTCCTCCAACATCTTGATATTAATCAGTAAGATTTAACATCACAGTCCTCTGGTACAGTTGTAGGGGACTGTTTTCAGAAAGGAAATGTATAGATAAAACAGTCCTAAGCTCCTGAAAGGATGTAAACATGTTAAAAGGAATATATTGATTTGTTGTCATTAAAAAATAAAAGCTAATGTAAAAGAAAATTGACAAATTTTTACATCCCTGGCAATGTAGAGTAGAGAAAAATTTGTTCTCAAATACAAATCCAATGATCAACCTGACCACTAGTATGTATACAGGATTTTCTTGGTGGGTACAGCAATAAAAGATTTTGGTGCTCCCTGTTTCATATTCTGTAAATAAATATATACATATAAATTTCTGCCCATGTTTTGATGAAAGATGAGGAACAGGAGAGTATGAACAGCCTTTGGAGGTCATCAGGAAATTAGTGGATTTGTCTGGATGGGTATTTTGATGACACCCTTCTTCCCTCTTGCTTGCAGAGCAATCTGTATCAGCTAGGATGGCTGGCACCTCTTCCCAAAACAAAGTCCGTAGAAAACAGAACTATCACAGCAGCTCGCCTGTCTCACTAAACAAGCACTTAAACATTTCAGTAAAGGAGCAACAGGGCAGTCAGATAAGAAGATTCTTCTGAAAACAAGAATGGAGCAACATTGGAAGAGCTTGGTAAAGGGTTTCACTGTTAGAATATCACTTAGATTTTTACATGGAGTTAAGATTATGTGGCAGGAAGTTTTAGCCTTATTTCTGTTGCTGGGTCTTCCTGAAGGCCTGGGTCACTCACATCCCAGCAGTAAAGYAGACTCTGTTACTTCAAGACAGTGACTGCTATTTCTTACTTCTGCAACAAACACAGAAGGACTCAGAAAACATCTTCTGTGATTCTTAGGGTGCCCTGTGCAGTGTTAGGAGTAGGAACTGATGATTCTCATGGGTTCCTTCCAACAGTTCCTATTTTATGACTCTATGATTCTATGCCTATTCAAGGCCTTCTCTCAAATTAAAATTCTGAGAATATAAATGAAATTTGATSCTACTTGATAGTTTAAACCACTTATTCTTGCSAATTATTTCTTTATTCTTTCTATARTTTCCTCACTCAGTTTATTTTTAGTCTGAATCCGACTACAGAATACTTAATATTTTGGAATAAGTGAAAGTTTGTACCCAGAGAATAAAATGGTAGGAAGGATCTCAAACAGTCTTTAACAAGGGCTGAGATGTTATACAGTAAGAATAATGTATTTCAGTGATCATTTATGTGGAAAAATTATSTATAAGTAGCTCTTGATGGTACTCTGGATTGCATGGTTTCAATGAGTTTGGCATGGCTAGATTCCAGCAACCTGGACTTTTGGTTTTTCTGCTTTAAATTTTTAAAAATATTATGAAGTGGGTTTCTATTGTAAATCTATGTAATGTAATCAAGAAGGACTTACATTGCCTTGAGCACAGTACCCACAGATGTATGGAAAATTCAGTAAACATATGGAGTAATGGACTGTGTATATTTTCTTTCTTTTTAAAGTAATCTAACTCTACTGAAATATTTCTATAAATGGGGTTTGTCTATCAGAATATGCTTCGAGAGAAGATTGAATCACAAATAATGTCCTCAGCAGAACAGTTTTCACTGACTGGGGTGAAAAYTTCAATATTTTAAACCAGTAAGAATCACACCTCTGTAAAGAAAGAAGTCCTGAGGTTTCCTTACTCCTTGCTCCTGATTATGTTCAGCCTGCCCCTGCTTTGAAGCACTTAAAAAAMCCAACCAGATGCTGGCTTCAAGGCACCAGCTGTTCTTCTTTGGGTTTATATTCAGGACTCCTTACACTGTGTCCAATAATGTTGTGAGTCTCCTTGTGATGACATGGAAGACTTTCTGCTCAGCTCTGCAGACAATATCAGTTTGTGCAGCGCTGAAGCATGAACAACTTCTGTGAAAAAGAGTTTAATTTAGAAATTATAGAAATGTGCTCTATTAGTTTCATAGTAAGCAGAGTTCAGTTTACAATTCAGATAAAAATGAAATTTCAGTCTTTATTGAATAAATATACATAACAGATTTGACATATCTCCTACTTCATGTGATGGTATCATAASGTTTTTTAGATTTCCTTACTTCCTTATTATAATAATTTGGGCAAGGTCAAACAAAAATGTGTGCAAACAATCCATATTATTTCCTTGATGTGCCTCAATTCTAGAACTGTTATGGGTCTGACATTATTGGTTTCCAGCCCAAACCTCCCTTCTTCCTCCCATACTTTCAGCACAGATTCTCTATAATCTTCAGTGCCTATGAAGCAMCTTGTGTGACTCATTTGACCTTTTCAGTTTTCTTAGTATATTCCCTCCCAATATAAAACTTYTTCCATTATAACAACAATCCTTAAAAAAATCCCATCTTCCATATCTATGAGGAAGGATCCTTGCTGCCTCAATCAGTATTGCATTAAGGTGGTCCAGAGACTGCCCATAATATTGTCTTTGTGCAAGTTTTTTCCTCACTCTGTTCAGTTCACCTTCTAGTATGAAGTAGAAAAGCAGGGGGAAAGTTCAGACAGCCCTGTTTAGTCAGCTTGGGCTGCTGAACACAGAGATGGTCTCAGCCCAAGCCATCACTTTTGGTGTGATCTGACCCCAACAGCTGGAATGGAACTGAATTAAACAGAAGAGTTTAGAGGAGGGCTGAGTAGAATTTTTGCATAGTTCCTCTTTAATTTTCATTATTTTTCCCCTTTATTACAGCAAAAGGAGGGGAAAATAATATGGGGGTCCTGTCTTTTCTTSTCCCAACCTAACAGGTCTTGGTGACAATGTGGTATGTTTTCTACTAGCCCTTTTTTCTGATCAGTAAGGTAGAACTGATTTCTACCTTATGCATATTTTCTTTATGTAGCAACAAACAGATCTGGACAATCTGCAGAGACATAACCCATTGAGAGCGTGACTTATATTTCTCATTCAGAATTGTAGGYTGACGTTAGTGAAATTCCAGATAATTCATACCAGTGTAAGTGAGCACAGACAGGTTTTTTCAGCCCATCAGGTTTGAAGCCATCTCTCCCAGTTAGATGCTGACATGTTAATGGCCATTGTAACTCATCTAGATGCATTGTGTAGGGAAAGTGTATCCAACAGGAGCAAAGACAGGTTCCCATCATGAGACCTAGGCACAAATTGATGTCAGCAGGGCAGGGATAAAGGGTCACCACACCACTCTAAATTGCTGAGCATGACTAATAAATCTAACTTGCATAGTTCGTAATTTGTCAAATTAATTTATGCCACAGCAAATACTTGTCATAATTTTGACAAATATTGTTTCCTGATAGYAGCAGATTAGTTCCTGTTTACACCGTGATGACCTTTACACCTGTTTACACCTTTGACAGCCCTTTGCCCGAGAATAGCCCTCCTAAATTAGTGATGCTTCTCACACATGCTCTTGAGATTTGTTCATGGCTGATCTCTGTTAAATTCTGTTCTGTTGCAGAGCCTACCCAGATGTACAGAGACATTCAGCATTATACAAGAGCCCCCAGTAGACTTTAAATTCAGATCAGATCTGTTACTCAAATGTAGATTTTCMCATTCACATTGGTGGAAGACATATACACCTACTTTATAGTTTCTGTTATAATAACAGCATCAACATCAAATGCATGTTGATAATTAGCACAATGCTAAGAATTTGATTAATACAATGTAAAAACTTAAATGCAATTAGAATTAAAAACAAATCAAAAGACATCTGTTTGAAATAGGCAGAAGAACATTATCAAAGAAGGAGATCCATTGAAGGTGAAGGATTTTCTAGAATACTTATCTTTTATTAATTGATAATAATGTTTGATTCTATTGCCCTTAAAATAAATATTACTAGTTCCAAACATTAAAAGTTTGAAAGCCTTGTATCTTATGTGCTAAATAAYTACAGTAGAGAAGTCATTAGTCATATGGTTTACATAGTTAGTCATGCAAATTTTTAAATGCAGCATACTAGAAACATTTAGTGTATTATAACACCTGATTTACTGTCAGACCAACAAAACTCATAAAGTTTCAGTGCATTTATTATATGTATTTGGCTTGAAGCAAATSTGACAGCCTGCATATCCATACTGCAATCATCTATTATCTGTCCTCATACAAACAATTAAATAAAGACACATCCTCTTTGTACCCACTGAAGGTAAATAGTCACAGATTATTCTTTTCATTGTTTTCTTTCCTTTTTATCTTYAAATGCACATATTTTTTACTCCTACTTGCAACTGGATCAGCCTGCTTTGCAGTTAATTTGCTGGATGTTTTTGATTTTCTAATATAAAACTCTTCACAAAATGCTTTTCACCCTTGATTAAGCACATTCAACACAGAAATAAAATTAAATGAGGAAAAAAGTATTCCTGGCAAAGTATTTAATTAACTGTTTTTACTGTCATCACACAATGGGGACCTAAATAGACTGGAATGTGAACAGGGAATAAAGAACAATGCCTTAAATACAAAAGCTGTGATTATTCTARATACTTATCTGCTACTGAGCTGTCAGGAGGAATTAAGATGAATTTCTGTTCATACCCATAGAGAAGAGACTAAAATACTTGMGCTACTGAAACTGAAGAAAGTATTTGCTTAAACATAAAACATTTATAAAGTATATCAGGTATGTCATGGTACAAAACCTTACATTGTTTCTATTTTGATTTTTAAGGCATGTATCTCGCAAAAATAGTCATTAAAAGAGTGTCAAAGTGTCATTTTCTTCACATAATTAATTTTCTAGCAAATTCTAGCGAATTTAAATCTGTGTAAGTATTCTTGAGCATTTAAATGTAACCACAAATAATGATCCTTCCAGCAAGTTTTATGAATAAAGAATAGACCAGTTCTTTCTATAACAAATCCTTTTATTGATTCAATTGCTAACTTCCCTTTATCTTATTTAGTTTTTACTAGATTCTGCCTAATGAGTTAGGACGAGTTATTACAGAAATTGTCATAAAAATGAAAATGTGTGGAAAATGTTAAAAGCCTAGCAGTTGTGGTTGGACAAGTCATCTTCTAACATTTAATTATCGAAATATCTGATGGTGAGACAGATGAATTTATGCAGTTAGAGCTATTTTAATATAATGTGGAGAAATTTAAGTTGAGAACAGTCCTTATTATCCAAAGTTTAACGAATACCTCACAATGAAGTACTGTGTTATCTTGCTGAGCTTTGGCTATCTGTTAGACTAGCAAGTGAAATCTTCACTATGGAGACCCTGGCTTGGGGAAGTTAAGGTGTGAGCCAAAGCCAATTTAAAACAAAAGAGAAAATCCTATTGGCTTCAGTGGGATCAAGTCCTTGGAGAGAAGCCTAAAGGACACCAGTTCCAGCCAGTTTACCCACAGCATCCACTCCTGTCCAGGCTAAAGCTGTTGTTTTCCTGAAGAACCATCTAGCTGGCACTCACAAGCCAGTTGGCACTGGAATTGTCAGACAGGGTAATTTTGTCAGTTTTCTTGCACAGACAATAAAGAAAAATATTTCAAAAACCTGCTGGATTGCTTCCTTGTTTTGTATGCTTCAGGTTAGAAACTCTTTTCACTTATCTTAACTCTTCAGATGGTTGGACCTTACTGCTTTTTGTCTTTGTTTGATAGATTTCTTCTGGTCATCTCAAACTGCTTATTGCTTAGACATAATAATAGACTAAAATGACTTATCAGCGTAACTGAAAGATGTATGCTAGTTAAATGTGGTAACAGAATATTTATTTGTGGATATTCATGGAATCAGACCAAGATTAATATATCTGTCTTAAAATATGTTTTTATATCTTCATAAAACATGTTACCAAATAGCAATAATCCTAATTTTATAGCTGTTCTGATACGATTGAGGACCCTCTTCCCTAAATCCAACATTACAATCCATCATTTGGTTAAACTATGATTCAGACTCTGTAATGCTTACATGCTGTAAAATCTTTAAAAAATCTGTCCCTGTAGAGAATTAATTCCTTGTTTAATAGCATATAGCCACAGCAACATATGACCTACACTTCTTTTTTTCTTCAAATAAAAACCGATTGTTGTACATTATGCACCGAGGTGTTTTACCTATTGATAAATACTTATTTTTGCTGGGCACTGTTTATATTGGCCCTTGCAAAAAGCTGTAAGCCACCTCTAGTCCAGAGTCTAGCTGCAAATGGCTAGGTATTGAATACTGCCTTTCTGAAGACTCTGACATGGAGAACAATATTTGAACTATTTCTCATTCATCCTCAGGTTACAGAAATTGCAAATTTCTTTTTTTTTCTTCTGTTATGTTTATGCATCTTGCACAGACATTCAGCTGCAACATTTTCATCGGTGGTTAATGAGCTGCAGGGCAACATACTGGCTTTCAGATTCCTTTTTTCTCTCTGAAGCCATTGTACTGCATTTCTCATTTGTAACAACAAGAACTAACACCGTCAAAACTATGAATAATGTAGGTGAAGCTTGGATTGACTTTTCAAATCTTCTCAAGATATGAGAAATTAGGCTTGTTTTTGTGTGCCTGTTTCCATTTCTCTCCTTTTTCTGTCTTGTCTGTGTGAGTTCTAAGATACTAATACTGCCATATTTGTGGGGGTCATCTGTACATACAGAACCATAGAATAATAGAATTACTTGGTTTAGAAGGAATCTTAAAGGCAAGTTAATTTCAACCCCCTGCCATGGGYAGGGACACCTTCCACTAGACCAGGTTGTTCAATGCCCCATCCAACCTGGCCTTGAACTCTTCCAGGTATGTGGCATACACAACTTCTCTGGGCAAACTCTTCCAGTGCCCCAACACCCTCACAGTAATTTCTTACTACTTCTTACTAATATATCACTTTCATTTAGGGAAATGAATTTAAACATCTGAACAAACTGGAATTGGCATCATGATTAACGAATATGTAAGAACAATATTGCAGGAGAGAGAAAGGTTAAATATGCACAAAACATAAAAATCTCTCATCAACAAGATTGTTTCTTTGGATGTGAAAACTGCATGGAAGAATTTTCAAAATACTTCCTCAGTAATGGTGCAAAACTGAAAAAAAAAAAGAAGAGTGAATGGATTGTAGTCAATCCTTGAGTGATAATGTATTTTGAGTAGAACTTCATGAAAAGTATTTCAGATAATCATTTTAACACCAAAATACTAAAAAAAAGATCCAAAAATTAAGGCATGAAATGCCTAAATTCCAAAAGTAAGTATAGATATTTATGTTTGGTTCTAGACCAGTTCTTAATCACATTAAGAAAAATGCATATAGACTAGATGAGAGTAAATACAGAGTCTAGTGCCAGTGTAGTTATTTCTGCAATCTAGAGCTAAAGTTGGATCAACTAACAGTTTAAAGAAGTAGTGTGGATCAATTTTCTCATATAATGAATTATGTAATCATATAAATTAGTGATAATGACAAGAATCAAAATATCAGAACAATTTAATTACTGAATTGTAAAGCATRTTTTAACTTTAAATGAGTCTCCTGTAGCAAACTGCTTCAGCAATTTTTTTGACTTCATTAAGCATTCTGCAAGTGTTTCTATAAACAGAAAAAAAAAGGTAGAGGGATTTTAGGTTGAATCAGATTGGGTAAAATTCCAATAATCTAGATTTTCTGGTAATCTCAGAGAGAAGCTTGTTGGGTAARTTTTACAGATGTATACTGAAGAATATAAGGCATGTACTAAAATGCTATAGCATTCTAAATTAATGCCACTTATAATGTTTGTATAAATCTTTTGATCTTTTTAATGCAGAGATGTGGAGGCCTCAGACACAGGCATTTCTCACCTCTTTTCAGTAATGTCATTTGACAGCAAATTACTATAATGCCTATGCTATAGCTTTATGCCCCACTTTGAACGGGAATGAATATTAGATTAGGAGAAATGGTGAACTGATTATGGTGTCCAACACGAGCATGGAGCAAATCCCACACTGTGAGCAAGGTTTGAACAACCAGCTCCTGCCCCAGACCACTCTGCTGCTAATCCTTTGTCTTGTTCTTCTGCACAGTCTTACAGCACATCCTCCCTTCCAGTCTTTAGGGATCCATATAGGGATTCCTGGCCCCATTTTTGAGTGGCATGTTGTGTCTCTTTAGTAGAAATCTGAGGCACAGTGATACTGCCTCACAGAATCTGAGAAGCCTCATAAGCTCCTTCCTGAGGGCACCAGTATCTGTATTTCTAGTGTGCAAACAACCCACTCACCCACTGACAGAACACAACATACAAAGTCTCCCACTTTCAAATGTAATAAATCAGTTTCCKGTACTCTTCAGTGTCTTCTGAAAGATCATTGGTGTAGACTATTCTTTTGTTTACCCTGGGAGCCGCCTGTGGGGGGAGTAATTTGGGTTACTTTAAACAAAAACAGATGCTACTCAGCCACATCCCTCTTCGTCCATGTGATTTATTTTACAGCTGGGCTGGTGTTCTGTCTCCAGAAATGAAAAATTTGAATTTAATCTCACAATGGAGTCCTTATTTTGAAATATTTATGAGATTTTTTTTTATTCTGTTGACTATGAATTTCTGCATAAAGGTGAATTCTAYGCCTTGTCATTGGGCTCCAAGTCCAGAAGAATTTTTAATCACTCAAGTAACTCTAATTATATAAGTGCCTTCTCTAAAATCAATGCCATTCCTCACACCACTAAATTGTACCCCTACTTAAGTGCTGTCTTGGATTCAGGCCCAAAATACTGTCATTAGAAAATGTGTCTCTTTATATTTCAGAGAAATGTAACAATAAAGGTGTATTTCTGCAAAATGTTCACATCTCAGATGCATGCTCTTTTTATAAGGTCAGGTTGAGTCAATGGATCACATTAATAAAAATTATAAACAAACAAAGTATAATTCAATATGTCTATTGATTTCCTTCAAATAATTTGAGAAGCCTGTTCTCATTAAAAATGTGGACATATTTAATTAATATTTGTTTCTACATTGTCCTTCATATTCCCATGAATTATGATTAATTATGATGGAATTTTATGCAGATTTCGTTTAAACATGAAGAAAATTATGCAGCTTACTGTTACTGCCACTTTTTTGAGTTCTAGCAAGAACTGCTGCTTGGCTGGAAGACAGAACTACAAATTTACATCTTAGAAATAAACAGCGAAAAGGAAACAGAATCAGTAACAATCAAAAGCTATTCGGACTACTGGAATGGGCAAAAAGTATACATGATAAGAAGTTTGCTGCTAGAGGCTGTCTTTTTCATCTTTGCTTTGAATGCAATATTTTAAACTATTCAGATTAGATTGTCTGTGGAGCTTAAGATTGTCTTTGCAGGAAAAAATTCAGAAGACTCAAAGCCTTCCCAAATAATTTTAAAAATACCAACTGGAGCASTGGGTTAGAGGATTGCTATCATTTTCTCACTAGTACCTTCCTTTTCACATTTAACCTCTCTCTTCATACACTGACATCCTACATACCACATGTCATTTCTTTATACTTAAGCTCTTTGTAGGTATCTCTGAATTATGTTCTAAACCTTACCTGAAAGTGTGGCCTACTTTCTTAGTTTAAGCATTTGATTTTGGATCTGTTTGTTCTGACACTCATCTTACAAATCCACAGAATTTTATGACCTGTACATCTACATCAGTAACTATTCTCTTCCAGCTTACTTCCAAGTGCAAATTTAGCTAATAACTATTTATTTTTTATTATTAAAATACATAATATCTTCAGACCAAGAAAAAGCTTCTTCTATATCTGACTWAAAGATTTGACACAAGTCAGAATCACTTGTGTCTCAGTAAGCTAATTTTAATTTCAGTTAATCTTGAGATTCCATACTCTGGATGGCATTGAAGTGTTTTTCAGAATATTTTATGATTCCCAAGGTTAAAAAAAAAACCAAAACAAACAAAAAATACAAACGTATTTAGGCTGGAAATTTCCCTGTCTATTACAGAGATGTTGGAACTAAAGTCCCTTGCAATATTGATCTTTTATAATTTTATGATGGTTTTATGTCACCACGCTTTCCCTTAACTGTACTTGTGATGATGCCATAAGTGCCAATTTTATTTGATATTGCTTATTTTCCTAAAAATAGTGATAATTTCTTTCAATTATATCGTTGTCCTTCAATTTGTCTCTACGTTGTCTCCAAATCTTGCTCTAATTGTTTTCTGGAAATACKGCCAAGGTAACAAATATCAATTTCTCTAGAGCCCTCTTATTGGGAATTTTAATGTAGCGGTAAAATGTATGTGTCTTCCCTTMAAACTTCTAAAGACTTTGTGTTATTCTAAATTTTATTATAATTAGTATTAATTATCAGGGATGACTCAGGTAATTATTTTCATAACCTTAAAGGAGGATTCCACGTCTTCCTGGACTATAAAAGGCAGCAAATTGAATACTTGTCATTTAATATTATATGTAAGACTAAGGAAATAGTCATTATTTCATGATTACTGTATAAATAGGACCAATTCTTAGGCTAAAAGTAAAAATTGGTCTTGCTTCTTGAGTTTTACATTATTTTTAAGAAATGCTTTAAAAAGTATAGGGAAAAATAAGTTTGCAYGTATTTAGGATCATTTTGTAGCATGCCCATATCTAAAACATTTTCCTTTTCAGTATTTTATTATTTTTACTAAGTTATTATCTTATTACTAATTTAATATTAATCTTAGTTTTAGATCTTTGTAATTTAATTTAGATGAATTAAAAGTGATCTATTAGTCAATTCTAAAGTAAYAGATTTTTAAGGTTATTACTTGCATTTGTAGTGTCACAAGTAATACTGTTTTGCTTATGCTCTCAAGACATGACTCTATGTGGAAGAATGACCTTCAGTACTTCTAGCAAGTTGAGGTGCACTCTGCTATAAACCTCTGATGAGGAAAGATTATGCTGAGATTTCACCAGACTGACAACATCTTATCTTATAGCTGCACACATGGTTCTTGAAAGCAGGAAAGGCAATTTACCCTCCACTGTGACTATTTATTAGCTTTTTAATTGTCTTGGACTACTTCTGTACAAGAAACCATTAAATCATTGAAGAAAACAAAGAATGTGCACGGTGGGTGAGAGCATCTGTGTAGATAATTTCTAAGTAAATAAATATTGCCTATTTGAACACAATTTTGAACACCTGTTCAAGAGCAATTTTAACTATTATTATATTCTTGGTCAGTTACCGTGTAAGCACTTGCTGATGGAATGGATTACTGAGAAGGACAAACCAGCAATTTCTAGTCACAACTGCTCTCAAGTTTGTGGTAGGAAAACTGAGAAATGGGCATCTAGATTTGATTCTCTAGAAATAAATTTTGTCTTTGAATAAAAAAATACAGCTTTTGAGAAAAAAAAATCACTAAAAATAGTAGGGTGTCCTGTTTCAGTAGGTGCAAAAACCCCTTCATAAAAAACCTGATATGACAGTGTCACAGATGGAGTGGCTTCACTCTTAAAAATAAGCAAAAATATGCTTATTGATGTAAAACAGCAGTTTGACCAAGTTTGATAGTGAAAACAACTGTGGTTTAACAAGATTCCATGGCAAAGTTATGCTGGATTATTTATKATATAGAAAATAAAGTCAAACAAATTTATCAGGGAGATATCCCCTTTGATTCAGAAAGGATACCTTTTAATTCTACAATTCTTCTCAAAGARGAGTTTGGGTGCAGCTGATCCTCTACCAGTCTGAAACTTGTTAAACGTTTATATCTAAAGGTTTATAGGTGCACAATYTATCAATTATATCAGTTCAAATTTCAAATTTTAGTATGCAATAAATCACTTACTAAGGATCTGTTGCAGCAAGGAGTGTCTCAAACTTGTGGAGTAACCTTGAGAGGTGCCCCTATTAAGGGGAATTTCCTGCTGTGCAGTTGACTGTCATGCAAGAGAGCTCAAATGTTTATAGAGGAAGATAATTGAATTGCAGAAGTACCTTCACACTGCCCACAGAAGTTAATTTCTATCACACTTGGCTCGAGCCAGATCTTGACCAGTGTTATTTYTGGGCAACAAGAGGGGCCTCAGATTGGCTCTTGGCAATTGTGCTGTTATCTGTCTCCCTCACATACATTATGAGTGYGGTGCAACCATCACAACTGTAACTGGTGGTTATCACTTGAGCAGAGTTATGGGAAATAAAGGTCAGGTAGCGGGGCAGCACTTCGCCACCCACAAGAAAAGGTTATTGAAATATATATATAACCTACTGAAAAGTAGGTTAAAGTACACCCTCTTTGAATAAAAAAATTAGGAATCAGAAAGATAAGCTTTATGCCTGAACCARTGCTCATGGAAATCAGCAAAAGGGATGTAAGGGATTTGGTTTAAGTACCTGTAAAACAAAGCTAAATTCTTACACCCTGTAAGACTATGGAAGTACAAAGGAACTGAAGCAGATCTCAAGATCTCATACAATGCTTTTCTACTTTATTTGTATAACAGACTGACTCTTCTCACACAGGGGTTAAGAAGATTGGTGATAGGAAGTGAACATGAATATGGACAAAACCCTGTSCAAAAGATTCAATAAATAAATTATCTGCTGGCAGATTTCTTGCGCTTCCTTTTGGATGGGACTAGTCGAGGTCTGACACGACCTCAGATTTTATTTCCTTTATGAGTGTTTCATTTATCTTAAAATACACCATAGTGATAATTCTCAAAATAATTTTTTTAAAGCATGTGGATAATAAACACCAGGTCCTTGGTAGCTGATTCTTGCTTTTWTTTTTTCTGTGGTCTTAATGCTACATCTAACCACATGAATTTACTTTATCAAAAATACTTCAATAAAATCTTCTCGTTTTTCTGTCTTCAAGGTGATAGTTCCCAAAACACCTTAAGGTCATAAGTGCCTGATTTCCTCTCACTGCTAATTGCAGTTAAACAGTGATTTCCCCCTGTCATGKTTTGATGCTGGCRCAATGCCAGTGYCCCCAYGAAAATACATTCTCCCTGGTTTCTGCTGTGAGACGTGACCAGGAATAAGCAAAGCAGRCCCCCACTTAGAAATAAAGAAAAGAAAAGTTTATTAACTAAACTACAACTCTAAGTAAAAAGAAACACACAGGGAAAATGAAAACTTTCCAAAAACATTTCCTCCTCCCCCCACCAAAATTCCAATACATCTATCCCCCAAATCACCAACTTTCGGTCCATCACCACCCTTTAGATAACCAATTCTCAGTTCATCAAGAGGAGAGAAGTCCTTCTAGTGCCATAGGCTTCCCCAGGAAACACCGTTGAAACCTTGTGTGTTTCCATGTCACTTGTGGCCCCGCCCGGAGAACGTCTGCCATCGTGACCTCTTCCTTCCATGTCCAGTGCTCTCACCACTGCACATGGACGAGAGCTGCTTCTAGGGTTGCTCTTTTAAGGATGCTTTGTCCCGGTCCAAAAAGAGCACAGTCTCACCTTCGGGATGCCTGTCCCCCCCAAATTTCACCCCTGGGGCCGAGGAGTCTCAACACTGAATTCTCTTGGATCTGAGCCATTGCCTCCCCCTGGATGCAGTCTCTGTGTCACAAGGAACATGGTTCTGTCCATGGCTATAACAAGAAGAGTCCAGCAAAAGCCTCTCCATCATCTCTTCCCACTTAAGATTCTTCTCTACTCTCCTGACATCTTTCACTTGCCCAGACCTTCACACTTGTACATTTCCTTCTTCCATTTCATCTCYATCTCTCTTCTAGGAAAGGTTAATGGTCTGCAACATTTTCATTGTCCAAAAAAAGGGTTAAAAGCTCGGGTTCTACCCGCCTGTAACTCCCACAAGCGGCCGGACACCTTCTCACTGCACCTCCTAGCCTTCTCTGCTGGCCAGGCTGTGGTGCACATGATATCAAATTTCAAGGTGGCACAGGCTCTCTCTCTTGGTCTCCTGGGGGTGGGGTGGCTGCCCGATGCCTCTTGGTGCTCTCCCTCTCTTCCACCTTTCCATCCTTGGGGCCAGGCCTACCTCACCTGGCCGCATGGCTTCCCCTCCCCCACCCATCCAGCAGCTGGGCCAGGGGAGGTGTGACCTGCTTCCCCCGCCGGAGCCCAAGAGAGCTTCCCCCAGGAGTGCTCTGCTTTTAACCCCTGTGTTCTCAGAGGCGTATCCACGTGCCCAGTGGCCACACCAGGTGCCAGTATTCAAATCTGAGCACCCATTGGTGTGAACACAGCATCCCAGAAAACTTACATCCTCTCAAACCATGACACCCCTGCACAAAGTAGGCTGGGGAGAACTACCAAATTTTACTGGAAGTAACACCACAGATCACATATTTAGGTACTTCAATTTATTAACTGTATTTAAGATTTATTCTGTGTTAGGTTCTTTTATAAAAATTACTTTTAGTCTTTATCTGTAACACACACCATTTTATCTAATAAATTCTCTGCTCTTGCTACATTTAAGATTTTAGCCAGCCTATTGACCTTTAAATTCTGCTGTCCTCCCTTCTCCCTGCAATTGATTATTTTGTCACGGGTGCTAATTTTATGACAGTGTACTGGAAATATTTCTGAAGGAAATATAAAGAAAATGTTAACTCTTCCAAAGGAAGCATTTCTTTCACAGTCAGAAGCTTTCAGGAGTGAGAAAAGAGGTGGTGACTGATTCAATGACTTCAGCAGTTCCTGACWGCTATATGTTTCTGTGACTTATGGTGCTTCTGAAATTAGTTGATTCCTGCAAGGTTTCCATGAAGAAATGCATACTGTCTTTCTAAGGTCTGTTATGAGCTGCAACCTACTTTTAATTTTTAAAGTGAAGCATATTATTAGTGTGATAATATTCAAAACTTATGTAGGATATGGTCAGAAATCTTCAAGCAACTTATCGAAATCCATGTTCAGTTTGGATAGGCCAAAACTGGTTACAATTCAAAGATGTTTTTGTTTGCATTATGGACTCTATATATTTTTTTACAAATTCACTTAAAATACTAAACTTAAAGTTAGTTGTAGGATGTGTGTGGACAACAATTTTCTAAGTTTCATCCATCACATCCCAAATCTACATAAACATTCAAGCCATCCTTTTCTCTCTGGTACTCTACCAGAGAGCTATTTATTTTGCTTTCTTTCTTAATTTACGATGTCATTCTTTCCCACCAGGTAGTTTCAATAATAAAATATAACATGTATTTGAAAATGAAATTAAATTTAACTTTCAAAGCAGGTCCCTCCAAAGGCTGAACAAGTCACATTGTTTAGGATTCCTGTGGGATATCATTGTACTTAAGTGCTTTTATTTTGGACAACGTTTGTTTGATGTTTTTACCAGCACTAGGCTCAATTTTTAAATGAAAAATTTCTAACTACCTACCTAAGAAAACTCAGAAGGCTTTTCAAACTCCATTGCTTTCTGCCATATTCTCATYCCTACTGCAGAAACAAGAATCCTTGCGGACAATGTCAGGAAGTTACTTTGTTACTGGGCACAAGAGATATGAAACAATGGTAAATGAGGTCTTCATGCGTAAATTTATCTTGAACAGACAGACTTCTTACCATTTTCTTTATTTTTATAAATAAGGACATTCAGGCTAGTATTTCACTTAAGAGAAGACATCAGAAAAAAAAATTGAGCAAATATGAATTATGCAAAGAGGTGAAATTTAGTATGAACTCTAGAAAAATGGAAAAGGACAGAAGAGTGATAAAGAAAATTCACAATTTAGAAGTAGCATGAAGCACATTTTTTAATTGAAAGTCTTAGAAAAATATGTCTATTAATAAATTAACTACCTATATGTTGACTTAACATCAGGCATTTATGAGAAAAAAGAAAATAGTCTTTGAGTAAGGAATTAATGGTTCTTTAAAGAGAATCACTGATGACAAAGAGCACATAATCAGATATTAGAAAATATATGCATAAACAGATATATTAGTATACCTGAAAGAGCAAGCTTAAAATTATTTTATTTAATGAACTTCAAGTTGGAAATGTGTAAGAATAATTGGATTGGAGAAAGCAAATGGAATTTAAGTAAATGAGAATATACTCTATATTTTTAGATTATGGGGACAGAAATAATTGATTTCTAGTTATGTGGGTCTGTTTATGTATTTTATCTGTACAAGGTGAGTTTCTTTGGTGGATAAATTTGCAAAGAAACATCTAAGTTCAGCCTAAAACCAGAATTTTTACACTTAGTAGAGATTAATTGAAAATAATTCTAATCATTTATCTTATATCCAGTTCTCTTGCACTACATGTAAATAAAAACTTTGGAGTTAAGTAGTTTTATTCAGTATACAGTGAAAAAAAGGCTTGAATTTCAGTTGCTATATATCATTAACTTGTGTTGGAGCATCATTGTCATGCAGTACAAATTTGAATGACTTTTTTTTTCCTCATCATAATTTCACACTGTAGTGCCAGAATGATAGACTCATAATGGGCTCCCTATAGACACATACAGAAATCATTTTGTCATGGTTATCTCACCTTGTAACAGCACCGAAAGCAGTTGGTCTCCATGGTCTTGCATTAAACTGTCACATCACTGTTAAAATCCTCTGTTTCAGGAAATGGTGACAGTACATCATGAGTGCTGTGAAAAATAACGACTTCATTGCCCATACTCAGTGGCTCTGTAAAACCAGATTACTCATTTATTTATATGGGAGGAGAAAACATTTTTCAATAGTAAGTGATTGTAGCAATTAAACATTTTCTTTGCTTGTTTAGCTGTCTCAAATTGATCATACCAACATTTTATAACTCCATGACTGAATTTTGAAGCAATTTTTTTTTATTGTACTTTAGCTTGCCCTGATTTTCAAGCCCTTTTAAATATACTCTAAACATAAAATTTTTAGTCATGATTATTTAATTTCTCATTTTAAATACAGCTCAGCTACTCCCCTCAGAGGACACTTACTTAATTTTTTAAAATWTTTTGGATATTCATTTTTGAATGGCTTTTTTTCCCTCTTTTTTTTTCTTGACCATAGTTGCACACCAGTTCACTGAAATCCTAGATRGAAGAGAAATTTTTTTATCCTGCTTCTGTAAGAGAAAAAATTGCACTGATTCAAATTCTTTGGCTCTAAGGTCAAATCTTTTTTTTATTTAATAAAACTACCATTTTAATTATATAACTAGAAAGCAGCATCTTTCTGTATCAGAAAGGTATGATAATGAGCTGGACTAACTTTGAGTACTTAGCAAGCAAAATATATTTGATATATTAATGACACATCTAAGAGTGCTAAAGATAAGAGTATTATCTAATATGCTCCTTTTTCATTGGAAGCAAAGCAACATTCTCTGTCAAGGAAAGCCAAATTTTTGGCGCCTATTCAAAACGACCTGTTTGGTGCCAATCCAGCCATGGTCATGGGCAACAATGCAAATGACTGTCCACAATGGATCTGGAAAATGGTGTTTATTTAAGAATAATCCAGATAAGAGCTCTCACTGTAGTTGGTTATCCCGCTTATACCCACCCATTCAGTGCTTTGTCTGCATTGGTTTGTTGTTGTGGGAAGCTCAGGCAGGAAGACATGCTGCTTCATGCTGAGCTGCTGCTCAAAGTTATCAGTCTTGAGCATTACCAAGCACAGTCCCCATGCATACCCTGGCTTTTTTTTTCCCCCTCATCTCTCTGATCTCCAGGCTCCTGCCAAAATTCCAGGATCTTTCTTCCAGTCAAGATCTTCAAATTCTTTCTCACCACCCCTTTTCTCTTCAACACCACATCTTGTTTGCAGGAGCTATTGTTGTTCAGCACCAACTCTCTCTGAAACCTTTGACTGCTCTCCCTTCCCCAGTTCTCTCAGTCTCAACATATGATTAAATGGATGATGCTCTCATGGCATYTTTACTGGATTCAAAGCATTCAATCTTTATTTGGTCAYGGTATTATCAAAGTTTACAATAAGGCCAAATGATGAGTGAAGATAAAATGTTGCAGACTTTTGCTTGAGATGTTTACCCACACCCAAATGCCCAATTATCTACTGTCTGGTAGCACTTTATCATTTATGATTTAAGGGGGTTTTTTTCCCTGTAATAGTCACAATAAGGATTTCTATTTTGAGGAATGATTACCCAATTTCAGGGATGTCATTTCAAGCAGTTTCAYTGGGATTCATACTCAGCAACTTTGTCTCTATAAATTATGGATAATTAGGGAACTTCCATTATTTCTTTACATGGTAGAATTTATGCAGAATTTGCCAGCAAGAGGCAAAAATTAACATTCAGCTTAGTTMAATCCTAAATGCTATGATCTATTTATGATTTAGATTTAAGGTTAATCTTCAGATTATTTGTAAACTTCTCTTTGGGTTTTTACTAGTGCAAAATTTTGTCCTGATTAGTTTGCTCATAAGGACAGCAAATTTAAATAGACTTAGGAATCTAAGGATATGTTAATTCATTAATGGACTGTTGAATTATTTAAAAGAAATCAACAATGCTCCATGTCCCCTGAGATAATTATCTGGGAAAAAATGACATCCATGTTGTGCATCTGCTGGGCAACAAGAATGTCACAGTTTCTTGCATGAGAATTTTAGCCTCTTTGACAGAAAAGTGCTCATCTGGTTATTAGAGTTCAGATGTACTATTATTATTTCTAATACCGTTTGTCCATTCCATTTCTTTTACAATGAATTGATCAAGAATATTTATATTGATGTCAATTTTAATTCTGTTAGAAAAATAGAGTAAGACACCTCTACTAAAAAACCAAAACAACCCCAATGAGAAAGAAAAGCAGAAACCCAAATGAAAGAATGACAAGGAAAAACATCTCCTTAAATCCTTTTATATTGCCTCTAATGCATTTTCACTAAGGCAAATTTTGACTGTAAAAAATGTGTTGTACTTTCTTACAACTGCTTCCACAAATCAATAATATTTTTTAATAACTTAAGCTATAAATCTTGTTATTCTTTTTGCTCGAGCTGTAAGTCCTGAAAATCACAAATGTAAGCAGAGATTCCTCAGGCCTAGAGATATAAATGAAACAATAGCTGTCCCTGTGCTTCCTGTGGTGACAGGTATGCTTAGTAGAAGTCTTGGAATAGAGCTCTTTGTCCTGTCATGGCAGCTTTTTATCTGTAGGAGGTATCCCGATGATGTTCCTTTGCCCTTGGTTTTGACGTGGCTTTACAAATTTGTCTGCCCTAATGACATCCTCTCAAAAAGACAGATACTAATTGTAAAAAAAAAAAAAAAAAAAAAAAAAAAAGGGGAAAAATGAGGAAAGTTTTTTTTTAGGAATGGAAGAAACCACGCTCTGATGCTTTTCATCTTTAAACAAATATTTCATGGGGCATTGGAAAATTAGAATAGATTGAAAGAAAAGCTTGGGAGATCTCCTGCTGTAGCATAAGTAAAATCAGCAAGCCTCAGCTTGCACAGTTTATTATAAAATCATCCTGTCAGAGGACATGGTTTTCTATTCAGACCCACKGTATGTTTTGTGTGACTAACATCTCCCATCTGCAACTCTGTCTTAATTTTTCTCTACAGGGACAAATCCTACAGGTGTGTTGTTTTGTTTTGTTTTGTTTTTTAAATAATGGAACACCTGTACTGTCTGCTATACATTTGTTCTTAATTCCTATTGAAATTTCTTCAACTGGCTGTCAAGAAAGCTTTATCTCCTATACGAATAATTCTGACACTTGTACAAGATAACTTTAATGTGGCTGTTCTCTCCTTATTCTGAAATTTTCTGGGTTTTTTTTATATTGGATTCAGGCAACAGAAGGCTCAAAAACCAAAAATATTAGATGAAAGCCTATTATAGATGCAGGGTGGTTTACAGAAGACAAGATAACTAAATTATGGATATCCCCCTTCTCTTCTTCACCCCATGGAGACAGTAATGGCTTAACCTTGAATRGCCAGATGTAAAACAAATCATCTATATGCAGATTTAGAACATTGAAACATCTGGTAGATGAGATTTGTTCTTTAAATCTGCTAGATTAATCTAGGTCAGTGGAATTTCATAAAAAGCATAACAGTTTGCTGTATTGTATCCCTTGCATGACTTTATTATTTCCTTTTTAATACTTGAATGCATCTAGTATGCATATACCCAAAAACCATATTAAAAGAGTGATTAAGATTTCAATATGTGGAAAAGCCAGAATTAATATTGCCAGTGTGATTTCCTGTACCATCTCTGTTTCTCTCTGTGTAAATGCATTACAATCTGAAGTTGAACAATTTCTTTTTGCTTACATTATGTTGTTTCTATACATGTACTCCAATACTCCTACATGTCAGGTAAATTCCAGAATACTGATTGTGTCTTCTGCTTAGAGGATTATTTCATATTTTAGATTAAGTGGTAATAACTCCTTTCTCTGCTTTTTCTGGATTATATGAGTTGAGGARACTTCTTTATTAATAATAATATTGGATGCAGTGATAGTTCAATTATAAATGTGATCTTGATTTTTTTGAGAATTTTTTTAGTCACATTCAGGCTACTAATATGTGTTCTTAATACAAAGATGGTATGCTATCTTATGAAAATTGTTGTGCAAGGACTTTTATATCCACTCTTTAAATGCTATCACTATTCATATATGCAAATTTAAGAAGCTCATGAGAATGATGAGTACTTCTATAACAACCTCTAGGGAATGTGTAGAATCGCTTTGTTGATAAGGTTTTCTACTATTTAATTTAAATTTGTTTGTGATAATGTCACTTTTTACCTGTGACACTTATTCTTTAACTTAAGTTGCTGTTCACAGTTTTTGGCAATTTTTCTCATTGACAAAGTTAACAGAAACACTCATATCTCCTTTCAGCCTACATTTTGCTACACCAGACAAACTAGAATTTCTGAGTCCTCTGTTCTGTGACAGGCTTTCTATTTCTCTGGTCATTCTACCAGCCTGTTTTACAGGCTTTGGATTTGTTATAGAACCATAGAACAATGCAGTAGGAAAGAGACCTCAGAAGATCCTTTTTGATTAGAAAAGGAGCCTGGCTAAGAAGTTCTAGCACCCTGTTCAATTGTCTCTTGAAAACCTCTAGTGATGGTGAACCTACCATGTCCCTTGGGAGGATGTTCCAGAAGGCTCTCACTGTAAGACATGCCTTCCTTACATCTTCTTGAAAAAGCAGTGCTTTTCTCTAATGAGACCCTTCTTTTTGTTTTGCCAATATGCATTTCAAATAGAAAATACTATGACATTTGTCTGCCTAAAATTCAACCAGCTCTGAGGGCTGAGATGCTGTTTAACCTCAGAGAAGGTTTTTAATAAAGTAATGACCTTCCTTTGGAACAAAGACATAAAAAAATGTGATCTCAACAAGCAAAGTTCACACATCATTACCTGAGGTTTAGACAGTTCAGTTTCCCAATGCACCTTATTTTTCAATGCATAACCTGTGTGCAAGTGATTCACACATAATCTACTCTAGTAACTGGCCTAACTTGACATTTTAAGAGTTGAGACTTTAAAGACTGCAACATAAAATATTTTTCACTTTTATGCTTTCATCCTTGAAAAATGTCTAGGAGTCTTACCACTATGTAAAATTATTACTTTGAAGTAGAGTGTCTGCATTCAAACCCCTAGATGATCCTAGACCACATTTTTATTGGTAAAATTTAGTAGAAGCTAATAGAGCCATACAAAAGCTAGACATATGTTGTTTCATTTTTACAAACACATTTATTATTAAAAATAAGATTTAATAGTAAGGATTTCTTGTCCGTAATGTATAAGGATTAGATCTGGTAGATTTAAGCATCCAGAGAGGATGTGTCTCACTTTTCTGACATATTGATARTGCAGATTCCCTTTTCTTTCATTGAGGACATTCTGCTAAGAATTAGAATGTGGAATTAAAATTCTCAGCTAAAAAATATTAGAAACTTATATTTATTTCATATTTTTATTGAAACAAATTATTTTTTTTAGATTTGACCTAGAGTTTCTAGAATTATTTATGATACACAGGAAATATTTTTTCTTATATATGATTTATTCCTTAATGTTAGGCTACAGGAAAGAAAATAACATTGAGGCTTTTACATATGAAATGTGTTTATGAGTCAGATAACTGCATACATATTTTAAGATAATATCTACAACTCTATGAAAATGACTCTATTTTTGAAAGAGCTTCATATATGTAAAAGAGTCCTGCAAACAATGTTGCTTTCACCTAATTACTTCACAGTAAATMTTATTACTTTTCTTGACTGTTTATGTTTTATCTAGCATTTACGTTAGATAGAGAAACTATGACAGATGCGGGTGGAAATAAAGATCTCATCCTCACCTGAGGAGGAARTCCAAAGAAAGAGCTATAAAGCTTGAGAGCTGAAAATATTTACTGCAGTGTAAGTGTGTGTTGACAAAAAAAAAATGAAATCATATCCTTAGTAAATAATTGTGATATGTTTATCCAGTTCTGACCCCAGAAACTCTGAATTATGATTTCCTTCCTTGCAATAATTGAAACAAGATAATTTAATACTTCTAATCCATCTTTCAGATGTGTTTTACCCTTGCGTTTTCAGTGTAGAGAAGTTGTGTAACAGCTGCATCATCTATTATACTCTCTGATGATAGGTATTTGCCACTCAGTGAAGGCAATAACAAAATAGTTTTGGAGAACATAATTTGTTTACCTACTTTTTGTACTAATATAAAACTACTATTACTTATTATAAACTTCAACTTACTTATGATTTATGTGATATGATAAAAAAATACTGTACTATTCTGTACAGTACTGTACTATTCTATACATGTATATGTATATTATATAACTTTATATTATTTTTAAGAGGCACTCTAGATTGAGCCACAAATAATATCAATACATTTTTACATAAAAGATTCCGATAAATTCAACTGTCTGAAAGGATTTATATATGGGACACACTCCTCTTCATTTGACTGCATGGAAATATTTATTCAGGAGTATATCAGGTTATTCAGGATATCCCTTATCGTTGGCTGATGGAGAGAGGAGCTGGATGGGTGAAGGAATGGAATTTTTTTCCTGGTTCATAGAGCACTGTATAGGCTCTGCCAAAGTCATCTTATGAGATCAGAGGGTAGAGAGCAAAAGTTTGGAGCACTCATAGAGAGAAATTTATTTTCATATTTTCCAATGCATGGAACTGATTAACTTGCATTATATCAAAAATATGTAAATATTTATATTTTAATTGACTAATTTATTCTATTTTGTTGTCTAACTTAATGTTGTTCACAAGTAATTAAGTRAGAATACATGGATTATGATGTAGCTAAAAGCATTCCTCAACTCATTCTTGATTTAAAAATAATACAAATGAGGCTTATTTTCCCTCATGCTCTTTCAGCCCATTATGTGAGTTATTTAATGTCTGTGAAAGAATTGTCATTTGTTGGTATGTTGATCAGCAAGAAATAAACATTATCAAAGTATAGTACATTATATATATATGATATGATATGATATGATATGATTTCTACATCAGCAGAAACAATTTAAGAAAAATTTAAAATAAATTTAATTTTTTTTTTGTCTGCAGGACATATTCTTTTAAAAATGTGACAAGTAATAAAATTCTATCAATATGTTTTACTTTCAGCTCTTTCAGAGTGGAGAATTCACATCRTATGCACCAAATTCTATTAAAAAGAGATTCTAGTTATGCCTTTAATTTCTTCTGTTCCAATCCATAAGTTTATAAAACAGCAATGAAGTAAACTAAGTAAATGAAAAACTTTATGAATAAGCTTCTACTACCTGCAGCTCTGCATTTGCCCCTGTGATATTTCCCCTTGCCTGCTAGTCCTGCTGTAAATCCCCAGAATGTCAAGTGCAGCTGCTGGATACTTCCACTGCTCCCAAGAAAGGGTGACCTGGTCACAGCTCATCACAGGGAGTTCTTGCAACATCACTGCCAGACCTGCTGAGAGCTGGGAGCCCTTGAGCCACTTCTCAGATTTCATACTGTTTCACATGGTAGGATCTAAATGTGGGCTCTTTCTTGATCCTGAAGTGGCAGCGGTGGTTCCTAAAACATTATAACACTATCAGCAAGACCTATAAAAATTCTAAGTATTTATTTCTAAAAATGACCTAATATGCTTCCCAGTAGCTCCTTTAAGAGGCTTTCTACCAGGTATTGTTTCCAAAAAATAATTTATGAATAGGCATAAAGTCTAAAAAAAAAAAAAGAACAGCTTGAAAAAGTATTTTCTTTCCATTTTTAAGGATGAGGGTGCTGTTCTCTGTCCGTCTGTACTTGTTAATTTTTCTGTCCTTTTAATGAAAACAAAAACCAACAAACTTATTAGGCCAGATTTCAGATAGTTAAGTTTCCAATCTCAATTAATTTCGATCTAGGTAGCTAGTTCTCAGTTACAGGTGTTAAAAGGTAAAATTTTCAAAAGAACATAACTTCTATAAAACAATTCTAACTTTTTAAAACTTAAAAAAAAAAAATCTGTAACAGCTAAATCAAAGTAGGTTGTAAGCATGCCTAACCACTTTTGTTTTCATAAAGGTCATAATGCTCTGRAACACTGGCAGAAGGAATATTTCCTGCAGTTTTTTAATACACTCACATGCAAAACAGCTTTTTATACTTATTTTCTTTTTCTCTGAATTTTACATTTTAAGCRTATAAAGTACGAGCTCATTTCATTGGTGTCAGTAATTTTGTAACCTCCCCCCCCAAGCTTCTTTGATATTGAATATCATCAAAACAAATTTAAATATATAGGTCTTGATTCACATTATATGCCCTTTAGAATAATTCTTCATTATACTTCACATTAAATCTTTCAACTTTAGTTGCTATGTATGAAAATACCTATTCATCTTGTCTTCGTCTAGCACATRTAATTTTGGGCAAGTGCCCTGTTTCCCTACAATGAAAGCTAATTCAATATTTTTTTGCTTTGTAGATCAACTAAACAACTTCTATCCTTGTGTTCTTCCCCTGACAGGACCCCCTTGAAGCCCCCACTGCAGGTGCTGCAGCACSTGTGTCTCAAAGTACCTGCAAGAAATGAAAAAACTGAGCTACTCTTTCCTTATGCAAGTTTAATTAGTCTTCAGATTTTTGTTTTAAGGATGTACACCTTCTGTCTTTTAGAAACAAACCCAACAGACTTATGTACCACAACTGAGCTGTGCATTTTACACGTCCTGAGGCCTGACTTGCACAGCACATCTTTGCTATGCCTCAGTATATTTTTATTCTGTATTTTGTTACTCTCCACATCAATATGGACAACACAGTGGAGAGAATATAACTGATGTACTATTTCTCATATTAATGTGGCAAAATTAAAAAAAATATATTGAGTGACCTGGTTTAGTGGAAAGTGTCCCTGCCCCTGGCAGAGGGCTTGGAACTASTTAATCTTTAAGGTCAGTCCAACCCAAACTATTCTGGGATTATATCACAAAAATACTAAAATTACTTTAATACAAGAAAAGCACTTGAAAATCGCTACCCTGTTTTCTTACAGCTATGAATGTCTTCTTGCATTCCAGAAGCATTTCCTACTTCATTTATTGCTTTATTCCATCAATAAAGATGTATTTGTAACATTGAATAAGAAATGAATAAATTTTAACTCTTTGTAAATAAAATACTGAAACTCTGACCTAAATTTTCCTTTGCAGTGGAATATGGGTCGTAAGACCTCTGGGTTTTAGTTAAAGAACACCATTTGAAATACATGTTTCATGCTAATAGCATACATAATGACAAAGAAAATCAAAGCTTATCTTACTTCATTTGCAGGGTTTTCAGGCCAGTACTGTGAAACAGAAATGAATGAGTGTGACTCAGCTCCCTGCTTGAATGGTGCTGTTTGTCAGAATGATGTCAACAGCTATGATTGCTTTTGCCCTGAAGGTAAGTTGTTCAAAATAATTTATTTTTATTATCTTTGACAATTTGCAAAACTGCCTGCAGTTTGCAAAACATCTTCTCRACAGGCATCAAGTTATCATTAAAACTTCCTTTCTATGAAAGTCATTCATTCCTTTCCAAAATCTTCTTGGCATCTTTGTCCACCAAGTCATCGTGCCTACCAAAACAACCATGATCATTAAGATTGGAAACAAATCAAGAATGGAGACAGATATACTACTAAATGCTACCTTTTTTCAGACTGAAMGTAATGATTTTAGCAAAGTTTGAAGCAGTGGAGAGAACATTAATGAGCYGTACATGAATTCCATGGAAAATATCATCAATAAGCTTACAAAAAGTATTTTTACCTTCATTAATAACATGCATATTTCTCACTGGTCATGGCAAGGTACAATKGTCACAATGACTTTAATAGACCATCACTAAAAAAATCTATTAGAATTTTAACAGAGAAAAATAATATGATTTTCAGCATCTGTTGTCTGTTTCTTTAAAAATGCACTCTGCTCTTTGTTATCAGTACTGTATGAAAAAAATACCRATTGCAGTAAAAAATTAGTCAAAGAAAGCTAAAATGGTTTAAAGCACCTAAAATTGCAGGTTTTTTCTGAAATGCTTTCACAAATGGGTTCCTTACAAATATTTTTAAATGCATTTTTAGTTAAAAATAAWGCCAAGGTTGTAAATTATAACCTGATACATTCTATGTTGCATTTTCTTAATTTTAATCTTCAAATTCTACTATTTTCTAAATATAGACTCATGGTAGTTGATTTCATAGCTGACAATATTTCAGGTAAGTATGTATTAATACAGGCATTCCAGTGATGATAACTTCAGAAACTCATCACAAGAGATGAAATTGCCACAAATAATTCTTATAAGTACAGTCTCTGCCATTAGTTAGCTTAAATTAGAAGCCAAAACAGATATCGGAAGGTAGCTGGAAAWTAACCTTGGAAAAGATCATTTTGCTGTTTAAACTGCCTGAATAGCTTATACAAAAATAAATCTTGCCATCCACATTGCTAATTTTGTGGTTTACATGTTACCTGTGAGACATGGGTCTGATTAAACTTTAAATGCAAATAAGAGCTGTTATTTTATACATTATTAATGAATTAAGGGTAATTCTGAAGTTTTATGACTTAAGGATCAGTGGAAATTGGTTCCATGGTCAGTTTGAGAAATTATAGGTATATAGCTTSCACTGAGGGTACCAATAGCTTAGCATTAGTCATGGTCTTCCTGCAGCCATGGCCTGCAGCACTAATGACAGCACTAATGACACTCATTTTGTAGCATGACCATGAATTAGAATACATTTACAAGAGCATGAAAAGTCAGATATTGGAGAGGAGATTTTCCAGCAATTTCAACTACAAAAAACATTGCTGGACCTTTGAGTTTGCTAAAAGTCATTCTGACAGAAGAACCTGGAGTGCTTGAGTCTGAAGAAGAGGAGGCTCAGGGGAACCTCACTGCTCTCTACAGCTGCCTGACAAGAGGTTTTATTGAGTGGGGGAGTCAGTCTCTCCTGCCATGTCTCTAGTGAAAGAATAAGAGGAAATGGCCCTAAACTGTGTTCAGAGACGCTCAGATTAGATATTATTAGCTAAGAAAAAATCACTGAAAGAGTGGTTAGACACTAGAATAATTTCCCAGGGAGGTAGTGATGTCGCCCTCTGTGGAAGAGAGAGAGAGGTGTCTGGATGTGTCACCTGGGGAGATGGTTCAGGGGGAGTTTTGGTGATGCTGGGTTGTCAGTTGGACTGGATGATCTGGAAAGCCTCTTGCAACCTTGATAATTCTGGGGTTCTGTAAAACAAACAAAGAAAAAAGTAGAAAAGCAACTATTTGAGAACTGATTTTAAGAGAGATTTTAAGAGTTGATTTTTATTTTGACAGCAGCTATCCAAATCCCAGCTTCACTTCATCTGTAATGTTGTCAAAATCAGCAGATATATAATTCATAAGTTCTTAAGTCTTAATGAACATACTGAATCCTAAATTTATGCTTTCATTTATTGACTCCTTTTAAWGTATATTTGACAGGAGAAAAAAGCATTCTCCTATTAATGACTTTAAGAATGAGAATCCATGAGGATTCAAGATCATTTTTTACAAGAGTAAATTGAAAACAAGGGACCTAAAGACATTGCTTTAGAAAAATAAGACACAGATATAGCTGAATAATGCATAGCTCTTTGGTTTTATTTCCAAGGATTTGAAGGCCTGAACTGTGAAATCAACTTTGATGAGTGCATTTATGGTTTCTGTAAAAGCAATTCAACTTGTTTAGACCTGGTTGCAGACTACAGCTGTGTTTGCCCTCCAGGATTCACTGGTAAGATTTCTTTGAACTTGGAAAAGAAGTTAAACAGTTAAACTATTAATTGTCTTTCCTGAAATTAATTGCACTTTGTTCRGTGTTTTAGCATTAATAAAAATAAAATCAACTTAGGGTTCTGTGCGATTGATAATCTGTTTTTATTTCCCTCCTAATACGATAAAAAATGAAAGCAGTGTGTGTATGGAAAGAAAAACTGTATTTTGCATAGAAGAAAAAAATTGCTTAAAACCACCTAGTCTAAGAAACATAGGTGAACAAGTAGCTGGTGCTACTTTTCTCAGCTTTTATCACAGCCATACTTGATTGAGATGGTAACAAGAACACAATTTTGGAAAGATTACACTTTGTTCTCTTTAACAAAGGTGCCATCAGATTCTTATGATAAATTCTCATAAGTTGCACAATTATTTGCATGTCTAACAGATTTGAGAATATAGCTCTTGCATCATGGAGAGTCTTCACRGCTCTATTTTCTGCCAGAAGCAGCTAAGAGGAAATCAATAAAACTGTCTCCAAATATATACCATCTAAAAAAAGTCAGGCACTGAACACTGACTTTCAGCTGTTGATTTCAGAGAGGCAAATGGAGCAGCATTATTTATAAGTAGTAACAGGAAAACAAGCASTGGCAGTCTAAGAAATCATACAGTTAGTGGATCTTGTAATAAAAAGCCAAACAAGTTTGTCCAGAGAGCTCAAATGAGTGGGGACCAGTGGAGAGGAGAGGAAAAAAAAAATGAAAGAGATATATTAAGGAGAAATGAAAAGTTAAAGAAGTAAGAAGAACAGTGAAGGATGAGGAGGCAAAATTAAGTTAGTTGTAGAGCATTTCAGGTCCGTAGTAACACCAGTGACGTTCAGTTTAGAAAATCTTCATTCAYATTGTGTCAATGGTTAAATGTAGGAAGACGGGACAAAAGGAAACGAAGACAATATACAGACATTTTAAATCTGTGGAAGTAATWGTAGTTGCAATTGCCACCAGCTTCTGTGAGTTTTCATGCAAACGTATTCTTTTATTATTCAGCATTACAAAACTGAGATATGATATATTTCTTGTAATATCTTATTCTCCTTTTTACGTTGGTAACTGGCTTTGCTTTCATGAGTTTGCATACTATGTCTATTTTGCATCAATTTTGAAAATAATAGAGGTGATTACAAAGTATTTGTTACTATAGATAGACAAAGTTTAATGCAAAAATTTTAAAATAAGAAGTTTTTAAAACTTTCTCCTGTACTGCTAGAATCCAAATGGAAAATATCTAACTTTTCTGTAGTAGGTTGACAACAGTCAATTTAAACTGGGTAATGCAGGGAAAGCTGTTCATTTGAAAATACAGCAACACTATTTTGGGATGTGATRGAGTCCACATTATAGAGCCAGAACTACAAATTAATGTGTGACTGTCACTAAGGAAGCCAGGGACAGAGTATGTATTCCTTAGCAGTGACTCTTTATCCTATATTCTGGATATATATGCATCATACTGATGCAAACAGTTTGCCAGTAACATCCTTGTTCATTCCAAGACAAGCAGGATTCAGGATCTGTCAAGAGTAAAAAAGTTACAAGTGAGTTATGAGTAGATTTTATTGAATACCTTGAGGTCTATATTGAAATCATAGAAGTTCACATGACTGCATAATAGGCTAACATGACAAAAGCTCAATTTTCTCCTTCATTTCCTATGTGAGAGACTTTCCATCACGAATGTGCTATTGATCTCACTTCACATTGKTTTTTTTGTGAGACGGGACATCTCCCACAAGAAAAAAAGTAAACCAGCCTACTGACTGGAATTAGGAGTAGGGACAAGCATTCTCCTGATTACACTGAATATTTTCGTTTGCGCTCATGCTTTTTGTACAATTAATTGACAGTCAGTCATTATGGATCTCATTAGGTTTGCTCTCTCCAAGCCTTCCAAAAACTGCTTCAGCCTMTCTAGAATGAGTCTGTGATGCAAAATACTGGATATTTGGGCTTCTATCTTATACAAAAGGCAAACAACAGGAAAAGAGTGTTACATGTTCTTCTGAGTTTTAAGATTTATATAAAYAGTACACATATTGCTATAGTAACAGTGATAMACTCAAAAGCTATTTAAGGGCTAAAGAAAACATAGTGTGYATATATATACAATTTTTATCCACTTAATATTTAAACAATGTAGAAATTGCATAATTAATTTAGAAAAATATCATAAACAGAGCAGTTAGCTATTAACAATTAGCTCTGATGAAGGCATATGTTAAAAAGTTCATCAACAGATCTGCTAACATCCTGCCAATCACATCTTGTAGTCTTCTGATGAGACTTGYTCAAGCAAGTAACATTTGAAAAAGTCCACTAAGTGTATAAGACTGACTTTTACCTTTTATTTTCTTTTAAGCACATTTTTGTTTTCCTATCATATTAAAAGCAATTTCAGAAAAAGTTTGCCTTTAGCATCTTAGCTGGTCAGGTACAAAATTGTCTTAGGCTGGTTGTTTGCCTCTTTTCCTGTTTACTATCTGTGTGAAATGGCATCAATTCTGATTGGGATCATATGCCTTGTGCACTAAAGCTGTGATGGAAGGGCAGCATTGGACAGGAGGGCCTCCRTGAATGGCCTTGGATGAATCCCCCTTGAACCAGGCTGTGGTGCTCCACAGATGGTGGGTCTTTGTCCTTCCCTGAGAACAGAGGTGAGGAGAGGTAGTGCAACATGTGCAACAGGGAGCAGGGCTGGTTGGTGAAAACAACTCTCTCCTGCTGGGGAAAGACAGCAGGACAGGAACATCCAAATCATCTGAGAGGGATGTAAGAAGAGCTGGGAGCCCTCTTGCAGCTTCTGCTGCCAGCGGAATGGTTTGTTGCTGACAGAGTGAGCACCAGAATTCTGGCAGCCTTTGGAGCTTGCTGSATAGAATTTCCTTTACTCTGTCCAAGATGGGCAGCTCCTGAGAAAGACCAGGAAAATACTTTCTCTACAATAAAAGATTGAGGGCTCTCAAATGTCCTCCCATGGAAATCTGCATACACAGGATTACGCTAATTATCCCATAGTAAAGAGCTACTGGACAAATGGACAGATAGCAAAACTGCTACCTCCTTCCCTTACATTATTTTATTTGATTTTGCCAATTAGAGGGATTTTGAGAACATCKGGAAGTTGAGATAAGTAAAGGCAGTCCAAGTCCATTAAACTGGCCAGCCTTGAAAATTAGAAAACATCTTGTTCAACATATACAAACCCGAAGATAGGTGAAGTAGGGAATTTTAATATTGAACAGTGGGACACCTTTAGTCCATTGGGTAGTAAGACACTCCAAATTAAAACATCAGTGGGAGGGTGTTGAATTCATCAATGATAGAGAGCGAAGAGGCAGTTCTATGAGATGTGATTACTGACCATTTTCATTATTTGAGTGGATTTTCTCTGGTAATATAAGTAATTGGAACTAAAGAACTCTGTAATTCAGTGGTTTTGGATGAGAAAGCATGGGTTTTTAATCTTTAATAAATGATGGGATTATATTGTTCSATTGCAAACCTTTTTCCTTTTTTAATTGTTGGCAGAGATGAATTAAATTATTTATTTATTTAATTATTAATTAAAGGGATTTCAAAGCTGTTCATGTCTATGGATAAACTCTATGATAGTAAGATTACACCAGTGAATACTGGGTATAAAAACACTTGATTGCAAAGCTATTTTTACTTCATCATTTAGCCCTGAATTTTGTAGTTGTAGTTTATATGCATGAGATTCTTAATCTGACTTCCTTACTTATATCAAGGTCCATATGAATCCTATATTTTTAAAATGATCCTTCCTCTAAGTTTTGCCCATGTCTCMTTAATGTTTACCATTATAACAAGACAGTATGAATCAACAGTCAGAATCTACTATGAGTCAMACATTGACTTACATTTACACAAGAGACTAAATAAATATGCAAGCCTTTTAATATGCTTTCTGAAGATCAAGTCTATATAGTTTCCTCTGTCATGTCTCATGTTACTGGGCWTTAGGAATCATGTAGTAGATATTGTGGCTAAGCAAGTGGATGCTGCAACACTGAACATTTGAAAACCAAAATTATACAAAGATGAGCGAAGTCTTGCAGCTCAGCTCAAGCCATCACAAGACAAAGGATAATATCTTTCTCTGGGCTTTCAAAAATCTTTCCTGTGTATTCTTTTCCTGTGTCATTCTAAATTTTGTTTTCAGTAAGTCTGCAAAAGCTAGTCTATTTTAGACACATTTTGTTTGACATAGGTGCTTTTARTTACTATCAGAACAACTGCACGGTACAAGATTATTGAGTCACTATGTTCTCTTTTTCTTGTTAATTATGAAAAGTACTTTCCCCAACAATTCAAAGGAAAAAAAACTGGCCTGAGAGATCTATGTCTACCCAAAAGGGGTGGTGGGGGTTGGCCTGTTCTCCCAGACAGCTGGTGAGAGAGAAGAGGACACAGCTGCATAAGGGGAGGTTCAGGTTGGACGTTGGGAAAAATTTCTTAATGGAAAGGGTTGTCCAGCATTGGAATGAGCAGACAGGGAAGTGGTGGAGTCAAGAACAATGGAGATATTCAAGAAATGACTGGACATGGCCCTTCRTGCTATGGTTTAAGTTGACATGATGGTGATTGGTCAAAGGCTAGACTTGATGATCTTGGAGGTCTATTCCAGCCTAATYGATCCTGTGATCTATGGATGCTCAGCCATCCTTAGAGTCAGCCACAGAAATTCAGGCTTGCTTGCATCTTCTGCATCAGATAATTGCTCCATGTCAATCAGCCCTTATGGCCATCACAGAAGCAGCTCAAAAGCCAGGTCTTTTCTGTGATGTCCCCGAATTACTGAGTTCATTTAAACAACATGCCTCTGTCTGAGCGCTGGTCAAAGCACTGAGATTTTTCAGACCAAAAAAAATCTGGAAGCTGACAACTAGAGAGAGGGATGGTTCCCCAGGCTCCTGGCCAGCAGAGCTCTGGCTCATAGCAGGCCATGGAGGAGTGAAGGGCTGACTTCCTTTCCCCTCCTCAGCTGGAGCAGCGCAGATGGGCTGCTGGTTAGCACAAACACTGTAAATGGCAGGCTGCTGAGGGCAGGCTTCCCACAGTGGGGCGTGCAAACTTAACACGCTGGAAAATAAACAAAATTTATGCAYACATGGAAATGTATTCACTATGTACTTCTGAGTCATTAGAGAATATTTATTGTCATGTCAWGTGTAAGTGTACCTGCTTTGCTTGGAAGGATTCAGGTTAGGACATTTGGGAAAAAAAATCAATAGAGTGCAGTAAAATCTGTTAAAGTTTCATCATGCTGCAAGTTGAATTACATAAAATTTTTGATAAAATAATACATAAAAGTTAATTAATTGCATGAAAGAAAAGCAAATCAATTGGTTTTTTCCAGTCATGTTAAATATCAGCAAAGTTGCTCGGTTTTTTTATGTGAGAAATCAAATGGCACATTTCTCCARTAGTATTCCATCTGCAAATACTAAGCATGATTGGTTTAAATTAGGGGGTGAATAATAATAGTTGGAACCACCTAACAAAAGATAAGTTAATTCTTCAATCAAAACTTTAATTAGCTTGTATGGAATTTACTTTATCTTTGTTTTTCTGAAGGAAGATTATTATTAGATTCTTTTTGTATTCCAGTTTATCCTCATTATTTCAGGTATAATGGTAGGGTTTTTTAGTRGTGATTCCAACTGTCATGCCTAACATAATGTATGTAGAACATCCATTAATATCTTTCTAGRCATGACTATGTACTTAATTACTTTCAGATAAATTGGAAAATAATCATTTTATATGAATAGGCTTGATTTTCAATTTTAAAACTGTTGTCAGTTGCTAGGAGGCTCTTATCAAATAAAAAAGGAAAAACAATCATGTCTAGAAAAGCTCATATAGAGAAGACACTGGAACATGTGGCTGAAATTTTTAGTCTTCCTGAGTTACTGTAAAAATCAACCTAATTTTTCCTTAACTCTATATTTTTCCTATGTTAATGTCATTGATGACACCATACAATGAACAGTAATATGACAGCAAAGTGAGGACCACTTTTACTTTTTACATCTAAGTGCACCTGAAAAATAACATATAGCTGTCAAGACACAATTTCAATCAAAATTTTTGTTACAACTGCCTCAAGAATCCTCTTAGGAATTAATTTTCTATAATGACCTGTGCAATCAGTGAATGAACCCTCACATTAAAAAATCAACCTCCAAGCAACTTCCCCAGTGCACATTTTTCATCCCTTACAGACAATTTGTTAATGAATTTGGGAAACAGAAGTGGCATCTTAGATAAGAAGGTYTATATTTAGGGTGTGCTTAGTTTATTCCTAGCATATAGTTCCTCTTCTGAAAAAAATCCACCAAATCATTGATGTTGGAAAAGGTCTGTTGTTCAACACTGCCTCTGCAATACTACCTARCATAATACTGGAGTTTTTGATACTTAATTATATTTACCAGTATATACTGGTTTGCTGTTTTAGACAGTGAAACAATTGTTTTTTGCCATCCTTTGCTTTGATAGAACCAAACTATAAACAGTATGACACTGTCAGTTTTAGTATGACCACATTAAATAGCAATCTTATTTGGTGCCATCTTGTTGACTCTTTTTTATTCTTTACTCTTTGGCTTTCTTCTTTGTCATGATTTTTTAAAATTTATTTTCTGTGGATAACCCATCTTTAGCAGTGTTCAGGATGAGTTTGGATGGAGCATTAAGCAACCTGGTCTCATGGAATATGTCCCTGCCCATGACAAGGGGTTGGCACTAGGTGATCTSTAAGGTCATTTCCAAAGCAAACCATGCCATCATTCTATGGATCTAACATCAACCTGGCCACTAGACAAGTCCTGAGGCTCTTGCTCCTAGCTTGATACCTGGCCAGTGGCTAGCAGTGCCAGTGCCATGTGTACTGGGCCTCAGGGATGCAGGGGTGATAGTGGGAACATTACAGCACAACTTGACTCTCTTCGCTTAAGTAGTGAGTTGACCAGAGATTACTGAGGAGCCTTGAAGCAGGAGGGGAAATGTGTTAAATGCAGAATGATGATTTTTAAAGCTGTTTACACAACTATCATAAAAAGATTTTTTTATAGCACATTWGTAGCCAGGCAAGAAATGGAATAGCATTGGCTATTTGTTCTGGTAACAATAGAGTAACAYCTCTCACCTAGTTTTCCTAGTAACTTCCAAATCCTCCAGTTACAGGACATACACATTTCACATGACAACAGCGATGCTACAGAGCCCAAGTGCCTCAGRGTGGGCTATTACTATCACAGAAATATACCTGTCTCACTAAATCATTGCAATGTTTTCCCAGAAAAGACACTGAGAGGGCTACAGGATGAATTTATATGTTCTGCAAGTCTTCTAAAAATCCATAGATTGCTGGTTGTATGCTCCATATTAGGTCTGTGTACCAGAAGGAAGTTAATGTTGGCCATTAAACACCTTGTACTGAACCTAATTACTCTAGTTTTGATTAAAGCACACAATGAATCCAAAAGCATTCAATCCTGATTTGAATGACTGAAAAGAAGCCAGAATTTCACTGGCATTTTTTCTAGTAGTAATCACCATCAGATTTAGAAGTTTATATTAAATATTTTATTTAAATTTTTGTCTTCAACTTTGATTTATTGCATCTCATTACCTTTTCTACACAAAATGAAACAGCTCTTGCTACTCAAGTATTTTCTCTTTGTAAAGATACTTGCACACTGTAATCAAGTCACTTTTTGGTTTTGTTTCTTCTAAATGAAACAGATGGAGCTCTTTAAGCCTTTGCCAACAGCATGCTTTCTTCAGTCGTTGAATAAATTGTGGAGCTTTTCTTGCATTCTTCCCACTTATTTTTAAATATGGAACATTCTAATCAATGTTTTATACAGAGGTATTTTACACATCAATGTTCGCTTTTTGTTTTATTTAAATACGTCTGAGATTTTTTTTTCTCAGAGCACTGCAATAGTGCTCATATGCTGAGGTCTTCAGCAGTCCTTTTCAAATTGCTTTTGTTGTTTCCCCACATAAAGCTCAGCAACAGCTCAGTAGCTGTAATCTACAGGTTTTTTTCTGTGCTTGTATCTGCAAACTACAAGTAACCAGAAGTGACCTGCAGTACATTGAAAAATGTACTGTTTAGCTAAACAAAAGTTATCACAAGATTCCATTTGGTGCATAGGCTTGGTCCCCTGTGGAAAGGAGATGTAGGAAAGGAAGTGAGAGTAGAAATGAAGTATCTGTTTAAAATTCAGTGTTGAAATAGTAGACTAAGAACTTTTCACATTTGCCTACAGAAAAGGAGACTCATGGAAGTATGAAATGCCTCATTTGCTTCATTATGGCTTTCATGAGAAAGATTTGAGGGGTGAATTCAGATTGAATGTGCCAATAGCTGTATTGCTTTCTTGGAAGGGTAGGCCTTAGTACCTGGCACTCTGTAATTTCAACCATGTGCATTTATGGTGTGCAGAAAGAATGTGGTTTTCTCTTCCTGCTAGTGTTAGCACTTTTATCCTACTTCTCTTGTCTGCTGCAAACCTGGGCTCACCTCTCTTTTATACCAYTAATGTAGAAACGTGTTTTGATGGAGAAATAGAGTAGAGACACAGATTTGGATAGGAGGCCTGGGTTCCAAAATCAGAGCACAGTTATCACACACCAAGTAACTTAAGACCTTTACCATAAGACAAAGCAAGTTTCCAGACAATCCAACTCATTACACAAACAGAAGTCTTTGGACATCCTTCAATGTAATAATCAGAATTTATACCCTGTAAATTATATAATCACAACACTACAACAAAATACTAACTATAAACTGCTTCATTCTTATCCCAGCAAAAAACTTATGATATACTATGTTGCTTTCTTGCCTATGTATCTTATTAAAGAAATCTAATAATTCCTTATTTTCTTGGTGGAATCTTCACAGTGTGGTGTTTTACTAACCACTACAAGGATTTCCTTACTGTCTAATATTTCACTGCAGTTTAAATGCATTACTTCTCAGCCTGTCTACTATGAACACAGCAAACTGATGAATTTTGTGAGTACTTTCCTATTTTATGATTGCCATCACATTTCTATTCACATTTTCCTTATTTAGGCTTTATAGGCCCATTTATTTTGTTCATCCTACAAGGTCACGCTTTTGAGCTGATTTTCATTCCTAACATGCTCATATGGACTCTCAAAATTTCCTTAAATGCACCTCACTGCACAATGCAAAGCACTCAAAAAGCAGCTTTACTCCAGTAAAACTTCTAACTGGATATGTTCTTTTTTATGTATGCCAGAAAGCTATTTATTTTAAAATAAAATTCTGGTGGTTTTGCCTACTTGTGATTTTCTGTATCATGTCTTGTCTTCTGATTGGATTACATTGGTTATATCAGACTCTATCTTCAGTTGGTTGAAAGTCAGGAAGACTTCTAATCCTGTTCTTCAATCTACCTTTTTTATTGCTATCAGTGAGCTTACTTTGTTATCCACCATCGAGGCTATTGAAAAAAATTTAGTGGAATTTAATGGACAGTGGATTTCTCAAAACCTGCACTTCATTTATCCAGTCTGGTAGCAAAACCACTGATAACTAATGCATGAATATGGCTTTCCATAAAGTTTTACTCATTTGATAATATGCTCTTATAGTTTCTATGTAAACCAATTACTGGGATTTCACAAAAAATAGCATTAGTGAACAAAAGGAGCATGACATTTGCTACTGGGTTTTGTTATCCACAAAATRAGTAAATTTAATGTAGAGAGGAATAAATTTGCTTATATAAGGCCCATTATTAATGAATTGGTTTTTATTTATATGTTCTTGAAAGTAAACACTACAWCTTTTCCCAATATTTCTTCCAGGAACATGAGTTTCACAAATGGATTTATAATTTCATGTCTTTGCCTTTTATTCTTTTTCTGAAGGCTGATTTTAATGGGTCTTTAGGTACTTTACCTATTTTTCACAAGTACACAAAGAAAATTATTGAGTTTTTGTCACTAGTACCCAAGGGTATAGCTCATCAGACCAGCCTATCTGACTATTTAACTCATTTGACAATTCTACAGCTTTTCTTCTGTATTCAACACTGAAGTTTTGCCCTTTAATCATAAGTATTAATTATGATACTGACCTGTTTTACAGCTGGTCTTTTTACTGATGATTGAGGCAGAAGAAGCATTGAACAATTTTGTGTGATTACCACTATCAGCAGCCATCCTTCTTAACTGGATGGCAAACCRCATCTCTCCTTCATCTTCTAGATGAAGTACATACAGCACAATTTCTTGTTACCCTGACCATCGTATAATAGCTACATGCTTTTGCTGGTCCAATTTCATGTCTGCATATTTATGTTGTACTTTTTAGTTTATCCTTAGCAACTTGACCTGCTTCTTTTATAAGCTGGGKTTTTTTTATGCTTTGAAAACCAGGAAGTGCCTTGTTACACTCCTAATATCCAGTGTCTTTCTCCCACAAAAAAGAAAGTTTGTCATTGTGTACTTATAGCAAGCAGCAGCTCTCTTAATTACCTTTTCAAGGTAAAATGTTCACTCTTTAGCAGGTTTCAAATCAGAACTTCTCTACATTCTATGCAGTTCTTCTGAATTCCTTTTTACTATGTTGCTCACCCTCCTCTCCTTTTCCATAGATTTTGACTGCTCTCAGCCAAGTTTTTCACATTTCTTTCCTTATAGTCAGAGAGTACTTTTCCCTTTAACTTTGAATCAAGTAACTTGCAGTCACTATGGCATGAAAAATTACCAATAGTACATTCAAATATCTTTGAATTTTTGAATGATGATCCCTTTCAAAAATTATGGGTTTGCAGTTAAATACTCTGTGGGTCCAAGTCTTGTGTTGTTAAGGATTCTGCTAGTTCTTTTAGCTATTTAAAAACAACAACAAAACAAAACAGCAACAGAAAAACCCACAAGCTATAAAAAATTATGGTTCCTTTAAACTGATTCTACTGAATTTTTGATCTGTATTTAATCATTAAATACAGCATATTGTATGTGACTGTGCAGTATTTTCCACAAAATGTCAAAGTCTTACCTGGTTTCTATAATTATCYTTGTCTATGAGCTTCTGCTACCATCTCCTTAAACTTTTTTCTTAATGTTGGGTTTTTTTTCCTTTCCTCTGTCTTCTCCTCGCTTTCTCCACTTCCCATTTAGTTTGATTTTTGCATATATTCTATTTTTACATGTTAGCTGAAAGTATGTCTTACAGTTAAGAARGACAAAACTCCCTCTGCCATCCATGCATTTATTGTTGTAATGAATCTGTAATTGTCCAAGCTTTCTTTGTGCAAGAGGGACTYCAGAAAGCCCACATGATCCTTTAATTCAGCTGCTTTGACTGAGGTCCCTGGGATTCACTACCTGTCTGGTATATCTGATTTGAGTAGGATACAAGGAACCTTCCATAATTTCTACACAGAACACCAACAAAAGTTCTGCTTGTTCACATCAGTGATAGTTTCCTTCTCTGTAATTGGCTTAATTTCTGGTATTCGTGTGARCTCTTAGTCCAAATATTTGTCCCACCTATTTTTGATCAATTTTTGTTCAGAAAGGCCTTAGTATTATTTATAATAGCCTAGGTAGGGACTGCCCTAAATTAATGTAGTGCACAACAGAGAAATAGGAGGCTGGATTTTATTTGGTATGTCCAATGAATTAACTGTTTTCATAAGCCACCATTCYGTTGCCTTCTAAATTTTCCCCTCTATGTATCTTCTGTATATTCACCTACATTTTTATTGCTTCAGATTTGAATGAATCTGAATTACAGCTCAATTAAATTTTTTTAAAGCAGAAAAATTAAGAAATACCGAAGTGAACTTGTGGGTTTTTGTTTGGATCTGAGAAATKACTTCATTCTTCTGAAAATATGAATGCAACCTCAAGAAATATTTTTTTTTTGGTATTGTTACCAAGGTTATTAAATCTCTGACACAATTTTTTTCAAAGTAGCATATAGCTCTAGTAATTAAGGTATTGAGTTGTGTTGCTGGAATATACAAAGGACATTTTTGCAAATGCTGTTCATCTTTATTACTTTAAAATATTTAATTTCTTGACTACCAGCTATATCTATGAATATCTCTAGTTTTAAAACTGTCAAGCAGAAATAGTGTTTCCAACCTGGAAAAGTTAAGCTATGCAGTTGTCACTTGCACTGTGAAGCAGCTTTTCTACTTTCCCAGCATGATTTATAGTTTTAATGTTTAATTTTCTTTTCTGTCAGACAAAAACTGTTCCACGGATATTGATGAATGTTCATCCAAGCCCTGTAAAAATGAAGGCCACTGCCATGATTTGATTGGTGAATTTTACTGTAGCTGTTTGCCCGGTAAGTCACATTTAGTTGAGAAATGTTCTGTGGTRTTTAAAAAAGAAAAAGAGTTTTTTCATAAGCACACAACTAAGCAGTAATTTATTATGCTTGAAAAGAGAGAAGGATGAACTGGTATTCTTTAAGCATATGCTACAATTGTTATGCAGGTGGTGTCAGCAGAATTTGTTTACAGAATATAACTTGTATTCTGGAAGTCCTGCCTTCCAAGCTTATTAATAGAGTGCCTTAAAAATCAACCAACTCTGCCAGTAGCATGATTTTGTTTATATCTTGTCTATTAGCAAAAGGTATTTTTAAAATTTCTGAAAGAAAATGTGGACAAGCTACACAGTAGTTGTCATAAGGGTTGCCGCGGTGGGTTGACCCTGGCTGGGAGCTGGGCGCAGTCCGTTAATCACACATCATTTTTGTTGCTTCTTCTTCCTCAGGGGGAGAACTCCTCATGCTCTTCCCTTGCTCCAGTGTGGGCTGTCTCCCAAGGGAGAGAGTCCTCCAAGAACTTCTCTAATATRTTCCTTTCCATGGCCTGCAGTTCTTTACAAGCTGCTCCAGCATGGTTCCCTTCCAGTGAGTRCAGTCCCTCAGGAACTGCCTGKTCCAGTGTGGGTCCCCYACAGAGTCACAGCTCCWGYGAGGAAACCTGGTCCGGTATGGGCTTCTCTCTCCAYGAGGCCACAGGCACTGCCAGAAGCTTGTTTYAGCTCAGGCTTACCGCAGGAAGGGTCACAGCTTGCTTTGGACACCCATGACAAAACTTCATGTTTTGTCATAAAGTTGTCTGTGAGCTGCAGGTGGATCTCTYACCCACCATGGACCTCCATGGGCTGCAGGTGCACAGCTGCCTCACCACAGGCTGCAGGGCAATCTTGCTCTGGTGCCTGCAGCACCTCCACCCTCTCTTGTACTGATTTTGGTGTCACCAAGAGCTGTTTCTCTTGCTATCCTCCTACTTTTTTCTATCTGGAGTTGCCCAGTTTGGTTTTTTCCCCCTCACGTTAACTGCTACCCCAGAGGCGTTACMACTGTCACTGATGGGTTCAGCCTTGGCCAGCAGTGGATCATCCAGGAGCTGGTTGGCATTGACCCCATCAGACCAGGGGGAAGTTTCTGGCAGCTCCTCARARAAGCCACCCCTGCACCTSCCCCTGCTGAAACATTGCYGTGCAAACCCAGTTCAGTTTCYTGCAGTGASGAGGGACACCAGCAATATCTGACTTTGTCAAAAGGAGTGGATAAATTTTTCGATTTTTATGTGACATACATAATTTTACTCACAGAATCACAGAATCTGGGTGATTGTTAGGGTGGAAAACCCCTCTGAGATCATAGAGTCCAACAAATAAACAGTATCTTACTGAGATATGAACATATATGCTTCAGTGTGGCTTTTCATTGTGGATTGGTGCTATGGGAAAGAATTTAYACATTAAAATGTAGTCTCTTTTAATATAACCAGCTAATTTAATATGTGACACTTGCATAACATAACTAATTTTTTTTTATCCCCTGCTCTCTTTTTTGTGGGCTGACTGGTTGTCAGCCAATTGGAAAGTAGTGAGCAAAACATGAAGCAAAAGCACTCTTTCACTTGCAGTTTTTTCAGACTCTTAAGTCAGTTACATTGCATTAAACCTTATTCTACAATGTCAAGTTAATGATGTAAGGATAAAATGATCAAGCTTGTATTTAGACTGAAATATTTACCTAAAGTGGATAGGCAAAATAAGTGGTTTAAAATTTTTATGTCCATATAAGAGCTATATAGGTTTTTAAAAAGTATACAAGCTATTTCAAGCCTTATGTACAAACACCTTGAAAGTTGTTGATGTGTAGAATACAGGACCTCACAGCCAGCACTGTCACTAAGYAATAGTATAAGGGCATGAATATAATTTGAATTTATGTATAWATATTTGTGRATATTATTATATATAGAAGTATGTMTATCTGTGAATTATACATGTGYATACATATAAAYACTYATACTATCTATTAAGACATGAGTATTACAATAGACTTTCAAGATGCAGAAAATTAAAGGTTTATTTTTACTGCTATTATTATTATTTTGATTTATTTTGGCTTATTTTTAAAGGCTGAATTCTTATATGGTGCTGTAATAAGTTAAATTTGCTTTTTCAGTTGCAAAGTCTGTGACTATATTTCATCATTCCTTCCACTGTGGATAAATCAAATGTCATATCTCATTTTGTCAGTGTAGCTTGCTCAGTGAAATCACAAACATAACAATAAGTGTGAAAACATCTTCCTGTTATACTTAAAAAGTGAGATCATATGCATGAAATGAATACTGAAATGCTGTAAGAAGTACACATACGAAATATCAGACTATAAACATTTTCTATTACCATTTTGAACAATTGTTTGATACAGTCTTTGAGAAGAATTTACCCATCTGCAAAATGCAGGATGAAAAGCAATGGTTTAGACAGTATTTAGGACAGCAGAAAGGCAATATAGCACCTGAAGGACAGCACAAAGGAATTTCAGCTAATRAATTGGCTTTATCAGGAACTCAATTTAAATGGCTCTCTGCAAATGCATGCAGCATGGTGAATATACAGGAGGAGTTGAGATGGATGCATGCCTGCATGACTATGTTATTATTGGCATCACAGAGTGTCGTGGTTTGAGAGGAAGTAAGTTTTCTGGGATGTTGTGGTCAAACAAATGGGTGTTCAGATTTGAATATTGGCACCTGGTGTGGCCACTGGGGACATGGATACACCTCTGAGAACACAGGGATTGAAAGCAGAGCACTCCCAGGAGAAGCTCTCCTGGGTTCTGGTGGGCAAAGAGTTCGGAAATATTTTTGGAAAGTTTTCATTTTCCCTGTGTGTTTCTTTTTTCTTAGAGTTGTAGTTTAGTTAATAAAATTTTCTTTTCTTTTTTTCTAAGTGGAAGCCTGCTTTGCTTATTCCTGGTCACRTCTCACAGCAGAAACCAGGGAGAATGTATTTTCATGGGGGCACTGGCATTGAGCCAGCATCAAACCATGACACAGGGACACAACAGAATGACTCCTATGACTGAAGTGTTGCAATGAAAGGATAAAGGCTTTTTAGGARGGGCAGACAAGGCAGATGAGGAGGCAATGTTTGCACTCTATGCCGACGTCCAGCTGGAATGCACAGAGCTTTGCCTGGTGATGGATAAGGAGTCAACTGAGAGCTTATGAGTCAGGATTAAAGAAAAGACAGGGACAAGTGACATTTCATTGAGAGTCTGGTATAGGCTCTTCCACCAGGAGTCCAAGTGATTGAGGCCCTCTGTAGAGAGAAGGGAGGAGCCTCACATTTACAGTCCTCAKAGAGGACTTCAACCATTCTGGGTTTGTGTAGCCAGAATTTGGGAGCTAAGGAACTACAGAGACAACAGATGAAAGACCTTAATCAGGATTACTTACTACTTAGTATAAAACTAAAGAASTACTAGTAGATTACAGSATAACATAAAACAGTGCACTATATCTAGGGACCGATATTAAAGCTAGAGAAAGAAATACGATCACAAGTCGAATGTGACTTACTGAAACGACAATAATGTGCRCAGGTTCCTTCACTTAATCCCTGGGGAGTAACGGTGAAGCATCCCTACTCATGGGAGAAACTCCACACAGTTCCAGGAAAATGTACAGTGTTGTATTGCACTAAATAGTTTATTTAGTTGCCGTCTTTGTAGGAGTGATGGGAAAAAAATGTTACTGGATATGTCAGGTCACGTGGATGTTGTATCCCCCCCTCCCTTTCATGTGGTTGCTCCATCACACACTACCCCCCCCACCCTCTGGTGGTCTGTCCCCCGAGGGGCCCCTCCCCTCACCCCTCTCCAATGGCATCCCATTGGCCATGGTCCCCTTTCCCCGCCCCCTTTCCCTGGTGTATAAAATCCCACTGCAGGTAAAGGTTCAGCCTCTTTCCTGCCTGGGTGGTCTCTGTGGCCGGCAGTGTCCTATCCCAAGCCAATAAACAGGATACTCRCTCCCACGTGGGAAGAGCGCTTCTCGTCTTTTGTCTTCCGTCTRTGCTAGACCGTGTGGGCTAAGGGTTCGAACTAGCYGGGTYGGACTTATATAAAGCCCAGAGAGCCACGGATTACTGCAGTACAGGTTTCTGCTTTGTGAAAGTCTGGTGTTGCTTTTATAGTCATAARAGGAGGTATCAAAAGGTCAGTCAAAAATCTGATTTATTGTCCCAGATCTCACTTAAGCTTTAAGATATTCATKGGCAGCTGGGAGATGCCAGACCAGTGCTAACCCCATGGCACCAAAATAACTCACTACAAGRCAGCTTTTCCTACTTGAGTTACCTGAGTGGTTAACAAACTGATAAATTCTTGTGGAGGATGAGAAGCCCTGCTACAGACTTGTGGAACTGCATCTGAATTACTGTATCTAAGTTTTGCATTCTCTGCTAAAAGAAGGACRTTTCCTTACTGAGGCAAGTCTAGCAAAGGACCATGAAAATGGAGAACATGATATACAAAGAGACGCTGAAGTAATTGGACCTGTTCACCCTCAAGAAAAAGCTGAGAGAATTTATTGGAGTTTACTACTACCTCTTGGAAGGATACAGGGAGGACAGAACAAGGTTTTTCTTACAGGTCAAAATTCTCTCAGGACAAGAGTTAATGGACACAAGTCAGAATGCGGGAAAATTCAACATWAAGGCAAAAAAAAAACCCCAAAACCAGCAGCACTATGGAAGTGGTTAACTTCCATATGGAATATACTTTCTGGAAAGTTTGTGATATCCCCATCTATGGAATCATATTTGAATATTGACAGGGCAGTTCTCTTAGCTACCTGATCTACCTGGGATTACTGTGAGTGAGTATTAGACTAGATGGCCTCAAGACATCATTTCCAACTCAAGTTTTCCTGTTATTCTATTACTAAATAAGGGATCTTAGCCCAGTTTTACTTTATAAATATAATACTTTAAGGTGAATTTGAACTGAACTACCAGTACCTACACAAAGTCTTTAAGGCTGTAAGCATTTTGACTGGATCTAAAAACATTCTGCATATACTTAATTATAATGCTACATTTTATCATGTTTGTGGCTGAAAAGAATAAAACTGTTTGTTTATATGAACTGTTTTTCCAAAACCCAATTTTTTATGAGTATTCACAAATTTATAAACTATCACCTTTTTCATGAATATTAATTTTTTATTCCACTAGAAAATGGTTACCTGTGTATATTGAATTTAGAAAAGGGGGGAAACAAAGTTAAAAACAAGGGCGATATTTTATGACAACAGTAGTCTGTCGTCTGGAAACCATGCCTTGAAATGGTCAAGTAGAGAARCACAGTTTTAGAAAGAAGTGAGGAACCTCTTTCTAAAATTTATAAGGTGTTTATGGGCAATATTTATGTGATATTTAAGGAAATTTTAATGTWCAACATGCTGGATTTTTTACAATATATTCAAAAAGGCATCAAAAGTGTTCAATGGAATATAGCAAGTTCCTAATGGAAAGGTGAAGTCCTTTTTAGTTTATAGAACACAAGCATGAGGGAATCTTAGAAACATAAAAAAACTTTTAACAGTTGGGTTTGCATTTCTCTATTTGTTACCACAGAATGGGATAAAATTAGAGAATTTATTTGGAAGTTTTGGTAAAGGATTAGACAAGTTCACAACCAAAGTATCTGTAAGTCAATACTAAAGAATATTTTGACTTTTAAAACACTGGAATGTTTGAAGGTTTCAAAAGGAACAGACAGCTAGAAGTTGCTAAACTAATAATCTCCCCCAAAACAGTCTCCTTTTTTCTGCTCTCAGACAGTTGTAGGCTGGATGCACAATTTTTCTCTTTTAGAAAACATTACATCCACTAAAAAAWTTATTTCCCATCACTATTTGTGCCTCAGTGATGTATATCCCTGCTATACTTAACTGAATACATTTTTTTTTTTAATGGGATTACTGGATGATTACCATGATTGCTAAAGGAGACTGATTTTGAAGCAGAAAATCCTATGTGTTGATGGATTCAACCTAAAATCAATTATTGTTCAACTTAATACCCTGAATCAAAGGAGCAGTACTTCTGATTAAGAGTAAACATGCACACAGAGAAATTGTAAATCAAATTCTTCCCTTTTGGAAGGTATTGCTGTTATTAAAGTTTAGTGTACCATGAAATAAGACTGTACTTTCTTTCAAACCTTTCTGGCAACCCTTGTTATGAAGTAGATGCTTATACGTGAAAGTTTTTACACCAGGAAGAGACCTTAGAAAAACTATTGCATGCTGTGACTCAAAAAATAAAGTGAATCATCAAGATTACAGATGAAAAAGTTTACAAAATCATTCAATTCTTCACATTGCTGCTGCACAATGATCCTTAACATAGAATTTGTAATGATATTTTTTGCTTTGATTTCAAAGTTGCTTGATCAGAAAGCGCAGCACTTTTCACATGAAGCTGTTGCTSTGCTTGCCAAAAAGACCGCCTGATGCGTAGCTTAAAATTCCAATTCTCTATTTCTTGCTCCAAGTCACAATTCACTTATGCAATTTGTAAATCATGTTTTTCTTCTACCTAACATCCTAACTTGTACTGTGATAGAATTCTTTCTGAACAAGTCCATCTAATCACCTGTAGAAAGGCTATTCAGCAGACTGACACAGAAGGTACTTTGAGTATTCATATAGCAAATAGTACAGAATTGCTTGTAGCCATAGTTAGTGGACTCAATATTATAGGGAAACCRAGGTCAATATATTTGTATTATGTTGTCTCTTTTGCAAAATCCTAATACTGAGACTTCTGTAGGCAGTCACATCCATCACATTTGTGTTGGCTCTTAATCCAGGATGAAGGCTGAGTCCACCTAAAGTCAGAGATGTTGGAGGAGCAGAGGTTATGCAGATGGGTCTCCRGGACCTACCATTGTTACTGCCCCTTGCAAAAGCAGTATCTGGAAACAGGGAGCAACAGGGAACATTATTAGGGGTGCTTCCCAAGAGTTTTTCCTTACATTTATAGCTCATCCATAGACTAGTAGTTTTTTCTCTTATAGTTGTGAAATGTTAAATATATTTTAATAATCTAGTAATTCTGTGGTYTTAAGACTCTTAGTGTATTAAGATATTTTTCTAATAAAGATATTCCCAAGCATATCTAGTAATTTTTTACCACTGAAAGTAGGATTGTTTACTTTATTTTTTCATGGAGCCCTTTACAATATTAGTTAAACTTCAAGTGTTTTTTACATTATCTGTAGCAAATTATTCATAAATTACCTAGCTGAAAAAGGCAGCAATTCTGAAATTGGCACAAGTTGGAGCTTCCTTTTATAAAGAAAAAKAATTCAGAAGTATTTTACAATATTTTCAACATTAGGAAGAAGAAAAAAAATCTTTGAAGGTCATTCTTTACTTTTTCACTCTGGAAAAAAGCCCCTGATCTTCTTATGATCAGAAGAGAAAGACTGGATAATACACAAGAAAATAAATGTTTAATGGGTATTTCCCCCAAAATAAGAATTGATTGGATCAGTGTACAGGGTCTGGTTGAGATAGAAATAATCCTCTTCATAGAAGTTACAGTGTTGTGTTTTAGATTTGTAAGGAAAGCCATATTGCTAGCTCAGGAATGTCTTGGCTGTTGCTGAGCAGTGCTTGCACAGCATCATGGCCATCTCTGTTTCTCATTTTGCCCTGACAGTGAGTAGGCTGGAGTGGAAAAACACCTCGGAGTGTACAGAGCTGGGACAGCTGACCCCAAATAGCACCAAGGAGATATTCTATTCCATATTCAATAATATAGTCAGCCATAAAATCCTGGAAGGAGTTTTCTAAAGTRGCTGTTGCTAGAGACCATATGGCCATTGGGAGGAGGTGAAGAGTGCCTTTGCATTACTTGGTGTATTTTTTTTTTTTTTTTTGTAATCCACTAATTTGTCCTTATCATGACTCAGTGGTTTTCTCACATTTTCCTTTCCAATTTTCTATGTAAATCCAATTTCAAGATACACATACCATTTTCTGCTTTCCTGATTTTCTCTAGAAAAGCAAGAGAACAGTGCAGAAAAGTTTTAAGTTTCCTTACTTGTAATTATCATACTTTCGGATTAACTTGCCATGCATGTTTGAAGTTGTAATGCTAACCTTAATATACATGTTTCATGCAGACAAAAGTCTTTAAGATTTATGCAAATACAAATGCTACTGGAAAAGCGCATAATAGCTCATTCCTCTAGTGGAGATGTAATTGCTCAGACATTGTGTATTCAAGCCGTGCACCATGATGTAATACTGACTGTGCATTCTGTAATACACTGGCATCTGTACCTTCTATTTGTTCAAAATGCTCCCAGAAGCACAGTAAGATTCAAAATTTTAAATCTTATCTTTATTATCTGTTAGAAATTGGATGTAAAGGTATTAGGAGAAAATAAAGCTCTGCAATTTCTACTTCAGGGAGATTTCATTATATTATTCTTATAGAAATAAGCATTTAGTGAGTTTTTGCACTGAAAGACTCAAATAAATAAAAGACTGGTAAATTAAGAAGATGTAAAACAAGATACAATGATTTTTTTTTTTAATCTTGAAATAGATCTATATTTTGATTACAATTTTTAGATTAAAATAGTTAAATTAAGAAAGAAGAAGAAAATTCACATGATGACACTGAAAACCATTCCTTATACATCAACACATACTATGTATATATACTTGTGCCCAAGTRTTGGAGAAGGAAAAGGTGGAATCCAAAAGTATCCTCCAAAAATAGGAAGGAAGAAAGGACAAATGAGAAGAGCAASAAACTTTGAAAATCTCATTAAAAAGTCTCTTATAAGACTGTGCTGTTAAGGCAGCCTGTGATGAAGAAAGAGAAAGCAAACATGGTGAAGGGACTACATGGAAAATTTCTTGATATTGTAAAAAGATACTTTATTATGTGTAATAGCTTCATAAAGAAAGTTTCTTTTTTTATAATTCCAATTTTCTACCTGTTTTCCAATTTTTCAGTAAAGTGCTTCATGTCAGTGGTAAAAGAAATTTTCCTGCAATAGAACAASAAAAATTGTCAACTTCCTCTCCTTTTAAAAAAAATGTGCTGTCATTTATGAGGCTAAAAATATAGGGAAGAAAATTGATTAATAGCTCATTTGTAATGTCAATTCAATCCACCAACCCTAGCAGATGACTTAAAAATTTGACATTTTTCTAATAAAAACAACATTATTTATTTCAAAGTGTCTAATAAGACATTGAGCTGCTGCTACCAAAAGCAGACACAAAAGAGTGATGATTTAAGGAACACTGTAATAACCCATTACAAATCCCCCAGGTCAGGAAATATCTCTATGACAGCCTTTAGCTTGAGTCTGTTCATTTCTAAAAGTACTGTAATGGCAGTAACAGGATGGAAAGGAATGATTATGATACTAACCCGCTATTTTAAAGAYTTTTTAAAACCATCATAGCTGCATTTCACAATTTACCAGAGTTACATTCTTTATAAAGGATTTAATTTGCTAATTGTGACTAATTTTAATTTTCTGCTTCTTATTTTTTGAAAAATGTATCTCTATATTTTTATTTTTTTCTGATACATTATTGGAATATGTTCCCATGGTTAAGTGCCTCTTGGTTATAGAATGAACCCATTCACTTCACTTTTAATAAGAAATTAATAAGACTTAAAATGATGTAATCTCTGGCTCTTCTCTACCTTTTTCATTTCTGACATTAGAAATGCAAATAATATTTGTTTTCAGACATCACATTCCAGAAAACTGCTAAAAGTTTGGTCAGTAGGCTTTGTGCAGAACTTAATGTGATAATCAAACTATTGTCTTTTTCTGATGTTAGTATGCTACACTTACTAAACATAAYTTTTCTATGTTTGATTTTTATGTTTAAAATTTGTTTATTCCAAAACTTCTCTTTCTGAAAAGTAGATAATTAATAGGTTATTTGTCCACCACATGTCTAAATACATTTAAATTTCTAATAAAGGATCAAAAGGTTTTCAAATTATAGTCTGCTATATTGTTTGGCCATCTCTGATTTTAAAAAAATAAWAATTCCAGAAGTGTATTTTTATAGCCAAAACTGAAACACTCTTTATTCTACTGCTATTTCTAAAGAAATATTAACAGTCTTTATTTTGTATATGATTCATTCTTCTTCCTTGAAATTTCCACTCATTTAATTCTTTATCTATTTTTTTGTTCTGTCTTTATGCTTTTCTACTCTTCTCTAAAATAACTTCCTTCTTTGACAACTCACTTTCCAAGTAATTTTCTGGTCCTACAATGTACTGAGAAATAATTAATATTTGTTCAGTTTTCATAATCTRTGTCTCTACTTGCATTAATAAGGAGTAAAAATATTATATAAAATTCTCAACAAGTAAGAGAGTTGTCTTACCAGACCTTCAGCAAAGTCCACTGCTGTTGCTTTATGTGCTTTAATCACCTTCTTTTTCCTTTATTTACCTGTTACTAAAATCAATCCCTTTTTTACCCCCCCAGGTTTCTAGTACCATATGGTGTTCTAATCAGATGAGAAATGAAGGATCATATTTGGATTTCATATTATCTTTAAAATTTAGAAGACAGACTAGAAAATATATGATAGATGACAGGGAATGTCTATGTACTCTGCCTCTGTCCAACAGATTGCTTATCAGCAAATTCTAAGTAGTAGCTCAACCCAAAAATTTTGCTTGCTACGGCCTGCCAATCTTAATTCCATGAATGACATGAATAGCAAGCCAATGTACGTTTGGTTTTGTTTTCATATTTGTCTTCTTAAATTTTACTTAAAAATCTTTGATGGTCCTGAGCAAATACATACCAGAAATTATGTGGCACTTGAAGCCATTCTCTTTTTAATAAAGTCATTTGACTTACTTTCTGTAACAAATTAGTTCATCTCTAAAATAAGAATATTGAACTGAAGAGATCTTTAATCCACTGTCATATTAAGCAATGGGGGGTCAGCTCATCTTCTTATSTCCTTATTCTCGACACACAAAATCTGAAAGCATGCAATACCTCCAGATGTAACTGAGGAAGAATAGCAACACTGCCACTGCTTGGGCTGAYTTTATTGGGAGCTTTGTATTTCACTGATCTTTTTTTCAGAGATGTTAAGCTGAAAATCTGTGTAATTCAGAAGTTAGGGGTAATTCATATTAATGATTCYGATTGTTGTTTATACTTTTGTCATTTCTTTTGTTTGTTGGGTTTTTTTCCCTTCTGATCTGCTAGCAGCAATGCTTTAACCCCGATTCTAACTGCCATAAACTATTTCAATTAAGCAATTTCTTACTCTCATTTTTCATTATCCATAAGGGAATTGTAAATACCACAGGATTTGCATATTATTTACAGGAAGATGTTATATAGGAAAGGGTAATAAATTGCCCATGCCTAATAACAATTAAATTATGTTATATAATACGTATCACCTTCTCAACAGATCTTGTCATCATCGCAAAAGAAGCAGCAAACATTGACAACTTCACAGTCATCATGGGAAAATGAAAATTGATAACAGATATTATTCCATAAATTTTTCATATTTTTTTCTACTCTTGCAGTTATTTTATTCTGCAGGTGTAAAGCATCATTACGTGCTGTTTTAATGCATCATACCACAAAATTATAAGATAGCCTGACACATTTCAAAACAGCAATCACAGTCAGAATAAAAACTTATTCTTTGTTTTCTTATTGTAAACAAGAGAGATTCTGAAGCTGCCTGCTGTGGTACMGTAATCAAACTTCTGCTGTAATAGCTGTAAGTCTTCTAGTGAATTACTGTAAAATGTGTAGAGTAGGTCTCTGTTTTTCCTYAATCCTTTTTCTCTAGTTCTAATCTATCTTTTAGTGGAACTGACAAAAATAATCTTGCAGTATTGGMAGATGTATCTAGCCATTGTTGCCCTTTGCATAGGCTAAAGGGCTTTTCTTTTAAGAAAAACACTGTAGAGCAGCAGTTCTCTTACATCTKCTCATTTAAGTGTATGGCTTAAGGTCCATCTTATCCAAAAGCAGTAAAAATGGTCATTGAAGTCAAGTAGCTAAAAGAAACGTGGTGCACTCACTAGCCCTCGTTGGGAGAAAGAAATTCTAGATGGGGAAGAATGAAGAGAGAAAAAGTTACAGAAACATCAGATTWACTCCTTTTGAAAGAACTTTGATCAGAACTTCTGTTCTGCTGATTTGTGCTATATTCAAGAATAGATGAAGAACCTTTGAAAAGCAATGGTCTGAACAGATCAAGTGACCTCAGCCACTCCTCATATGGCTTCTCTTCAAGACGCTTCACCATCTTTGGACACTCTTTAATATCTTTCTTATATTGTGTCACACAAAACTGCACATGGAACTTGAGGTGAGGCTGCCCCAGTGCAGAGCAGAGCAGGACAATCCCCTCCCTTGCCCGGCTGCTGATGCTGTGCCTGATGCCCCCAGGACAGGGCTGGCTCTCCTGGCTGCCAGGGCACTGCTGGCTCATGTTCTGTGAGTGCTGCTTCCAGTGCTGCTTCCAGTGCCTCATTCCCCATCTGTACATTCATCCAGGGTTGCTCTGACCCAGATGCATAATCCACCACTTGCCATGGCTGAATTTCATGTGGTTGGTGACTGCCCAGTACACTAATTTTTCCCTCTCTCTGCAGGGACTCCCTGCCTTTGAGGGAGTCAACAGTTCCTTCTAGTTTAGTATTATTGGCATATTTAGTATTCCTTTAATTCCTGTATCTAAGTAATTTATGAAGATGTTGAAGAGCACAGGGCTAAGGATGGAGCCCTATGGAACCCTACCAGTGACRGGTCACCAGTCTGATGTCACCCCACTCACTATAACCTTTTGCATCCAACCCCTGAGCCAGTGGCTCACCCACCACATGGTGTGTTTATCCAGCTGTTTGCTGGACATTTTGTCCAGAAGGATTCTGTGAGAAACAGAATCAAAAGCTTTGCAGAAATCCAGAAATATTACATCAATTGACTTCCCTTGATCAACAGTGGGTTACCTTGTCCTAAAAGGAAATAATGTTTGATAAACAGGACTTTCCCTTCATGAAGCCATGACCAATACTGTGCTGTTTTTCAGGTGTTTTTCTATAACTCCTGAAATAATCTTCATGATTTTATCAGTCACAAAAGAACCTAGAGTGTTCAAATGAAAATGCGTACTGTAAAATCTGGGGTTTTTTGGCTACAGCTTCAGCTGTGGTATTTAGAAAGGATTCAGAGTAATTTCAGAGCTGTAGTTTGTGGTTAGGCCCAAGTTATAGAAAGGTAGAAAAGAGCAGAAGTGAAATATAGAACTGTCAGGTCTAATTTGAATTATTGGAAAAATTACTGGAGAAGATGTGAAGTTGAACTATTTTTAAGCATCTGAAGCCAACAAAAATCTGACAGTGCCTAGGTAACATGATCCCTCATGGTCCTCCATGGGCTGCAGGGGCACAGCTGCCTCACCATGGGCTGCACCAGGGGCTGCAGGGGAATCTCAGCTCTGGCACCKGGAGCATCCCCTGCCCCTCCTTCTGCACTGACCTTGTTCAGAGCTGTTCCTCTCGTTCTTACCCCATTTTTCCCTGGCCAAAATTACCTCTGTGCAATCAGTTTTTTCCTCCTTAAATATGATCAGAGAAGGATTACTGCCATTTGCTGATGGTTTTGGCCTTGGCCAGCAGGGGKTCTGTCCTGGAGGCAGCTGGCATTGGCTCTGTCACACATGGGGGAAGCTTTTGGCAACTTCTCAGAGAAGCCAACCCTGTAAGCCCCCGCCCTGCTACCAAAACCTAGCCAAGCAAACCAAATTCACATGCCAAGGTGATGATTTTCCCTCTTTATTACTCTTTATTTTGTTAAACACAGCTATTATTAATTGCAAATTTCCTAAATTTTTTACATTTTGTGTAATTTTTTCAGTAAGTGCAATTTTTATATTTGAAATTCCAGAGGACCCAAGCACAAACAGAATTTCACTTTGATAGGTGTTGAATGACAAACAACCACTCTATCTCAAAATCAAATGCATGAAATGGTTTTATATGTAATTATTATCTCATTCAGTACATATAAGGATAAATTGGCAACCCATTATGTATGAATCCTAATGACAATGAAAATATTGTCCGGGTTTTACATGAATTTATTAAATTCTGAAATTTCTCTTTTTCTTTCTTTCTTTCTTTCTTTCTTTCTTTCTTTCTTTCTTTCTTTCTTTCTTTCTTTCTTTCTTTCTCTTTCTTTCTTTCTTTCTTTCTTTCT
>JACDOX010000004.1:9453758-9489753 GCA_014549065.1 Cardinalis cardinalis | reverse complement strand
CCTTCCTTCCTTCCTTCCTTCCTTCCTTCCTTCCTTCCTTCCTTCCTTCCTTCCTTCCTTCCTTCCTTCCTTCCTTCCTTCCTTCCTTCTCTTTCGTTTAAGCTATTCTTAGAACTAATTTTAACAGGAACCATAAAACTTTTTCCCCAGAAGTACTATTTGTTCAATAAGAGGGAATGAATGCACATCAGATCCTGCTGGCTCTGACAATAACCTTTAATGTGAGGTTTCAGTTAATAGTTTCAGATGTACCTGCCATCCACAATATAAGGAGCCATGTAGTGAAATTGCCATAAATCACTGTGTGGCTGGACTATGTCAGAATGGATCACAATTCAGTGATCTCCCTGGAGAATTTAAGTGTCACAGCCTGACTAGTAACAATCACTTTTGTCGTGAGGCATTTGGGTTTGTCAAAAAGAAATGTCTCAAGAATGTAAATGTGGCATTTAAAAAGAATTAAATATTCTCTTGCTAAATTTTCCTTATCTAAATGTATGAAGTAGTTTTTGTATATCTGAAGGAAAAAAAAGAAATCAAAATTTGCTCATTTCTTTTTGTAGGAAATATTAAGTATTTTTAAGTACTCCAACTGAATCTGTTTTGATGAGAAACCTTATGCATAACCAGATGTATAATATTAAAACTGAGCCCCGAAACCACCACCCTTTGTTCTTCAACTTAGTATAGTGACTTTCATAAGTAGATCAGATTGCTTAAAGCCCAATAATCCATGCTGTAATACTTCAATAATTAATTCAAAACACAGAAGTAAAAGGACACATAGGTTAAGACCTTTATTTCAAATCCATACAGTTATGAATAATAACTTTTATTTCATCAAGGAAAAAACCTGTTGGCTTTTCTATATTCATTATCTCTATTTTGGTGAAAGTCACACATGCAACAACTGTAGATATATCTGTGCATAGCTGATACCATCATTGATCAACGTTTTCATTTTATTTCTTTATACTAATTTTTTATATTAGGTTTTATGTAGTACTTCACTATGCAGATGTTAAGAGCTATCTACAAAGGCAAAATGAGAAAATTAAATTCTGAATGGCAATCAACAAGGAGGAAAACTTCAGCTGTGCAAGAATGTTGCTCAGCTGGTCTTTAGGATGGAATTGAAACACAGCTTAAAGTCACCTTTCTGCATCTACTGATTTAGAAACAAAAATGACTGCATGTGTAGGGCAGCTTTAATATGCATTGCCTTGTATTTATGCCTCAAAGGGTTGTTCAACAAGCCAGAGTTTGTAAAGTGCAGTATGTTCCAGCAATTTACCCCGATGGTCAGAAGCTGCTGTCTTCCCTCATGTAACAAGATGTTCAAAAGTTAAAAATTCTTCCAGATCAGGAGGTCTTCAGTCATGCCTTAAGAACAGGGTTTCCATTTCCTCTAGTTTAAAGACTAGGTCCACGCAATACTGAACTTATGAAATTTTGTAATTATTTATTATAGTCAACTGCACTTAATAAACACTACTAAAACTAGATTATGTTTAGTTTTGAAAGCTATCATGGCATACAATAGGAGTGCAGATTTATTTGAACATCTTTGACCAAAGAGTCTTCCTCGTTGTCTAAAAATTGGAGTAACACAATGTCAGATATGAGGAACCTCAATGGTACACTGGAATCTGGCAATGGCAATACCTATGCTGCTGAAGCATGGCATTGCTTTATAAATATATTTTTAAATTAAATGTGAAGTTCAGATCTTCAGCCAGACTTAGCATCTAAGTTTGTAAGACACTGGAATTCATTATATTTAACTCACTGAATAAAATCTCTGGTTTAAGTCTTTAGTGGCTTTTCATGCTGCACTTTTTGAATTATAATAAATTGGTCTAGTCTGTTTTGATTTTTGTTGCACTAAAAATATTTAGAAAATTTTAAGTGCTCAGCTAATAGGAGACCAGAAAATTGTACTTCTTATGCTTTAGCTCACTAAGTTTTTATGACCAAACCAAAATGTCTAAAATTTGAAACTTTGTGTTTATATTCAGCATTTGGATACTAACTCTACACATATGGATTGATTTTTCAACTGCTTTATATCACATAGTTAAATATATTAATGTGGTGTGAAAAAGAATCAGTCTAACAAAGAATATTTTCTTGCAACTATTTATTGTGTATGTTCAAAAACAAAAGTTCTGTCATCAATGAAAATTATTATTATTTCCTTGATGCCCATCGTATTTTGAAGCAGTTTTATTACAATTTGAATTATAGCTTTATCACTGGCTTTATAATTATGACTTTGTTCCATTTAGAGTTGTTTTGTATATGAAACTGAAACTTTCAAGGAAATTTGAACATTTTACACTATTCTAAATAAGATTTTAAAACATAAGAACAGTACACATTTAATTGGTCTATCACTTGTCTGTTTTCTCAGATTAATTTTAATAAATTTCCTAAGTCTTCTGTTACTCTATTTTTCAACAGGTTTTACTGGTGAGTTGTGTGAAGCTAATGTTGATGCCTGCCTATCACAACCATGTGGGGCCTCCAGCATCTGTAAAGACACTGTGGATGGCTATCTCTGTTTCTGTGCACCTGGATTTATAGGTAAGTTCATAGAAGTGCTGTTTAACATGTTTCAGTTAGTCCTAAACCAGAGAATAGAAGTTTATTCAAAAGTAGCAATAGATAATTTAGCAGTGTGCCTCTGATTCAGGCAGAAACAACTTTTGTTTCCTGACACACAAAAGTACTTGGCTGAGTAAAAGTATTCAGCTGTAAAAAATACTGGCTACAAGGGACTATTTCCACTCCAATTACTCTTTATACTATTTTAGACGTGGTGTTTGTCTTACACTGATGTGATTTAAACTCCCAGCCATATGCAAGTTGGCCTTAATTTAACTCCTTTGTGCTTTCTGTAATCATAAGGCTATACTAACAGGGTCTCAACTGCCAAACATACATCCAAGGTCCTGGGCAGGTTTAAGTACTCATGTTTGCACCTACCCTGCAGACCATTGTCATTACACTGACTAGATTAAAATTATTTTGTCTACGTCTGCATACTGACATGGTATTTTCRGACACCAGTGTAAAAGAAAAAAAATCTTTCTAGWTATATATACTGATATTTTTKATCAACTATATGGTGAAATAATCAAGGGCAGTAGGAATTCCCTGAGTGGCAGATCAGCTGTGCTACCCAGATCCATCCTGTCTAACTCCATGGACGTTGAGAGGGCTCCAAAAGCAGGAATAGAATGACACTAAAATCTCCCTCAATAGTCAAGGAGGACACAGACAACCAGAGGAACTGAGATTTTGAGAAGACTGCATTCCTCTTAACTTGCTGTTCTGATCTTTAAAACAAAGCCACAAATTAATACATTAATGAAAAAGAAATACAATGGAGAAAGATTGTATTATTTTATCTTTTTTCCTTGGAAACCATATTCACATTTGCAATGTTTTATGAAAACTCAAGGCTTTCTTGCCCTTAAAATATGAAAATATGGAAGTTTTTGTTTACATCTGTAAGGACTCTATAAAATCTTTGTTTAACATTATATTCATTCTGCTTTTTTCCTTTAATCAAAAAGAAATTAATTCCCCAAAGACAATTTATAGGTTCACTGTTAAAAGCTCCCTGTACCTAAACTCGGTTATTTCATTTTGTTGTTGCTGCCTGTGCTGATGATTCACCAGTGGTGTGTTCTAATGAAATTAATCCTCCACTTATTTCCAGGTCATAACTGTGAGATTGAAGTGGATGAGTGTCTTAGTGACCCTTGCCACAATGGAGCTACTTGTGTTGATCACCTGGATGCCTTCAGTTGCATCTGTCAGGATGGATTTGAAGGTAAAAAAAATCCAAAGAACGATAACTTTGTAAACCGACTCAGAGATATACACCATTTTTTTTAACATATCAGATGAAATGCATGTGAATACAAATGGGTGTCATATGAAGTCATAAACATGACACTTAGAAGAAGCATATCTTGACTAAATTACCCATTTTGTTTTCATGATAGCACGGAACTAGGTGTTTTCTGCTAACTGGTGTCTTGGCTGTTGGAAATGGATCTGTGGTGTTCAGTGAATTCTGAAAACTGGAGATACTTTTTTCTGCAAGCTTTTAAARTATTTCAAAGCTTTATTATCCTCAAATTGAGAAAAAATCCAACTGTGTGGTAAAGGTTTTGGTTTTGTCATATTTGTACAATTTATATGAAAAATGTATTAGCTTTGATAAGTGGGTGCATTAATAGCTGCAGCTATGCTTTCAGCTTAGATCAGGAATTTAAAGTGTATCCATTTTCTTTTTAAAGCTTCATTTTTAAAACATCATGGATATTTAATCATTAAAATACAAATCAATCCATAATTCAAATGTCCCAGTGCAAAATAGTAAKTTCTACCACTCATCTATTCAGAAGAATTATCACTTGCATTTTTATTTCTTTATATGCTTTTAACTTGCCAAATCATGCAATTGATGCAATTTTTCAATTATTCTTCAAATGATAAAGAATTTGGTTCACGAAAAAATATTAGCAATGAAGTATTTTTATACTTTGAGTAGTTATGTGGGTTTTTTATAGTCTACATTGGAATAAATTTTCTTCTTGTCTATAACAGATTTCTTTTTCATAGTTTTTTGGGAGTACATMTTTTGCTTTATCATGAACATAAGCAGTATTTCCCCTCACACCACTGCAATGCTGTCTATTATACTTACTGTAATAAGGTTTCTGTTCTTCTATATTTATATAATAAGAAAATTTTATGCTTTAAGCCTTAGTTAACTGTTGGATTACTGTACTTTTAACATTTTTGAAAAATTAGTGAACAAATTAAGCATTCAGAAGATGAACATCTGTCATAAACATCCAGATCTGAATATTAAAAGGGTGTCAAATAGATTCTGATTTGTGAGTTATATTCAGTTAAAATAAATGTTGGTCCTTACCTAAAGGTGCCATGGAATAACTTCTTTCCCCTTTCCTTGATTCTATATTCATAGGTACAACTTGTGAAGCAAATATAAATGAATGTCAGTCTTCTCCTTGTCTTCATAATGCATCATGTGCAGACCTGATTGGTGGCTACAAATGTGTCTGTCTACCTGGTTTTACTGGTGAGTTGTTTTCATAGCAAACCTTTTTTTTCACAGCCAGGTAGTCCACAAAACATCCATTAAGACATTATTGACTAATTTGCTTGTGTTTTATTGTCATTTCTCTTTATCTGCCCTGGTCTAATGTTTAATTTGCATTCCAACTAACTGGAACACTGACTGCATCTGTAAACCTCATAGCACAAGATAAATTAGTCTGCATTTAAAAAGGCCTTCAAAGCTTGCAAACATAAGGAAGACTAGTTACCATTTAGCAACTCAGAAATAAGTTGGTATGTATTTGTGGTTATAAGAACAAAATGGATGTTGAAATTAGTAGTGTAGCTGTTTGTTTGGCTGATGTATGTTAGCTTATCTTCACAAGTTGCTTGAGATTTTTATGGTGCAAATTAATTCAAAATCGGCACCTGATTTTTTAGTAAGTGTTCAAAACTTTCCTCTTTTCAAAGGTGCAAGATGTGAAACAGATATAGATGAGTGTGCTTCATTTCCCTGCAAGAATGGAGCCACCTGCATTGACCAACCTGGTAATTATATCTGCCAATGTGTGTCTCCTTTTAAAGGTAATGAACACCAAGGGAAAGGGGAAAGCAAACATAATTAACTTTATAAGGCATTTCTATCGYTTGTTTAAATGCATTTCAGTGTTTCCACAGCATTAATAGTCCTTCACTTCCCAAACAAAGCTTTCAAAGTGACCAGCCATATATATGCCTTCAGCTACAACTAAGGAGAAGGGAACATTGTTTRTACATCTGCTAGGTGTGTTTCTTTATTAAACAAAATTGAGCCTTTAAAATCAGTTTGTTAACAGAATAAAATTGCTTACGTAGGTAATAGGAGGTATGTACCCATTAAGCTGCCATCACAAAGAATGGTTGATTTTCTACGCAGTTTTCTCTCTAGTGCTATTGGCATTCTCTACATTATTTTATCATTTTTAGRAAGCAATTTATAGCTATCCTGGAAACCAGAAACTGTGTGATTATTTCTTATGATGCTTTTAAAAGAAATACACTTAAATTGCAAAGTCATTGGGACAATTTTCATCTAAATTTTTCATATAAATAAAATTGTCAGTTAAACACTTACTGCTGAAATAATTTAAAGAAACAAATTGTGTGGTGTTTTTGAGCAAATATAGTTCAAGTGATAGTCTCAATTAAAAGCACCTATTGATTTGTAAATTAAATATAAACACATTTTTCCTCCAGCAGTTCAATCTAATGATACTTACTTAGGATTCCAGAACAATCATTAAAAGACAATTTTCCTGGTATGTTGAGACAGCAGGACTTTTCCCCTATAGGGAAGATGGCTGAATAAAATTCATTTTTCATGAGCTCATGAACAAACACTCATGTTTGTTCTTATTATTTTAATTAATGGTCAAAAYTTAGTTTGTCATTTTTGTTAGTTTTAATTTATGTTCTACTGAATAAAATCCAGTASAGTAACAAGTAAATGAGTACTGCATTATCAGAACTGCCTCTGTGCAGGAAGATGTAAAATAATTTTCARTACATGGTCAGAAATACCGGTCTCTTGATTACATCTTGCAAAAGGAACCGGATTTCCAGCAGATTTTGGTATTCATTTAGATATTTAAATAAGTAATTAAAAATTCAGAAAGTCAACCTTTCTGTAGTCATCCTTCAACAGACTAGCAGTGTCTCATATGCTTTATGGAAAAGGTAAGTCCTGCTGGCAAGACTCATAAAATGCAACTGAGATCCTCTGAGAACATTATAGGAGGAAGTAGTTAATGGCCTGCTGTGCCACTGAGACACTCACAAGTCTATAAGGCCAGATGGGATCTACCTGAGGGTACTGAGGAACTGCCAGAAGAGCTCAGCAAGAYGCTGTCCATCATTTATGACATCATTTGTCATCAGTTCTGGCTAACTGGGAAGGTCAAAAATGACTGGAGGTTGACCAGTGTGATGCTTATTCTCAGCATGGGTTGAAAGGAGGGTTTGGGGAACTACAGGCTTGTCAATCTGGCCTTGGTATCTGGCAAGGTTATGGAACAGATTATCTTGAGTGTGATCACATGACACATACAGGACAACCAGGGGATCAGGCCCAGACGTGTGGGTGTAGGATAGACAGGTCCTGCTTGACCAACCTGATCTTTTTTAACCAGATGACCCACCTGGTGAGTGACAGCAAGGCTGTGGATGTTTTCTACCTGTATTTCATCAAAGACTTTGATACTGTCTCCAAGAGCATACTTGTGKAGAAGCTGGTAATCCATGGCTAAGACAGGCCCACTCTTCACTGGGTTAAGAACTGGCTGGATGGCCAGGCTCAGACAGTGGTGGTGTAGGGAGTCACATCCATGTGACGGCCAGTCACTAGTGGGGCTGCCCAGGCCTCAATATTGGGTCCAATCCTGTTTAGTATCTTTGTCAATGATCTTTGTGAAGGGCCCAAGGGCACCCTCAATCACTTTGCAGATGACACCAAATTGRGTGGGATTGTCGATCTGTTGGAAGTTAGAAAAGCTAACTTCCAGAGGGATCAGGACAGGCTGGTTCAGTGTGCCAAGGTCAGTGTTATGAAGTTCAGTAAGACAAAGTGAAGGGTCCTACACAGAAACCCTATTCATCCCAAGAGGCTGTGGGCAGAGTGGCTAGAAAGCTGTCCAGCAGAAAAGAACCYGGGGTAGACAGAGTTTGAACATGAGCCAGTGTGTGCCCAGGTGGCTAAGAAGGGCAGTGAAATCCTGGCCTGTATCAGCAGAAGCATGGCAGCAGGACCAGGACAGGGATTGTCCCTCTGTACTTGGCACTGGCAGGGCCACACCTCAAATCCCGTGTCCAGTTCTGGGCCCCTCACTGCAAGAAAGACATTGAGGGGCTGGAGGGTGTGCACATGAGGGCGACAGAGCAGATGAAGGTTCTGGAGTGTAAGTCATACCAGGAGTGGTTAAGGGAGATGAGGTTGCTTAGCTTGTAGAGRAGGAGGCTCAGGGGTGATCATATCACTCTCTAGAACTTCCTGAAAGGACACTGTACCAAGGTGGGAGTTGGCCTCTTCTCCCAAGCAGGTATCAACAGGACAAGAGATGAACCAGGGAAGGTTCAGGTTTAACATCAGAAGAATTTTTTCACTGAAAGGGTGATTAAGCATTGGATAGGCTGTTCAGGAAAGTACCAATATTGCCCTCCCAGGAGGTGTTCAAGAAAAGACTGGAAATGGCACTTGGTGCTGTGGTTTAATTGACAGGGTGGTGATTGGTCAGAGGTTGAACTCAATGACCTTGGAGGTCATTTAGGGCAAACCTAAACGATTCTATGACTCCATTCTATGAGAATATTTTTTGGTACTGGTTGTCTGAGGCTGTTTAGTTCTTTACAGCTTTAGTCAATACCTTCCAATATCAAATTCTTATACTGATTTTGTCTAGATTTATATGGGTATAAATAAAAGTAGATTAGGTTTATAGGAAAACGCTACCTCTGTCTCACACCATCTGTTTATTTAGTGTTAAACTGCTGTAAATGTAGCCTTTAACAGATTCACAGTAAGCCAACATAATGTCTAGTTAAACTATGTTTTCTAATTGTCTGGATATATTCAGGGCATTTTAATGAACAGCTTTGTGTGCACTAAAAACCGATTACAGAATCACTTAGTTAAGAAAGTACATGCATAATGTTAATGGCAAAAATTATATAGGAGCACCTRTTTGGTTTTGAGTATTTTCACAGATTTTCTTGCTTCTGATATTCTCAGTGGAAAACAATAAACACTGTATTATGAATGCTGTCATTTACCTGGAAAGCAATCTGAAGATATATATCCATAGAATATTTGCAATTATTTGATTGTTCCATCACAAAATCTGACTTGAAGGACATGCGCTATTATTAGGAACATAAATCAGGAACATGCACCAGTTGATCAGGAGATGTACAGCAGATGCCCACTATACAGAATGTGGAAATAAGGAATGATGATTCAGAGCATGATTTGGGCATTCAGGTGCATTCATACAAAAGATAAACTGTCAGATTAAGCTAGAAATTGATTCTATATATAGAAACTGGTTTACATACATTTATCTTGCTTTTGATTTTATTTCCTTGACTATTTTTGTTTATTTTAACAAGGAGACTAAGGAAGATTATGACCAGAAAGTTTTGAATTTTCTTTTTTCTTCCCCTTCATTTCCTCATGATTTTTAAGCAAATTTTTGCTTTCTTCCCATTTCAAGTCTTCTGAGAGCAAGATAGCTGCTATTAATTTTTTACATTTGKCAAACTTTATAATATCCTGAATTGATACTTTTGTATTTTAAAAACTTTTATAAAAGTTTTATATAAATATGAAAATTCATCAGAAATTTAATTGAGGTATTACTGTGTACTCATAGTTTCTTGTATTTTTATTGGGAGGAGCAGTGAGTTTCTTTGTTTTTTTCAAAGCACAGATTTGTCTACTTAGAAAAAATGTTTTAACTCATTCCATTGGGTTGCATAGAATAATGGAAGGCATCAAAGGCTTCTAAGAAAATTGATACTTGGGCAGTGATATATAGATAATTTTTTCTTCAAATGTCTGTAGTCCAGGTTGTGAGACTTAACTGTACAAGTCTGATATGTGAATGAAGTTCTACTTCTCCTGTGGGCACCAACTCTTTTTTTGAAAACCTATTTTCATAATGTGAATGGAGAGTTATATCTTCTGATGCTGCTGGTGTAACCCTAAMAAAACTAATGCATTCCTCTCTACCAGTGTTCTCCTGAGAGTAGATTTCCTCCCAGGCAGTGTAGATCATGGTCTTTCCATAAATTCTAGTATTTCACTGTAATTTTTGCCACTGAAATTACTACCTTTGACTTTCCAAATGTTCAGACTAACAGCTTGAGGGTACTAGCAGTCCACCTATGAGTAATTCAAGAGAAAACTGAATGAACCTATAAGACTTTCAGATATGAAATAACAACCTTGTCAACATCTAATAATGTTCTATTTACGAAATATGATAGCTGAAGTATTTTCATCCCATTTCAGCCAAATTCCTTGTCCTCGTGGTGTTGAAAATTGATTTTCTCTTTTCCAAAATTATTAAGTTTTACCTGTAGTCCTGATATGGTACAAAAAAAATGAACTTAATATTCCCTGTACTTTTACATCATAATTCTTTTGACCTTGATTTGGAGAAGCTCAAGATTTGATTAACAGAAGAAAATCTATACCATATTATGTTATTAATCTGGTAAGAGAAAGAGATTCCTGTGTAGTACTACAGAAATCCTAAAAGTTATGAGCCWCTCTGAGCCTGTGCTGTGACTAAGGTAAACAGAGAAAAAAACTATRGCATCTAGGTCTGTATAATATGCTTTTGCCATTTATAATAGTTATGTGTGCCAGAAGTACTGTATGTGTTTGTGAATATGTTTTAATTAATCAAACATGACAATCCACTTATAAAAGTCCAGTTCTTTGTTTCTGTTGGCTTTCAGCAGTGTTCTGCCACTAAGCTGTTTAGCCCAAGTCATTATCACACTTCATGCTTTAAAGCTGAAATGGCTGTGCTGCCGCTTACATACACTGTGTGATGTTCTTTACATATAAGACTTATCCTTAATATGTCTGGTACAGTTGCTTCTGCTTGGTTGTAATATATTAGTACCTGAAAATACACATTTCAGAAATGACTYCACTTCCACCTGTTTTGTATCATAAATGAGGTACAACAGCGATAGTCGTGTATATCAGAAATTTTGTATCAGTGGACATTTTGAAGTTCTTCAGAAACAGAGGAGAGAGAAGCTGTTGCATTTTCTGCTGACAAGCAACTGGAACTGGGAGAAGGAAGGAAGATAAACTTGATTTGGATGCTAGAAAAATAAAATATTTTAATATTCTTAATATTATTAAGAGTTTGATTCCATTAGAGTGTCCTAGCTGGGAAGCTATTGTACTAACTTTTCTATTATGATGTTGATTCTAAAATTGAAGTCTTTCTATAAAAGAATCACAGTTATTATAGAATTGATGTTAAGTCCTTGGCAGAGAGCAGAAGGAGTGAGAAACATGATGAGGCTGTATCTCATGTAGGGGTCCTAACAACTTCACAGAAGGTAGAATCAAAGCTCCCATAGCTCTATGAGAAAACRCTGAACTGTCCCATTAAAAATTCAAACGTATTCAAAACCACTGCAATTAATAAAGCTATAGCTTTGTCTATATTCCTATCCATGCTGGTTTTTATTGGTGGTTTTAGTGTTTTGTAGGAACATTGAGGAAACTCAAATATTGTTTTAACTGTCAAGGTCATAGTAATTTATGGAGCCTTATTGTTCAGAGCTTTGAAATGCCAACATTTTTAAGCCACATCAGTGAAGTTACTCACAACTATTAGACAATAGTCCTTGCTGAGAATGTAGCAGAGTGAGTTTGCCCCTGTATCAGGCAAGGTGCTTTGCAGCATTCTTATCATGCACAAGGTGAATGATCTCACTACAGTTTCTAGACCAGCTCATTTTTACAGATGATAAAGACTTAAAAGGCTGTTTCTTTCTTCTTTGATATTATTGATAACTAAGAGCAGATCTTTCAGTCCTGCACCCGGACTGCAAATTTTCCCCATTTTTATAACTGTATTTAAGGCAAARGTGAAACTAACAGCATTTCTAACATAACAGCTCAGTCCAGTAACACATGGACTGAGCTAGTAATCTGCTCTTCCCAAAGAAAGCTCAGGAAGGAAGAAAGCATTAAAATTCTAGTTTCAATTAGAGACTGTATATTGAATATGTGATAGTCCTATGAGAGTTGGCATGATTTTTTTTTCTTTAAAAAAAAGAGAAAAACCACCAGTTGTTTAGTAACTTGTTTTTAATAAAAGGAGCAAAGATTTTTATTGTTTGATCCAAATTATTTACATGACTCATTTCAAAAACTGCACTGCATGTATTTTGTCTGGATGTTGCTAATAGGTATGMCCTTTTAAACAAAATATATGCAATTGTAGAGGAAAATTGAAATTCAGTTCTGAGGAAATGTCTACTTATTTCTTGCAGCCTTAATGACACGTCTCCAAATGTGCTCCAATTAAGATCAAAGTAAAAATGGTAATTGACCATCAAACATGTTGCAAAAGAAAGTAAACTAGTAAGAAAGGCAACTCAGCAGAAAAAAAAAGCTTAAGTCTATCAAAAAACAAGAGTAATAATGAAGATTTCATCACAGGACACTCTATTATGAGAACAGCTAATTACAAAACAGATAATAAGTAAGAAATGTAAGTGCTCATGAAGGCAAAAAGCTGGAGTAGAGATAATGGAGCAATTACTTTTCCAGTGCTCAGAGGCCAAACCTCAGTCTTTCCTGTGCCAAGCCCCATGCAAACAGGCAGGTTTGCAAGACCTCTGGCTCTTTCTAGCATAACAGTGTGTTAGACCATAAACCACTATACTCTGTTCAACATCGGGTTTTATCTTGTTTTGCCAATCTCTTGACACTGAACAGCCAAATAAAATTTTATTAAGGGGAAAAMTGAAACTGATGCATAGATATATGAAGGTCAGTCTGCATCACATAGGAGCTTTTTGAGGGAAGAGAAGCAGAGTGTCCATATTTGGGCTCTATTACCAAGAAAACACGCATTGCCTTTGAACAATAAAGGATATGTAATGCCTAATTGGAAATCAGTATGAGCTGGGACTTGCTTTTGGCTCATTTATGAAGTCACTGCAGGATTTTGGAATTTTTTCTGATATTTCTATTCAGTTTTGTATTGTTCCTAAAAGCTGCCATCTAAATGAATACTTTCATCTGCTTCTGTCTCCAAAATGAAACAATTCAGAGAGAGAGCCTTTTTCCTACCCATTTCTAGTATCTATTTAGGGGCTTTTTGGGTATGTTAGCTATTCACAAGGGTCTGGAAGTTATGCCAAGGTCTGTAGGAGAGCTGTGGCCTGTGAGAATAGCACTGAGAACACAAAGGCATCTCTAAAAACCGTGCTTGCTTAACTCTGTCCATACAGATTCAGCGAGGTAAGTGCTGCAGTTTCAACTCTGCTTTTAGTTTGCACCTTGGGACACATCTTGATCCACAAAAAAAATTCTCTAAACCTTTACAGCCATGAGTAATCTGGGAATACTTCATGTGTAAATCCAGTCACCTACAGCCGATAAGGGGTTTGAATTTCATCAGTCATTCTGTGAGAATGGTGTTCAAGATCTCTATTTGGAAAGCAGAATTAAGTTATGGAGATGATAAAAGTTCAATTCATTGCAAATGGAAATCCGGTCCTTATTTTTCCAGGAAGTATGTGCAAACCACCATTTTTAGACTTAAAACATGGTTACCTTTTCCAGGGCTGCCCTGCAAATTATGAAGGCATTGCTGCTCCTCAAGGATCAGTTTACTGAATTTCAGAGGGTTTTTTTTGACTATTGATGCAAATGTTTTTAGCTTCATTTTTCTCCATGGTGAACCTATTTATGGCATAGAGTCATCTGCCAATACGGAAACTTAAAGTAATAAAATTATAATCTTGGTATCAAATGCTATAAATAATATCTGTCTAATCACTCAAATTTTAAGAAAATGAAAATATGATCTTGGAGAAAAGAGTTTGACCACCAAGACTAAAGGCAGCCGTTATTGCAATTCATTACTGACATCCACAAGTCCTAAGTCATAAGGGAAACATAAGTTTGATATAAGTTTTCCGTAAGTTTTCCACACCTAATATTAATTTCAGTTRAATGCTATTGCAGATAAAATAAAAAATGAAAATAAAAGCATTACCATATATTTCAGTCTGAAATAGATTTYTATTAATTGTTTTCCTTTGTGGAATTCTTCTTTTGATTTCTGAGAAAGAGTGAAGCATGTTTTTATGTGAAATGTGAAATTGACAAATGTGGATRCAGATATATCTTCATTGTTTATACACTATAAACTTGCATCTTTTGAAGAAAAAACTGCATCTAAATAATATATTCAACTTCTGCTTTCTTCTATTTTTACAGAAATTTATACAGGTATGGAGCAATAATATATACATCTCTGTGTGCTCTTCATTCTAAAATTTGTGATGTGGGTCTTTCTCATACTCTATTTTAGCACTGTTGCATGCTCTGCATTATCAAATGTATTTTTACTTGAAAAGTGCTAAGTATTTTTTTTTCAGATATTCTTCCATTAAAAATAAAAAAGTATATGATTTTTAATTAGTATGGAATTCAGAGAAAATGTCTTTTCATTGTTTATACACAGAATCTCAAAGCARTTCCTTTAATGGAAAGTAGAATTTGGATTCCAAAGGAAAGAATGGATTTCCTATAAACTTGAAGTATAATAAAACACTTGTTAAGTTTTTAAAATACTATAATACTCARCTTAATTTCAAGTAATATAAAAATATGCATGCTTCACTTATTTTTTCTATWTCCTACCCATTTTCAGGGTACTTTGGGGGGTTTTTTATTTACTTTTACTACCCTTTAATCATCTCAGTTGTGGAAATGTTTTCTTAAGTCCCATAGCAGATCAAGGCAAGCAGGCAGTTTTTTAAATAATGGCAAGCTTAGAGSTACATCTAAGCTTCTCAAAGTTTTGAACTTTTAGTAGAGACAATTTTATCTTTAACAATAAGACACTTAATATTTACAGTTGCAAGGAATTCAGATTTTAGATATCGAACTTCTTGCTCATTAGTGTTCCTGGGATTTTATGGCAAGTCTATGAAAGCCTTTGGGAGCAAGAGCTACTGAGCTGTGTAAAGGTGATGAAAACAAAACCACATATTTCTCTGAAGCGATCAAATAACTTCTGAATTAAAGTTTTTGTATCCACTCATTTCAAAAGGATAGTCTTGGGAAAACCAGTAAGTTTCATACAGATTGSGGGGGTGGGCAGGCATGTCTTTACATAACTTTATAGTGCCTTTGAACACTGGGTTATTTCCCATAACTAAATGTATTTTTATTTTTATTGTAAAGAATTCAATTTGTCTAATTTATCTTGGAGAAGAGTAGTGATTAATTTCAGTGTTAGAAGAGTCTTTCAGCTCTGTTGTTAAAAGATAAATTTAAAAGGACTGAAACAATGCCATTGCAGYGACGTTATGATCACAAAACCACAGTGCTGGTGCTGCTACCTGCTTGCTCGTCCTTGAAAGTTTCTTGTCCTCATGAATGCGTRTTTAACACCATTACCAGATTTCTTGTTATAATTTAGGAAATTGCCATCCAAATGACACACTTGTTTTTCTGGTAGATATTTTATTTTCACTATATTGTCATAATTGTACCATATCAGTCTGAAATGAGATGCATTTTGCAGGCCATACTTTTACAGCAAAATGCTGAATTTGAAAACTGTTGCCAGATTTCATTCCATAAAATGTTAGTAGCAAATGTTTTATTTATTAGAATATTTTCCTAAAAAATGACAACATTGAAGAGATGCCACTTTTTATTATAGGAAACTTCAATATTTCACATCAAAACATTTCATGTACACATTTATGCTGAGCAAAAAAAMCAAATAAATATCAATAGTTTCACATGAAGAAATAGAAATTTATACCAGATTTATTTTCTATGTAATTTTTATGAAGTAGGCTTTTAACTTTTAGCAAGAGCCTTAAAAGGACAGTCTATTTCAGCAAAATAAAATCTTTTTTCAGTGTCCATTTATGGTATTTAGAAATTCTACCCTAGAAGTATTATAAGCAAATACAGTAGAAAAGTAAACTCATTAATACCAGCTGAATGAAATTTCTAAACATGCAATATGCTTCTCACTCCTAAACACAAAAAAGAGAATCTTTTCCAAATAAACTATTCATGTTTTGATATACAGTATGCTCATAGACAAGCATACTATACGTTATTAGTATATGCTTAAATGTAGATAAATACATATAATACTTACTGCAATATATTGTGCAACTCTAAAGGAAATTGTCCTTCATCTGGCTGTTTAATTTAATTATTTGTGTGTATACTTCTGAGGTTTGTTCAAGTTTATTCTAATAGAGAGGCCTTTAGTTGCYCATTAAAGACAATCTATTATTGCAATCAATAAAATGTAGCCAAGAATTAAACAAGCGAAAAGATTAAATCTGTCCAAAGGAAATAAGCACAGTTGTGAAGACTACCTGAACTTATTAACCAATTAATGAACTTCTGTGGTGGATTCTTTSACATTTCATCTGTTGGACATTCTCTTTTTTTCATTAAACTGTTTAATGAGCATTACCTCTTTACTCTGAATTTAAAAATTCTGATATGTCAGGGAGAGAAGACAGTTTATAAACTGTTTCCCTGGCACAGCATTCCTTTCTGTCAACAATCACAGACCTGCTTTTTCACAAACTTTTCAGATCAAGTGAGAAGCTTCGTGTTTAGAACAAAATAGATGTATTGAAATCAATCAGCTACAGTAAAACATTTGTACAAAAATATTCATACAGAAATTCTTTAACAAATATTTAGAAGAGAGAGAAAATGCTGAAAACATAAAAACTGCTTTAAGATTAAGCTATTTTTTATATTTTAAAAATTAACTTACAGCCTGTTTGCTGTTTTATTTATCCTTAATTATACATCTTTTTTACAGCTTTGTAAAAAATGTTGGTATGAGAGCAACAGCAGCAAGTGAACTTGTTTTGCAAGTGTGCAACCGCTACTGCCTACTCCTATCCAACTTACTCCTATCCACCTTTAATTTTTGCGTGTATATGCATTTTCAAAAAAAAATTCTACATTAACTCATCCAATTTTATTTTCTTGTTTTCTTGCTTCTTGTATTGATTAGCATTAATAATTAATTACTTAACAAAAATTTATTAAGATAATATCAACAGTTGTGATTCTCTGAGTAAGGGAATAGTCTTATTACTCTCAAGACTGATAGTGAAAAAACTAATTGATTCAGGGAAAAGAACTGAGTGAGATGGACAGAGCCTTATTATTTTTTTTATCTTTTTGTTTTACCAATCATCCAGATAGAACAGGAATAAAACTTTTACCATTTCTGAAAGTAGCAGACAAAAAGATTTTTCATGCAATGTTATGCATGAAAGCTGGGTGGGAGAAAAAGATATGGACTATCTAATTAAAGGGTGGTGAATATTGTTTGAAACAAGGCACTAAAAAGATTATAATATTAATAGCAACTAACATAATTCCATGTGGCTTAGCCTGATTTGGTAAACTTCTTTATGGCCATATTTTCATTTACTATTCTTTATAAATTTCAGGTTAATTTAATTTTTTTCACTCTATTATAGTTATAATGAAAGAAGAAATTTGTTTTACCTAAATCCTTAAAAAGGGGGAAAATCTATTTTTTGTCAGGAAATAGTTTTGGTGTAATTTCAAATCTACTCAAATTTCATACCCTGAAATTCATACCCTTCTGGGGAGCTACCTTGAGGAAGATTCATACTCCTGTTTGCAGAACACCATGTGAGGAAGGAGGAGAGTGAGCTCCTCTCCATGCATCCTGGTTTAGTTTCCATGCGGCCAGGGTAATGGCCTGGTGAATAAGAATAGGCTACACAAGAGCAGTGATTACAAAAAGAAAGGTGGATAAACTTTTCTTAGGCTCCCTGAAGGGAGAAAGCCTGATATCCACAGCAGCAGGATGGGAGGAGATCAGGGTAGGCAGAGGATACACTCAGGCATGGGGAGAAAGAGACTCTGCRGCTGTGAAGGCTGAAGAGGATTCCTTCTGCTTACTTGGATAAGGGGTTTTCTCTGGAAGGCCAAGTAAGCTGAGTCTGACACATGCATCCTCATCACTACCACTAAAACAAAGCAATGGTTGACAGATAACACACTTCTCTGAGGGAAAGTGGTACCAGGTGACCAGATCTGATCTTGGATGAGTTTTATTTCCATGTCAGAGATCTTAATGTGGGGAAGAGATTACCAGAGTTTGGCTGATTACCAGAGCTTCCTTGCTTTTGCTGCATGTCCATGACAGCRCCAATGACAATTCCAGCAGATACCCAGAGCATATCAAAGGTGACTAAGGGACTCCACCAGCAGGGGCACAAACTGTGGGGGCCCAGATAGAGTTATCCCAGCACTTCTGATAGGAAGATAAGCATCCTGGGGGTTAACATCTGATTAATGTCACAGGCAAAACTTCATTGATACATCACTCAAGTAGATCAAGCAGAGTGGAATGACAACCATTTAAAGAAATGTACACATTTCATGTGGATGTCTTCTACAGATAGCTTGATCAAAAAAAGTTTATATGAAGTCATCTTTAGGAAACAGGAAAAARGACAGGAACATTAGTTCTCCTTGGGATATTACCACATTGACTTATGCTGATAAGACAATGTGGAAAGACACAAATAATTGATCATACTGAAATTTTTTTAAGCAACTGCAGGGAAAGAAAACTAGGGGAGATATTTATCTGTATTCTATATTTGTGAATAAGCAGGAGGAAGTTTGGGATGTAGAGGTAGGAAACAGCTCTGGCAATAATGGCAGTGAGATGACAGAGTTCATAATCTTGAGAGAAATGCAAAATTCAAGTAGCACAATAATGATTTCAAACTTCAGTRAGCTGGTTTTCATTAGCTCAGAAATCTGTTTGACAAGCTCCCATTGCACTGAAGGGAAAAAGGATTTTTCTTGAGCCCACTGATTTATCTTAAAAGACCATTTCCTCAAAGCACAGTTCTTTCCAATGTGCAGGAACTCAAGCAGGCATGGCTGAAAAACAGATAAATGGGCTCCTGAATGAGTGTAAAGAGAAAAGGAAGTGCACAGAAGGTAKATGCAAAGGTAAAGCTGCCTCTCCAGGTAAAGAAAATTAAGTACTGCATTACTGGATCATCTGTCAGTTCCATTTAGGATTGTGAGCCATGTGTTAAGCTTATTTGTGTTATTCCACTTTAGGAATCAGCAGGGTTTTCACTCATGTCAAGCTGTTGTTATATAAATATGGAAACTTGAGGGCAAAATCTCAATGAGCCATATGGCTTCTTTTGCTGTGCAATTTCATGAATTCCAGATCTGAAAGTGCTGGCTGTCTTTAGCAGGATCATCCTGCATCAGAGAGATCATAAACCTAAAGACAGGGAACAACTTGTGTTGTTTTTTCCTCTTTTGTCAGCATCATTACTGGGGTCAAGGGGTTGTTGGATTTTTTTTAACCTCAGTTCTGTTCCTACTTGTTGTACTTGTTATTAAAAGCATTTAGCATTCAGCCCTTAAATGGCCATCTTACAGTAAGCAGCAAGCTCACCTACAATCCTGCTGACGTTTTGGACAGTGTTTGTTTCATTATTATGAAGGCTTCTGGCAGGAGCTGTGGCCTGTGGGGGGTCTGCACTGACACAGCCAGAAGTGTCAGGGTCAACGAGCTGTCATGGACTAACCACAGCTCCCATTCCCCATCCCCATATGGTATTCATGGGTAAGGAGGAGGTAGAGGAGTCTGAAGTGAAGGAGTGAGGTTGAGTCTGGGAAGAAAAGAGGGGTGGAGAAAAGTGGTTTTGTCTTTGTGTTTGCTTTTTACAATCCTGTGCTATTTTTAATTGGCAGKTAATTCAATCAGTTTTTCTCAAATTGTTTCTATTTTGTCCACAATACTGTCCATCACTGGATTAAGGTTACAGCTWGTCTGAGGAACACAGAGGTTTTTGGGACAGGGAGAAACTGCTGCAGAAAGGAATGGCTGGACAACCATAGTGGAGGCAAGRGCACTGGTGAAGTGTGCAGAAGACTCAGAGCACAGCAAACCCTGGGAAACTCCAACAGAAAGCATGGGATAGACWCAGCTTCAGTAGTTATGGAAAGGCTTCAAAGGGATTCAGAGGGCTTGTGTACAGTTTGTTACAGCCTTGAGAGTCACTAAGCACTGCCTGAAAGTAAATCTGAAGAACAGACTTGCCTCCAGCAGCACTGACTAAAAATGCAGGCAGATTTACAAACCTAAACCTATTTGATATCAGCTGTCTCTGCCGCCCTCATTTCCATTATCAGTACTGTAAAACATGAAACCGTTTTTTTACGTTCTAACAAATTAAGGCTCGATTTATAGGACCTTTAAATCTCTTTTTATCTATTTATTGTAAATTAAAGATTTTGATGAGGGCATTTGTGACCCAAGATCCACAATCACACAGTTCCTTGGGTAGGCCAAATAAATGTACATAATCTGCTATACAAGAGTGTTAGTAAGGAAAGAGTACAATGGGACTGTGCAAGATTTTCTATTGTAAGGAATTTTTATAAATAAAGGAGGCATTCACTCATGATTAAATAAGTACATATTTTCAGTAAAATAACTTGTGTYCAGTCATGGATGATAAGCGAACTAWTATACAATGTTACATATATTTAATTCATGTTCACTGTTGTAGGTTAATGTATGAACAATTCACATGGTAGTTGTGACAACCGGTTATCAAGAAAAAACAGCAGCAAGCTTCAATCAAAATTCATTTATTGTTTTTAAATACATTCTAAAAAATTTCATTTTTGAGCTGTTCAAAGCAAAAGGGTTAAGAGAAAAGATGGAAGATATACCTATCTATCAAAACCTGTAAGAGAGCTATTAGATTTTAAAATGTATTGTATCATATAAAGTTGCATAAACAAAATATAAATTATCTTTTTTTTTAATGATACCACAAAAATAGATGYTTCTGCATGGTAATATACATATATGTACCTCTGAGACCCTCCTAATCAATTTTAACCACAGTTATAAAGAAAATAAAGGTCATAATAGACAGCAGCTACAGGGATATATTCATTAGTTTAACACTGACAGCTTTGCCRTTTTCTTTTTCAGGTTTGAACTGTGAGTTTAGGCCTTGTGAGGCCAGCAATCCCTGTGAGAATGGAGCTGTGTGCATAGAAGAAATGAATTTGGACGTTTTTCCCCTTGGATTCCACTGCCAGTGTGTGAAGGGCTTTGCAGGTCCACGCTGTGAGATCAATGTCAATGAGTGCAGCTCTAACCCTTGCCTCCACGGATACTGCTATGACAGTGAGTTCAGTCTGGTTACTCACTTTAATGTAGGGTAGTCTTTCTCTTGAAGTGTCTGTAGCTGCTGAGCTGCTCTGGGGAGAACAGTGGATAATTTACTGAAATTTAGCTTGTCTGAAGCTTCATAGCCTGTACCAGAAGGATTATTTTTGCCAAAATGCCTCAACTCCCGGCACTGGGGTTTTTTTGTTCAGGGGGTCAGAATTGTAGCTAATGAGAAATTTTAATGAGATTTGTGCTGTCTCCTTTGATACCTAAATTAACCAAAAACATCTTATATTGCGCATTTCATGAGAGAATATTCAGGTGCTGAAAAAGAGCTCACGGAGCACTTAGGCATTATATGTCATAATYTAATAAGTGAAAAAATTCTGTTTAATTTTAAACTAATGTCAAAGGGTGTACCTGTTTACCTTCTGTATATAACTCTGTAACTTACACGTTCATTGCAAGATGTACTGAAAGGTTTTAAAAGCAACTTGATTACCCTACTATATTCTGTCTGTATTGSCAGGCCAAGTTTAGTATGGAGTATTTATTTGAAAGTTTTATAGGGCTCTTGATATCTGACACTTTCTATACTTGTTAAAAAAAAATAGTAGTAATCTTCAGAGGATCTTAAAATGCTGACTGGAAAGCTGAAAAACATCTGAAGGTCACGTAGTCAACCCTGCACTAAGCTAGACTATTAACAGTGATAGAACAGGTCAGTCAGGGATTTTTCTAGCAGAGTTTTGAAAGCCTTCAAAGAGGGACAGAAATTTCACAAACTTTGGGACAGTGTATTGTTGTATTGCACTAAATAGTTTATTTAGTTGTTGTTTTGCACTGGGTGATTGGAAATTTGTACTGAGTATTTTATGTCACGTAGATTGTTATTTCTCTTCTCCCATCACATGRTCTYTCCCTCATGCACCTCTCTGCTATACCCCCTGGTGGTCTGGCCCCTGGTTACCCCTGCCCTCGCCCCTCCTCAATGGTATCCCATTGGCTGMGGTCCTCCTCCCCTGCCCCCATCCCCCTCGGGATGGAGGCGGGGGAAGAGGTCCCCTGCAAGAATGTCACAGCCTCTTTTCCACCTGGAAGGTAGCCAGAACCTGAAGTGTCTCTTCCCAAGCCAATAAACAGGACACTGGTTCCCACATGGAGAAGAGCATTTCTCRTCTTTTGCTTTCGTCCATGTWAGACCRTGTGGGCCAGGCTCCATAGCCGGAGTGGACTCAAACAACAGCCCAAGAGACACGGATTCTTGCAGTGTATTCCACCGCAGTCCCATCCGAATCTCCTGAGCTGCAGCTATYGGCCATTGCCTCATAATACCTCTTAGCACTAGTAAGGGATTTCAGTTCTGTAATTTGTGCAAATATCCTTGAAGTTATTGTTAAATAGCCCTCTCACTATGAACACTTCCCCAAAGGTCTAATACTAAGCAACCCTGCTCAACTTTTCCTCATAGGGTCCRCACTTTAAGCACTGAGTAACCATGTTTGTCTGCTTCTACATCTCTCTCCTTTTTCCTCACATCCTTTTTCAACAGAAAATAATGATTTAAGAATTTCCATGAAATGCATATTTTTTTAGAAAAATTTGCAGAAGACCTAATCAGCCTACTGGTTTCAGATGAGATCTGAAAGAACTGAGCCCAAATTACTAAATTCATCATCATCTAAAAATCTCCTGGTTAAAATAAAAATAAAAATCAGTTTTAATAAAATATCTTAAAAAGTCTGCCTTTCCTTGTCTGGGAGTAAGGTGAGTGACTTCATCTTCCATCTAGCAAAGACTATCTCCTGTTACATTTACAGATGTTTTCTATGCGGTCTACATTGGTCTAGAGATATTTTTGAACTGGAATTYAGATGAGCTGTATTAAAGTTCTTCATGCTGATGAAGTGCCAGTTTTTGGGGRAACAGATTGTCCTTGTGTTCTTTGGCTTGAGTTTTGTCATGCGGACATTTGAGTTCCTCTACCCTATGTGCCCTGGCTGCAGAAAGCTGCAATCCTAAGGAAGTTGGGAAGCTTTCAGCATATGAATAATGCTCTTATGCTGAAGGACTAAAAGCATTTAATGAATACAGTAGCAGCTGTGTGTACAGACACAATGGTAGAATAGATTCTATGGTAAATCTCAGAGATAATGAAGAACCCAGGGATCCTTTTGAGGTTAAAATAAATGCAGGCCTGCAAGAAATGTGATTCCTTCTGTCATGAGCTCCATGGATGGAGCACTCTAAAGACTCTTCACCATTTGGATTACTAATGATGAAAAAGAGACAGAATTCTTATGATTATCTYGTTATTCTTAACAAGAATCATAGAAAAATTCAACTCAAGCATGTTTTCTCTTAATATAGTGGTAGAATATGAGGCATTCCTTACAATAGCAATAWCTACACTAAAAGCAACCAATAAACCAAACATTGTTTACCTGCCATATCTTATTTTGATATCATTTTAAAGATAGAAYGTTACATATTTTGTGATTGTTTTGTGATAGAAAATTACTCATTACTTATAACATCACTTTTTAACTCATTGATTTCTAACTCTTGAATCAAAATATTTCCATTGTGTAAATATTTYAGTACATGAATCTGCTTCTATATTTAAAAGGTATTTTGAGATGACATTTTATTTATTCCAATTTTTTTAACATGTCCACACCATTTAAGTAAACCTGGTCTTAATCTTTTCCAGATACTAGTTAACTGGAACTTAGTAAATTTACTACATTCAGTTGTTATGACTCTTAGTACTAAAGTTCGATCTCTGTTGCAGTTGTCGATGGCTTCTATTGTTTGTGCAACCCAGGATATGCAGGRTTGAAATGTGACCAAGACATTGATGACTGCATAGTCAACGCTTGTGAACACAATTCTACATGTGTTGATCTACATCTGGTGAGTAGCAATTTAGCAATTTTTTTTAATTAAAATGATTTTTAAGTTATCATTCTAAAAACTAAAGCAATATTTTTCTGAGTTCTAAATGTCCTCTTGATCTATACATCCACATATCAAGGGCTTTATAATCTTACTTTCTATACACTGGTACTTTTGTTTATTTGTAATTTTATAGGCAGTAGGAAGGAGGAATGTTTTTATCATTTAAAAGCAGTTACTAGGTCAATGTGGTTATGTAGGGAATTCAAAAGGTGCAGAAAATTTTCTACTAGGTGTATTTGTGACCTCATTATAAGTGACAGGAATACTCATTTACACCAATTGCACTGGCTTCAAAGGGTCTTAAAAAGTATCTTCCCCAAGAAAACTGATTTACTTCAAGTACTTCAGCATTTATTTTCAAAATCACACAGATAAGTTTGTTTCGGAGATATGAAGTGTGTTAAAAATAGTCTTAGAAATAAAACCATTCTATCACCCGATTCCTTCATGAGAGGAAAGATGACAGAGATTCACATRGTGTAAACTTCAACATCAGAGGTGGCCAATGTTCTCTGTCACTCCTTCCAGGAATCTGTCAAGAAGCAATTTGTTTTCATCGTACTCAACAGAGACACTAAGATCATACAGTAAGAATATTTTCCTTAAGAAGCATTCAGGCTGTCAGAGAAATTACCAGTTAAAAAAATCAAAAAAAGTGGAAGAAAGGACAGCTTTTTTCTTTCTTATTCTAGTTTCTACCAGCACATTTGTGAGAATACTAAACTGATAAATGTAGAATTCAAATGATATTATGAAGCTTAAATGTAGGTGATTATATATGGAATGAACTAAACAACTAATCACCAATCAAAGATCACTGAGGATGTAGGCAGCACTATCCACAGTTCAGCTTCCCACCATTTGAATCTTCACTTTGGGTGAACTGAACAGCACTGTGGGTACTACTGACTGCTACACTATTGCTGAAAGTGTTTGCAATTTCAGGAACCCTGAAGTGTATGAGAGGTGTGGGTTTTGGGAGTTTTCCTTGCTTGGTTTCTTTGGTTGATTTGCTTTTTTGTGGTTGGTTGGTTGTTTTTGCTTGCTTGCTTGTCTTAGTACATGCATAAAAAATTGCTTTTTCTTTTGACGAATCCTGAGGGTAACTTAGCTGTTTCAAAAGAATTTTCTCAAATTCTCTAATTTCCATAGATTTTTCTTACAGTACAATATTTTGGAGGGGGTTTTGTTATTGTCTTTGGATACTATTGTAAATGCATATTTTTCTACCACTAGACTGCAGTTAATATTTCAAGATCTCATACTGGACAGGTATTGCCATCTTAAAGTCATGCTAGAGAGCGTTCCACAAAATAGATTTTATGCCTTCCATTCATGTGTTGTCTTATTCTGTAGGAGAGTGTGTTGCAAATGTTGACATTACAGGTATTATTCCTAACTGCAGCTGATCTTTTAATTGAGACTGACAAAATGGAGTTTTGTATGCAGWTTAAACAACATTCTTCCCAAAAAACAAGGTGCTGGAAGTGGAGAAAAATACAGATTTTTAATAATATTAATCTATTTTACCCCTTGAGAATTTTGGCTATGCTTCACCAAATGAGTTGAAATATTGATCCAGGAAAATTTAATCATTTGAGCAAAATTTAGCATGACAAAAAATAGTAGCTCAGTGCAATTTCAAACACTGTTTTTTTTTTCTTCACATGTCTTTCATCCATTGTTTTTCCTTGACTTATTTGTGTTTATTTTTGTTCTGTAGTTCCTGTATATTTCTCACCTTGTTTGTCACAGACCTATGCAATTTTGTTTTAAATGGAACACAGCACAGCAAATCAGTGAGATCCRTTCAAACTACTGTTTCTGAAAAAGCATGAGATTCAAAACATCAATGTGGATACAGTTGGTWTCTACAGAAAATAAATGCTGTAGAAACTTAACAGCAAGGTGTCATATTAGACTCTGTGTTTGATCCTTTTCAGGCTTTTTCAAAAGTTTTTACCTATGTTGTCAATATTACAGCAAATATTTATGTGAAAGGATTAATTTTGATGTTGGCTAATACACATTCAAAATTTTCAGTATTTTTTTTCATTACAGGGTTGTTCTTTGGCATTTTTAAAAGCAAAAAAAATTTCACTCTCACCCCCGCCCCCTCCCCTAGCCAGAATGGGTTCTGCTAAGTAGAAAAGTAAGTTATTTTGAAAATAAATTGTGAATTGTGAATTTCTGGTATCATTTTGCTATAGTAATAATAATTCATTTCTATTCAATATTTAAATTTCTCCTTCTCTATTCTTCTCCAGAGTATGCTTACTTAAACTAACATTTATTATATACATTTATGAAATAACTTTCATGTGGATCATCTTTTAAGTTGAATCTAGAAAGGGACCTAAAACACTTGTTCACTAAGTGATTGCATTACTCAGTTACATGTGACTATATTATTTCACATACTATATCCTTTTTATTGTATTCATGATCAAAATGTACCAAAATTTTTCCAAATAATATTACCTGTTTATACATCAGGATTCCTCAGTGGGGGAATCAGTGGGAGAATCTTGATGTATTCAACAGGAAGAGGATTAATGAATTAACATGTATTCATAAAAATGGAAGAAGACTCATCCCTTCTTTTTCAGCAGCTGTAAAATAACAGATAATGGATTAAMAATCCTCTAGAAAATTAATTTTTAGCAATACAGGCTCTCTTCACCCTCTAAAAGGTAAAAAAAWTGGATGATAGGAAGTAAGTGAAGCATAATAAAGGAAGATTTAAAAGCAGAGGGAGATCTCAGGAGTTTCATAATTTCTGCATCAAATACCATTTTCTTTCAAAGTTATATTACAGCAGCCTTATTATACAAGTCAAAGACCAAAGATCTGAATGTGAGAAAGAATTCCAGTATGTGCTCTAATTGCAACATATATTTCACAGACTTTACATTGGCTTTTCAGATGGGGGGTGGCATTAAACAACTGGACTGTGGGATGAATCRCAGAATAATTTACTTTGAAAAAGATCTTCAACTAACTGTAAGCCTAACGCCGCCAAGTTCATCTTTCAGCCATGTCCCCGAATGCCMCACATACACACCTAGTAAATACCTTGGGTCATTGGTGGCTGAATCTCTTCCCTAGGCAGCCTGTTCTAATGCTTGACACTATTTTAATGAAGACATTTTTCCTAATATCCAGTCTAAGCCTTCTCTGGTGAGAGATCAGGATAGGTGAAATACGAAGTTTAATTGCACAACTACATCAGCATAAGGAGATTATGATTTTCTACTGAATCTGAAAATTCCAGTTCTCCAAGAGTTATATACCAGCAAGATATTATATGACAGAACAAACCACTGTCAGAGGGTCATATTAGACCCTCTGGTGGCTTGGAAATAATTAATCATCTACCCTTATAGAAGCTTCATTCTACAGTCAAGCAGCTCAAATACCTTTGATGCATTTTTTCAAGGTAAGGATGAATTACCATTGTCAGAATGACMCTTGCAATATTTATCCTTCATTTTTGGTGTTGATAATGTGGTATAATACAGAGCCTTGAAATTAGATAACAATGTTATCTTAGCAATGCCTCAGAAAGAGCAGGTGCAAGAAATGACACTCGTGAGGGGTTGATCCAGCTGCCAGCTAAGGACCACACAGCCACTAACTCACTCTGTCTTTTCTATGGGATGGTGAAGACAATAGAAAAAGAGCAAACCGAATAAAAATAGTGGGTTGAGATAGTTTAAAAAGCAAAGGAGAGAGGATGAAAAAAGAATAAAACAAATCCTGTGATTCAAAGGGAATGGCTCACACCTTCCATGTGATCACTGATGCCCAGCCAGCRTCTGAATAATGGCTACCTTATGGTAGAGTTTCACCAGAGTAATTTTCAAATTCTTCTTTAAAAAGTTAAAATAGATAATTMAAAGTATTGTTGTGGGACAAAAAGATATATTGTCCCTAATGATTTATATAAGACCAGATCATGTATACAGTCTATATAACACAAAACATTATTTTGGGGTATTTGCATTTWAAAAAAAAGAAAAGAAAATAGTATCTTAACAATAGCTCTGAATTCAGGTTTTGCTTGTGTTGTTCTATATGTCAAATTATAATGCAAATCCTGTCACTTTATTGTATGTGGAGACTCATGCAGAAAATTATAATAGATGTTTCTTTTAGAGCTTTGTTTCTGGAAGCTATTATTTCTCTGTACTTACCACATAGTAAAGTAAAGAAAATAAACTGTAGGTAAACTTATAGTTATATGATAATGCTTGCATTGCAGTGCCATGTCCTTCTTGTCATTAACTCTCTATCCTTTTGAATTTAAAGGCAATTATTTCCCTTTCAGTAACATTTAATGTTATGGAAATGAGCTTTCCAATAAAACAATKGACAATAATGCTAATTCGAACTGGAAGAAGAAATATTTTCTTGTTTGGTTTCTGTTTTTAAACTGATAAGGGAGAAAAAAAAGTACATATAACAAAGTGAAATCATGTAATTCAGGTCTTTTAGGAACTTATGTTCTGGGTTGCATGGAAGGCTTATGTGAAGGGTGGAGAGAGATTATTACTATTTTTCTTAATAACAAAAAAAGTAGAGTTGACAGTTTACATTTCAAGAACAAGTAGGTTGGCTCATTGCATAAATTGTGAAAAAGATTTGAAAAGAGCTCTGGCATTGAGGAATAAAGTACATGGTAGCTAACTGTTAACAGCTTAAGTTACCCAAGAAGAAATTAGTCAGGTCTTTGGACTAACATAAAACAATTTCCTAAATTGGTACACTACACTTAATTTCCTTGTAAAACTGAATTTTTTGTGCTTTATGCTAAACAGAGAAAAGAATAATAATGATAATGATCTCTAAAGCCTATACCTTATTTTAAAACATCGAGAAGCACTCAAAATGCTTCAGGATGRTCATCTTCGTAGGTGATGAGAGCAGGTGATCTGACATTTGGAAGGAAATAAAAGGTCTGCAGATAGGTCTGCATCAATGAAGTTTCTAGATTTCTGTGGGAGTGGAAATTCTCTAAGCTTTAAACAAAGCAAACAAGCACTGCCACAGAAGTTGGTCTGAAACCTCAACTTAACTGAAAGTCAGACCACATACCATGAATGGCGTCCAATGTACATAACAAATGACAAGCTCTTAATGGTTCCCAGGCCAGATGAATTCAAGCTGACTTCTAAGTGACTTAAACTTGTGCGTTGGCCTCATTGAGAGTACCCATGTGGTGAAACTGTGAATGCAGGACAGATAAGTTTCATATTACCAATTATACATCCTAGAGAAGAGCTATACAGCAGCTGTAGTTCACGCAAAAACTAGCAACTGCAGCAGTTCTTCTGCAAAGTTTTGCTGCTGATACAACTCACTGTGCTGCCCTAAAGATTTGACTCTCTATCCCTGAAATATTTAGTCTTCCATATATATTTAGCTAAAAAAAATAAAAGGAACAGTCTCTTCATAGTCCTTCAATAAAAGGGTTTTTCAAGATCTATTGAAATGCCTCCCTCCTCTGCCTTGTACTATAATGAATATAACAGTAAAAAGACTGAAAACGTAGTCATTATTTGGTGTACTCCTTTATGCTCTAATAAGTCCAGTTGAGTCAGAGACATTGGAATACACAAAATTAACTATTGATTTACTGACTTAGGATAATGTCCTTGGTATTGATCTGTGGTATTATACATTACCTGGATAGAGTGATTATGATATTTGTGCTTTACTCATCTAATTGAAAGATTATTTTGGCAAACAAGTATCATATTTCCATTTATTTGTTTTATTTATGACATTATTTTAACATGTTTTAATTTGATCTTTTTGAAAGAAGATGCAGATATATATAAAAATTTGTAACTTCAACCAACAATACCACTAAATACCATAGGAGTGAAAGCCTTCTATTATCTTTTTCATAAAATGAATTTTAAACACTCTACAGAATGAATAAAACTGTCATAGCGTGGAAGAAGTGAAGATTAAGAGGAAGTTAAAGATTGGCTTTCCAATGAGACTTGTGAACAGAAGGCAAATCAATGTGGTAAAGATACAGAAAGGTAGTCCCAGATGGTGTGCTTTAAGTTTTGCCCACAGTGAGGAGGCTGGACGCACAAAATCAGTGACAGCAGGGAAAGAAGTGAAGAACTTCACAACATGAGGAAGAAGCTTGTGGCCTACTTGTGGAAGGCATAACCCTAAATTTGATTTGTGCACTCTATGGAGACTAATGTTATGCTTGAGGTGGGAAATGAAGAGTTTGTACCTTTGAAGGCATTAGAAGACTGGCAGTGGTATTACAGAGACTTGAAACTACAAAAATGTGATTGATTCATAAGGAAGGAAATTCTAAAAAAAGACATTTAGCTGCAGRGAATTATGTAATGGCATGTACTTAGCAGACTTAGAGAGCAGAAGGTCATGGAAAGGTGTGGGTCCACAAGGAAATTATTCTGAAACAAGTTTAATGGTGAAATCCATAGGTGCTCACTCACTCTCTGAAAGCTTCCCACATATACATCCTTGCCACATAACACACAATAATTAACTGGAAGAATTAATTAAATGTGAAATAAATTATCCATATAGCAGCAAGGGTGTTTTCTTTTGCTTAAAGTATATTAAAAAKCTTTGCGCCTGTTTACTTTTCTAGAGAAAATGTGAATGTTACTCCCACTCCATCAATTATGAATTATAGTATGGTATCTCTTTCACAACAAAATAAGTTCTGCAGGAATAAAGAACAGTCTCTTATTTCTGTTTGTATATTAAAAAAAAAAAAGTGAAATAATTCACATAAAACATGTAAAACTGGCAAGTTGTATATTAGTGTTTGTCATCCAAAGACTAGGAGGTCATTTTCTAGTTTCATTAGGTCTCTTTAGCTCCTATCCTCTTCAGGCTTGGGAAAATTACACAGCACTTGGAAAAGAAAATAGGCCAGAGAAATACTTGTTATCCCATTGCTTTTAGTTATTTTAGAGTTCTCCAATCTGTCCTCCTTTAGATTTTAATATTCTGTTCCAAGGATTCAGACTGAAAATTTTTTACTGTGAGTGTGATGAGTCACAGGAACAGGTTGCTCAAAGAAGCTATGGATGCCCCATCCCTGGAAACAATCTGATCTAGAAGGTGATCCTGGAAGATGACCCTGCCCAGGGTCCATATCTTGCAGTATTATTTATTTGTTTGTTTATTTGTTATCATTTGATTTCTATCTTTTTTTGCTTATGACAATGGAAAAGAGGGAGCTAAAGAACACCTGTGAAAATTTACCAGGTCTTATACTACTAGGCACTGAGTTACTTCTTGTAAGAGTCAGTTGCTCTCGTTTCTGTTGCTTAGCTAACCTCTTTCAGAGGAAAAAAAAAAAAAAGCTAAATTATATTAAAGGTGTAATATGTTTGTATAGAATCTGGTTTTTTGCAGAACAAAATTCTGAAATGTGCTGAGATATTTCCCAGAGAAAGTAATTTTCAAGATTATTCTAATAGTTTATTCTTTTACAGGAGAAATKACTCTGAAAGCACTGGGAAAACACTTTATTCATTTAGTGAGCAATCATATTAATTGATTTCTGCAGATCTGTTATGGAATTGCGAAAATGCAAGATTATGTCATATGTGGTTGGACTGAAATCAAAACTCTTGACCAAAATTTCCTTTCAAAATAATCATGATAGACTTTGAATATTTCCTCATTACTCTCCCACATTACTTTAAGTCTTGCCTTCAAACACGTTTTGTAAGGGCTACTGAAACCCTAAGTAGGGACACAYCTGCCCATATATCTATCAGAACTAGTGGTTAACTAGGAGCTTTCTGAAGCACTAATTACATATGCATTTTCTTCTTTGAGACATGATGCCAAGGCTCTAAAATAGTGAGGCATCTTCATYACCTTTAGGATCTGTTGTAAAAAAAGAATGCTTATTTAAGGTTCTCTAGTAATATTTTTAATAATTCATGAAACTTTTATGCTAAGGCAAAGACTTGATATATTGCATAAATGCTTTACTATGTTTGTTTCAGTACAGCTTTAATACCAGCCAGCACCCCCTGGATGTCTCAATAAAATGTGTTTCTATGCAGATTAATTCTCTTCTAATCAGACACTGTATCTCTCATATTTCAATCTAGTACTGGTTTTSAGCTTAATTTGTACAGAAATATGTTTCTTTTTTAGGCAAAGCAGATTATTTTAAACAAAAGCTTCAGCACATTAATGTAGACTCGCTTTCTTAACAAATATCTATAATGTAGTCTGAAGTATAAATAGCACTGCAATTTCCCTGGGAAAAATTCTGAATTTCATGTTTGGTTTTCACTCATTCACACAYGCTCAGTGGAACCACTGAGTGTCTGGAGAACAAGAATGACTGAGGTACAGAGGTGACATGAAGTGATTCCTTGCATTCCACCTATGTTTTGTCCCCTTTTTTTTCCTTYTTTTTTCTAACTGAGGAAATGCCAATTATTGCCACGATTTTTATTCAGGAATTGCTAGGCCTTCTGTAGTGGGAATAATGAAAAAGCAAACAAACAACCAAACCCAAAAACAAACCAAGAAGAAAAATATAAGAGGATTTCATCAGCACTCCCCCTGAGGTGAAACTAAAAAGCAACAAAACATGAAAAGAATTTATGAATTTCATTATGTATTTTTATTTAATGAGTATGTGGAACAGGTTCATTGTCCTTGTAGCAGATGAGGGACTGGGAGTTATGCCAAAAAAGTGTCCAAACCAGCTGAGCCTGAAGCATTCAGCAGCACAACAGAGAACAGCAAGTGGCAGTATKGGGGGACTCCACGCTGGGGATGAAGGCCCCCATCTGCCAATGCTGCCTGTTGTTTAAGTAGGATTGCTGCTTTCCAAGGGCTTGGATTTGGGATGCCGTGGTGAGACTAACAAGGCTTTTCCAGCCCTGGGACTGTCATCTCTTGCTGCTCTTCCATGTAGGTACTAATGCTATGGCCAGAGCAGACCTGGAACACRCCATAGGTGACTCCATGTCTCCAGAAGCATGATAAAGGACATGGTTGCTCCAATGTTTTTTCTCTACAATCCTGACTATGAGAGGAAGTGCTTGAGAGAGTGTGGATAAATCCTGCTGGTCAACAACTGCTTACATAACTGGTATTCATAACAGAGTTTCATCTTTCAGGACCATGGGACTTTCCCRCAGGATTGAGGCTAGGAAGATGTGGGATTGAGTTGATCAAAAGGGACAGAAGTATCTTTGACAACAGATTGGCCARCCAAAATCAAGTGAAGAAGTGACAGACTCCATTGTCAAGCAAAGGGTGCAAGTGATTTAGAGAGACCTTCTGATAAACATGTTAAAACTGCAGAGGGCCCACTTCTCTCTATACACAAAAAAAAGGAGRTGCCAAGAGGACAGAGTCACGAAGAAAACTATCACACTTTTTCTGAGAAATTAGTCTGACTGTGCCCATCTGAGGTGCCAATACATTAACCCCTACAGTATCCCAGCAAGTAAAGAAGACAGAGCCAGACTTTTCTCAGTCCACAATGGTCCCCAGTCAAATAGGCWAAGGCCACAAACTGAAATAACGCTGGGTCCATTGAAATGTAAAGAAAATATTTTTTACTATAAAGGCAACTCTGAAATAGGTTGCCTCAAAGTGAGGTATCCACCCTTGGATTTATCAAAAACTTAACTGGATGAGGTTCTGAGCAGCCAGTTATAGTTGACCCTGCTGTAAACAGGGCAATGGAACAAGGGAACTGGGCAATCTCCAGAGGTCCTTTCCAGTGTCTACTTATGTATGATTTTCCAATACAGAAACTTGATACCTGTATCTCATCAAAACACCTACAGTTTAATATATACCTTTCATAACAGTGATATAAATATTCATGGGAATGGTTTACAGCTATAGAAAAAACCAAAARTAGAGTCCTAGAATTGCATTGCAGAAATATTTTACATTGAGAATTGATAAAAAGGTGGTTCACACTTATTGAAATCACTTAGCTGGAGAAAATTATGTCAGCAGAAAGTGGCACTAAAATATCTCCATTAGAAAATGCAGCAGTAGTTTATTTAACAACTGTTCGACTTGAGTGCAAATGAGTATACAAGGATAGGAAGCTCAAGTGCTTTTGATACAATCTTAGAGTAAAAACATTTAAGATTGACTTGTGTGAGGATAGAATCAGACTTTTAGTTACTAGTCACTAGATTATWTGTGACTTAAGGTCACATTTCTATGCTTTTCTTGCTTAAACAAAAAATGTTCTGTAAATGGATCTGTAAATTTACTTMTGTAGGTGCTTCACTGAAAGCGTGAAGTAGTCACAGTGGGGACATTCTGTGTAAACATAGTATGTGTTGATCAGAGAACAAGGCATCATAAATCCAAACCCATTTCAGATTCCAAAACTCAAAAAGTAAAAATTCTGTCTTTTTCACTCATATTTTATAATATACCTATTAAGGGTATWACTGAATTAAGGGTATTACCTGAATTAAGTGCAATACTGCATTAGCAAGCAATATAGATAACCCCAGAGTGAAAAAAACGAGTGTTGAGAGCTGGCTGCAAACTATATACTTGTTCGAAGGGAGAAGCTTGCTRTTTTTTGGACTTATGGAGAGCATTAGGTGGACACATTTTCTGTTTCAGTTTCTTTCAAAAGTGATTGGATTTGTGTGCAYTGAGACCACTGTATGACAAAGCACATTTAATTGAGGACCAATGAGAAATTCATGTTCAAAGCTTGGTCCTTGGGTAAACTARAACACTAATGAGTCAGAACCATAACAGCCGTGACAACAAGAAGCATAKAAACACATGGTCGATTTTAAATTTTTTTGGCCAACAGATTTATAAAGGACAAGCCTTCTGAAACAGCAGTTTGTGATCTCAGTATAGACAACAGCTTGGAAATCTCTGGCTTTAAGTCTGCCCCTCATTAGTCAGCTGAGATACTCAAATTAAGTGTAAATGTACTGATTGCCTATAAATGTTGTCCATATGTTTGTCTGGTTGTGTGCCCACTGGAAAAACAGTGATCCATTTAACACAGCCAGACAAAATGTGCCAAATGATTGAAAGAGTTTAACTCTTACTGGTCTATAACAGTGCATGTGATACCATTTCAATGAAAACCAGCATTTGTGTTTTGAAAAACACATATTGTCTGCATATTGTCCCAAGTCCTAAAAGATGTCAGAAACTCAATTTAGGCTGTTCTTACTGACAATCTGCCTGTTGGCAGAGGTGTAYTATTGAACTGAACTGAACCATGAAGGAACCAGCTAGTTGCTAGCACTGCACTGACAGATACCATAGAAAGTACCATGCCATTTTCTTTGAGAGGTGAGTGCCTAGATGCTTTAGGTAGCTATAAGCTTGACCTATATCTCTGTGTAACATCTGTCTTGATGTAGTTTAGTTAGAGATATGAAATACAAGCCTAGTAAGGAGTTAATAGTTCCTTAATTCTGAGTACTACAAAGATATTTTGTTTCTTGATACATGTTCCTTGAGGTGCTGAGTAGTGCTTAAGATCCTTGCCCTAATGCAATCACTGAGATATAGAAACAATGAAGATAAAAGAAAAAGATCACTGGTGGAGGATTGYAAAAGTTTTCAAACTGGTCTGGCTTCTTTCAGTTTATGAGTGTGTAGGCYATATCTGAAATGTCCTCGGAAAAAAGTATCTGCACCTCACAGATTTTGTAGAAATACTTTAGAGTCTGCAAAACTGTTAGAAATTTCTCATGTAAGATTAATATKATCAGATAATTTCTGATTTTAATGTTTGCAAACTCTAATAAAATATATGCAATATTTTAAAAAATAAGCTCAGAAATATCAAACTTCCTCTTTAAATTAACTTAGTCTGAAAATACAAATATAGTGTAAGAGACTGAGTTTCATTTATTGAGCTGATTTGGGGGTGG
>JACDOX010000004.1:9319734-9452811 GCA_014549065.1 Cardinalis cardinalis | reverse complement strand
AAAAAGAAAAAAAAAAGAATGGGGAGAAATTGTGATACTAATCATGGCTTTCAGCATTAGAAGAATGAATCAAGAGGTGCACCAAGACCCCACCAGTTTAGGTGCAGTTTCTGGAGGCTCCATCTCTACTCCCACCTACTTAGCATGATAGAAATTTAGACTAAATTTGGGTTTAGACAAAAAAAAAGCTCAAATAAATGCATATCAGGAAAAAAATATTCAGAAATTCATTTTAAAACTGGGTAGTTAATACACAAAAGTTGTTTGATATAATACCAGTTTTGATCCAGTTGAAGTGTATTGAATGTCATGGATGCTAAGAAAATGCAGACTTTTACAGTCTTAGGCTTTTCTCTCCTGTCTTTACTGAATATATCTCCTCCTTACAATAGTTGTCTAAATTTTTAATTTTTTTTAATTGCCCCAATTATTTCATTGCTACTGTTAGATGCATAGTTTTTYTCTTATGATGCTGTTGATTCTCAACCCCAAAATTTCCTTCMGTTTCTAAACTGTCAGATAAGCAGAACACATCAAACACAGCCTTAATTTAGCAAGGGTATATCAGAATGTCTTTGTTATCTCTTTTTGTCTCTAACATGTAGCTGAGAGAAAAATGCACTGCAGATTTAATTTCTATGTCAAGGTTTAACCCCAGACAGCAATTAAGCACMAGAGAGCTGCTTGCTCCCTCCACATCTTGGTGGGGCAGGGAGAGAATTGGAGGGCTAAAAGAAAGAAAACTTGGGGGCTGAGAAAAGTTTAATGATTGAAGTCAAATCATTAAGAGAGAAAGAGCTGTTAAATCCAAGGAAGACAAGTGGTGCAAATGAAACCAATTGCTCAGCACCAACCAACTGATGCCCAGTGGCCTGCACTACTACCCAAGCGGTAGACCCCTGGCCAGTTTTTCTCCATTTTTGCATGTTGTGCATGGCATCACAGCTGCCCTTTGGTCARTCTGGGTCAGCTCTGTCCTCTTACAGCCTTGTGCCTCCCCAGCCTACTCAGTAGCAGGAGAGCATGAGAAGCTGAAAAGTTCTTGACTTAATGTCAGCTCTGCTCAGCGACCACTAAAATGCCATCCATGTTATTCTCATCCTGAATCCAAAACACAACACTGTATCAGTTACTAGGAAGAAAATTAACTATCTCATCCAAACTAAGACACTAAGGAAACATCATTCTCCAGAAATGTAAAAGTCATAGCAATGCTTACGTGGTTATGGCTGAGAAATTGTATTTTGGGAATGTCTCAAGGCCACGGTTAGAGTCATAGAATCAGCTACGGTAGAAACCTCCAAGTTCAAGTCCAACTGTTAATCCAACTGTGCCAGGTTCTCTACTAAACCRTGTCCTTCAGTGCCACAGCTACACAACWTTTAAGTACCTCCAGGGATGGTGACTCAGCTACTCCCCAGACAGCCTATTCCCCTGCTTGATAACCTTTTCCATGTTTTTTTTTCCCCTAAAATCCCATCAAAAGCTTCCCTGGTGCAACCTGAGGCCATTTCTTCATTTCCTGTCACAAGTAACTTAGGAGAAGACACCCATTCCCACATTGTTAACTGTGCTGTCAGGTAGTGCCAGGGGATGATAAGGTCCCCCTGAGCCTTTATGTCTCCAGTATAAACAACCAGTCCTCATGAGCATTTTGCTCCAGACCCTTCACCAGCTTCATTACTTAAGTATTTTTTATAATCCTGAAATTTATTTCCAGTGAAATGGTCATTCCAAACATTTTCTTACGTTTTTCTTTTTTATATAAAAGTCCCAGTTGGCTTCTCATCTTCATGTTTTAGATGGACTATTCATTATGAATTAAGGATTTGTATTCTCAATAAGCACCATCCTGTTTGTCTTAGAAAATTGAAACCTCCTTCTTCATCTATTATTGAGTACAATTGTGGCAGCTAATCCAGAAGAGTGCTTGTACTGGTTTTTTCCATATATATCAGTAAACAAATATTTTTTATTCCTGTTCAGAGTATGCATGCTTAATGAAATACCAAAACAGCAAGATGTTCTGGTGCGCTTCTTATCAATCACCTCATGATTTCTAGATGTACAGAATTTTAGAGAGCTCTGCTGTGTTTTCTTCAGCTGTATTATTTTTCCAACATGCACATATTATGTGAGTGAAAAAAGAGCAGGGACAATGCTTGAAATAATTTTCATTTTTAAAGTAACTTCTAATGTTCAATGTTTTAAAACAGTAATATTTTCTACATTTTAATACACTTTTCAGAAACAACCATTTAATCAGAGATAAATAACTTATTTATATTTGTATTTTAACAATTATACTACCAKGCACCTCCTTTGTAAATCAACTGATTCTAATAAACTGGTTCAATTTTTTCCCACTAAGTTAACCTTGATACTACACTTTAAAAAATATTATACTAAAGTTTTCAGTTAAAGTTAAGAAAAAGAAAAATAAAAAACTACACTCAGAATAGTATTGATTTAATATCAAAAATCAAATTTTTTGCTGTCGCTTCAACTTAGAGTTTTACATTCTTCTGGGCTTAGGGTMAAAGTGAAATAGTTGAACCTATAATTTAGTGAGATATATAAAAAGTAAAAAGAATTTTAAATGTTGTTTATTTAGAAGACAGGTAAATCTTTGCTTTCTTGTATCTTAATATCTTTAATAAAATATTTTAAGAAAAGTTATGCTCTACTTGCAGAAAGATCCCCTCTGTCTCATTCTTTCTCTGATTCTGATGCCTGATTTCCCACCAGAAACTGATGCCTTGTGAAGGCTGACCTAGAACAGAGGCTAGATGGAGTTAAAAAATAAAGATATTTATTAAAAGGCCTTAATGGATACACCTTGGGCAGTACAAGAGCCCAGCCAGGGCCACACCCCAGATGACTCAAAATGGTCACAAAATGGAAGATTGGTCACGAGGTCTCACACTTTTRTAAGTCTTGGTCTGTTAGCATATTGGAGTTAATTGTCCAAGTATAGCTTTAGCCCATGAAGTCCCATCCTTCTTGTTTATCTCTCTTCAATCCACCATTATTTATGCTTTTGGACCTAAAATTTGGATTKGTTGTCCTTGATCCCCAGCCAGCGAAGGAATTGTTATGTTTCTCTACTCTGTTACTCTTCACAGAGCTTACCATCCCAAAATATGAAGCTCAGAACTACACACTAAAGCAGCGCAGAATCTGAAAAATATAAAATCTAAAACTTAAGGCATCATTTCAAAACATTATTTGAAACCATATAGTTACAAACAAGTGGAATGAGTTTCAGCAAGCACTTTATACCAAAGTTTTGTAAAAAGAGGACACTGGCATCGGTTATTATGTTTGCAAATGGTGAAAAATGTTGAGGAATTCCTGAAAAATAAGTAATTTGTGAGAATAACATTTAATGGCAATGTATTCTTTGGATAACTTTTATTTGAGACTGCACTGAGAGAATTAATTTYCTTCTTTATTAAACCACATGGAGGTGTAAATCACAGAATCAYGGAACATGCTGAGTTGAAAGGGCTCCACAWKAACCATCAAGTCYAACTCCTGGCCTTTCAGAGCATTTTCCCAAAGAGTCACACCCTGTGCTCGAGAGCATTGTCCAAACACTTCTTGAACTCTGCCAGGCTTAGTGCTGTCTCTGCTTCCCTGGGGAGCCAGTTCCAGCCTCTCCACTGTCTGGGAAAAGTCTTTTCCTAATGTCCAACCCAAACCTTCCCTGACACAGCTTCAGGCCGTTCCCTCAGGTCCTGTAACTGTCACCACAGAGAAGAGATCAGTGTCTGCCCCTCCTCTTCCCCTCATGRAGAAGTTGCAACTGTGATGACATCTYCCTTCAGTCTCCTCTTCTCCWGGCTGAACAARCCAAGTGACCTCAGACATGCCTCGTGAGGCTTCCCTTCAAGGTCCTTCACCATCTTCCTTGCCCTCCTTTGAATGCTCTCTAATATTTAAATGCATGTATATGTTTTGATTTTTCAGATATTAGCATTTTAATATTATTTAACATAGAATTGTTGTACCTCAAGACAAAAAAAAAAAAAAGAAATGACACTGTAGATGACAAAAGAAGAGTAAGGATCTTGCATATAAGTCTTAACAAACCATGGTCATATATGCCTGAGATGGTCCGTAGAAAATACCCTGTGGTGATGTACATCCAGTTCTCACAGTGCCCTTGCAGTCTTTTTCTTTCAGCCTGCAGGAAACAAATTTATCCACAGCATTCCTCAGTACTTACTTTAACCCATTAACAGAAGATTATCAAAATCAGATTTGATAAAGATCTAAAAATGCTAATAAAGATTGTTTAGTCAGAGTTTATGTCCCTTCATGCTCTTGCTGCTCTGAATCTTCAATTTCCTATCTGTCTTGCCTGTCCTATTTTTCTAATGCTTTTCCTTATTTAAATCTCTCTGATTCAGTTTATCCCTCCAAGATCTACCACTGTCTCCTCACATTTCTATTAGGTTTGCACTTCAAATTTGGGGTTTGTTCTTCAGTTTTCTTTGTTTTGTTTTGTTTTTTGTGGTTTTTTTTAATCCTGTTGGCTTATAATATCCTTCAGAATCATCCCCTTAGCTGCAATGGCTGCACAAATCCTGCCCTTCATCCAGTTCCTGCCAGGACCTGGGTAGAATTCCATGAGTAGAAGAACATGCTACATCTTTAGGGGTGCAGAGAAGGAGTGAGAAAGAGAAGACAGAAGAGAGAGGGGAGAAGAGAGAGAAGAGAGAAAAAGAAAGAGAGGGTCAGTGATCTAATAATGACACGCTTGCAATCACAGCAATAGGAAAAGAAAATATATCACATTTGTATGAAAATGTCAGTCACAAATTATCTTTTTGTGTGATTTATTGATGAGTTGCTGATCCCATCAGTATGCTGCTGAAATCCAAAGCATGAAGAAAAGCTCTGACTTTSCACCACCATCATAAATTGCAATAGATTTAATAAATAGAGCTAGTGGGTACAGTGTTTGCAATACCATTAAAAAGTGTGAGCTTCCTGAAGTCTTGTAGGCAAGCACCTTCAATATCCAGAAATAGAACTTCATTAAAGTAATAAGAGGGAAACTCCAGGAAGGCCAGAAAAATGCAAATTGCAAAAGATTGCCCTTAATAAGATSAAGCTCTCCCAGGGAGTGGAAATGAGACAGAAAAAGTTATAGCTAAGATTAAATATTTTTACAGCCTTACAAGATTAGAATGAAAGTCTTTAAATTTCCTGCTATCAGAGARAAAAGCCTTTTTTTCTCTCACATGAAATATGAGCTAACAGGTAAAGAGTGGTTAACCTCTACCATTCCAAATAGAGATTGAACCATAAAATCCAAAGTAATAATTTCTTTAAGAATTACTTCCCTAAGCTCACAGTATAGTCAACTTACTGCAGAAATGATTGATATTTTATTGGCTCATCCAAAATAATACTAAAATTAATTTTAGCTCTGTATTAAGAAAATAGAGAAAGAGGAGAAAACRCCTCTTAACATTTGAATGTGAAGTATTAAGTTAGGATTTTATTGTAAMAATACTATTCCCTTTTCTCCTATCTGCACAAATGTTTCATAATGGGAATCTCTTCTTAACAGTCCTTTAGTATGCTGAAAAATCTATAACAAACCTGTAATTTTCAGGAAAAGGAGAAACACATTACTCAAATCTTTAGCTAGTGCTCTTAAAGTCATATTCTGATTTTCAAGACAAAGTACAACAAAGACATTCTAAAGAAGAGAGGGAAAACCTGAGACTGGTATAGTTTTAGAAGAATGAGGAGGGCTGGTAATGCTCTTATCCCTCGGTTTATCTAGTTTGTTTCTWTTTTTACAGTTCCCTTTTCTCTCTCTCTCTCTTGTAGGAAACTGCTTGTTTAAAATGGTGATAACCCTTGAGAAAATAAAATGCATCTCTTTTACTTCTGATCCGACAACCTATTTCTAAATTTTTTAAGTGAAGTATAGTTTTAAGAAAAAACCTCAAAAGTAGATTCTCATTGATTTTTCAATTAAATAATCTGGATTTCAAAAGAGTGCTTGTACTTGGCTTTTGGTGACTTATTTCTAAATTGTGTTATGCAACAACTAAATTAGACTGTTGGACACAATTTGTGCTTTTCCCAGAAAGTATTGATTCTTATAACAAGCCATTCTGAGATCATAAGTATTACAGAAATTCCTTTGCGATCAGAAGCTGCTATGAATTTTTCATTTGTGGATGCAGTTATCAGTAGGTAACCCTTATAAACAGACTGATCCAAGGTTTTAGTGTATGAACCAAGAGTGCTGAGATTTAGTTTCCAATACAGAAAACATRTATCAAACATCTGAAAGACTATTTTTCCCTTTGGTCTTGGAGTAAATTCTAGAAAACTGGGCTGTGTCTAGTGCCTCAGAATCTGGGGACACTGGAATTTCTGTTTTGGGAAACCSAACCTGTCTGGTTCCAGGTACCCARTGTCCTTCCAGCTGTGATACTGGACTCAGAATGGCAAAACCCTTGATAGAAAAGATGCTGAACTTTCTTACAAAGACAGGCACATTACCTGGGCATTARCAAATGTCTAGAAGTATGAGGTAAATACATGGGAAAGTTTTCACTATATTTTAAACTTCTGTGCTTATTGCTYTAATTTAAAAAGTAAAGATTGATGGCATATCTCTGAAAACAAGCACAGCCAAGCCACAAGAGTTGCAAATTCAGGTGAGTGGGGATACAAATTCTCATTCTTCCAAATTACTTTTGTGTAATGTATTATAATGAAATGTTCTATAAATTTAAAGTAGGGATRAGTGAAAGTTCAAAAGAGGAGATTTGACATCAAATAATATTTTGAATCTCTGGGTGCTTCTAAGGATATTTAGTTTGAAGTRTTTTTGGAGCATTCTGTTTCTTCAACTTTCCCCTACTTTTGAGCCAGAGGTTGGCAAAAATGGCACTTTGTGGTGACTGAAGTCTACTGATGTGATAATGGTTGCACACTTAAGATCTGAATTTGAATGAGCTGTTATGTTAAGGGAGAARATAGCTTTGTTTTATGGAAACCAGTAGTTGATCTTCTGCATTTTCTTACTTTATTTAAAAAGTTACCAGCTGCAACACCAGGTTTGTAATTCAAAAGCGAGATGTTATTTCTGTTGGTCAGTACTTGGACTATTCCTTTGGAATATCACAGTTAATTCCCACAGCTCTCCTGTTACCTGAGATCTAATAGCAAATTGAAAGCTTTGGACAAGCTTTTAGGGGGGTCAAGTTCCTGTCAGTACTTTGGTTTAACAGGAATGTGGTTCATGACCTTTCTCTAGTCACTGAACAATTGAGCTAAACATCAACCCAGATACACCAACCAAAGGCTGATACTCAAATGTCTGTCACTAGCTGGATTAGTTATTTGATTTATTTTGCACAAACAGTCTAAGTCTGTTGCTTTCCATTAGTTTTCCTGTACTGTTCAGCACCTGTCATGCTGATGATGATTTGATTGGCACATTTCCTAGTAAGCTCTCTAGGAGAGAAACAAAAGAAAGGTATAAACAGAACAAATGGCAGTGGTCAGGAAGCAAAGACAAAAAAAGACTAATCAYCTATTATTAATTAGGTCTCCAACTGTCTTTGGTTTGTTGTCATAAAATTATTGATGGATTGGACCAGTACCAAATCTTATTTTTTCCYGAAAATCCTTCATCTTTCCTTAGAAAAATCTTTCCTTATTCATATCAACAGCTTTTAAAACACTTTGACTGTAACATTTGCTTTTATTAATGATTGTTCTTAAATACCTTTTATGATCTTCTATGTCCATATTTCACAGAATCACAGAATTTTTAGGTTGGAAGAGACCTTTGAGATCATCGAGTCCAACCCATGTTTTAACATTTCAACTAGATCATGGCACCAAGTGCCACATCCAGTCTTCCCTTAAACACATCGAGGGATGGTGACTCCACCACCTCCCTGRGTAGATRATTCCMGTAWTTGACCACTCTTTCTGTGAAAAACTTCCTCCTTAATTCYAGCCTGTATCTCCCTTGGCACAGCTTGAGACTGTGTCCTCTTGTTCTGTCTGTTGTTGCCCGGAGAAAGAGAGTGACCCCCAGCTCACCACAGGCGCCCTTCAGGAAGTTGAAGAGGATGATAAGGTCACCCCTGAGTCTCCTTTTCTCCAGGCTGAACAACCCCAGCTCYCTCAGTCGTTCTTCATAYGGCTTGTGCTCCAAGCCCCTCACCAGCCTCGTTGCCTCCTCCGGACACGCTCAAGCATCTCAACGTCCCTCCCAAAGTGAGGGRCCCAAAACTGGACGCAATACTCAAGSTGTGGCCTCACCAGGGCCAATTACAGGGGAAGAATGACCTCCCTGCTCCTGCTGGCCACACCATTCCTGATTCTGGCCAGGATGCCATTGGCCTTCTTGGCCACCTGGCACACTGCTGGCTCATGTTCAGCCGACTGTCAACCAGCACCCCCAGGTCACTTTCCACCTGAGCTCTTTCCAGCCACACTGTCCCCAGCTTATAACATTTCAGGGGGTTATTGTGGCCAAAGTGCAGGACTCGGCACTTGGACTTATTGAACTTCATCCCATTAGATTCTGCCCATCCATCCAACCATTCCAAGTCCCTCTGCAAAGCCCTCCGTCCCTCTAACAGATCAACACGCACTCCCATCTTAGTGTCATCTGCAAATTTGCTAATGAARGACTCTAAACCCTCATCCATGTCGTCAATAAAAATATTAAATAGAACTGGCCTCAGCATGGACCCCTGAGGGACACCACTGGTGAGCAGCTCCCAGCTGGATGCAGCACCATTCACCATTACTCTCTGGGCCYGGCCATGCAGCCAGTTCCTGACCCAGCAAAGAGTGCTCCTGTCCARGCCACGGSCTGCCAGCTTGTCTAGGAGTATGCTGTGGGACACWGTGTCAAAGGCCTTGCTGAAATCCAAATAACATTTACAGCCTTCCCTGCATCGACTAGGYRGGTTACCTGGTCATAAAAGGTGACCAGGTTGGTTAAACATGACCTACCCCTCCTAAACCCATGCTGACTGGGTCTGATACCCTGGCCATCCTGTAAATTCTGTGTGATGGCAYTTAATATAAACTGTTCCATTATTTTGCCAGGTACTGAGGTCAGGCTGACTGGTCTATAATTACCWGGATCCTCCTTTSCACCMTTTTWGTGAATGGGTRTCACATTGRCCAGCTTCCAGTCATCCAGAACCTCATCAGTGAGCCAGGACTGTTGGTAAATGAAGGAGAGTGGCTTTGCAAGCTCATTTGCCAGCTCTCTCATTACCCTGGGGTGGGKCCTATCTGGTCCCATAGATTTATGAACATCCAAGCATTTCAGTAKTTCTTTGACTGCCTCCTCTTGGATAAAGGGAGGACCATTCTGCTCCCTGACATCATCAGCCAGCCCAGGCGGGCAGGTGTCTTGAGGGCAARACATCTTCCCACTAAAAACTGAGGCAAAGTAGGCATTGAGCTCTTCTGCCTTCTCCTCATCTACAGATACTAAGTTCCCTCCCTTGTCCAATAAAGAACAAGGGCTGGTCTTACCCTTCCTTCTAGCATTAATGTATTTGTAAAAATATTGTTTATTATCCTTTACAGAAGTCGCCATTCTAAGTTCAAAATGAGCTTTGGCCTCCCTAATTTTTTTTCTGTATGCTCCAGCAGCCTTCTTGAATACTTCCTTAGAGACCTGACCCTCCTTCCAATGCTGATACATCCTCTTTTATTCCTAAGTTCCTCGAAAACCTCCTTGCCCAGCCAGGCTGGACGTTTACCCCGTTCACTGATCTTTCGGCACACAGGGACAGTCTGTTCCTGTGCCCTCAAGATCTTTGTTTTGAGGCATGCCCACCCYTCCTGAACTCCTTTGTTTTTAAGRGCTGTTTCCCAAGGGATGCTCTGAATAAGTCTCCTAAACAGGCCAAAGTCTGCCCTCCAGAAGTCTAATGCAAGAGTCTTACTGGTGCTCTTATTTCTTGTAGTGTCTCATGAAATAAAATTTTGAATTTACTAAAAAGCATAAATTCACAAAGATTTGGATTTGTTATTGAGCATTTTTCCTTTTTTTTCCTCCAAAAATAATACATACATAATRTTTAATATTGTCTATACTCAAATGGAAATCTGTGTCAATATTAGTAAAAGCCATGTTGCGTGTTTGCATGCCTCAGCATGTTATGGGTGAATCTCCACACAGAAAACCAACCCCAACAAGATTTAAGCTGGACTTTGAGAACTGTCTTGTTTGAGCAGTGATGGAAATAATTGATTAAATTTTAAATGTATAGGCCAGAATTTATTTGCATGTTAAATGTAACAYGAAATCGAAAATAATTTTAAGAGAAGCTGGTTACTAGCATTAGCTGTGATTGAATTTGGAGGGAGCAAAGCTTTCATGAAAGTATACATTTACAAAAAGTGTCATTTTTAAATTATCAGTATCAAATGCAGCAATAATTATGGTTTTTTAACAAAGCACCATTCATGAAATGGTTGTGTGTAGAGACCTGCAGTGCAAATAACAAGTGTTCCCATTTAAGATAATTTTCTTTGTGGTTACAAATTACAGTAGAGTTCATTTAGAGTTATAAATACACAGCATGTCTAGATGCTAGCCATATTTTAAGCCAGAAGTTGCACTGAATGAAAATGCAAGATTCTCTTTTCTAATGGTGTGCTAATCAAATATGATGAAAATCTTACTTTTTTTACATAAACTTATTAAATGTTTTTAAAATGAAGATAATATTATAATGTAAAGCCAAAACTCATTACAACTTACCTAAATTTACTTATACCAGCTGTTTTAAATATGCTTTCTTGGTAATTTACCATATTCATTATTTAAAATCTTAGAGAGATGAGCAAATTAAAAATGCTCTGTTTCTCCTGTAAGCCTTGCTTGAAATTTGAATTAAAGAAAACAWGGTTTATCCTTTATATCAGGTGATATCTAATTTACAGTTACTTAGGTTAAAAAAGATATAAGTTGTTTGGAAGAACAAATATACTGGTCAGCATCTTTATGATATAACTGTATAGGAAAAGATATATAGAAGTCTTTAAAAAGACCTAGCATAAACTAATGCTACCTCAACTTCTGTCAATAGCTAGTACCTAATATTAAGTTATTTACCCTACTATTTCACAATGTTAAGTGCTTAATACAAAACACCACATAGGCTTTGTAACTTACATAGCTAGAGTAAAATAAAGTCTTAYTTTTTAATAAAGTAATAGATAAAAATACATCAGTTAGTGATTCTAATAATAAGATTCAGTAAAAAAATTTGGTGATTTTTAAATAGTAGTCTTATCAGAACCAATCACTGTATTACTGTTTAGAAATTATATTTTTAATTGCAATTTTTCATCACTTCTGAATCCATGTTTCACACTCTTTTCCACCTTATTCTTTTGTATCACTTATTATAGTCATTCTTCCAATTAACATCAGTATTAATAACCATATAGCAAACCTCATGACACTCAGCCCCAGAGGTGTTTCTTTGCTGTGAGTTAAGCAATCTGATTATTACACAGTTATTAATTAATATTAGAGCAAGACATGTATGTCTTCTAGAGCATCAACAACAGAGCTAATTGCAGATTTTCTTTGTGTCAGAAGTCAAATTTCATTAATTTGTGGAGCAGCATGGTTAATACATTCACTCTTCCTACAACCTGTGAAGAAAAGGTAAATAATTCATTATCAGAAGACASAAAAGTAGTGTATTTGCTGAGACTTGACTTGGCATAGGTCTTGTTTTAGCTCAGACTTCTATGGTAAAAATAAAAGCAAATGTTAAACAAAATGAAGATGAACAGATATCCTGGTTTTGTTTTGTTCTGTTTTATTTTGYTTTTAAACAAGCTTGCTTCTTTAGGATATAAATGCAAATAAACTTGCACAATGAAAACAATGCCATAATGACAAATAGCAATCTAATTTTGTCAGTAGATATGTACGATTATGCAAATAGTTAAATCAATCATAACTTATAAGTAAAGCCCTAAAGTAGCAACTCAGAAAAGACCCTTAAATTAAAAAAGGCTGCATAAATATGGTTAGGATCTCAATATGGTTTAGAGCAATTGCAAATACGATTTCACAGATGCTTACGTTTTTATGTTCACATTTATTTCACAAGGTTAAATGAACTGCTGTTAGCACTAACAAAATGAAGTGTCATGAAGGTTTTCGGTAGGAAAAAAGGCCCTGRTTCTGACAGACAAGAGTTTTGTGATGAGCTTTCTACAGAGGCTGGAGTACATCTCCGATTATGTGACAATGATAAGTAGTCGTACAATAGGTTCCTCTTGTTTGGCCTTAATGGATAAACTACTGCCCCCCAAGAAATGGTCTGGCAGAAGAACTTGAAACACACAGAATAAAGGGATGTTTCTATGTTTCCTTTTGTGTGCKTCTGTTTCCAGGTGAGGTATTTTTTGTTCTTTCTGTGGATTAAAAACTTTAAAATCCCCCCAAAAATTCTCCAACTCCATGGGTATCTTTAAAAATTAAATTAATTCAGTTTTATTCTCTAGACATGCAAAACATATCTGGAGTATATRTCTGTATGATAAAAATATCTATCAACCTAGATAAACACAGGACAGGCTTGAGTTGTTCATAATTTAGATCTTTGTTGTGTGTAATGAACATTTTTCATTGCAGTTTCTGTTTACCAGATGTTCAGCTGCCATTTCCTAGTGAAATAACATTGACTAGGGCTTAAGGAAATGCTTAATTCTTCATTTACAGTTTTGGGAAGGGGAAATATGCAATTGCTGTTAAATGGCACTTTCTTACAGCACACAACGTAAATTGCATTAAGACATGCTCACGTGCATATGTAGTTCTGGATGTGTGTGCAAGGGTTCAGAAATTTTTTACCCTAGCTGGTAATACCCACTCTTCTTAAGCATACTGTGCTACATATTCTACAAGGGAGGGCTATGTACAAGGAATAACTATAGTGTTATTGATGCATGTATTGTGTTCTTTAGAGGACAAACAACAGACAACTTGCAGGAACTTAAAASTGCCGTTTATTTTAACCTGTCTCCAATGGATAGTAATACATAGTTACAGTAAATAAAGGGAAACAACATATAAAGAGGTATCAAATCCTATTCCTTCAGTCTCTTGCTTGATCCCCCACATGCTTTCTATTATGCAGCTTCTTGTCATTTTATGTTGTTTGTGTAAGCTGTGCCCTGACTGCCATCCCAGCTCTCTCAGCCTTTTCTCATCTGAGAGATGTGTCAATCCCTCAGTAATGTTACTGGCTGGACTCTTTCCAGTAGCTCCAAATCTCTCTTGTGCTGGGCAAMCCACAACTGACACAGCMCTTAAGGTGTGGCCTCCCCAGGACTGAGTAGAGGGAAGGATCACCTCTCTCAACCTGCTGACAGCATTCCTCCCAAAGCAGCCCAGGATGCTCTTGTTCTTTTTGGCCAACTGAGCGCACTGCTGACTCTTGTCCAACTTGGTGTCCACYAGACGTCTCAGGTCCTTCTCTGTAAAGACTTGTATCTGTAAAAACCCTTTTTATCTGCTTACGTATTGTTTATTGTAACATTGCACTTTCAACTACTGCAAAACTACTCAGAGATGAAATATTGTGTAAGAATTTTTAGCTTTTTCTGCACAAATGCCTGATATACATAAATGTGAGTGAGGTTTTGTGCTTGATGTGACAATCCCCATGTAATGAAAAATCTGCAAAGAAAAGAATTTCAGCGGTTGATTGACAGATAATTTTAGTGGGACTAGAAAAAATACTGCTGCTTTCCAAACAAAACTGTTGGCAAGCCTCCTTTCACTTCTCATTTTGTAATCWACTTCTTGAAGAGTTTTTTGGAAACAAGTTATAATCTCACATTCCTAGTGAAAACCTAACCTGACAGTAGAACAGTTTTTAAGTGTTTGATGGTTATTCATGGGTATGGATTAGTAGGGCCAATTTTTTTCCCATTTGACACAGATAAATATGCRGAGAACTGAGATATTTGGATGTGGCTATTGTCACAGATCACAGAATATTCTGAGTTGAAAGGGGCATACAAGGATCATCAAATCTGACTCCAAAGGTAATAGCCCATAAGGGAATAGAACCTTGGTGTTACTAGCACCATGCTGTAAACAAACCATGACCCCAAGTGCCWCATCCATTTGTTTTTTGAACACTTACAAGATGGTAACTCAACCATTTCCCAAAACACTCTCTTCCAAAGCTTGACTATTCTTTCAGTGAATAAATTTTTCCTAGTATACAACCTAAAGCTCCCTGGCGCAACTTCAGGCCATTTCTTCTTGTTTTGTCACTTCTAACCAGGGAGAAGAGGCTGATCCCCATCTTGCTACAACCTCCTTTCAGGTGGTAGTAGAGATGCATAAGGTCTCCCCTTRGCCTCCTTTCCTGCAGACCAAACAGCCCCTGCTCCTTCATCCAGTCATTTTCCAGACCCTTCACCAGCTTTGTTGTCCCTCTCTGGAATCAGTCTAGCACCTCAATATCCTTCATGTAGTGAGAGGCCCAGAATTGGATACAGCACTCCAGGTGTGGCCTCACCACTGCCAAGTACAGAGTGACAATGCTTGCCCTGGTCCTGCTGGCCACACTATTGCTGATACAGGCCAGGATGCCACCAGCCTTCTTGGCCACCTGGGCACACACTGGTCATGTTCAGCTGTTCAGCTGCTGTCAACCACTCCCCCACTCCCCCACCCCCCCATCCTTGTCCATAGGGCAGCTTTCCAGCCCGTGGCACTGCCTGGGCCCAAGGGCGGGAACCAACATTGGCCTTGTTGAACCTCGCACAACTGGTCTTGGCCCATTGRTCCAACCTGTCCAGATCCCTCTGAAAAGCCTTCCTTATCCTTCAGCAGACCAACAAAACTTGGTTTTATCTGCCCATGTTCCATGCCCTGTCTTAACTCACAAAGATACTCTTTCATTGTATTTCCTGACTTTTAAAGTTTTACTCAGTGAATTTAGAACATCCGTGTCGCRGAAATCATGGGTGTGTCCCAAGCAAACATAGCAGCAATGTTCATCAATGTTAGCACAGAACAAACAGAATGCAGCTTGAGAAAATATAAATCACAAATATACTGTCTACAAGTTGGTTGGTGCAAAAATTGATTTGACCAGATATGATAGAATATACATATAAATAACTTTATTTGAAGTACTGGTATCAGTGGAGCTGTTCCACACTCCAGGAAAATTATGCTGAGTGTGACTTTAAATTTTTATTTTCCTTTCTTTTTTGTTATCTTTGCTCCAATAAAATATTTMAAGCTTTTAATTGGTCAGGAGAGTGTAAGAGTATCATTACAGAAAGGTCTGATTCAACTGTTCAGTCTGKACTCCCTTCAGAGTTCTGACTCTTAATTTATTATCTTTTTAAGTGTATTAGAAAATTAAATAAATCCCCTTTGTTTTTTATGTGAAGATCATAGTCCGTATGTCTTTGAAGCATAATTTTCTCTGTCTGTTTTTTGTTTTTTTCAATAACAAAAAAACTAGTTATTGGCAGTCTCTAAACACCTGTAGATGCCACAATGCTGGTACATTACACATTTCACCATCATGCTGTGGCAATTTATTTATGTACTCAGGTTTTAAAAACTCCTAAAGTTGTTTTGCTGTCTGTTAATGTCTTCCAACATCTAGTAATAGTACTGTTGTAATTGCATTAAAATACGAAGAGTAACAGATTGTTTATTTTACTAAATGTATTACAGAGATACCAGTGTGATTGCTTGCCTGGATGGGAAGGAAGATTTTGTGAAAAGGAATCAAATGAATGCAATTCAGAGCCGTGTAGGAACAATGGTACCTGCATGGACCTTTTCAACAGCTATCGGTAAGCATTGCACCTCCTCACCATATGGTCATGCTCCAGGAAGGGCAGGCTTATGTATCCAGCCATTATTTTATTTCCCAGCTTGGGAAGGAAATGTTATTGCACAAATGGGCAAAGGACTTGTGTCATGGACACAGTGCTTCACTGTACTTTCATGTGAAGCCAGCAGATATACTAAATGGTATATGTAAAATTAAAAATAAGAAAAGGAAAAGAAAAAAGTATTACTTAAAAAATATTTATTAACTAAGTTTGGAAATGAATTTTGTCACAGAAAATATAGTTTCTATTTCTGTCATATTTGCCCTATAAACACAAGAGATGATTTAAAGAGTAAAAGCAGTGGTAGTGGGCAGTTGGATGAGGAGGTTATATCATTGCTGCCATCTTGTGGCTTAAAATACCAACAAAAGAGTAATTTAACTAAAATTATATCCTCTCAGACAAAGAATGAGGATGTGACGCTAACCAKATCTTTTTTAACTTAAACCCTAATCTTTATTTCATGCAGGCATTTATAGTTCAAAAATTATTTTATTTCAGTAGCATGAGGATTAAGATCCCATAAACAATCTAGTAATCAGTTTCTGCTCCATGAAGCCAGGGTGTGTCTATATTATGACATCAATACTAGAAGAGTCCTGTAAATTCTTCATGGACACTGATGAGGCTGCATATACTGCTGAGTGTAATAACTGTACATGGTACACAGTCTAGCTGTTGTGCAGTGATTATATTCCTGGTAATACAGACAATAATCAGAAAGGAAACTAACCACAGTTGACAATGGAGAAATGATTTCCCAAATAGCTAAACATAACTAAGTCAAATAACATAATATATAAAAATATATTTTTAAGTATTTTTTGTTCAGAACTTAACCAAAATAATTTGTGATACCTTAGAGCTATATTTTTATGTGGTATAAAACTTAGTTTGGTAACATATTTTTATTCTAATAGCAGAAAGTATAGCAATGTTGAGAAAACCTGTTAAAATCTTTTTAATTGCTGTTTTTCCACTTTTTAAAGCCTGATGGAATGTAAAAAAAAATTAAATATTTTAATTGTTGTGGCTATTATTTTTCTGATATTTTTAGTTCTTTGTAGTCTACCACCTTCAAGAACCATTCTAGGTGAATGAATATTTTGCAGCCTTGAATCCTTACCTGTCCTTTCATTTTCCCAGTTTTTCCAGTCAGAAAGCATTATGTGTATTCCAGAAGGTAACAGGGCTTCTTCTGATTTTACTCATAGCTGGGTCAACTACTTATGCACAAATCCAAGGACTTCCTATTTTTTATTGAGAATAAAAATGCTCAAGAAGTACTTTTCTGGATTTTGCAAATACAGAATGTTACAGAAAATATTGACAAWTGGTAAAGAAAATTGGTTTGAAGTGTAAGCACCAGGCGTATTTTTTCTCAGATCTATTTGTCCTAGTTGACATAACAGAACAGGAAAATTAGACATACCATTGAATCATCATAATACAAGGGGCAGGTTACACCAAGCAAAACAACATCTTCAAAGATACCTAGAGTTGAAAGTGACTCTAAGACTTRGCAATACCAAGGAAAATTAGTATAGCTCAATGTTTTATTTTTATATTATAAAGCAATTTCATTTCAATCATTAGAGCTGTCCTTGTTTCTATTCAGAGATGCTAAAAGACCATAATTACTCTTAATTTAAAAAATGTGTTGGTTTTATGTTTTTTTCTTTTTGCCTTTACTAATACTTTTCTCTTAAAAGCTATATCAACAAGGCTAAGTGTTTGTTTTATGGCAGGTAAGCATTGGCAGTAACTGGTACCTGAACCTGAGGAGATCCAGTCATGCCTTTAAAGTTAAATGTAGTTTTTAAAATAGGATAACTGGATTATAGTTGCCAAACAGAAAAGATCATTGCAGTTCTTGATCTGTGCCCAGGCATTGTTTTGGACAGGCAGTAGTCTGGATCAAAGTCAGGCCAGCAAGTGATCTGAGAATTCATCAGTGATAGGCAATGAAGTTTTCTAGCCTGTGGCCATGTTTTGGCACTGTTTATTTTCCTGCTGTAAGTTGAGCTGCTGGCAGCAATACTCAGAATATTCTGAATTTCTTTGAAATTTGCCACACCGTGACTGGTACTTGATACCCCTTACAACTTAAATTAATGTAAGGTATAATAAATTTAGCTTCCTTTTATGCCTTGATAATCTTCATTGGTTTACTTTTCTGTAAATATTTGYAAGTCCAGCTGAGATCATCAGTAACTTAAAAACTAAGTAATTTATTGTGCAGTAGGCCTAAAAATATTTTTTGTATAGAAAGTGAATATAATGAAAAATGAAACATTTTCCTACCAAATTCAAATGTGTGATAAAACAATAATTATTCAAAACATAATTACTAATTTAAAACTTCACTTTGGAAGTGATTTTCTTTATCTGGGGCTATTCATTGTTGAATCTTGAAATGAAAACTATCTGGCAAAACTGAAGTATCAACAAATCTGTCACAYGAGTAGCTTTCTTTATAGATTCCATCACAGAAAAGTAAATCACATCCCAATAGGAAAAAAAAGGAAAATAACGCCTTCTCAGATGCATATCTTCATTTTTAAAAAATCAGATAGGAATGATTCTGAACCAGTACTCAAGCTTGAATTGTTGGATGTGAATAGCTTTTAATATGTCCCCTTTCACTTGACCTAATTTATGTTCAGCTGATAAAATGAGAAATATCTTTTTCTTCCTTCTTAGTTTTCAGTTTGGCTCATGACACATGGCAAATAAATTAATTTAGAAAAAATCATACATATATTTCATGCATATATTTCCAGAGCCATATGATTTTAATTCTCATGATAACATGAAATCTCAAACTATGGCTCGGAACATTTACGGGCAGATTCATCTAGTATCAGCTGAATTCCTTATTTCTCCTCTATTGTATCGATAATTCTGAGSTTTAGCCCTAATTAAACCCTAATTAAAGCACGTGTGTCTCCTTTGCTGTTACCAACTTTTGAATGCAAAATCTATTCAACTCTCTTGCCAAATAACAGGCAACATAATTTTATGAATGACCTGGAGTTCCTAATGATTTAGAATAGTTTGGAACTTGTCTGTAATCATTATGATATTAGAACTTGGAGAATTAATCAAGTGTCTTTCCAAAGTACTCAGTTCTTTCTGTATATTCACATTGGAACCCACAAATTCATTTTGTCAATTCTTGTTAAGTTTTTTATAAAGAATAAAATGGTGCCTTGCTTCTTTTTTTCTGTTTATGACATGCAAATATATTTCTCCAGACTAAACAGGAAATTAGCCCTACCTAAGTACATTTTCTTATGTGATTTATCTATCTTTTATGTTTAATGAAAGATTCAGTGTTTTCTTCAGTTGAGTACAGAAATGTTATCCTTGTCAGCACACATCCACTAAGACACCTTTTTATTATCTCAGTGTAAACAGAAGTCCAATTCTTCATGCTTGCTTATCCCTCTTGATATTTTATTTTTGCAATCAAGACCCCTTGCTAKTTTGTTTGGGTTTTTGTTTGTTTGTTTTGATTTGGAAACAGACATTTTTCCTGCCTGCTCATTCTTATCCTTGATATTTTCCCTATTGCATGTTTTCTTACATCCTGTTTGTGCAACAGGATGTAAGAAAACATGGAATAAGGAAAATATCACAGGGCTCCATTTACCCCTTCACAGTTACGGATATCATAAACCTGGCTGTKTTATAAAATACTGAAAGCTCTCCTTCCCACTAAGTTCTGCAACAACAAAAGTTGGTAACTGCCAATGTCACCTTAAAATTTGAGGCTCAAGTTCCTTAAGCACTTCTGAGAAATTACTGCTAATGTGTGCAAAAAAAATTGTCTGTATTTAAATTCTCTCCATTTAAACTCTTCTGTACTTTATCCTGTCCTATAGGAGGCCACAGTTTTCCATCTCCCTTTGGATTCCAGCTGAAAGAAAAATTTGTGCTCATAGAAGAGGCTMTTTTGCCTGATTTCAGAACTCATCACAAACTGTGCTAGTCTTCTTTAGCAATGCTTCTTCAATTAGTAACCATGCCGTGATCATCCTTCTTTGTCTTTASTAGATAATAATTTATGCCAGCTGACAATTTGGATAACCATGCCGTCAACCAGAGTTAGACTTATCCTGCCTCCTTGTTGTTACTTTCTCAGTACATTTCCAAGTACAACATCTTGCCCTATTGCTTCCCTCTTGCTACTTAACATTTTAAGCCACATCTTTTCAGAATAATCAAATGGCTTTCTGTTAGTGTACCTGTGCTAAGCTCTCAAAAAAAAAGACCAGTTTTAAGTCATTAGGATTTATTCAGTCTCATGCATACTTAAATTACAGTACTATTACAGAAAATTAGCATACTGTTTTGCTTCTTTTTTCCCCTTCTGGAAAGAATTTATTTTGGGTTGTGGAAGCAGGTGATTCCTAAGTTCAGAATGTGTAAATATCTGAAAGATCTATAAGTAAAAGTATGCCTATTTACACACAGTGCATTTTAAAGATATGTTCATCTCTAAATGAATGAGTTTTAAACTATCATGGAATTCTATAAGAAGTCATGATATGATTATAATTTTAATGCWGTTTTCAGTGTGCCTTCTGTTTTACTCACATTCCTTTTAACTACTGCTATACCCTTCCTTAATTTTGTCCCCCCAAAAGCAAGAAGCAGCTTTTCCCATAGATGGGTATCACCTTGTTATTCAATGACCCAGATGCCAAATGCTTAAGTATCGTATTGCAAGCAGCAATTCTTATGTGTCATTTCTTCCTGGTTCTTTGGCCAAYTTCTCCTCTCTTGCTATAGAGACATTTACCAAAACATTTGTCTGTTGCACTTCTGACTTATCTTTTATTCAGATTTGTAGGGTTTTTTCCTTCATCCTAGTACCAAGTTATGTGCATATTTCTTACTCAAAATCATCTTTAAATGATTTATATGGACAATCAGGAATTTTACTAATGAATTCACTAAAGAAATGTGTGAAAGCATAAACAAGTGTTTCCTCTACAGATAGCAAGTGTTTTATAGCTCTTCTCTGGTAATACTGCTAACAACTTGAAATGTGTGGTGTGCTTCTTGTTATACTGCAATGAAATGAGCTTTGGGGTTTCTATTGCCTTTAGCAAAAAAAAGAAAATATTGCTGTGCCGTCTCAGCATTATCTAACAGTCACTGACATTCTGCACTCCTTAGGGCATATTTTAGCCATAATTCAACAATCTTCTCAAAGAACAAGAACATTTTTGTTCAAAATCCCTATGAAACATTACCATTTGAAACAAAACACAGTGAGTACCTGGAAAATACCTCCCCCTCTCCAAAATTAGTTTATCAACTTTTTCTTTCTGAACAGTAGCATTGTTCCACCTCATATATTTAATCATTAGATGAAAGATTTTKAATATTTTTTTTATAATGTATTTTGTTTACAAACACCCAAAGATGCAAAATGATCATTTGAGGAACTCACAGGTTAAATGGAGGTAGTTTAAACCAGTTTCTAAAATAATAAGGTACCTCAAGCATAGCTTTGAGAGTATATGAAATGCAATATAAGTTACTCAAATTTATCATTGCTGTAGGGCAGTTAAACACTTCCRTTGCAAATAATGTACTAATAATACATGAGCAGAGCTAAGAAACAAAGCAGTTTGCACAGCAGTTTATGGGCTCTAGCTTGTGATGTGCTAAGCTTCCTGGGAACCCCTAGGGTCATCAGAGGACTACTGTGAAACTTTGAAGAGCTTCAGGGTGCCTGGTGCTCCCCAGAAGGGATAGCTACAGAAGGCTGTGACTGCTAACAAGCTGCAGCAGTGTCCCACAAGCTTTGTTGCCAACTTTCCTTGATTTATGGGGACTTGAAGCTCTTTGTTTCCAGCTGACTCCACATTAAGGACAGCCAAGCATGCTTTCAGCAAATGCTAGAAAGAGTGTATGTGACTGCCAAGCCCAGAGGACAGCCAACAGAGTAAAAGAGGCCAGAAATTCCACTGAGGACACTGTGTACTAAGGTAGTGAGGTGCTGCAGGGCACTGTCACTGACCATTCACAGGAGTAACTAGATCAGCCCAATAGAGATTTCAAACCAGACTGAGCTCCTCAGGGAGGATGCAGTTCTGTAGGCCTGGAGCTGCAGAAATGTCTGGAACTTCTTATTGAGGCTGGGATCAGAAGATAGTGTCCTTGCCTTGTCCAGCATACAAGTGAGGAAGCCCTTGTATGCTGGAGGAGGATCTGTGTTGCCAAGGAGCTTCAGGAGGCAGTCAGCACTCTGTGAAGCTGAGATGGGGACAATATCATACTCTCCAAGACCCTACAATTACAAGAACCTGAAATCCCAGACATAGTGAAGGAGAACCAGGAAGAGCCTTTGCATATGATTTTGGAAATGGAGACTTCAGTTACAATGAAGGCTAGGAGCTTGTAACCTTGACAGCAGGATGAGGGCTCCTGTCCTATCTGAGCTCTGCCACTACAGAGTAGGCTCATGAYGCGGTCCCAGAGGATGAACTAGAAGCTCTGTCCAGTGAAGCATCTCAATCAGCTTAACTTGGGTCATGAGGCAGCACCAGAAGGAAGGAGGAGTGATGGCAAATGCTGGGAGACTCTCATCTGCAGGCTCCTGATAGGAGATATCCTGAGTCCTGAGGGTAATGGCTCAAGACTTTGTAAGGCCACTCTTGATTATCTCTAAAAAATCTGGGTGACATGGAGAGGTTTTTAAGGATCAGAAGAAAGGTTATGGAAATATGTCAGAGAATGGAATGGAAAAAGGAAGACAAAAAGAAGGCTAGGAATGGAGAAAATGACTGTTACCTTCAAGAAAGGCAAGAAGGAGGATCTAGACAACTGTGGAGAAATTAACCTTACCCTGGTCCCTGGAAAGATGATGGAGCAAATAACCCTTGAAACTGTYTCCACACACGTGATGGAAAAGAAGGTGCTAAGGGGAATGTTTTCACAAAGGYGAAAGATGTCCTGATGATAGCATTCAATGAGATGACTGGCTTGACAGATAATGAGAGGACTGTTTCACTTGACCTTAGCAAGAATCGGATGCTACCATAACACCCTCATAGACAAAACATGATGAATTGCTGGACACAAAGACCATATTCAACATAATTCATCCTCTCATCACATTATGTAGCAATGACACTAAAACTGAAATTCAGTGGCTTGTCTTTTGTAGCTACAGTTCTGGTCAATAACAAAAATGCTGCCACCACATAGWAATCTTGGATGAGATGTCGTGGGATGTGATGATGTGTGGGATGGTGAGAATTAAAAATAGAATGGATAGAAATAAGATAGGCAATGCACAAAAAGAATGCCTGAAAAAAGTTTTCCAGACAGATTTCACTACCWCATTATTTCTAATCCTAATATTATAATGCTTCTGTTGCACATGATTCATAATAGACTCATTCCTGCTTGTTCTTTTGCCCTTCATTTAACTGCTCCCTTAAAGAACATGCACGTTTTTAATTTGGAAAACCTTAATAAAGTAGGAAGTTTAAACAAGCAAATAAACAAAAAATGCTGCTGACACTTTAAAAATGGCTCATTAGAAACGAATGGGAAAACCATCTGTCTTTGTTAGCTACAGATTAGATATTTCATGCATCAGCAATGTCTAATACATGTACAAAGAAACAAATTTTTTCAAGGATTATGGGCATTGCTGCTGACATTATATCCTTTTGAACCATGGAGAATCAGTAATAAACAGTTCCACATAAAAGGACAGGGTGTAGATGCCATTTTCATTACTATACAAACTGTACTTTTTCCTTTGACTTGAGAGGTCATTAGTAAAATCTGTGCTTCACTTCTTGGAAGAGTTTTCATTGGTTTTATAGGCATTGTTCCTTTTTCCTATGTTCTTAAAGCAATTCTAAAGTGGTCAAGGGTCAAAATTTTTGTAAATTAAATGTGTCAGTTTTAATGTCAAGACATTACATGTATTTATTTTGTCTTGAAATGTATTCCARCCAAAAGAATACCAAGGTTTCATCTTCAATTATGAGACATTTTCTTTTGAAGTAGAGAATTATTTTCAGAGCATAAAAGTCACAATATCTTAAAAAAAAAGCTAGAATGGGATGGGAACTAAAAAATTGGTTTTGGAGAAGAGCATTATAGTATATTTAGAAAAAACAAATTTGAAAAATTATGAGTTAGATAAAACAGTTGCATTTTAGAAATAATTGCTTGTATATGACAATATAATAAGAAACACATGTACACATGTAAAAATTATAAATTAAATAGTTYTAGTATAAGTAAACTATACAAAACACAATTAGAAAATCAACTTTGGCTTCCCCACCACTAGTTTCTATAGGTAATAAAATTTTAGTTAATTGTCTTTTTGGATTTGTCTGGGATTTACACCGTGTGTGCTCTGTTAGATSAATAGAAGCATTATAGGCGTTTATTTAGAGTGCAATTACAGATTTTACACTGTTAGAGGTCCTCTATAAACCAGTGCTCACTCTTCWGCAATAGCAAGCAGACTAATTCGGGACGAGTAGCCATCATATTTTCTTCTACTAAATGCCAGTTTGGATATATGAAAAAAATCTATCAGAATTATAGAAATGAGCCTTTAACTTTGAAGGTCACAGGTGGAGAAAAGGGACTATGAATACAAAAAATCACAGCTCTTTATGAGCATCCATAAGCATTGTTATATGTAGGTCTCTTGGACTTGTTCATTCCCTGTCTGGAAGGGACAGTTATAAAATTTTCATAGGTTTGCCCTATTGAAATAACTCAGTGAGACACCCGTAGAAGAAAGTTGGATAGTTTATATAACAGTAGATATCAAAGGTGGATAAAGACATAACTGACTGTTGGAGACAAACTGAAAATAATATTTGTTGTTTGCTTTTATAGCTTATATCAAAACAATAATCTTTATAAGGACAAAGCTATTTTTTAAAATGCTATTTTCCAGGACACGACAAGTCAAATTTGGGTTTTTTAACAGAATCTGCAGTAGAAAAATAGTTCCCTCATGTGTTACTGCAGTATTCGAGCAATGCAGATATATTTGTTTGTTTGCTTGTCTGTTTTTTATAACTTTGAGAAGTGCTACCTTGGTTGAAGAGGCCTTTTTCTTTTTTATTTTTTTTTTACTATTTATAGGCTTCAAAATTATAGTACTTGAAAAATTTTTTCAAGGGTTTGCTATTATAAATATTCTTTGGCTAAACTAATCAGGATCTGTGTTAAGTGATTTTYGGTAAATTTAGTCTTGAAACATGAAATGTTATTGCCTCTGGTCTTTTTTTGAGGTTACAATCSCCTTGCACTGTTAGGTGAATGGTAAAAGGTTATAATTTGGCATATTAATGAAGAGCAGTTTGTGCAAATCCTTTTTTCTTTTCTTTCTCTTATTCTAATAACAAATATGAAAACAGAGACATCTCTGCTTCTTAATCTATTTACAAAGTATTTTCTAGACTGCCAGTATTAATTATGACACTCTCTAGCCTTTCTACAGGCTCTTTTGAAAATCTGAGTTATAATGTTGAAGTTAGCATGACTGCTGCTGAGTGTTGAAAATGGTTCAATAGTTCTCTTCAAATATATAAGTACAGATACTATATGGTTAAGCAATGTCATGATGATCCAATATATTCTACCATAATAAATACTATATCTATCGTTGGTTATCAGTTTTTTATAGGCATCTAGTTGGTTCTAGGCAATAAGTATTCAATGTCTTCTATGTTTGGAATAAATAAAAAGAAAAAAGGGAAAAAAAGAGAAATAATATATTAGTCCATTTGTTCAAATAAATGTTTTCTTATAGTCTTGCTTCTATTCTTGGATCAGATAGTGCGTTGTGTCAGACTAAACCATAGAAATGTTTTCTTCTATGATTCTCTTCCTTGGAACTTGAGTAGACCCTAAGTAAACCTCAATCAACAATTCTGAAAAATTTTCCGTAGATTATTGGAAGTAGCTGTCCCCCCCTCCCCCCCAAACTGATAGAGATGTCTTGCTTAAATGACTTGCAGAGTTCAAAAACTCCAGTATGAAGGAGATAAACATTTCTTTGCTCATCCATTCAAATAATTATGCAAGGTCATTTGCACAGACTTTTGGATTGGTGTGCATTATGTTGAATTTTTTCTCATGTCCAATTCTCCAAATGTCAAGGTAATCTATCTTCGCAGTTAGATTTGTCTTGTTCATACTTCATAAAATTGCAGAGTTGGAGCATGTTATCTAGCACGYCATGTTGCCATGCTAATTATTGCTAATAAAGATTGCAATTGTAATCACCTTTATTTGGCCTTTTTTGAGTGCATGTGTTGGAAGGAACAGATCAGAAAGGCTCTCCTCTACTCCCCCTGAGCCAAAGTCCCTTCCACTGTGAGCACTGTACCCAAATAGTTCATTTTTTCTTTTCTGCAATCAGTGTAATCTCTGTACAAAGGGTGAAGAGCTTTGAGGTCAATTGACAGAACTGCAGCTGCATTGCTAAACTTCCCAAATTTAACAAATGTTTCTCCCGGAGGAGCTGTTACCTGCATTCAGGTGATAGCTCCTACTTTTTCAGTGCAGCAATTTTCTTCCTTTCAGATTGCTCAGGTCAAAGAGGACTTGTCTCAAAATCAATACTAAAATACTGTAAGAGTTACCTGTAACTCTCAGAAAATATCAGAGCAATAAAAACCGAGGAAAGGCATTGAGCTGCTTTCCATAACAACTAGGCTCTTTGCACAGCAATCTTGAGTAGAGTAAGAGATTTCCAAGGGGAAATAGTCCTGAAGATRCCAGTTTCCACAGGTGCAGCAATAAACCTCGTTGTCATCAAAGACCAGCATTACATTAACAGAGAGGAGCACAAGTAAACAGACAACTGGGAAGATGGAAGCCTTTCATTCAAAATCCTTGAAAGATGGAGTGTCATCCTGATAGCTGATTTATTCAACATCTGAATCTAACAGATTAACTTGCTGTAACTTGGAAGCCACATGACAACTGATTCCCTCTGATTCTTGAAAAAATGAAATAATACTTCTCTTTTTTTCTCTACTAAATTGAATCAGTACCACCCAAGATATTGCAGGCAGATCATTTACTTACTGTTTATAGTAGCATTGATTTACTGATGCTCAGTTTTCACAAATTTAGGGTTTTCTCCTTGTCACATCTTTGGAGAGGCGCTGCCTGTTAAAAAGGCTGCAAACTACATATTTTCTCTCAGATTGTATGGTGAAATCTTGAATTACCTTGTTGCTGCTGTACTGATTGTTGTTCTAGTGATGAAAGGTACACAGGCAAAGAATGCAGCTCTTGGTGTTAGACCAGAGRTGGTAAGATAAAAGGCATTTTTGTCCTTTTCCCTTTGCATTTTGTCAGGAACAGAAGGAAGGCCAATGTGGGTTTAGTTACTAGAGAATGTTACTCAAAGAGCAGCTTCACATGCCAAAATGTATAAACATTCTCTGTGGGGGTCTGCAGTAATTCAAGAAATTAATACTGGTACTCATAAAATTGTTTGACACACAGGACACAAATTTAACCAGACCTTTCTTTCTCTTCACCCTGTGTTGTATGATAACTTGCTAAATTACATTCCAAAATTTTCATATTACTATGATATCCTTTTTGTACATCATGGTAAGTTTGGGACATGGAAGTTCCTAAATTTTCATAGGGATGATTYAGTATTYGTAGATATTGTTATAATTTGTTTTMAAAAACTTGAAGATGGCAAACAGTTTTTCTAACACCTTAGATAATAACCAAAACTATAAAGCAAGAGTAAAAAATGCACCCAAACATTGGAGGTAATTTTTTTGTATTTTAAAATTAATTTCTATTGCTTCTAAAATAGGAATTTTAGTAGGCAAGTCTGATGGGAAGGAACTTCAACAATGATTTTCCCCATGGTAATGGTCTATGAACTAGACTATTGATACCAAACATGTTTTATTTTCTGGTTCAGGGCCATATGACCCAAGTGATCCTCCCACATGACAGAAATAATCTTCAGTTTTGCTTATTACAGTTTTTACTGGTTTTGTTGTCTTTCTTAATTAAAAGTATTCAAAGTATTCAGCACCTGTGCTTTTAAAGCACAAACACTCATTCAAATAAGACAGTTTGACTAGAGATTTTTAATTATTTTAATGTTTACTGGCTGAAACAGATAAAAATGTAAATTTATCTGGCCTTGGATACAGGACGAATTGCTGTTATTAGGATAAATAAAGAAAGAGTTTGATACAAAAAGAAAATGAGTGTGTACCTCATCTCTGGGGTCCAGTAGTCTGAAAGTTACATCTAGCCTGATATAAGATGTATCTTATATTCTGGTTCAGGAAAATGGAAAAAATAAAGCAGCATCATGAAAAAAAAAAAAAGAGTTGAAAGTATAAATACCTTTTGTAGCATGTAAAATTCTGTTTCCTGWAACATAAATATGTACATTGCAGCTCAAACAGAGCTTAAAGCAGAAGCTGAAATATAGCTTGCTGTCTCATAGAGCTGAATGTTACCTTCTGATTATGTGAACTCATAGCTTTAAATAGAGAATTAAGGAAGAAATATATGGAAAACAAACAAATACAACTTTCTCTATCTGTTCCTCTAAAACRTGTTTGTTTGGGGTTTTTTTGTAATGTAATGTTCCTGTATACACCGAATATCAGGAATAAATTTTAGTTACTGTTACCAAATGGAAGAACGTGAGCAGAGAATTATGGGAGGAAAGTATAAAGAACAAATAGCATATATCTTTAAAATTAAAAAAAAGAACAAYGATTAAAAGTCTGAAACAATTGAACTGGAAGGGAATGAAAACTACATAAGCCCTTTGAAGGCTTTCTGTATACATCAAACATGCAAAAGACACCCTTAGACAATATTAATAGAGTAGCAGAAAATTAATCTGTTTATCTCTCTTCCCAAAAATACACCTCACAATTAATTTTTCTCCAGTTTGGGGTCAATATCCATTTATGTCTATTATTACTAGGTACCATTCCCCAAGTACTTAATTTATGYTTTCTTAGCCACCACTTCAGATTCAACTTGTAGATTGCAGGTGATATATATACTTCCCATAAGCCAGTATATAAATCTCAGTTAAATTAAAAAATGGTATGTGTGTGTATGACAAAGATAACAATGTTTTTTCCCCTAATTTTAGCTTCATATCCTTATCCAAACAGCAAATAAAGACAGGTGGGCTTTCTTTAATGTATAATTTCTGCAAAATATGTTCACCTATCAATTTACTCTGTGATGGACAAACTKGTCATTGGTTACTTACTGATTAATCCTTTGGAGAGAGCTACATCAGCCAGTTCCCTCAGGCCCCTGGGATGCAACTCATGGAGTTCCATTCACCTAGGTATATTCAGGTTCTTCAAACCTGACCTTCTCCCAGGATGGGCATGAGCTTCAGAGAGGTGGGAAGTGAGATTAACAGTAAAATTTGAGGCAAAAAAAAAAAAAGTGAATATCTCAGTCTTCTCTCTGTTGGTTGTCACCAGTTCTCCTGTCTTATTTTATTGCAGTGGTATGTTTTCTTTAACCTTACTTTTGTGGCAAACATACCTGTAAATCCTTTCTTATTCTTTGCAGCTCTTGCCAAATTAGGCTCCAAATGGGCCTTAGCTTTTCTAATGCCATTACTACATATCCAGATGACATCCCATAATCTCATATGTCATCCCATATACCATAATAAGGGTATATGTCTCTTATTCCTCACCTGTGTATTTCCTTCTAGTACTTCAGTTTACCCAGGAGATACTTACTAAGGCATGCTAGTCTTCTGCCTTCTTTACCTGATTTCTTACATGGGGAAATCAAGAAGTGTGCTCTAAAAAAAAAAAGTCCTTAAAGATGTGGCAGCTTTGTACAGATCCTTTTCCTGAAGGCAGTTTCCTAGGGGAWCCATGGACCCAAATACTGAAATCTAATCTAAACTGCTAATCGACTGAAAGTTTCCTTTCCTAAAATTCAGGATCCTGACTTAATTGGATTGATTGGTTACAAACATTTGATTGGTTACAAATGGAGAGCTCTAGGAATAAAGTGGGGAATGAATTATGGTAATAATTGTAAAGGCAGGCTCAAATGAATTTAGGGGAGAGGAGGAGAGACATAGATGAAAATTTGAGATCATCTCAGAGTGGCATATGAGAGTAAAGAACTTACAGTATTTTAGTATTTAGGAGCACGAGAACTTCAGAGATAAACTTGTGACAGCTTTTTCAGGTTGAAGCTGGTGAAAGAGGTCTGGTAGCTGTCTGTGGAACAAAGAACATAATAAACTTTCAGAGTATGAAAGAAAAAAAAATGTTTGTAGAAGGAAAGAACAGATAGAAACACAAGTGTTTGAAGTCTTTGTAGTGACTGGAAGTGTATGTCCTTGGAGCTTTGTGGTGTGTGTTGGTGCCCTAAATTTCTAGCTGTGCGTGTATAGAAAGCAAGCTCTTATTTTCTACTTCAGATGATCCAATAGCCTCTAGATTACAAGGAATAAATTTGTCACTGAGCACTGTGGTTTCTCAGGCTGTTAGTTGATTTGATTGAATGCACTAAACAGCATAAATCCTTACTGTAGAATGGCCCATTGTTGCATGTATTGTATGGCTAACAGGCTGACCTAAACTTCACTGAATGTCTTGCCATTTCTCATCAAGAATCTGTCAAAGAGGCAKTTGAATGATGGGCACACTGTAGCTGAGGGTTCAGTTTAGGATTSCTGTTGCTTTGACTGAACCACTGAGGAAAAAGTAGTTCTGGTGCTTCTTAAATATTGTAATTTTGTCTGTAAAACCACCTTTATCTGTGGCAAAGATAAGTGCTCTGACTGATATGTTCTGAAATGTTTTCTATACAAAAGACTAAAAAGACCAATTTCTTGTATTTTTCTGCTATAAAGAAAGAGATTTAAAGGAAAAAAAATAGCTTTTTCTGAAATTTGTTCTACTGTGGAATATTCATCTATATTACTACTTGTCACASTAGATGCTGACTTGGAAGAGATCAACAAAGATCATTGTGTCCTGCTCCTGCCCCTGCACAGGACCATCCCCAAGAGTCAACCATGTGCTTTTGTTAAGCTTTGGCATTTTCCAGAGCTTCTAGCTGAGCTAATTTGGAATAAAACCCCCAATATGATTTTCTAATTGACAGACAGCCACTTTAGAACTCTTAARATTCAGGAGAGACTGCCTCTGCAGATAGGATGATGAAAAAGAATGGTGTTGGCCCACAGAAGCTCCTGACAATATGTAAAATTGATAAAAARGAGCAATAAAAAAGGAGGCAGACTCTTCTCAGGGGTATCCAGTGACAGGAAAATATGCAGTGGGCAGAAGGCAAACTACATGAAATTCCACATGAAGATTAAAAAATGCTTCTTTTTTGTGATATGAGGGTGGTCAAGTGCTGGAATAGATTTCCCAGAGAGGCTGTGGATTCTCCATCTTTTAGGTACCCAAAACCAGGCTGGACACAGACCTGAGAAAATTCTAGTTGTACTGATTTTGAGCAGGGGAGTCTAGATRAACCTCAGAAACTTTTTTCCAAAATCAACAATTCAGGTATTCTTCAAACTCTTCCCTGTTTTTTAATTCCTTAACACCTTTAATGTAGGATATAAGACAGGTGACACCTATATTTCACTGGAATATGAGAAGTAGAAAGGGGATTTTCMAGCAGCTAAGAGTCAAATTTAATACTTAACTCACCATATGGAGACAGAGGAACTTATTACTTTAATACTRCTTCTCTGGATACAATTCATGACTATACTTTGCAATTTTTAATTCTGACTTTAATGTTAATACAGGTGGTAAAATATAAAACCATAAATATAATTGGTGTATTTTCATTGCCCCCTCCTTTTGGTTGTTTTTATATAGAAAGCTTTTCAATTTATAGAGAGATGTATGGAAAGTAAAGAGATAATACTTATGGAATCTGATTCATATGTATTGGAGGAATTCTACACATGTCACAATCTAAGCAGTTAATAGGGMTTATTAAAATTAATATTTTACACAAAAGAGTCATGATTTGGTTTTCTAATATCTATAGGTGTATTTGGATTTGATTATTGGAAAGAAAAATACTGATGTTGGCAAGTTGGTAAAAAAATAGAAAGGAATTCAGCTTTGACTATCTTTATATGGACTCTTAAAAGCATATATCAGCCTTTTTCTCCCCCTGAGAATTCTAGAAATCATCTTGGTTTTTGTAATGAAGTGAAAAAAAATTAGTCATTTTKAAAAAGTGTTTGGATTTATGCCTTTTGATCAGTTAGTTTCCAAGAATAATAGCTATATTAGCTTAATTTATAATTCACTTTTAATAGTCCTAACACCTCCTTACCTTTTTTAAATAACAGTTCTCATTAACACAAAATTTTGTCTTGATTCTTAAAACTGGGCCTCAGGATAGATGCTTCTATGTATTTTATTTTTTTCACATTTAATGAGGCTTCTAGTAACTGTTTTTAATAATGCAGAAAGGAGTACAGAAACCTCTGTTATTAATTGTCTCCTTTGCATTAATATTGACTGTTGCACCTCATCTGGGAGCTGGCATGAAGCCAGGGTAGGACTGGCTAGTTGCACAGTGTAGATAGCTGCTGTGTTTCAGTGACCTAGTGTTCCCTGTAGTCATACAGWACAGTTTGGATAACTCAAAGGCAGTTATGAAACTCATTAGGGGAAAAAAGGGAATGAAATGTGTTTAATGTTTGCTCCTCTGTCACCTCAGTTATGTCCATAAAGCTGGACCAGGTCAGAACTGAACCGTGTTCTCCTAATATAAAGTGAAAGGCTCTCCACTTAATGAGCTTTTTAAGCTAAAAATGGAGCATAGCCAAGTGCTACATACCAATTTGTAGTACTGCATCACTAGTAATTTATTCACAACCTCATAAAAGAAGTCAACAAAAAAAAGAGCAGCTGCAAAACAATTAACATCTGTTGGGTCACTGTTCTCCTATGTTCACTATGAGACATTTGGAGATGCTTAATTTATAAGAGTCTGATGCTTTTATATATTGACTACTGAAGAGAAAATTCAGTAAAGCASTAATTGGGCATGCAGTGTTATTCAGTGGATGTTGCTACTAGATAATAAATGCATTCTGCCATGTGTATCAAAAGCTGGTATGTTTGTTATGCATAAGCAGAGAATAAAAAGAAATGGTTTTAACCATATTTCCACAAGTATGTTTTAAGTATTTTAAATTATGAGTTCTGAAATGTGATTTTTCTCAGTTACTTTAAGAATGTCTGAATAATTTTGATAGCAATAGGTATTAGTCTTTAACATGAGAAAAATACAGTAACCTGTTTTTTAAATCCTTAGTGCTAAAATACTCAGGCCTTTAAAAGTATAAATAAAATTCCTTTGTAATATCCATTTCTTTTTATGWGACATGGTGATTGTATCCCACAACTAAATAACATAGAACACAAAAAAATCTGAAAGAAAAGACTGGGGTTTTTTAAGGGGTGAAATTTGCCTTTCATGTGGCAAGAAATACCTGTGCCTTACAGAACAGAACTACACAACAGATTCTCCATTAAACGACCTGTTATTTAAGAATAATTTTTCTTATCAAATTATAATGATGAAGATATATTTGAATGATTTAATACCTGAAATCAATATTGATCAAMGTAGACAAGAGCTGGAATAGTTCATCTTTCATATCGTATCTTGTCCTGCCAAATATCTGCAAAAATAAAATTAAATACAATTTTATTTATAGTGAAAGGAACAGTAACAAGAATGTATGACTTTTAAAGTACATAGAGGCCTCTTTTATTGCAGCTAGTGARGAAATTTGGCTCTGCAAGCTTTGAAACATTAGCAAATTGTTTCCTTTGAATTTACAGAACCACATATTATGTATATCGTGAATAACAAAAGACATTTATCTAATTCATGTAGATAGGTTCCTTACATTCAGATGTAATTTAGGTTTTGGTCAAAGTTTTTTCTCCTGTATTATCATTACCAGATCTTCACAAAAGSATTCAAAAAAGAGAAAGAATACAATGAAATTAGGATCCCTCATGATTCCTACTTTCTTAAATGTACTTGATATGCTACCTGATGCATTTCACCCCAAACAYTGGAGTACTTACTAGTTTCATACATGTGAAAAGATGTCCTTCTAATCCTAAACATTTAGAAAATTTACTTTTCATGTTTGATAATTTGTGTTCTTGTTTCATCTTAAAAAWGGTCTAAACATGATTCTATCTGCATTTCCTAAACCAGATGGTTCTCCAAGTGATACTGTGACTTAGAATAAGTCCTTTTGCTTTTGTTTATTTATCCTGAGATAAATTCTGGGATAACAACMTGAATATAGCTTTTATTCATAATGCATTCTGGTACTATTGCCAGGAAAAGAAAAATTAGTCGCAGAAATGTATTATTGATATTGTTTTAATTTTTTTGTTACTTTTAAAATAGAAAGGGTTGGAAGTGATTGGGCCAAGCTGTTAATTTTTATTCTGCCATGTCAATGCTCTTTTTCTTTTTWTTTTTCACCCCTGCAGATGCACATGTACAGCAGGGTGGACAGGGCCAGACTGCAGTGAAGATATAAATGAATGTGAATCTGAACCATGCTTGAATGGAGCCACCTGTTTTGAATCTGTGAAGCCGGGGCAGTTTGTATGCATTTGTCCTCCATTTTATACTGGTGAATTCTGCCACCAGCGCTTCAGTCCCTGTGAACTGCCTTACAATCCATGTATAAACAATTCCACCTGCTTGGCACAAGTAGATGGAAATCCAATGTGCATTTGCAAAACAGGTGAGAACTGAAATAGTTAATTTCTTCCATTTTCTGTTGTGCTCTGGATAATTGCAAATATATATTGAATTTGTCATTATCTTTATTGTAAGTGGAAAAGAATATGTTTCAAAGAACCTAAAACCATTATGAATTGCAGCAGGTTTATCAGTTGTGTTAAAAGACTGGAAAGATAGCTGTCAGTTTACTTTTTATTAATTTCTTATTTTAAAATACTTATTAAATCTATGATGGCTTAGATTCAGCACTCTRAATCAGTATTTCTCAGTCAATTGTTACAATGACATAGAATGAGACATGCACCTGACCAGCAAAGACAAACTAAATTGACAAAACAGACAGGCAGATTTAGAAAGAATGTATGCAAATTGGTGAAAGCACAAAAATTGGAGCAAGTTGAAAAATTCTTTTCCTGATGAGCTATCAGGAAGGCCTGGCACATCAGGGGAGTAATCTTATCTTGCTTAATGGATATAGTGGGTTTCTCCCTGTGTGCACAAGGAACCAAATGACAGCAGGTGCTGACAGCTTCCCTGGGCCATGGCTTAGAAGACACAATCTCACCCTCAATGTACAAGAACTGCCAAGGTAGAACAGAGCAACAGTTTGTCTGTGSAGAACATCACTATACACTTCCGTGTAGGAATTGAAGAACACATTAACTAATTAACAACTATACTGGAAAGTTAGAAAATTTAAGTAGCGGGGGAGTACATGTACTGAAACTGGAATTGGAGGAGGATTTTGAAGTCTTCACTGTTATGCCTATAAAGGTAGGGGTCTCTTATGGACAAAGGCTAGCAGATAATTGCAGTGTTACATAACAATACTATTATTTGTCATTTATTAAGATACAAAGATATGGATATAATATCTAGGAATGAGGAGCATATAATACCTTGGGGTTTTTATTATTAAGGTAAATGTTACTGCAAACWGCTGAGGAAAAAACCCAAAGATCATTGGGGAGGTAAGCAAGTTGCTTAGTGAAGCATCTTTAAGAAAAGTTGTTTTTCAAAAACATAAGTAGATTTCTCCAAAACACTTGACTTAGTAGTAAATGGCATGTGGATTAAACTTGCCAGTAGCTAACAGTCCAGTCATTAGAAAAGTTGAGTCTGGTGTAACAGGAATCACAAAATGTAGCAGTGCTTACCAAATTTTAACAACTATCTGAGAACACCATATAGTAGAACACCATATCTGAGATGGGTACAACAAGACCATAAATTATACCACTGACAGTGGTACATATTTAGAAGAAAARAGAGAATRTRCATTGGCTAGGTCAGAGAAGATAAAAGCTGATAGAACATTAATTGGGCAGAATCTAAGTTGATGTAAGATGTTAGTTTAGGACAGAATTACCATAGCAAATTGTTGGGAAGGTGATAAAGTCAAGATTAGTTGTTGTATAAAACAAAGTTGCATCTTTGTTGCCGTATGTACATTRGGGAACTATAGCTGTCTGATTTTGCTATAAAGAGTTCTAAAATTCTATAAATACTGTTAATGTCAAACTTCCTCTTGAGCTGTTTGCCCYAGATACAGAGGTTTTCTTCCTTCAAAAAGATAGTTTATAATATTTGTGTAACAAAACTGGGCTCTCATATCATAGATCATATAACAGTGTKAGACCATGACTTCTGGTCAAATTGTCCACAGAAGCAGGCTAAACAGTTTAAAAAGTTATGATCTCTACAACTGCACAATGGTATATTCAAGATTGCAAAAATGTTGTAGGGCAGGCCATTATTGCAAAAGCTTAGGAATCACTGCTGTAGAACAAGTTTCCCAAGAGGTGTACAGAAAAACCCTCTTAAATACTTTGCTGGTAATTGATAAGCAAGGGTTTGATCAAGACAATTGGGAGGACAYATGGGTTTGAGCTGTTAATCATATAGGTGGCACTGAATCTCCTTGAATAACACAGCTAAATGCAAAGAAAACAGGAGGAATGGAAAACTTAGGGCAAATAGCAGAATTTTTATTGCTTAAKGTATCAACATGTCTTTCCAGTATTACAGAACTCCATTCTTAGAATTAATCTTAATAATAGAACTGAAAATTTAGTGTAACAGAAAAGCAAGGCAGGAGATGTAAGCAAGACTATGTAATTTAAATAATGTTGAAATATTTGTAGCTAAGTCTTGGCCACTATTCATAAATTCCCCAAAAGATCTACATGAGAAAGATCCAAAGAGCAATTCAACTGCATATATAAGTAAAATAGAGGGTAAGTAAAAAAGAGTCTAGGCATTAGACCATGCTCTTCTAGATAATGGCAAGCATAAAACTGTTAGTGTTTTAGAGGCAACCCAAAARAGAGATAGGACATTTTGGTAAAAATAGTGATGCTTTCTAAGAATTGTGTTCCAAGAAAAAAWAAATACTGAAAAAATGTGTTCAGAATCAAGGAAAACTATGAGAGGGCATACAACCACTGAGTGCAAGATCAACTCTCTGCTGGAACTGATGAACAAGTTTAATTAATGATGAAATGGGAGATAAGAGATAACAGTTTTAAGGAAGTGTGAAACCTGTGTAATTATAGGCACATAAATATTGCAGAGAATACCAAGATAMAAAAATAATTTGCAACCATAAACTACAGGCCAGAAAATATCTAGTGTTTTCTAATAAGACTTTTTTTAACTGCTATTTATTCTTTTATGAGAACTATTATTAGTTATTGGTATAGTAGCTATATAGTAGCAAGGCAAGCTAGTAAGAAAGGCAAAGTTGTTGCTGACACAAAGAGAGGAAGAGAAGGCCAAGATCGCTGAATTAAAGTGGTTCCTAGAATTCCTGCTTCTTAGAAGGTAGAAACTAATCTCTCTTTAAAATTAGATGTAGAAAATCCTTCATTAGTCCAAGTAATACRGACAGGATAACCTCAGGATGTTCATGCAGCCTCCTTATTACAATGGAAATAATTTTCCATAAACATGTTATATTGTGATACAAAAATTATCAGGAAATGCTACATATTATACACTAAGTATTGCATACATATAGACAGAGTTCATCTCAAAGCTTTACCTACTCTTTTCAGAAATATGGATTATTTGGCCAGCATTTGTGTTAACTCAGTAACATCTTAATGAGTTATGGTAGAAGGGAGATTGGACCAATACAATAATGTATGTATTATTGAAAGAAGTAAACTGGAAATGTCTGGRTTGTGGATGTCCAGAGTATTACATTAAGGAAGTATTATTTTCTGATGTACTTAATTTCACACAAAAGCAGACCTATAAAGTGAAATGGCTAATGCTGTAGAAATGTTTATGTCACTGTGCCGACTATTTAGGCAGCTTAGGGAAATCTTTCAGGTGGTAGGCAGGCTGAATTCTTGACCAGTTGCCTCTTGAGGTTTTGCTGTAAAGTTGTGGGGTTTTGGGTTTGGGGGTTTTTTTTAGTGTTTTTTTTTTTTATTTCATTGCTTTTGGAAACACAGTTTTAGAGAAGAGTAAAAAAAATAGGGAGTAGCAACATATGTCATTACAGCACACAAGTACATAAAAGCTTTGTGCTTTGTCATCTTATTTATGCTCATTGCAGCTTTAAAGATATAAAGGTAGAAACTGAGAAGTTGAAAAACTGGTTTATGCATGGGGCTTAAGGTTAAAGCCATCAGTTTTAGGGTGTAGTGAAATTATGTGTATTGTTCCAGGGAAATCTATAAAAAGGACTCATCTCTAAGGATAAACAATAGCAACAGTTTTTACTGGAATTATGCATTCTATTTTTTCTTTGTCCTTTCTAAAAGCAATACATTCTTRATGCTTCAAGGTAATTTTTGAAGTCCTTGTTTTAAACAGATTTTYCCTGGACTTTTTCACCTCTTTTATCTGTCTCCTGCCAATAGCTTTCCCATGATACCTACTCTTTGTTCTAGATGCTAGTGATCATTTTTATTTGGTCTATAGCATCTTATAGCTAGAAATTTGAACCGAGGCAAAATATTTTTCAGCCAATGCCTGAAACAAGGCTAAGTGAAAATTATCATAATGTACAAAATTTATAATACCAAGCAGAAATAATAAACAGATTATGAAAAACAAGTTGTTTAAGTTGGAGTTTGCCGTTGTCAAATTTCTSAGTCCTTCAGTGCCAGTTTCTTTTTCAGATATATGCATACATAATTTACAGAGGGAAATAGCCTTTTTACAGTGCCTAATATTTTACACACCTCTGATTTTGATTCATGTGCTTACTTATGTTATGCTGAACAACCTAAGTACCTGAACTAATGATTATGGGACTGCTATTATATCTCGGCTGTTTGCAAACATTGGTTCATAAATAGTTCATGGTAAGGAGAGAAACATCTATGATACTGTTCTGGTGAGCAAAACAGAGAGATTAGGGTAAAAGAATCCCATTAGAATCCTGTTACCTGCAGAGGTCAATTCTGTAATGTTTCTCTGCAATGGAATAAGGAGATGGAAGTGACCRTAACTGTGACAGCAGATATTTAGCTTCTATATTCTGCATATTCCATCACTTCGCAACTCCCAGAAGCTCCATAGACAGAGTTGACTAATGCAGGATTTCCTATATTTCAGAGAAACAGAAGTAAAACCAGCATCTSTCTCATCTTAAGTAACAGCTTTCCAGATGTTCCTAGACCTCATATCATTAAAGTAACTTTCATGCCACCTGAACAATTAAAAATAGAGAGAAATAAGATTTTATTTTGTAACACTCTAATAAGGAACTGTAATAACTTTCAGTTTTTTTTCATCTCTGTTAATTTCTGAAAGTCTTGAATATATTATGTTACTACAAAAATTAACCTTACTGAGATACTTCCTCAAATATATCTATGTATATTCAATACATTCACAAATGTTTTAAACTAATTGCAATAGCATTATAAAGCTAAAATATATCTATATCTGTGAGTTATTTATAACGTTACATTGGAGTATCTTCAGTGCGTCCTTTTCAGTAAAGTTCCATTTTCCCTGCCCATTGACAGCCTTCCACTCAGTAATCCAATTTAGTTTTAGAAATTTCWAACATCACAAATAAAAGAGAAATTCCAGATGAGGAAGTTGACTACAAATAGTCCTATGAGTCCTAGTGTCTTACATTCACTAATGCCCTCCAATTTCTTAATTAAACCAGAGTTAGAGAGACATGTTGTCAACTTTTCTGCTCTTACTCAGTGGGACTGAATGGCATGTATCAAACACCTACTGAATATTTTGTGTGTCAATGACTTCTGCCTACTCACACAATCAGGCCTAGCACTTAATTTGGTCTGTGGTGTACTAGTTTATAGTTCTTTTATCTTTCCTTTTTCCTTAATCAAAGTACAGGCAGGAATAGATGAAGGTTCAGCAGCATTAAGATGCAGATTACATGTGCCACTGATAAGAAAAGAATTTGGATGGTTCGCTCTGGTTCTGGCTCATTTGCACATAATAAACTAAACCATTCAGAATACAGTTTTTTCTGTGCTGAGGGATATATTTCAAAACAGAACACTGAGACAGAATTTTTCTTGCTATTATAACCATTCTTTTACAGTTTTTTGGGRGAGATTGGTCAGATTTTTTTCTGTTTTGTTTTGGACTTTTTTTGTTTTGATTTGGTTTTGGTTTTGTTGTTGGGTTTTAATTTTGTGAAACAAAAAAAAGTAGAAAATAAATGAGGGTATCCTTTCATGCTCATGAAATTTCTGAAAAAAATAACATCATAACAGCATAAATAACTATAATTGAAAGGCTAGTTTGAGAAATGTTCCAGGCTTTATTTTCYCAGCTTTATAGTAACATTGCTGTGAAACCTTCAGCAAATATTAAGAGCACATTTCAGCCAGGCCCAAAAGTTATTGAACAGAAATAATCCTGATAAGAAGAAAATACCAACTGCTTTCATGTGGGCTCATGTTTAGATCATATATTGCAGTACCAGCAGACATTTCTTTCTATGGCTTTCTTTGGAACTCTGACCAAGACACTTATTTCTTCCAGTCAAGATTTTCTCTAGATAAAAATAAGCCATACTATTCTAACAGTGGTCTTTCATTATTTCCTTACCTTCATTAGGTACTTTGAAAACCACAAATACAAAACATAACCAAAAGGTATTATTCTTATTTGGGTATCTAAAACAGTCAAGTTGACAATTTTTGCTTATTGTTTTAATAAAGAATCCRGCAGAACCTTTGCCATATTTATAGCAATAAATACTAAATTTCAAGAGCTAAATTTAATATTGTTTCAATTTAATTTTTCTATATCAGTCCTGTTTAAAATCACTTGGGTGAACTCTATGGTCTTTAGGCAACCTGTGGTCAGCACTCACACATGTCATRCAATGCAAATAGTTTGCTCATTGCAATGGTTTCATTTCTCCATCAATTGAAAACAAATATATTGAATTTGKGCAAAATTCAACTGAGTAGCTATAGTTTCTCCACAATATGTATAGAATTTTACCACAAGTATGCATTTAGGAGAACACCTATTTATTCAAATGCTATAAGATGCAGTATGCTGTCTAAGAGCAAAAATAGGGTTCATGCATCACTGAAAAGTATCTTATTTCATTTTAGTACATATTCTGGGACACTCACACAGGCTACTATAATGTATTATGCAAGTGATGTACTGTGCAGATAAGACCTTAACCACATTTTGTCTTCATTTAAATATAAAACCAGTTGGGTTTTTTTCTCAGCTACTGACTGCTTTGAATAAATATGGTCCTCTAACTTCCACTACTCTCTAATATATTAATTACTGAATTAGYTTTTAGTTTCTGATTTTGTCCCACACTCTCCAAGAAAGCTTTTCTGTCCTTTAAAATGGCTTGCATTTCCCCATATTTATCCAGATGCTCCACCCAAATCTGTTCTCTCTGGTTCATTAAAGTATGTTGAGACTTCATATACTGTCTGGAAATCAATGAGCTGAAGCTAAGGAACAAAAATAGTTGTAGAAAGTTCTTTCAGGGTTACTTCTACTTGTAGTTCTGATCTTAGGGTCAGTGAGCAGTTAGGGCTGGCTCCTTCAGAAGCATCAGCCAGCCACAAGTCTGCCAGTATGTGAATGTGGCACGGCAGGGCAGTACCAATGGCTGTGTCCAGGAACAGCAGAGGGGGCCAGTCAAGGGACAGGGAATGGGGCAGACCCAAGGTTAAGCCAGGGAGCCTGTCTATAAGCCAAAGTCAGCATACTACACAGCTAGGCATTGGCCATGGCTGCAGCACAGCTCAGTCAGATACCAAGGACAAAGAGCTGAAGMTTAAATGTCCTAAAGAGAAGAGGTAGCCATTGCTGATGCTTCTCTCAGGCTTTTCTTAAACAGCTTTGAGTGCCGCTGAGGTTTCCCAGGCCAGCMACTTTCATTGTCTGAATTAGTCCTGGGCTCAGATAGCCAAATGCCCATGAGAATCTGTGACCTTTTAATTCACATGAAGTAGTTGAGTTCATTCGTTCACTGTTAATGAAATCTGTGTTTCAGGATTTGAGGGCACTTACTGCGAAGTTAACAGTGATGAGTGCATCTCCCATCCATGCCAGAATGGAGGTCTCTGTGTGGATGGGGTCAACCACTACAGGTCAGGAAAATTACTTGAATGACAGATATTATACATGGCTTTTTATCATCTAGCTTTTCCTTTTGTACTCTGAATGTCTAATGTTTGCTGACCTTCAGTGAAGGGRAGGGCAAGGTTTGTAATGTGTTTGACAGTTACATTATAGTCTAAATCTTCTTGTGTGCAAAAAATAATACCTATACACCGTAAGTGTGACCCCAATAATTTATTGTAGAACTAATTAAAATCACAAGGATCCAATTTAAAAAACAGAGTTGTTGTTAGTCCACTTACAGTAGTACAAACAATYTAAGTTGAAATCAATAGAAAAACTTAATGAAGAATATAGTTATAGCTGTTWTATAAGAAATCTTGCAATTATGTCTCTTTGATTACCCTTAAAATGTCTGTGTATCCTGCGATCCATGATCTTGTTCTTCTTCGAGAACTGGCAGTCTTATTGCAGGTCACTGGCATCTGGAAGTCTTTGTCAGGAGAACTATGATGTTCACAGWGGGTTTTTTCTCATCTTTAGTCCCAAGCCTTCTTGGAGCCTCTCACTTACCAGCACCCCCAAGTCCTTCTCAGCRGGACTATTCTCAATCTGTTCATCCCCCAGCCTATGTTGATATCAGCATTGCTTTGACCAGCTGCAGCACCTTGCACTTGGTCTCATTAAATCTCATGTAATTCCTAAGGGCCCTCCTCTCAAGGTTGTCTTCATCCCTCTGGATGTCATCCCATCCTTCAGGAATGGAACACAAAAGGCTATTATTTGCAACACCGTGGTCATCTCAGTGTCTCAAACCCTCACTATAGATTCACTATTCCAGAGCTGAAGATATAGCMTGAGAGGCATCAGTCAGCTGGCTGCAGGGCAGGTGTCAAAACAAGAGAAAAGCAGCTCAGGCCAAGGCAAGTTCTAAGTAAGCCCTTGCACAGCGGGGTCAGCACAAAGCCTGTGGCCTTCAGCTAATGATAACCAAGGACTTCAAACAATCTACTTGTTGATGCTTGTTAAAAGTACTGCCTTTTGCAATTACCAGTAAAAAGAAAACATTATTTTGGTACCATTTAATTAATACCTCTCAACATCTGCCATATTTTTCCTGATTTTTTTAATTCCCTAAAAATTAATGTAGTGATATCCTTTTTGCTAGGTGCTCCTGCCAACATGGCTTTACTGGGACCCTATGTGAAGTGGAGATTAATGAGTGCTTATCAAGACCGTGCAAGAACAATGGAACTTGCCTGGATCTCATAAACAGGTTAGTCAMTACTAAATGACAAGTTTCCCTGATTTCCTTATGTTAGTTATGGGTTTGGATGGAACCTTCACAAAACAAGTTAAAATGGACTAAGCAAATGCTACTGGCTCAGGTTTTTGATTCCTATGTGACCTTAAAGAAAGATAGAAGGGAAAATGTCTTCTGAACAACTTGTCCTTTTCCTCCTTACTTTTATTTTTTTTTGTTTTTAATTTGGACAAAGACTGAAATAGAAGAAAATTGATCTTGTTAGATTGGTACACACCCAGTGTTTGTTCAACAGCACTTCACAAGTTATTCAGAGACTTGTGCCAGGAGATCATTAGCCYTTAAGTAATTTCTTATATCTTCAGTTAAAATAACTGTGCCAAATTGTTCTATTAATTTAACAAAAAGTGAATCACCCTCTTTGCTTCAGAAACATGGAAATGAGAAAACTCTGTTAATTATTTTAATATGGATGAGGATTAGGGACACCTGTTTGACATCAGGAGATTCATATGGCTTTAAAGTGCTGCAATCGATCCCATTGTTACTTCCATTGACATACCTGATTTTTCCTTTTCTAAAGATTCATTTGTAACTGTGCACCTGGATACTATGGGTCTWTGTGTGAGATGGACGTAAATGAGTGTGAAACTTTGCCTTGTTTACATGGAGGAAGCTGCATCAACAGGCTTGGAGGCTATCRGTGTCTCTGTCTACCTGGATTTACAGGTATGATCTACTCTTTCAGCCAAGAAGCTTATTTCACAGGTTTTGCATGGTTTTAATATTAYAGCAAGAAAAAAATTAATCTCCCTATTGGAGGATAAATCAAATACTAACTTAAAAATAGTTTTATCTAATTCTCCTGAAGTAGCTCAAGATTATTGATATTAAGACTTGAATTATAATTTCTTTAATCACCCATACATTCAGTTGAAATGAGTTATTGTATAGTATAAAGAAAATTAATGTGTATTCTTTTTAATTCAGCCAGGAGAAAACTAWTACCATAGATACAGAGTAAATTTTGCGAGCAAGAATATGCTACCTTGTCATTTGAATTTGTACAGAAACATAGAAACACCTTTTGACCCGTTTGATTGACACCATTGCCTTTAGTGCTAATCTTTACATTTTTACAGTCATGAAAAAATATTTAAYGGGTAGAGATGCAGTAAAATGTCCCTAAAATGATGTTGACTTTTATTTAAATGTTCAGTGTGCTGCTGAGCTAGTTCATACACAGTGTTTTGATAGATCCATCTTAAGCAACATGAAAACACATGGGATCATATGACTGCAGAAATATTTACAGTTGTCACCTCAAATGGAATAATTTCTGCATTTTTTTCTGCATAAAATGGTTTTTCCTATCTGTCCCAGCCTGTGATGAATGCCACATAAAGTRCAAGATAAAAAAGGATGCAATTTGCATCCACTGAACTGAGAGGAATGTAATTCTCCACAGAACAAAGAACAAGTACAGTTATGGGAATTTCTATATAGCTGTATATCCTTCTTCCATTCACCACAAATCTAAGTCCACATATCACTTGTGCACTGTTCAAAATTATCCTTGATATTTCAGCAAAAAATGAAAAAATCTATATATTTTTCCTGCCTAAATCTTTTAAAGCCTCCCCCTGCAATATTTTCTTCGGATGGTCTGTGTTCTAAGTAGTACTTCTTGGGTGTCACAGAAACTTCTGTTAACTAGGCAGTGGTGCTGCAAATGTAATTTCTAATAAATGTTGAAACAGTTGTATTAAACTTTATGTACATGTTTCTGTAAGAATTCCCTGTTATATTTATAAAAGACAAGACATCTGCACATGAACACTTAGATTCTAATTTGAAAAGGAACAAACAATCCACAGGTGTGCTTTTCTTTTGATTTTTCATTATTGACAAAGCAGTTTGACTTTAGTGTTTCCCTAACATATTTAGCCAAAAAGGATAAGGTGTTGGGTTTTGTTCTGGGTTTTTTTGTGATTCTTTTTTCCAATTAGCTGTAATTTAGGAAGAACTTTTCTTTCAAAGACCAGGCTCCTTTAAAGACAGATGACAGCATGAATTGTTTCCAATGATCAGTTAAATTGAAGAAATTGTTTTAATATACTGAGAATTTYARTCATCAACTATTAAAATATTATACRCTTATAAATAAATGGAAAYKGGAAACAAATTAAAATAAATTGAATTTTTTTKGCCAAATTATGTTAAAATATTTTATTTTGTTTATTAAATCTTATTTWAAAATTACTAACTTTTATTAGATGCTCCRAATGTTTTTCCTGGTCATCATGTARTTTACTGTCTTAGAGAAKCCWGTCTTTAGACACYGATCTCTGCTCTGTTGCCTCTAAAATTTTGACATATAATGTATCTTTTATTTTAAATTCTTAAATAATTTAAGTTTAAAATAGAATTTTAATTTCTCAATTGATTTATCTTATTTTGGATTTATTTTACATTGTTCATAAGTTTATTTCATTTTAGATAGATCTTAACAAAAAATACTTAAGAAATAATTTGTAAACCATTAAAATATAGTTTGTTATCCACACTGCTAATATAAAATCTAATGCTTTGCATATCACWTAGACTCTTAAAAAAGATGATCACCTTTCAGAGTAAAAATGCACAGGTGTATTCTGACATGATTTCACTGGCAGCAACAATGATCTTCCTAAGATCTAAATATCATTAATGCACCCTGATTAAAAGCTTTACAACAGATACTTTGGAGAATAAAACTTTGGTGATCTGGGAATGTAAGAAACTGTTTATTTCCTAGAGCAAAATAAGAAGTAAAGTGATTTCATAAAGCAGTTCTGAAAGTCCAAAGYAGAATAGCTCTTTACTCAGATCATAGCTATTACTGCTTGTTGCTTGTAGGTTGGTGGTACCAGAGCGTTAGATATAAAAACACAAAATGGAAGATGCCTTSTGAGTCACTGAATCTAAAATCTGTTTTGTCTAGACAGCTATTTGTAGGCTGGAGTAATGAATGTTAGTGCTTATAACAATAACTGCTGAATTTATACTTCAAATCTAAAGAAACTAACAACTAAACCTTTTGTTTTGTAATGAGACTTAACGTGCATGGAGGATAGATATTTTGAGTAAGAAAACACTGTGCTTCCATAGTCGTCTTTACACTAAAATAGCCTTTGAAATATGTCTTACTCAGGGACTGCTTTTCTCCACATGATTTCAGAATGCTTTGATTTTGTAAATGTTACTATAAATACAGGAAATTTGTTGATAAAGGACTCCRAAGAGTATGTAACAATTATTTTGGCTTGATAGGTTACCAGGGTTCTTTGTGAGGGAATCTGAAGATACACTTTAAACAAGTGGAACTTTCATGACTGTTAGTGGRATTATAAATGTAATGGAATTTAACCAGCAAATTAAAACTAGAAGCAAAATGTAATCTAGGAGTACAGATATATCTTCATTGATGCAAAGCTGTCTGACGCATTCTGAATGTGCACTCCTATAAAATTAGAAAAAATATATATCTCAATATTTCACTGAGTTTGGTATTAAAAAAATAACAAAAACACTGATATTAATTTCACTTCAAATGCTCAGTATAAYGTGTATTTAAACACAATGTGTTGCAATCTCTTGCCCTGATAGTCCCTTTAATGRCTGAGGTGTTAATCTGTTCTTCTAAATCTTGCCATCTGAATACTCTTACATCAAAATATAACCCAGATGATTCGTACATGCTTCAAATGAAATAATTTTCATGTTAATGAAAAATTTATTTTTTATTCAAGTATAAACCAWAAGTGTCTGGGTCACCAACTCTACTGTAAAGTGGATTTAATAAGAATACAAGTTTTTGACTGTAGAACTTTGTTAATTTTTAATTGCYTAATTTGAAAATATTCTAGGATTACCAAATTGCGACTGTCTTCATTGAAAGACTTGATCTTTCCTTAGACTTTGCTTTCTGGTTTTCTTTATTTGAGGCTAAGAAAACAATTTTAAGATCTCTTTGAGAGACTAAAGTGTTTGGTTTTTCTTTAAATGCATTGGGTTGACCATGTCCTGCTGCCAGCTGATCATCCAGCTGTTCTTTCAGTCCCTTTCATCAACAGAATAAGAAAAGAAAGTAAAGATGAAAAAATTAATGGGTCAGCAACATAGAAAGTAACAGTGAGTGCACTCTCAGTAAGTTTGCCAATGACACCAAGCTGCGTGGCTCAGCTGATTTCCTTGGAGGGAAGGAATGCCATCCAGAGGGCCCTTGCCACACTRGAGAGATGGACCTGTGGGAACCTCATGAAGGCCAAGTGCAAGGTCTTGCATGTGGGTCTGAACAATCCCAAACTGGAACTGTTGTTTGACAATGAAGTCAGGTCAGCATGGCACTTGCAGCCCAGAAAGCCACCCACATTGTGGACTGCAGCAAAAATAATGTGGCCAGCAGGTTGAGGGAGGTGATTTTCCCTCTCTGCTTTGCTCCTGTGAACCCCCACCTGTGTCTAGCTCAGGTGTCCCAGCAWAAGAACAACACACACCTTTTGGAATAAGTCCAGAGGAGGGTCACAAAAAATGGTGAGAGGATTGGGACACCTCTTCTGTGGAGACAGGCCAAAAAGTTTGGGGCTGCTARGCCTGGAGAAGAGAAGGCACCAGGGACACCTTATAGCAGCCTTCAAGTGTGTACAGGGGTGCTGTGAGAAAGCTCCAGAGGGACTGTTTAAATGTCACATAATGCCTGAAGAAGGGGGAATGGTTATGAGCTAAAAGAGGGAACTGTGTCGTTCATGAGGCAATCCCTGGTCTCTCCTCACAGAATATGTCTTGCAGCTCCTCCATCAACACTTTCTGACCTTCAGTCATTATTAAAAATAAGATTTCAGTGGCTAAAATAGAATGTGTGTTAAAATGAGCTATACGAATTCAAAATTCTCATTCAAATGGTCAATTACTGGCTATCATCCAAAAGATGCCAAAAAATGACTAAGTACCATGAAGTCACTGATTTCAGTAATTTCTGCAGAGCAGTAATTATTTCTTAGCTTTAAATAGTTATTCTGCTAAGCACAGATCTCTCTTTCTTATCTTCCCTATGAGATGAGTACAAAATGACATTTGGAAGTGACTAAGTGTGTACTTAAGTTATATGTTAAATGAAGTCAAAATCTTGGCTTAAATAACTCAGCTTGTATTTTATCTTTTACATCAGTTTTGAGGCCCAGTCTTCCTTATCATCAGCCTCAGACCCTGCTGTTCATCTTATCTATGTGACAATGGAAACTGCTCCACTTTTCATACAAWAGGTTCACCCAACATAAAAGTCCCACAAAATCTCATCAGTTAAAAGGGAGAGATGTTTACTTTGTCTTGTTGACCTTCCCAGCTGCTTTTACAGCTTTGTACTGCCAGTCAGCTCTGGTAGTGATTGCATCTGCACTCCTCAAGCCTTGTGGCATGTCTTGCTGTTGATATCCAGTGGAAGAAGAATAACTTCACTACTAACTGGAGTGACCGCTTATTTAGTCAGATAGAAGGAATCTAATGGCATGCTCCTTGASATATTAAAGCAAGAGGCAGCTTACATATAAAGAGGTCAAAAAGGACTGGCACACTGAGAACAAATTCAACATGCAGACAGACTGATACATCATTTCTGTACTTAATGTGGAGTTTGTGGTGTCTGTCTTTTAGTTTTAATATTAGATTATTTACATAAGTTTGGGGAACTTTAGAAAAACTTTAGGTTTGGTGAACACCAAAAGAATGGCACAAATTTGCTTTATGCATTTTTCTGAGAAGTGCTATAATGTCTGTGCTGTATTCTGATTGGTGAGGAAAGGAGGAGATGCTTTTGCTGKACTTGTTGAGCTTGAACACTATTCAGCAAAGATTTCCTAGGCCAGAAAGAACCTAGAACAGTAAGGTGTAACCTCATTGAGTATTTGGCTTGAAGTGACAAGTCAGGACTGCTAGCTGTCTCTCCTGGGAGCCAAGGTCAGGACAAAAATATTCTTTTTCCTCTGAAGTGACTCATGGCCTACTAAGTAGAGCCTAAAGACATACTTTAAACAGTTAAGTCTTAGTCTGGCAGCAGCTTTGCTTTATTGCTGTTCCTCCTTGTTCATGGAAGAGWGTGTTCAAGAAGGTATGGCCAACAGGATCAATAGGAACCACCTGACTGAGCTCAGATGCAGAGAAGMAGCACACATTCAGTGAAAGGAGCAGGGATGGGCTTAGGAGGAATATTAAGTCATTGCCCAAGTGTGTAGAATTGAAATTAGGAAAGGAAAAGCTAAACTAGAGCTGAGAATAGAGAAAATGTGCAATGCCATAAGAAAGCCTTTTATATACATTGGGAGCAGAAGGAAGGACAATAAAAAAGTGGACCTATTTCTCAGTGGGCTGGGGGACCTTGTGACAGAAGACATGGAAGAATCTGTGGCATGCAAATCTTTCTTCAAGTTTTATGACTGAAGATCAGGCTTAAGCCTTCCAGTGTTCTAAGCCTTGTGRTAGAGTTGAGGATATTCCTTTTTTAACAGGCCTCCTGATAGAGTATGATCAATTCACCACAATCAACCTTTTACCAATCTAGTTGTCCATCCTTCCAGCCTATAAAGTCCTAAGTTGTGTACAGGAATATTGTGGGAGACAGTGTCAAAGCCATGCTAAAATCATGATAAGTGACATACACTCCTAGGAGCTCCAGAGCTGTTAGAGTTGTTCCCTAACTATTACTGTTAACTAGGAGGGACTTTGTAATTTTCATCCAGTGTTACTTTGAAGGGATCTTTGAATGTATTTCAATATGTCATTGTGCRTGTTTTAAAGGAGTYTCTRTTTTGTAASAGTTACCAAGAGATATGTGAGTGGGCTTATATTAATATAGAAAATACAGGAAATTTATATATATTATATTCAGTGCAACATAACAATACAATTCTTTTCTCCATATTGAACTGCATTAGTTCAAATGAGAGATTCATTGTTTCTTAGAAATTTGCGTTCACTTACAAGTTTTCAGTTATCTTTCAGTTTTAAAAGTTTTCCTCAATTTTTAAAAAGTCGTTGATCACACTAAATCCCATGTTCTTAAAGTCAAAATTAAGAAGTCACAGATATTGAATTGATATTTGCAACTTGCCCGGCTATAGTGTGACAATGTGACATCGTCTCCTCTGGAAATATTGGCAACTATGTTAATTTTCTTATGATGTTTCCTATATTCAGACACGAATTAATAGACTTATTTGCACAGTTTCAGGTTTATCTCGTTCTATWTTCCTTTTTGTAAGTTCATTCAACTGCCAACTAAATCTTAATTCTTAACTCCTATATCTTTACTGTGGCTTGATTTCTTCATTTTGTATTTCAGTAAATATTTCTGCCTTCTGCCGGGGGATGCCCCAGCTGCGCACTGATCCAGCAGTGCCAAGGCTCCGCCTTGCCATGGCCTATCAAGTCGCTGGTTTAACCCCTGTGCTGGGGCCAGTGGCTGCTCTGTGCTCCAGCTTCAGCTCTGGRRTGGCCCCACTGGAGRGGGGGTGACACCCCCCACCTGCCACTGCCTGACAAACCWTGGCCCTCTGTGTGCATGGGGTTTTGAGGGGCTGGGGTGTCTGGGCACCACTCCCAGGCCAATGCTGGCAGCCTGAGAGCAGGAAAGGTATAAAGAGAAATCCAAGCTGAGCCCAAGACTAGGGGATTAAGAAAGTATCAGTATTATGTTCCTTCAAACAAAGAGAAGAAAGAAATCATGCTCCAGTCTAAAGTTCAAATATCTAAATAACAGTACAAGCTACAGGTGATATTTTTATATTTTATCCCTCTGGTTCTTGTATTCACTTTTCAAATAAATGGGAAAATACAGTTCTCAAGAGCCATGCATATGTATCCAAGGTCCCTAATTGATATTTAATGAAAACAAAGGTTGTCAAAGTTTCAAATTGAGSAAATTAAAGTTTTTAATTGTTTTAATTATTTTGTTTCCTATGGTCTAATCTTATCTTGTAAAGTTCTCTGTAGTGGAAATCAAACCTTGTCTAAACAAAGAAAAAGATAATTCAAAATAGGTGGCAACCTTTCAAATTTACTGCAGTCCAATCAGCACCAATTGAATTTGACTTGACATAGGTGAAATAATTGCTTGAAATAAGTCTGTTACTGACACAAAGTACAATAGAAATAGAAAATCTAAATCTCTGGTATTAGTCACTAAGTTATAATAAATCTTACTTAAGATAAAATCAACAAAAACAAGCTCAGTGACCTTTTCAGCCCTAGTTTTCCGTGCACAACTCATAGAAAGTTTTCTTAACAGATTATTTATTCATAATGGACTGAATGAGACAATGCTAAAATGATGTTGAAAGGATGTTAGGCCTTTCACAAGATTAATGTCAATGTGACAAAATGAGTACTTGTTCTTTGCAGTCAGTTACTATTTTTAAGTATGCTTTGAGATCCGTAAGAAATTATTTAACAAATAATTGATTTTCTTTCTGTAACTGGAATTTACTCTGCAACATGTTTTTTAGTATTTCTGCTCATGTTTATTTTTTAATYTTCATTTTTTAGATTTATGGTATATATTTTTAATATACATAATTGGCTTAATTATTAGTTATTCAAATGATAAACTTATTAATTGATCTTTTGATTCACATCTGTCTATCCTGAAACCTCATGGAATGGTCACAAGTAGTTGTCAACAGTCTTATAATGTTTGATACCAAAATTGACTTGAACTAGGGAACTAGGTGCTTCTGAGCAATTCTGAAAGGAAATCTCTCCTTTTCTCTCAGTTCTTTCTATTTTCAAAAAGATATAAAATTTTCAGTTACTGGCAAAAGACCAACTTTCTTTTTCTTTTTTCTATATCATGTGTAAATTAGTATAGCATTCTAATTTATCATTCTTTTCCATTTTTGAGTATGCTCTCWGCAATCAATTGCTTTTTTATCATGCATTTGTTCTTCTTTTCCAGGTAGAAAATATTTAACTTTATTGCTGCATAAAATTCTGTGGTTTTCCTTTTTGTCTTTTGAAACTATTCAATTCTCATAAATTGGCATCTTGAATTTTTAATCTTCTCAAGCAGCACTCAAATATCAAATATCAATCAGATGTCATCATTTTATATTTGTCATTTTACATTATGTATGTCAATATAACTATCCTTTTGGTATTTACACTATAGGCAATTCCAGATAGATATTTTTTATTGAAGCATATAATGAACTATATGAACAATCTATGTAACTAAAAGCGATTATGTGGAAATATTGATATTARTAAATATAGTGTTGATTTGAGTTTAAAATTTAAAACTTAGTTGCATTTTCTGGATTTTTAAACAGGTGATAGATGTGAAGTAAATATAGATGAATGTATGTCTTCTCCTTGCCTCAACAATGGAAGTTGCATTGATGGCATCAKTTCCTACAAGTGTCACTGTAAGAGAGGTTTCATCGGAACAAACTGCGAGATAAATGTTAATGAATGTTTGCCAAATCCTTGTCTTCACGGAAGGTGCCTATTCTTATTTAACTATTATTATCTCCATGATAATGTACCTAACTAACAGTATTCAAGACTTAATGATATGGGATATTTGATAAATATACTTTTAATTATSTTCTTCCATAAAGTAAGAGTACAAGCACACTTAAAGATGACAGATGTTGCCTGCTTAATGTAATGTAATATAGTGACATTATCTCAATTTCTCCTGCATTTTTTTTCATTACCATAACTAGTATTCAGTAAGTGGAGATTAATTAGTGTTTAATATACTTAAGAGAAAATCTTTAGCTGTTACATGCCAACAGTTGAAATGAGAAGATGTGTCCTAATGTGACAATCAAAATCCTTACAAAATGCCTCAGCACCCACAGTAGGCACATTTGAAATCCATTATAAAACTATTGAAAAGTACTATATACTATGTATTACAGTAGGTTACATCAGACCACTATTTTTAAATGCATGGAATAGATACTACTAGTGCTGTGTGTACTAAATAAGTAAAGAGCTAAATAACACTCTTTTGTATTTCAGATGCATAGATCTCATTGATGGGTATCAATGCTCTTGTGAACCTGGATGGACCAGCTCAAGATGTGAGATAAATATTAATGTATGTTTTCAAAATGTTTTTTTAATTATAGGGGGAAGGGTAATATGTTGTTGAAACTCATTTTTATTTACTTAACCTCTKAAGTCAGTATATTGAAAATGTATGACAGAAATTCAGTTGTTTAAAATCCATTCTGAAAAGTGCATTACTTTTTGCTTACATGACAGTGCATTAGAAAAGACCATTAAAAATGTTGAGAGAAGTTTAAAGGTGAAGTGTGAATGATAAATCTGGAAAGCCACAGCAAGCTAAGCAGACATTACCTGAATATCATTTGTCCCTCAGTTTGGGATGAATAGTATAATTACCTAATTTGTGTGTTTGGGTCTCATTTGCTGTAGTTTAGTTGCATATTTGTATAGTAAACCTCAAGGTACAACGTTCTACGCTGAAAGTTGCTGTGGCTTGTCTTTAAATTTCAAAAACCATGCAATAATAAAATTTTATGGTATAAAACCATGGGGTACTAAATACACTGCCCACTTAGTCCTCTGAAGTTCATGAATAGTTTTATATTCTCACGGGGAATGGCTGTGGTCAAGAAGGGATCCATGTATATAAGCATGTGCTGTGGAGATTCCCATGGTCAGCAAACCAATTTGTAGAAGGTGACTACATCTGGCAGAAAAAATGAACAGAGTTTACAATACTAACTACACTTTGCAGAAAGTATTGAATTGATTTAGACTTTTTAAAGTTTTCTGCCAAACAGAGTTTTATATGATCTTGGGATATGATCCTTTTAAATGCATTTGACCTCATGAGAAAATCTGGCATGAGAAAGTTTGGCATGAACCTTCCTTCAGGCTATCTGAGTTCTAATATTGCACTACTGAATTGTCAAAAAAAACATTCCAAAATGTTACAAAAACTTCTTTTTAACTTAYGTATTAATGCAGGGAATTTTCATAATTTTTATCTACAGCTTAAAGTACTAAATAACTAAAAMTGTGTCATATTACATAAAGGAAGTATGGTCCATAATTTTTCTGTTGAAAATCCAAGTCTCACATAAGGTGTAATTCTAGATGGTATATTAGCCTCCAAACTCTTTTACAGAAAGAAAAAGCCAGAAAATAAGTAATCCAGCTCTACGGAATTCCAATCATGATACAATAAGATATGATATTGCAAATCTGTATGTTTATCAGCTGTTGCAAATGGTAATACAGAATACCCTTGGGTAATATTTTCTGCTGAACATCCATGATTTACACTTTTCTCCATTTGAAGAGAACAAGAGATTAAATGACCTGTAGACAACATCATAAAATTATATTCAAAAGATAATCATATTTCATAGTGAGATGTTTGAAAATGCATAGATAGAAGCTCATAGGAARAAACAATATACATATACCTTTGACAGATAAGTCTGTCAGAGTAACAACTTCATTTTCTGATAGTCTTTCAATTTGCATGCAGCATGATTCCCAGATTACACTATGCTGCAAATGTCATATTTTAAATGTTCTATCATTGCATTCATCCTGCTCAGACATACATCATACCTATGCAACTCTTACAGTGAGTAGCTAGGCTTTCTGACTATGTAGGGTTATGGATATCACAATAATCGTAATAGGYTTATGCTCTGTATTTGGTTTTTTCTAGAGTAGTTTGGCTATGCAATTTCATCTGGTGCAGGAGCCAAGATTCTGTTTAGAAGRGGATCTGCAGGAGTGGCTTTTGTGAGAGCAGACCAGGGACTGCACCATGGTGGAAACAACCCATTTGAGTCAGCTCCAACCAACCAACCGCRGGGAAGAGTTAAGCCTCTCACTTAAGATGATGGCACCTTTGTAGAAACATATTTAAGAAAGAGCAGAAAACATTGTTCAGCAGACAAAGGAGGGAGGAGGGAAAGAATTGTGAGAAACAATCAGGCAGTACCCAAGGTAATTGAAGAAGGAGAGAGCAGAGGAGCTCAAAATGCTGCAGCAGAGACTGTTGAAGCTGTAGCCCCTGAAGAGAATCATGGTGGAGCAGGTATTTGCCAGTGGTTCATGCAGAGAACCATGCCAGAGCAGACATCTGCACTGCAGCCCACATTAGACCCCATGCTGCAACTTGTGAATATGGCCTGAGAGTGTTGCAGCCCAYGGAGTGCCCCAACAGGAGCAGGCTGTAGGCAAGAACTGTGATGCCTAGAGAGACATGGAGAGAAGCCCATGCAGGAGCAGTTTCATCCTGCAGCACATAAAAAGGACCCACACTGAAGCAGGAGAAAAGKGGGAGAAAGAAKGAGCAGCAGAGAGGAGCTGGTGTGAACAAAGATACCTCTCTCCTTACCCTTTCTAAAACTTTCAGGGTGAAATGAGGAAGTAGAACACTTTAAAATAGAGGAGTCAAGATGAGTCTGGGAAGAAGTGGAGTGTAGATTTATGTTTTCTTTCTGTTTCTCACTGGTCTATTTGTAGTTGAACGTAAATTATTATTTTACCAATGTCAAGTCTGATTTGTTACAGTAAATGGTAAGTGATCACTCTGTCCTTATCAATCTAGGAGATTTGTCATCTTCTTTTCTTTCCTTGTCATGTAGGAGGAGGGAGAGTGAGAGAATGGCTGAGTGGTCATTACAAGRTCAGCAACTGAGATGATTCAAATAACCAGTTTAAAAATAATATTTATGGGTGTGTATGTATTTCCCTAGGCATAGTTGGATCTTCTTTCTTTACTATTTTATCCTGAATTTTTTTCTTTTTTATYCTGGATTTTTTCATCCTTCCCTATAGAGCTTCAAGAAAATACACTTCAAAACTTTCTCTGATTGTCTAATACTTTTAGGTGCAAAATAAGCACTATATATCTTTGTAGTTATAACCTATAACTTTTGCATATCAATTATGGAGTGTGTATATTGGAACTTCCCTATCTACTACAGTTTTCATTGCTTTTTGATTTACAGAATTCACACAAAAACATGTAATAGTAAAAATATATGCTCTATATGAATCAATTTCAATACACACAATTYCCTTTGACATTTGCATATTTTTGAAATTATAAAATGAATGTACATAATGGAAAATTRGTTTTTTCTCTTTGATAAATATAGAATAATAATATGTGCAGTAATAGCAATTATGGTTAGTAATAGGCATTGCTTCTTACTTCTTTTTGGCTTTTTGTTTCTTTGCTATGATRGATGAGACATGATTGACAGATGTGCTTCTTCCATGCTCAGTTAAGATGGCTCATCCTGTCAAAAAGAAGCAAAAAGTGTTTTGAGTCTTTACACAGGAGAATATTCTGTTTGTTGCTGTTTTGGCTTGTGTCTGATAGAAAGCTGTGATCAGACTTCATCCTAGATTTGTTTTATTTTATCTGATTTTACAGATCTTTTATCTCTATTTYCATAAAAGATAGAAACAAGTGTAAATCAGGAAAATCAGCTAATTTTCCATATTAAAAGCACCACAGTTTATGCACATGCAGAGGTTACTTCAAGCAAATAAATATTTATTCATCAGGACCAGCCAGATAGCACTAAAGACATGGGTATGGCCAACATTGGTGGATGTACAAAGACCCTCAGATAAGGTGGATGCTTTTCATGTCTCTCTGAGACTTTTTCACACTCCTGGGTATTTTTACCTATTGCTAACTAGTTTAAAAAGCATTTGGTAAAGTAAGTAATTTCTTGAAATAAACTAAACTAAGATTAACTTCACAAAAAAAATAAAAAAGTGGTTTATGCACAAGATGCAGMTAGGTAAATCTAAGAGTAGGAAGAAAGGGAGATACCCACTTTATTCTGTAAAACACAATATCTGTAATTACAGACCCACAGGACAATTTCAGTGTGTGTAATACTTCAGAGACATCTGGCCATGACATAGGAAGTTTRAGTCAGAGTGACTGAATTAGAGAGTCTTTTAAATAGAAAGTAATAAGAAAAATAGATCATATAGATTGGTGAAACAAAAAAATGGGTGAGACCTACAAGAATGTTGAAGAGGAATTTCACCCCCAAAGTGCTAAGCCCTCTGAGGGCATTCAACTGACAGGCATTTTTATAATCTATGACATGAGAAAATCMTGTCAACTGATATCATAGTATGATCTTGCATCACAGATACTCTAGCAACAGAGTATATCCTAAACCCCAGGAATATTAAATTCTTATATTCAGTTTAAGGAAAATAAACTTTGTAAAAGTGAGGCCCACAAGCATATTAACAGCTATTTAACAAATAATGTTAAAAGCCCAGGTAAAATGTGTGCTATAGCTGAAGAACACAAAGTGGTTCAAAGCTCCTCACTGGCTTAAGAAGGAAACTTTAGACTGTCACAAGGAAAATAATGGCATTTTAGTAAATGGAGAGCTTGCCCACAGGGAAAGAATAGAAAAGTTTTCAGAACGTATTAATTCAAATGTTGGCAGGAACTTCAAAAACCTAAATCAAAAATTTGAAAGTGTCTTTTAAAGAGCACTCTAACTTATAAAAATTGATTTACATCTATCAAAGTCTGGAAGCAGGGAAGAGGTGGGAATGCTTGATGGTGAAAGTACAAAATGTGCACTCAAACAGGGTTTGAGAGAAGCTTAGTGAATTCTTTATATTTGACAAATGGCAGAAGGACCTCACAGAATGGAAAGAGGAAAAAGGTGGCAGATAAGCTTCAGTGTAAAGTAATATTCTGGGGAGAAATAGCCTCATACAACTGATTTCAACTGTCAGTTACAATTCAGGAAAGRAGATTTGAAACAATTATTGACAGTTCTCTGAAGTCATTGTCTCAATCTACAGTTACAGCAAAGCATAGAAAAAAATCTTGCTGGGCATGATCAGGAAAAGTATGAGGAACAAAACAGAGGACATGATTTCCCTGCTACATAAAACCAAGGTGGGCTCATTCATTGGTTATTGTGCACAGTTGTGGACCTTGAACCTTAAGGTGAGTTAGAGAAGCTACAAAGAGTAACAATTATGTGAATTGCCTAGCCTACATCTAAGGAGATATTTAAAGGCCTGAAATTGTTCCCTTTAAAGAGGGGAAATTGGAAGGAAATGTAATTAAGATTTAGAAAACTGCTGCAGAGGAAGATAWATGGAAAATCACTTCCCCAAATTCTGTAGTAAGGAACAGACACTTGGGGGGACATGATGAAAATAAACAGAGAAATATCTGTAAGAAATCAAACTACTTTCTTTCAGAGGAAGCAGAGAACACCTAGAAGTTCCTGCCCCAAAGGCTAGGGAGTCAGGTCATGTCTTAGTAGGTTAAGAAAAATTAGGCATGTCACAGACACCAGGTTCATAAGTGAATGTTAAATGAATCAATCAGGGAAATACAGTTTATCATGTCTGATTAGACAGTTCTGCTGGCTGAAGGGAGGATGTATGGGACATAGATTTCGCTGAAGTGGCTTTCCCTCCATCACTATTATGGACAGAATACTGAGGCAGATGGGGCACTGGTCTGATCCAGTCTGACCCTGCTTTCTATTATTGACTCAAAATTAGATTTATTTTTATTATTTTTTTCTCTTCTCCATGTGCTCATAACAAAAAAATTTCAAGGCAAAAAAMCCCCATTCTTATAATTTTGAACTCCTTTTGAATTATTTTGGATAAAACCAACTTTCTGAAAGGTGGACCTAAGTTTTCCCTGTTTAGTCCTCAAGATATTGTATATATATTCAGTCTACCAAAAGTAAAAGTTAAAAAGTTTTGGGAAGTAAATAATTAAACAAAATGGATACATGATTATATTAACTGCAAAAAATAGTGTAATAATATTACTTAATATTACTTAATATTAACTTTATGCATAGTTTTGTTAAGCATCAAATAAAAATATATCTGGACCAGTCATCTAAAGGTCKCAATATAAATCTCATAGTTTTCTATGGCATCAATACTATTGAGATTTAACCCAAAGAATATACACTGTAAAATTAGATAATTTTTTCAAAATCTGAATTCAGCATGCATTAAAACCATATGCATATTATATTMTGTATGTAAAAAACTTTGTTTTAAAACATGAATTAGCTTCTAAAGCATTTATTTACAGCCTTTTTTACTCTCTCCATGCTTTATTTTTTTTATTTCATTCTAAACCCTTAGCCACATGGCTCTTGCTTATTAAAAAACCTTCAATTTTGACCTGAGAATAGTGTTGTCCTATCATTAAGTGAATGGAAGCATGCCTCTTGAAAGCATCTTTTTTTTGTGGTGCAATATATATCTTTAAATTCCTTTCTTATCMCTTTCTTTTCTCCCCTTACCTCCCCCTGCAATCACCATAGTGGATTTGAATTAGTTCTCAAAAGAATTATTCCACTTTATAATTACCTTTTTGATACACAGCAAAACTTCACTTAAATAAAAATAAGTCTACATTTTACAATTTTTTTCATTGAATCTCTTTTATAGAAATAGATTTGAAGGATTAGTTAGAAATAATTYTGTATTTCTAATCAGCATTTCCAAGGCAGAGTAATGGAAAATAGTCCTTTCTGCTGAAAAATTTTTAAAAAATCCTAGCTTCCAAAATGCACTACTGTATTTTTTTTTCTTTTAAGAAACAGTGTTGAACAGACATATTATTTTGAAAATAGTGGATTTTTACTATTTTTATTAGTTTGCCAAAATGTGTTCCCTTAGAACTTTTTCAAGCTATGGATTGTGAATTTGGAAATAATACAATGAAATATGTAGAAAGTTGGGCTTTCTTAGACAGAATGACCTCACTTCCAAAGACAGATGTCAGTAAGGACCCACAGATTTGGATATGGAAGTAGTATGCCTTGAGCAAAGTGCCTTTCTAGGTCACTTGTTAAGAGTCCAGATTTCAGAACAATTCCCTGCCAGAAGAACCAGTGAACTGTGCCATGCCCAGGTGGACTCTCTTAAGGGACAGTAATTTTCTTCCTAGTACAAACAAGATTTACTACACCATGACAKTCAGAGAACAGGAAACACCGAGAAGAAATAATAAATTATTGCACTCTAATAAATGTAGTGGATCTTGTATGACATTGTTTGAACTAAGAATTCTTAATAAAATCCAGCCTTAAAAGAGCTGCATAACTAGAACTCTTAATATTCTTTCATTTTTTTGCCTTGATTTTTAAATTGCCTTGCTATGCTATAAAAATCAATAAGGACTCATATTTACTGTAAACATAGTTTAGTAAAAATAAATCCAGAAATTCACCCTTCTGTTCTCCTGTTAGAAGTATGTATTTTCCATTCACTTACATCTCCATGGAAATTAATACTTGTATTTAACTTTTGTTTGCCTGGAGCATATATTTTAGAGATGCCTCAAGCCTTTATTTTAAAACATAATGAGGTGGAAGATCAACACTTAGCAGTTTTATAGTGACTGATTCTCAGTAGTTAAGTTGAACCTTATCTCTTGCTGGATGTATCTGGATTTGGGRAATCCTGGTGGTTATTTTTGTAGTAACTATCTCTGGGAGTTAAATACTCAATTTATAACAGTTCTTGTGAAAATAACTGTGCACTGCCATTATCTCTCTCCCAATTTTTTGTTGATTATGTAAACCTCAGAACACTCATAGGGCCATCAAGAATTCTGAAACTTCTTATAGCAAAGAACTCACATTGATTATTGCTTTTAATAGCTAGAAAAAGATCTATAATCAGTAAATTTGTCTAATAATTTTTAACCCTTATATACTATATTTTCAGCAGTATCATGTGAAAATTATATATATGATGTATTAATTGTTTTGAAAAAAAATTCTATCCTAAAAATTCTGTTAAGTGTTATTTTTMTTAGCTTTAACTTACTGGGATGCATTTTARCTAGTACCTAAATCATGTTATAGTTTACATTTTTTCACACACTTTGTAGTAACAGATTCTAGAACTTGGCACAATGTCTCAGTTTCCACTAACCATAAAAAGAGAAATAATCATCTGTCTTGGTAAGTCATACTGTTAGTCATAGTTCCCCTCTCTGAAGTCTTAAGGGTAGAATTAGAAATTTTTTCCAAAGCATTCCAATGAGARTTCATGTTGATAGCTTGTCCATTATAATTTTAAAATCATTTCCAAGTTCAYTGCCTGTTAACAACATATAAACTCAAAGGATTCCATGTTAGGTCAAAATAGAGAAAGTCCATGTTTCACAGAAAAAAAACCAACAAACTCAGAATAAGAAACTCCTACTGAAAGGTACTCCTCCTGCTTTACTCCTAGGAGGTCAGATTTAAGAAAATTCAAAAAATATTTGAATGAGAATAAAGTGTGTCAGAYTAGTGAACAGTTGATAAAAACTCTATACAAATAATTACAATTGCATAATATTTATTTTATTAAATAATTTATTTTCTTTGCATTGGAGCTTATGAAAGCCATCTATGTTTTGAAAGATGAGCTGGGATGCGGAGCATTGGTATGCTGAAAAATGTGTGTACTGGGCGTCCCTTATGCATGTGAGGAAAGTTTGGGAATAAGCAGAGCACCTCAACTGAAGTCAATAAGGTGGGGCATTTTGGGATAGTTTGGTAACAGTGCAAGCAGCAAAACCCTTCAGAACAAGAAGATGAGAAGATAAGGCCTTAGGAGCAGTTTTCTGTCCTGGTTTCCTTGTCTGTGTGTGGCTGTAGCCCAGGTTTGACTGAAGCTGCCCTCGAATGCAACAAACAAAGCAGAAAGGGAAAAAGAGAAAGGGCAATGACGGCCATAGGAAAGCTAGGCATCACAGCTCTGTTTGGACAGGTTATTTGCTCTGATAGGACAGAAAAAAAATGTTACAGCCTATGAATACCTGGGTGTGGTGAGTTCCCTTTGTCTGGCTGCCACACATCCACACAGCCACTCCTGCACTCCTCCACCTAATCGAGAGAGAGAGGAAATAGGAAGAGAAACTTGTGGGTCAAGATAAGGACTGGGAGATCGGTCATGGTCACCRATTATTGTCACTCAGCCCAGGAAAGAATAATTTAAATTACTGTTAATAAAAAACTAAAAGACTTTCTTTCCAACCTGCCAGAAAACATGTTTCTGCAGAGTCTCCTCTCMAGRGGCTGCAGCTCCTGCCAGGAGCSTGGTCAAGCATGGGCTCTCCCACAGGCTGCAATCTCCTTCAGGGCACATCTACCTGCTGTGGTGTGATGGTCACACATGTAGCAGTGTGAATACCTGCTCCTATGTGGTCCTTGGTGGGCTAGAAGAGACCAAACTGTTTCCCAATGGTCTTCTTGAGGATCTTTCCAGGGATCCCTGGTGGACACTGCCTCCCCGGCCTTCTTCTCTGACCTTTCAAACTGCAGGTGYTTTTTTCACACATTTTCCTCACTCCTCTCTCCAATGCTTTTCTGCACATTTTTATACACTTTGTAAACACATTGCAGCTGCCCTGGCCTTGGGCTCAGCCACATGCCACATGTGGTGGGTGGCTGGATCTGCCTGGAACCGGCTGTGTCTGGCTGGGGCAGCCCTGGCCTCCTCCCACAGAGAGCCCCCTGCCACCCTGCAGCCCCCCACCCACTGCAAGCAAAAYCTTGCCACGTGAATCTATTTTAGCAGCTCTTTTAACTTGAGTTATCTCAATTTCTTGTGTCAAACGAGGCCATGTGCCAGGCCTGCAGCAGGGAGGTGAGGCCGGGTGGTGTATGAGACTGAAAGTCTCATGCAATTAGACTTTCAGCGTTCTCAGAGGAAACGAAAAATGAAAGTAGGGCTTTAAAAAAATGAAGAAATCTGAGAGAATAGTAATTAAAAGGAGTACTGGATGTTTGTGGAAAGTCCTGAGGAAGGAAACAATTTGGGGGCCAAAGCTGTTGCTGTTATTGCCCCGTGACCTCTCAGTGTTATGACTGCTCAGTGGGCCCTGGAGGTCTCAGCATGTTCTCTGCTTTAAAATGGAATAATTCTGCTGAGAAATCCAACTCAGAGCTGAAAGTAATTTTGTGCCTTCTGAGAGGAGTTTTATTTTGGTATTATTTTCTTTGTGGTGTCTTATTTTTGGTTGATTGGTTTTTTGGGTGGTTTTTGTGTGTGTGTGTGTGGCTTTGTTTATTTTTTTTTTTTTGTTCCTAAATATTTATTGCTAGCAAATTGTTGGTAGAAGTTGCACAAATTCTTAAGAGGTTTGCTGTTGGATCAAGATTTTGTCTCTGAAGCTTAAAAATATGCATTTTTAAATTCCCATTCAAATTAAAGTATTAAGGTTCCAAATTTAGTAAAGATTGAAAAGACCCCATGAAAATAAGAAGCTAAAAGTTTAAATATAAATAAGTCGATACTTGTGACACTTCTATATATCAACAAATTAGTGGTTTGGAAAAGCTAAAATGACCCATCTTTGCGAGTGTTATTTTTGTAGTTTTCATTTTTCTTAGTTATTCAGAGGGAATTTTCCTTATCTGATCACTTCTAAGCAAGGAAAGGTTAAAATTTTATATTATTAGGTTGGGAACTGGGCAGCTGAGATAACCAAGAAAGTATTTTTCTCCTACTGTACTGAAGAAGTGAGGCAATGTTTCTAGGATTGTGAGTCCCTATTGTGGCTCTGATTTGGCAGCTGTCTGGTTAAGGGTCATAGTTTAGATTCAATCTCCTATTATATAAAAGAAGACAAAATTAAAATAGTATTGGTGTTTCAATGAAGTTGTCTTCAGACAATCAGGGTAGCTGGGAATTTTCTGCAGAGCCAGCTATTCTCTGATGTCATGCTGTAAAACCTGTCTCTGGTGGGATCTAAGATAGGCAAAACTTGGTARCAGTTGTCTTACAACTTCAGTTTGTCATCTCATGTTCTTGTTCTTTAGACTAAAAACTACAGCATTTGGTGGTAGTGTGGTACTTAATCCCATCAACTTTGGGATAAAGTTATTTGTGGCATTTTTAACATAGCTCTGCCTTTATGCTGACACAATTTTTTTGCATGAGTTAAGAGCAGTGCAGACTAGCMTGTCTCTAGTAATAGTGTACTCTGGTTTTTTGCAAGTCTAATGACAAACTTTTAACTGCAGCACATCAGAATGTACTGGAAAGTGATAGATGTGATTTCTTTCCTGCAAACTTTCTGACGTTTATCTTACTGTAAAATCCTAAAAGAGCAATACATTACACAGGAGAAAATAAAAAGGTTTTGTGTTGTTCAAAACTTGGTACAACTGTGATAGTGTAATGAACCAAAGCTGTGAACTTTAGGCTGAGCTTTGAATTTATCCTTAATTACTTTGATGATTTCAGTATTTTTTGGAATTTAACATTTGAATCATAATTAAGTAAAAATTTGATCCATTAATTAATGTAGATTTAGTTTATTCTGCTAATGGCAAATAAATTTCAGGTTTGTAGTGTGGAATACAAGTGAATACAAATTAAGAAGATTGGACAATTTAATAGAAAAGAAAAAAGCCAGAGAGTTGGAAAATTGAGATTTTTTTAAACAAAAAGAACACTAGTGTCTGCCAAGAAAAAAAGTAATTAATATAGCAAAAGATTACTTCTAGAACCTAGACACTGAAATTTTGGCAGTCTGTAGGGCTATCTCCATCTTCCTGTGGGATATATAATTCAATTAGCTTATGTTATGCTCACTAATAAATCATCCTATATACACCCAGCTGGAGAGCTTATAGGAAAATAAGTTGTTTTCTCACAATTCCCCATGGACATCTGCATTTACATTCTGTCAAAGCTACTGTATTACCTGCAGGAAATGTGAGTGCCCTTGGATATCCTTAAAGAATTAAACCTTCTAAAGTTACAGGAGTGTGAAAATAAATTTAAAATACTGGATTTAGCCAGACTATTTGGGTTGCAGCTGCAAAATACAACTCCTTTGGGATATAGGTAAAAACTAGGTTTCTKTGATCAAGGGCAAACACATATGTCTTGCACTGTCTGTTGCACTAACTAAACACTCCTGTAATTCTGGAGAAATATTAACTTGCTGCTAATTTGTGTAGTTCAAATTTGATGATTTTTGCATTACCCTTATCAGAGGAAATTGTTATTATGTGAACACATAAACATATTTCTATTTGCAATATTAGGCATTAATTGCTAATGAGAAAATGTTTATCAGGAAATACTGAAAAAAGGCTTTTGTGCATTCATTTATATAAGTAATTCTTTATTCCGTCCATAATTGCCTTACTAATGYGTTTATTTTACAGCAGTAGGCCCTAACGTAAAAAATTAGAAGAAATAATTGTAAGACTGTGGCTCAAAAAATGCTTAAAAAATTTAATCATGATTGAGATTGCATACTTTTGGTTGTAAGACTGCTTATATAAAGCTATATTTGCATCTCTGCAAGATTAATGAGTAGGAACAAGTATAGTGGGTGTGAGCTGTAATCAAAGGATCTTTACACAACAAAAAATTGTGTCAAATTAGAGACTTCTGTTTATCCGACAAAAAAAAAGTCCAATATATTTTCTAAACTCCAGATTCAGTCTCTTGCACTTGTTGAGCTGARTAAGTAATGTGTTTTAAAGATGTGTAACCAATGTATTATTATTTCTCTTCTCAGGAATGTGAGTCTGCTCCCTGCATTAACGGAGGTTCTTGTCAAGATGCCATCAATGCATTTGTTTGTGTTTGCCTGAGTGGCTACGCTGGCAGGTTTTGTGAAGTGGATGTTGATGTTTGCAGAGAGTCCACACTGAACTCAGTTCTTTGTTACAATGGAGGTGTATGTGTTGATGGACCTGGAAGAACGTTTCATTGCAGGTTAGTATGAGTACTGTCATATAATTGCTTAAATTAATACACATTGATTTGTTGATATTTCAGGGCAGTACTGATACCATGTGCACTATATGAGCTCAAAGGGATTTAGTGCTCAATCTAGTGGTCAAAAATATTRTTATCTTAAACTATTCATTGCTTAACATCAGACTCTTATATCTGAAAAGTTGTCTTCTAGTGCTTTTCAGAATCATGTGTGGAAATTTCTAGCATAAAGTGACCCTAAAATATTTAAAATTATTATGTTATTGTTATGTATGTACTCGTGTGTTTCAAACTCAAAGGGAAAATGAACTTGCAATCAAATTTAGACAGGTAATTTACATGCTATGTGTGCACAGACACATATCCAAAACAACGTCCTAAGATCCATCATCATTATTCTCCAGCTGTTAGACTTCTGCCTAAAAGCATGTAGTTTTATACCTTRTATACTTGTAATATGGTTTTAAAATTAGGCTACTTTATRGAATGTTTATATTATTATGTCAAATCTTAATATCTAAGTCCTTTTTCAATTGCTACATTTGTAGAACTTATTTTATAAACATTCTTAAGAGAGAAACTAGATATCTACTCCTATAAATTTATATATTCTAGATCCCTCTGAGTACCTTACTTCAGTGAATCAACTGCAGCACTCAGCTTGGTGTCATAGGCAAACTGGCTGTGCCTGCCCTTAATCCCACAATCTGTGTCATTGATGAATATATTAAATAGTGTTTATATCATGACAACTCAAAAAATATTATCATTTAGCTTAGACCTTTCAATACGTGCTAAAGTAATTCACACTCTGGATTCTGCAATGGGCTACTACCAGCACAAAGACTTCTGTTGGGACTCAGATGTCTCATAACCTGTTTTGCTCATTATTGTTTGATGGCCAGTTTGAAAATTCAATCCTGTGCATTCTCCTGTTTCTTCTTTCCTAGCTCATTTTCACTCTAGGCTCCTTTTTTCAAGCTTAGGTAGTACAGCACCCTTTCATCTTTCATAGACAAATCCTCTGAATAAAATTAAATTGCTTATATTTCTTTCCTCTTCTGCTTGGGATTTTACACCAAACATTGTAAGAATATTTACCTTGCACTTGCTTCTGAGCCCAGCATTGACCATCAGGAGGACTTCATGGAATCAGATTCAGGGAACTTGAAAGGAATYATAATCAGAATTTTTAATGCTGCCAAGATTAAAAAGGTTTTCATGAGTGTTGTAATAGTACAGTACAGTAGGGTAGGTTGATGTAAGATACGGTTGTGATGCTGCAAAAAGAAAGTGACATATTTGATATAAGTATCTTCTGATGGGGTCCAGGGAAAGGACTTTTTTCAGCTCATTTCCTCTCCTATATTGATATGCTTTAGAAAACAGACATAATTCCCTCTCTTATCATTCATTAGGTGCTACAATTCCAAGTACYGTCTACAAATAGAAGTAAGAAACATAAAAAGATCATAAAGCCAGSTCCTGTGAATGTTACAATATGAGCCCTACTCCTTTTGTACCCTTCCATTCACACGTTCTAAGCAGTCTGAACAATGCTCATGTACAAACTGGAGGATAGGAGTTATATGGAGGATAGAAAAGTGGAATTGAGGAAAAAAAAAAGGAAGGGAGAAATATCTCCTAATCTAGCAAAACAACACAAACATTCAAATAAATAATGAGTCTTAATGCTTGTTACACACTGTAGAAGGGGCAGCAAAAGGACTTTAATCTAGTATTGCTTAGAGTCTTCTTGTTTTGGGGATATGTCTTGGGATGTTTCAATTTTGTATCTAGTAGATCAAAAAACAGGAAGTAGAGAAAATGGTCCAGTAATGGGCAAGTGTCAGGCTACCATAACTGTAAGCACCACTGCCAGCTTCATCTATGATGCATGTGATATCTTACTCAGTAGTGCCATGAACACTTCAACTTTCCTTGAATTATGTGTGAATCAATTACATTAACAACTCTACAGGCTTCTTATGAAATTAATAAGAAAAATGCCCTTTGAGATAGTTCTTGAATTGTGTGTTATCTGAAATATCTTTCTGTCTTCAAACCCCTGGTTTAAACATAAAACAACTCATTGGAAATGAGAGGGATGCTGGGAGTTGTAATTCTGTTCTATCCTGGGCAGATTGCCACTAAATCAGTGCTTCAGGAAACAGATTACCATCTGAAAGGGTGCCCACCTACCTTCCTTTGTATTTCAGTCTTCTCAATTAAAAGTGCTGGCTCCCACAACAATAAACACTATATGAATCAGCAAATTAATAATAAAGATAACATTGGGCTCAGGGGGCCTTTCAGAAGACAATTCAATCCAATATTCATATGATTGATATAATGAATATGTAATGGGAATTCCAAASCCTTTTCATGGAGTGTTCCAAGTATTCTGGGAAAGAGAAACTGTTTACATAAAATACTCTGAAATTTCTCATTGTATTTAATCCACAAGTGGCTCATCTCCACTTTTGCATCTTTTRATCCCAGACCATTCAGTTTGTTTAACTTGGGATTTCAAAATGTAAGCCTAATAATGAGAAAAAAAATATTCTTCCTTCCCCTCTAATTCTTGCATTGGCCTTTTTCAAATGTTCATTTCAAGTACTTCCTGCTGATTAGGTTCAGAAGTCATAGTGTCTTGGAAGGATTACACGTGTAGTGCTTTCAGCCTGATCAGGTGAAAATAATGTCAACAGTCCTATGACAGGTCTTGCCCTAGATTATGTTCTTGAATATTATAGCTTCATTGTACTTTTTCAGTATTTTATAGAACATATGTGGTTTGTAAATGTGGGATTTTTTAAGGGAAAAATGAGGAAACTTTTGATGTYATTCTTTCTTTTTCAATCTTTTTTTCATAATTTATTATTATTGTTATAATTTAATGTATTCATTGTTTGTGGGTCTGAGAGATGTGTGGCACCACAAGGAAGTTTGATCCTATCTTTTGATTCACAAAGGAAGACTGGTGCTTTTTAAATCCTTTTTTTTTTAATATTTGACAACAATTTTTTTCAGAACTGAAGCTTTTTTGGCAGCATCTTTACAAGGTTATTTTATACTCAAGACAGGTAAGTGTGACTATTTGATAAATAGAACTAATGACCAAAAAATGCCAAGTTTTTTCTTCCTTCAGCTCATGAGATCTTAGAAAAAAGTTAAAATAGGAATATGTTATTCTACATTTCCTCCAAATAAAGTGAAATTTTTAAACATTCATTGTGATATCCACCTATCTATTCTTTTATTCTSCTGATAAGGAGGCAGAGTTTAGGTTTTAGAGCATCTTATTTCAAGTACCTATGTGTTCTAGTTTTCTTGATCTGTTTGAGCAAGGAGCAGCACTCCTCATAATTAGCTACGACCTCTACAGGGATCTAGGAAAGCRATTAAAACAATTCAAGCATGGAGAGGCTGTATGAGCAAAAAAATGGAGTCTGAAAGACATATTATTCTGTGGCTGTGTTATACAGACAGCATATAAGATAAGAAATGGTAATGTAGAACAGTTTGTCTTAGAGCTTGTAGAAGATAAGCAATATACTACTAGTATAAAGCAAACAGTTGTGGGGGGACCCTAGAAGTGCAGTCTTGTAGAGAAACCTAGGCAACTGTATCAAAAAAATTTTTTTCAGAATCAAACTTGTTTACGATTTGTTAAGTATTTTTAAGCAGAAATGTGATTTATCAGTACTGTACATTTAGTCTTTTACCCCAAAGGAAATAGAGCTATTCTTTGGAGTTGTTCATGTCAACTGTACCTCCAGGCAGTGTACAAAAAGCTCTCCTGTATTTCAAAAGGCTTAACATGGGGAACATTTGCACAGCTGTGTGCCCTAACAACTGAAAAAAGTGACTTAATAGTAAAGTAATTGTTTTGAGGCTTACTCAAGTCTTATATGCTAGGTAAGAGAAAAAAACATTTTTCTGCTGGAAGATTGCTAATTGRAAAGCTTCATTTCATTAAATGGGGAAAGACAGCTTTCAAGGTCTGACCAAAGTGGCAGAATACGTATTACACAGCGCTATGCTGTCGGGAATCATACCCATACAGGCTACCAATTGTTGGCGTTGGTGCTTGGCACCAATCTAACTGTCACCATCAGTTTACCATCTTACTATAAAACTTTCATACCTTCTCTKTGTGAGTTCCCATASGCAGCTTCTTACAATACTGACTCCTTTTCTCTCCCTTCTGCACAGCCAACTGACTCCTTCCGGTCCTTTACACAACGACCTAACCCTTACTCCTCACAGCCCAGCCAACAATCTCCAGTTCTCCTCTTGATCAGCTAGCCTTCTCTTTTATAACACCCATCCTTATTGGATATAGCTGTGACCTATTAGGGGCAGGCCTGTTCCTATTCTYTGGTAATWAGTACAGCTGCAACTCCTCAGGGGTAAGATTGCCTTCAGTACTACTCTCCTTCAATTCATCCTCCCACACTATGCCTCTAAGTTCTCAGCATGCTGAAATAAATGTAAGAAGCAAGTCATTTTTTAATATGGAAGAAGCAACTTTGCTGGGCCATTAGAATCTCTTAAAATTGGCAAGTCATAAAACAATAGGTTCTCACATTTGTATGAGCTATGAATATATATGCAGTACACTCTCTTTCGTGTATGAGAACAGATGCCTCTCCATTTATATGTAGATAACAAGATGGATTTAGCTGATTTCATAATTGACTGCCTAGTTCTTTACACTTAGTGAAGCATGAATATTTTAGTTTTTGCATTGTGTATATGTATTAGGTTACATGAAAACAAAATAAAGTGTGTAKGGATTCAATCGAATAACCATATAACCCTGTATGCTATTTCCAGCAGTGGCCATAAGGGGATTGCCAGGAAAAAAATGAAATGTGCACATGTTATTTGTCCTTCAGTACTTTCTTATGTTCTTTCAAATGGGGGTTTTCCTGAGCCTATTTTGATTTGTTCAGTAAAAGTCAGTGAGTGTCTGCTTGCACCATTTTCCCTTGAACATATATAAACTTTTCCTCTGAGGAGGGGGCTTTGACTAGGCAATCTCCACAGATCCCTGCCCATATCAGCTCTTCTGTGCCAATATGGTACAGCAAACAGACCCACAGGTCTCATCTGTTGCGTGGAACAATATCTTTTTTAAAATTATAACCACTGCTGCTGCCAGCTTTATCCCATATCTAGTGTGGAAAAGRAGAATGAAAAGATGATTCCAAGCCAAGCTTTCCTTGTTTTTGTGGGCCACTGAYGCATTGCTCTATGCTTCTTCCTTTCAAAGGTAAAGGTTTCTTGTGTTCCCAGTCCTTCCTTCTTCAGAAGCCATCACAAACTTTTAGTCATCCTTGTTGCCCTTTTCCAAGGCTCTTTAATTACTGTTTTTCCTTTACAAACACAACAGGACAAGAAGTACACACAGGATCCAGGCTGTGGGCTACCTGTGATTTATACAATGGCATAGTTTTTTCTCCTTCTCTATTCTTCCCATAACAACAGCAACTAACTTTTCACTGGTGCTGTGAGGAAAGGGAATATAGGTGTTTCAGTATTGTTAACTGGCTGATCACTAAAATGTAGTTTTCATAGAGAATAGTAAGGCAAATTTAGCATGCTATTCATGTCTATTCTACTGTGTGTATCATTATTTTACATATGTGTATATGTGTATATATATATATATATATATAATGCATATAAATGTGTGTACACATTAGTTTTCATTATATCACATTTTTATTTAATCAAGCCTCATTCTTACCACCAGATAAATAAGGATGGGAAATTATGTTAATCATAATTAATAGTTATTTTTCCATTTTATAACGACAAATGCTGGTGTCTTCATGTGAAAAATACTAGCTGTAACACTATTAAATGAAATAGTATAATAAAAATGCACATTTTTTCCTTTATTTTTCTCATTTACATGAGAAGACTATAAGGGAAAAAAGAGCAAGTCCATCATAGTCTTTATTTGATAGCTGCTAATATAAAAAATTACTTGAATAAACTGCATTTAATAACTATTAACATGCTCCTACACTTTGAACCATAAACAGAACTGTAATAAAAAGAAGGTTAACATGTAATTAAAAAAAATAGTTTTCTAAGTGAGTTATTTTTTTAAATTACTTTAGAAATATCTTTGAGRAGAATATTGAATTTATATGTTGCTCTTTTTGTATGATGTTGCATGAAGGGTAAAGGAATCTACCATAGTCATAAGGAGGCAACAGATCTGTTCTAGAGGGGTTGTGCCTGTATTAGCAAATTAACCAGAAGATCAAGATCACAGGATTTGGAATAAACATGTATACCTAACAAATAATGTATTGGAAGGTGCTTAGTGTGTACAATATACCCGATGGAAAACCTGTCTCAAGGAGCTTCTGGGCAAAAGTAGATGAATATTTTCATTCTGTCACTCAAGTGGATTATATGTTTTGATATTCAAACATATTGAACAATTTTAGATATCCACTGTGATATTTAGCTAATTAAATAAGGAAAGGGAAATATAGAAAATTGAAAATGACTAGAAGTTGTAAAAGTGGAGCATGAAGAAAGGCAAGGCATTAAGACACATATGCCAAACATTGTTATATGTATTTATTTATTTTAATAAATGCATGCTCTATCTTTTTTCAGCTTTAACCAGTGATATTTACAATGGAAGCAGCTAATCTAGTTAAAATTATCCACTCTCCTTATCGTTTTACTGTTCTAAAATTCAACAATAAAGTGCAATCTGCTAGAGAATTAGCATTGTCTACAAAAATGCAGACAGCAGTGTCTGGAAATGAGGCACTAAAATCTAGTAGGAGTAAGAGCACACCCAAAAGCAAAGCACAAATCTAATACAAATCACCCATCTGTCCAGTCCCAGAATAAAACTGTTTAAATCTTACATCTGAATAGTTATTGCCAATTGTTATGTTCTATTTTTTAAGCAAACGTTTTAAAAMTTCATTGCCTTAAAAGACACAGGATGCCTCTACGCCTATGTATGTATTGGTTTGGGGTTTTGGCTTTGTTTTTATAGCTAAGGTTTTTTTGTGATTTTATTATATGGAAGCCAAATAAAAATAGCTAGTGAGAATCACATTCACATCCTCATTATACAAGGGACTGAGCAGGTGGGAATGTACCTGTAACAGAACATTTCATTTTTTTCTAATTATACACAGAGAATATTTAATTCAAACTTACCCAAAACGTGAATGCCTAAGTGAAATCCAAGACCTAGAAAAAGATTTAAAATCTCACAGTGCTTTACAATATATTATGCTGCTTATTAATTCAGCATACCATGTGAAAGACTAAAGCATGTTACACAAGTTGTTCAGACATTTCACTATTGATATTTTGCTGTTAATCTTCAAAACTTTGTGATATTTGTGGCATTCTTTTTTTTTATTTCTAAAATGTATATTCTAAGCACATGTACAAAAATGACAAATATATTGCTAAGAGTTAATTGACTGAGCATTTTATGGTGACTGTTTACAAAAGCAGCAACCTATCAGACCTATAAGAATTTACATCACTTAAAAATAAGATTACTGTACTTGGTTACATTATATTAASAAGTCGTATAATGTGACAGTTGACAATGTTTAATATGCTATTGTTTAAAATCCCTTATTTACTGTTTTGCAGCATTCAAACCTACTGGCATTTTGGAAACGKAAGAAATTTACTACCTTGAGTAAATTGTATCTTGAGTGACAGCCCTCAATTAGAAAAAAAAAAAGGGCTGTGCTTCATATGAGGTCTGCTAACTCAGACTACAAGACAACAGTTTACYGTAGAATCCTTGAGGGTATTTTTTAATAATTAGCTAGATATGCTCACTTTTTACAAACAAAATTGTTACAAGAAATATAAAAAGCAATGAAAAATATCACTCCTTATTTTAAGACCAAGATAGAAGTATTACCATTTCAACTTGTCTGTATAAAAAAGGCTTCTTCTAAACTTGTCCATTGACCTTGGTAGCAAAAAAAATTTTAAAGCCTGTCTATTTCAGGTCATTGCTTAAAACAACAGAATTTCTGCAGATTTTATTTGATGGATTGAATGATGGATTTTGATTTTGCTTTTTAAAGCACATTTATTGAAAAACTTGCAGGGCAGCTTATGCCTATTTAATTTTACTGTAGCCTGCATTAAAAGGGGAGAAAATGAATTAAATTTTAAAAAATTTAGAGCATATTTTATTTTTTTTTCTCTTAAAGAGCAAGCTCCCATTGTCTTTCAGATGTATATATTGATGCTTTCTAGAGATGGGCAAAGGCATAGACAATGGAAAAAGAAAGGAAAAAAAAAGGGTATTATTAAGGTAAATTGGTCATTTTAAAGCCCATAATAATAATGAAAATGCTTTCTCCATCTATGTTCATCATTTAAAATGGAAATTTCAGAATTAGTCTCCAGGGGAGCCATACAAATTTTTACAAGCACATGTATATGCCAGTATGCATGAATACTTTAGTTACTACCTTGGAATTTTACTCTATATTTATGAATAAATATAAAGAAGTGCATCTAACTGAGTAGCAATACTGGAAGGATACTTTTTACCATAAAACCCTTTAGTAATTGCAAATACTATTTATATTTACTCAATTTTAAGTATATATATATATATATATATATATATATGGCATTGTGTTCTATGCCTGAATTAGATACACAATGTAATTCTATTAGAATTTCTCTTAAGTGTCATAAACTGTGTATATTAAAGTAACTGGAATTACATATTCTTTCTTTTTACCTGAAATGCTTTGCTATTTCCTGAAGATTTCATGCTGAAAAATCTCAATTTCAGTTCTGTAGGACACAGCTAAAAATCAGTGTTCACCCTGTTTCTATTCATCTGCACTGGTGAATTAGGTGCTTTTCCTGGGACCTCAACCCAAGGCAATAATAATTTCTCTTCAGAAAATAATGTAGCACATAGTACTAGGTAGTACCAGCTACAGTTTTTTTCCTCCAACTCTGTACACCTGAATTACTTCATGCTGAAGTAACCATAACTTAGGATGCACTAATGCTAGAAACAAGATGAATAACTTTTGTCAAATAATCTTCCTCAGGGTTTGAGAATGGAAGTAATAGTTTATTTTCATTGTTGATAAAATTTTCAATACCTTTTTGTTTAATATTGAAACATAGTTCTCTGTACTCATTATTGTGTTAGAGAATTAGGGGAGAGAAAATGGAACATAGGAACTGCCATTTAGTCAGACCTCAGCCTCATTTTGTTCTCTATCTGATCTTGTACTGATTTTAGAGGAATGCCTAAGAAATTCAGTAGAAAAATACTTTTCTCCTGAACTCTTCATCTACCACCACAAATAGGTCTCACTTTAATTGGTTGGAGGCAGTTATTTCCCTGAAGCATAAGTTCAAGATCCTTCATAAAGGTTATTTTAAAACATTTTTGCATTAAATATGAACATTTCTGTATCCACTAAATTTCTAATTTCAAAATATTTTTAAGATTTCCCTCACAAGTCTACCAAGAAAAATTGTTCTTCTGTTCATCTCTAACACTGTTGTGTAGGTTGTGAATATTGCTTTATATTTCTCCTTGTTTTGATTTCTTCCAGAAATCAGTTTATCCAAAGTAAGTATGATTGCAGGTGCTCTGACTTCTTCTCTGTGAGCATTGCAGAATATGTTCTTCAGATACTAGCTACTTTGGTTCCTACTAAGTATGCCTATTACCTTTCTCATTTTCTCATCAACAATCTTGTAATGGCCTTACAGTAAGAAATTTAATTGCTGTTTTCTCTCAAATAAGAAATAAAGAGAACAGAAAGACTTCAGGAAACAGACTCAGCCATCTTTGCTTTGCAGGTAAATGTAGAGGACCAACAGTAAGTAATTGCAAAGCTGTGAAAGTAAGGAGCATAAAACATAGTTCTTTACTGTCAGTGGTCTGTTGGAATGAAAATATTTATTTTTTTATTCTAAATATTACACTGATTTGGAAAGAGTAATAAAAACTAAATATTATAACATGTGCAGAGGCCCAAAAAAGAGTGAAGAGGCTGGTCATCAGCAATTCTTTGACTATGTTTGATTATTTTCTTCATCAGCAAACAGTTGTCTCCTATCTTTATTTCTTCCATCTATTTTGTGATGTTTGATCTAAGGTTCAGAAAAGGTTAAAGGTGCAAGTGTAAGGTGCAAACCAATTTTCTATCCCACTCTTACTTGCATGCTGGTAAAAACATTTATTCTGCATTATGTTTCGTAAATCTCTCAACAGTTTCAAATATCTGCAGCTAGCTAGATTAAGAAATTAAGATGGCACTCTAGGCACTACATTGGCAATGCGAGCAGTAAAGTTAGCTTAGAATGATAAACTTTTAAAAAACCAGTATGCTATAAACCTTGCTATAAACCTATAATGCCTTAGTTATATAATTGTAATACATTGTCTGGAGAAGTTAAAGGCACTGGGGAAAAAATGAGAAGCATCTGTTTTTCACTCTAAGTCTTGCCACGTTTGGCAAACAAAAACCAGTTTGAATTGAGAAATTAAATTTATAGCTTACTGGTGAGTAAACCCAACAATTTACAGACCTGTTTCCTGAAATTCTTTTCAATGGGAAGGCTACCAGATGTGGTACATTAGGCACTGTTGAGAATTTTTCCGGTACAATATGGTTGAATGGCAAAAGAGAAATTAGATAGTGGGGAAAATCAGACAGTAGAAGAAATTCTATGAATGCCAATATTTGAAACAAATATTGTTTTCACTTGTTTTGAAGAAATGCCAACTTTCCTTTTTTATTTAAAATCTTAATTAAATGGATAAACCGTCTCATACTGTGCATGTGCTGAAAGATGTGCCAGAGGTGAAGACCACATTGGATCAACAGAGATCTGTGGCTGGAACTCCGGAAAAGAAAAAGGAGAGTTTGTGACCTTTTGTGACCTTTTGTGACCTTTAGAAGTAGGGGCAGGCAACTCAGGAAAACTTACAAGGATGTGTACCTGGTTTAGTTAAAAGTGTCCCTGTCCATGGCAGTTGGAACTAAATGATCTTCAATGTTCCCTTCCAACTCAAATTATTCTATGATTTTCTATGTTGTGAGGTTATGCAGGTAGAAAATTGGAAGCACTAAAGCTCAAGTAAAACTTAATCTTCCTAGTGGCATAAAAAAATTATTTGTATAAATACATAAGCAACAAAAGGAAGGATGAGGAGAATCTTCATACATTATTGGAGGCGAGGGGGGAACCAGTGGAAACCGAGGCACACAAAGCTGAGGTACTTGATGCCTTCTTTGCTTTAGTCTTTAACAGTGACTGCAATTGTTACAGGAATCAATTGCCTGGAGAAAAAGGACATGGAGGTGCTGGTTGATGGCCAGCTGAACACAAGCCAGCAGTGTGCCCAGGTGGACCAGAAGGTCAATGGCATCCTGACTTGTATCAGAAGCAGCATGGCCAGCAGGCTTGGGGAAGAGGCCATTGCCTCTGGTGAGGTTGCACCTTAAAATCTGTGTTCAGTTTTAGGCCCCTGATGATAAAAAAGACAGTGAAGTGCTAGAGCCTGTCCAAAGAAGCTGGAAAAAGGGTCTAGGCAGTGAGTCCAATGAGGAGCAGCGGAGGAGCTCATAATTGTTAAATGCCCTAATTAACTTTTTGTCCTTTATATGTTTGGAAATGGGTTCCAAGAAGTCTTGCCCATGACCTTTCCAGGGACAGAGATAAAGATAATTGGCCTATAGTGTGCAGTCTTCCATTCCACTTCTTCTTCTTAAAGGAAAACATAGTATTAATCTTCTTCCAGCTAATAAATCACCCAAGGCCACTGACACCTTTAATTTCTATGTTGTTATAAGTACTAAAACAGCCATTATATTTTCCTCACAAATTATCTTTGTTTTTCTTAACTGACTGTGGGCAGCTAACCACTGATAAAAGCTCATCTATTTTCATTGCTGATTCCTTCATTTATACTGAAGCAGTTAGGAAACTTCAGGTACACACTTTTTAAAAGTTGACAATCTTTATAAAACATGGTAGCAATAACCCTTACACATGAGCGTATCAATTGTTCTCTTACAGCAGCTGCACTATTCATCTACCCTTGTCCTATTGGTCAGTGAACAGCAAATGAAGGGAATTCAGATGGTCAGGGTAGCATGCCTCCTAATGGAAAAGTGTATTTCACCAGTTACTGTTTTCTTTGGATTCATGGATAATACTGCCTATAAGATCACATGAAAGGATCCATTGTGTTATTCTGAAGAATAAGCAGCCACTGCTTATTTTGCTAGTTTTTGAGTGGTTTTGCTTTTGTTTGTRAGTTTGGTTTTTCCGTTTGTTTTTGTTTATTTTGTTTGCTTGTTTGTTTGATTTTTCTCTGACACTTATTTCATGAAATGTTAAATAGATATGTTTGGAAAGAGGCTGCTCCAAGGTATGTCTTCCAGAAGCACTTGTTTAGTCTTACTGTCTCCTTCTTTTCCATCTTCTGAGTTTTCTCTAGATTGCCTCCAACAGCTAGTACGCTTAACATTCTAGGTTGTAGAACCTRGAAATGGTTAATTTCCCACACTATAAACCCAGCTGGATCATCTCTAAATATTTTAATAGAAGYTTTACTTGGATAGATTGGTAAAATCAGTAACCTGAACTTTGTCTTTTAGTTCAATCACAAGCATTAGATACACAGACAGTGAATTGCTATCAGTGGAAGAGACCAAATAATAGCATCATACCACCTTAGTTAATTATCACTGTTGTAATTTTTATAAAATCAAATTGGGAAAAATGGAGTAGTCTGTATAATGTTTTAGTGGCCTCCAATTTGCATTGTCTTCCCTGAATTTATTCTTTAGAGCTGTGTGAATAGAGTACAATATACCAAACATATGTAGCTAAATTACCATTTGCTGCTGCTAACTCTCTTTTTCCTCTTTGGTTGATGTACAATACAGAAACAAAAGACCTAAAAGTAAAAATCAATGCTTTGTAATTTTGAGAGCTTTTTGGGCACTAATTTGTGTATGTCACTGACTGATACARAACAATAGACACCTTTGGGGATAGGATCTAAATAGCTTCCCAGATTGAGTTCTCAGTAATGAAACTCCTGTTGAAGRTGAAAATACACTGTTAAATCTGTTGTTGGCTATTATGCTGACAGTTCATTTGGTTTTGCTTCAATCTGTGGATACTTTTGAAAAGCAGTAACAGAATTTGCAGTGATTATACAATTTTTTCCGTTTGTTTTGAGGGAAATGTTGAGTGTTTCTACCTGAAAAAAAACCCAACCAGTTAAGGACATAGGCAGACTTTGCAATTTCCTCATTGTGGCAGGTGTGCAAACTTAGAATCAGAAGTAAAAGGAAGACAAGCCCAGAACACTAATAAGTGTGCGAAGGGATGCTGCCAGTRTTAGTCTTTTCAGAGAGCTGAAGCAGCATGTGTGGCACATATTGCTGAGATTATTCAGAAATTGAGAGCAAAGATGAATGCATGATCTGCTTTCAAATGAGAATGAATGCAGCTCCTGGTAGCTCAGCATGATGTTTTCTTTAGATTCAGAGCCAGCTGCTTCAAAACAATAAAGAAAATCCTCTCCAAGCTATATCCATCCTTCAAATAGGAGACCTTCAAATAGCTGGCAGGGAGTGGAGGAATTCTGCATTTGCTTTTGCTGTATTATTTCCGACATTCTTTTTCTCATGATTCCTACAGTTAAGTCCCATTATGAAAACTAACATCAGCAAGACTACATATATATTTGTATACATATACATGCATATTTGTATACACTACTTTGTTGCAAAAATAGTGTTTATCTGGAGAAATAAATGAATAATACACATTTCCAGTGTTAAATGTTGTATAAGCAGAGTTTAAAATATATGTTTAAATTATTAGATTAAATCTTATCACTGAAAGTAAAAAAAAAAATGTGCCTTTACATGTAAAAATAAATTTTATTTCTRAAGCAAATGATGACTAATGACTTCTATACACTGCTATAAATCTGTGGGCAGAAGAATTGATACACAAGAAATCTTCATGCTGTCCAGAAAATATATATAATCTTCAGAGCTACTGAATTTTATTTTTGAAAATGTAGGCATTGAAGAAGTTGCATTAAAATACAACAGCATAAACTGAAGGTAGTGCAGATGTTAATGGTTCTTCAATGTCACTATTTACTGTCACTATTTATTTTATGTGTAATAACTTTGAAATAGTGTGACATGGTGATTGTTCTCCTCTATTCCACTCTTGTGAGACCCCAGATGGAGTGCTGTATCCAGCTTTGGGGTCCCCAGCACAGGAGGGACATCAACCTGTTGGACTGAGTCGAGAGGAGCCCACCAATAGAGGGATGAAGAACCCCTCCTATCAGGAAAGGCTTAGAGAGCTGGAATTGTTCAGCCTAGAAAGGAGAAGGCTTTGGGGTGAACTAATTGTGACTTTCCAGTACCTGAAGGGAGCCTACAAGAAAGCTGGAGAGGGACTTTTTACAAGAACGTGTAGGGACAGAGTAAGGGGAAATGGATTTAAACTGAAAAGAGGGTAGATTTAAAGTAGATATTAGGGAAAAAATCTTTACTGTGAGACACTGAAACAGGTTGTCTGGAGACCCTGTGGGTGCCTCATCCTCAGAAATGTTTAAGGCCAGGTTGGGTGGAGCTCTGAGCAATCTGGTCTAATGAAAGGTACCCCTGTCCATGGCAGGGCATTGCAAATCTTTGAGGCCCCTTCCAACCCAGGCCATTTTCCGATTCTATGATATATGCAGCATGAAAGAGGATGTTAAATGTTAAGTTTTTGACACCATTACCATTATGAAAGAGGATGTTAAATGTTAAGTTTTTGACACCATTACCATTATCATTTAACATTACCACAATATATGTGACACACATTCAATATTTCATTTTTTAAATAATATCAAAGTTTATAAATTTCTGTTATAATTTTCATTCATCTTTGTTTCCAGTTTTAATTGATGTTTCCCCCAAGCAAAGTAGATCCTTGTATTTCTTTAAGTTCCTGTTAGGYTGACTTTGTATCTTTCACACAATGTACTGAATAGCCAAAGGAAAAAAGCACCAATCAAGAGGACAAAGCCACTTCAATAGACTTCTTGAGGGCTTACAAGCACTGATCGATCATATATTGTAAAAGGTATCAAAGAYTGAATTTCAGCCAAGATAAGCATTATTGAATATTGAGTACTTCTGGAAGCATTTAGTATCTTTATGATTAGATCTATTCTGCRCTCAACAGTTTTCTCATGCATTACCCTATCATTTACTATTTATACATCTTATTAACTTAGATTCTTTACACACTGAATTTTCTAGAGGCAGATCTTTGAGGTTATTAAGGATAGGCCACACTCTGAACCTTGTACTTKTTCACAAACAACATGAACTGAAAGTGAAAGCACAGCAATTAATAAAACTATGGGAGGCACAATATAGCACTTTGTTTAAAATGTAGCAGGATCAGTCTATTGAGACTCATGTGATACACACAGACTTGCAAAGCAAAAGCTTGCAGTTAATCCAAACTCGTGAAAATAGTAAGAAAATGCTGCAAGAAATACATCTCACAGCCATGGTCTGAGTTTGGAAGCTAGCACAAATAAGGAAAAATATGTTGGAATGGTTGTAGTATGCCCACATAAATTATTACTGTTCAGATCCATTTTTTTTCTCCTCACACAGGGAAGCATCCTGAGTCCTTTGGTGAACATATCCTTTTTTAGGTGTGGCCTGAATCTTTTCACCTCCCTGGCTCAGGAATAGTAGTTGATATATTGTCAAATCTTCCACCCCTTCCTGCCTATCTCTGCCTCCTCGCTTATTATCATGGGGCTTAGAATGAAAGGGTGTGAATCACAGAATTGTTCAGGTTGGAGGGGGTCACACAGGATCATCTGGTCCAATCTTACTGCTAAAGCAGTGTCATCCTAGAGCTCTCCATCCATGTGGAGAGCACACATCTCCAGAGAGAGACTTCACAACCTCTCTGGGCAACTTATTTCCAGTGCTCAGTCACCACACAAARAAAAGAGTTCATCCTAATTTTTTTGTGTGGAGCTGCCCAGGTGCAGGACCCTGCATTTGCCTCTGTTGGATTTCAGACAGATCTTTGCCCATCTCTCCAGCTTGTCACAGTCTTTCTGAAGGTCTGCACTGCCCTCTGGGGTTTCAGCCACTTCTCCCAGCTTTGTGTTATTAGTGAGCTTGCTGAGGAGGTCTCTATTCCTTCATTCAAGTCATTGAAGAATAAACTAAACATTACTTGACCCAGTATTGAACTTTGGGGGACAAATTTTTCCTTCTAGCAGAGCCTGAGTATACAAATATTTAGGGAGGAGAAGAAGAGAGTTCCATCCCACCTCATAGACATCTGTAAGAAAACATACTTTCATTTTGAAATTCTAAGCAAATTTTACAAGAAGCAAGCATAAACTTCATAAAGTAATTTTCTCAGTTTAGCACCCTTTGCAATAAAACACAGAATCATTAAAAAAAAAAAGACATGTTGAAAAGAGTCTTAAAGATCATCTTATTCCAACACCCTTAACTCCACCATGGGCAGCAATGTCTCCCACAAGACCAGGTTTTTCAGGGACTTATCTGATCTAGCCTTGAACTCCTCCAGGAATGGGGCATCCACAACTTTTCTGGGTAGCCTGTTCCAGATCTCACTATCCTCTGAGTAAAGCATTTCTTCCTAAAATGTAAACTAAAACTCTGCCCTATCACTGTCTACCCTGGTAAAAAAATCCCTCTCTCTTTTTTTTATAGAGAAAGAAAATGTTAAAAAGTTTACTGATGTTTAAATCACCTCTTTAAATCTTTGGTTTGGATACAGAGCAGCTGGCATTTTGCTCTTCAGAATATCAGCTATCTGCACCATTCTGTACAGATAATCTGGAAGAGTGTACTCTGTAAACACGGTCATATACATACATGATAAAGTTATCAAARAAACCAACATCTTCATTTACACTGACCAATTTTGGTATTAGAGGGTATTCTGACTTTAATAACATTTATTTGAATTAGCCTTCAATGTTAAGGAAGAACAAATMTGCTGCCTTTTCTTATCTTACAAAATCCTAATGTATTATGGCTGAAGAGACTGTGAGAAATTTTAGGAAAATCATACCAATAAAGCCCTCTGCTGGAGAGAGACCCCAGAGTTTCAAAAGAAACTTTTTCYCCCACTGCCTTCTTGAATGACATTAATATCTTTGTCGCTCTAGTTGTGTTGGTTGGAAATGTGATTTTTTTTCCCCTCACTTTCATTCAATCTATGCTAGCAAAACATTTGGAGTTCAGCCTCAACCATTTTGTTTTTCTCCTCAGGAGGAAAGTTGGCCATCTGAAAAAATGATAACTGAGCAAGAACATTTTTAAGAGCTAAGCTCAAAGTGCTGCCAAAGCAGCACCTGCAGCAGCAGCATATGTTGCACTGGGAGTACTTGGRAGTTGCCTGAGCAGCTTTACTTGCTGAGGGGAGGAGACACCTGGCTCTAACTGTCTGCAGTCTGCAGAGCTGGCACGGGCCTGGTTTGTTTTTTTTTTAAAGATATTATGTCACTTCTCCTAAAAAGACATAGGTGCTCCATTGATATGTTTCAGCTACCATTTTGAAATGTATTACAGTTTATTTTATACAATTACAGCATTATCCATGGGAAGAAATTCATAGGCATGGTAGACATGTGAATGACACTCTGAAGTACAAACTCTGTCATTATGTTAGACATGTGGCTGGCAGGATTTCAACAGATGGAATTAAATGATTAGCATAAGGAAATAGCAGTTYTTAACTACACAAGGTGGTGTAAAGAACAAGTCCTGCTGTGTTATTAGTCTTTGATGTTTATTCATTCACATTTAAGTAGTTCCCTTCTGTGTGAAGTAGCCATCAGTACAGTAAGAATGTTCCTGCTAGAATAGGCCTTTTTACTGCACCGTGGCACTTTCTATGACATGGATCATCACTGGTAACGCTATGAAACAATTTTTTCAAGAAAATGGAAGCAGCAAAAGAAACATACAAATACAGAAGTATTGCTGAAATTTTAACACAGCTGATTTCCATGTTTTCTTCAAAGTGTATGGTCAATTTTATTAAAAATTCATGTGAGATCATTTGTACTATGTGGATTCATATGGAGTTTTGCCCACCTGCATTTTATCTTGTCAGAAGTTATTTCCACTTTTAAAGATTGTGCAGTTCAAATTATGTTCATTGTTATCCCCATCTTTTTATACCACTGTGCAGCTTTGCTTTCAAGACTTACAGCAACACTGAAACTCTTCTCCCTTTTAATTTACATGATGATCAGGTAAACCTGCAACAACAAAACCAAGTACTGCTTCAGTATCCAGTGGTCACAGCAGTAGACAGAATAGCATCACCAAATGCTCAAGAAAATCTTTTTTCTGTTTCATTTTTAAAAAGCAAGTCTATTCACTAAGAACTCTTTGGAGGATCATTCAGTTATTAATTTCTCAGGTCAAATAATCATCACAGTACTTTGTTGAAATATTTAATAAATCTCTTAGAAGAAWAGTGAACCACATAGGTTCTAAGCATAGATCTGTCACAGTAAGTATGTGCCTGTGTTGATGGTAACCTGTATCCTGAGCTAAATTTGTTTGTGAATTATTTAAATGGATCYGTACTTGACCAAAGATTTACCTTTGATTGATAAAATCATTTATTTTCTCTGCAAATTAGCAGATGTGTGACATATTTCAAATAAGATAMAAATATACATTTGAACTATATTTGTGGAATTAAAATTGCTGAATTTTCAAAAACTTTATTAATAAATAACAACATGTTCATTGTTATTGGGAGCATTTTTGTTGGGAGCAGAAAATGAATAATGGTGTAATTAACTGTGCAACTTCTTGATCAGTTTGAAAATGGCGCAACAAGTAGGTACATAATCATTACTTACCTTTAACTGGTTGCTGAAGGAGATTTTCTTCTTTGTCTTCTGGTAATTCATTTCGTAGTAACACAGGGTGGTTTTCAACAGAMGAACTTGGTGTCAGCTGTTCTATTCATGGCCTCTCCAATGAACAGTTTTGTACTCTAATTTCTTCCCAACTCCATGGAGTATTAGAGAAACACTAGMAAACAAAATATATTTGTAGAAGAGAGAAACAGAAAAAAAATATTTTCCATTTCTAAATACATATTTTTATGTGTTGATGTCTCCTTAATATTAAATATTAAATAATTCCTTTCATTATAAATTGCCCTAAGATAACAGTATTGCCCTAAACCAAAAATGAGGGATTTTTTTGTGTCAACTAAGAGAACTCTAGTTCTTATGTTTTGTTGACTAAAAAAGATCAGCTAGTTCAGTCCCAGTTTCTCTCCAACTTAAGCTCTTATAAAAATCATTTGCCTCTGCAGGAATATAAAAGCCAAAGAAACCATTAGCTATTAAGGATAACATTTATAGGTACAAAGAAACCTTTGAAACACTGGATTAAGCTGTAAGGCCAGAAAAGCTGTTGAAATACCTGGAGTATTTTTCCAGTGTTTTTATATTTACAAATATTGTATTGAGGGGAATATGATACTACAGGGCACCACTGAACAAATTATCCAAGTAGCAATGAGGAAAACTACAGCTTGCCTTCCTTCTTTTAGTTTCAATTTCTGAAAAACAGGTGTCATAAAAAAGGGGACAGATGCATTTAATTTCAGGTTATGTCTTTGAATAAATCTTTATTTCTCATTGACTAAATGATTCAGTTCATCCTTTTGCATTTCCTTGCTGACTACCTSCTTGTATCAGGTAAAAGTTTTTGAAAGAATAGCTTAATGTCTAATATTAAAAGGAAGAAATGCTGGCCCTAATATATTAAAAGCAGATATTCGTTACAAGACTGAAATTAAAATGTTAAATTTAAGTTTAAAATGTTAAATTTATATTCAAAGCTAAATAAAGCAAAAAATCAATATATTTTAATTTTTCTTTATATTTCATGTTTATTTCACAAATCTAGTGATTGCTTTTATTATCTTCATATATTTGAAGACAAAATAATTCTGTTTAATCTGTATCCAGGATACACTTGTACGTCTTCCGAATTCACATTTTTTACATTACAGAATAAATAATATTTTTCTTCATAAATCTTTGAAATAGAATAATTCTTTTTTTGAAATTAATGTTGACTATCCACTTATTGTTAATGTAGAGTGATATTCCTGCAGTCAAACCATATTTCTAGGTCAAAACACACATACATATCACTGCCTACAACTGAGTGACAACCCATCTTTTTAGCTAATTTGAGAAATATTGGTGAGCTATTGGAGAGATATCTCCTTATAGTTTTTCTCCTGCATAACTKTAGAACTTCTATTTGCTTGGTCTTCAGCAAATTTGTATGTATATGAGCAGTCTTTTTTCCTCTAATGAAGATCAAGTGAATAATTGTTCTGTTGTCTTTGCTGCAGATTTTCAGCACAGCTGTGTATCCTAAGCCCAAGGTTTTTCACAAAAAATATAAATGATACAAACATCTCTAATGTTAAAAGCTTGCTTAATTTCCTCTATATAAGGATACCTTGGAAGTACCACCATAGTAGTTTATTCTGATTTATTTCTATTTTTTCTTATCTCTTCTCTATTTTCTCTCCACAATTTCTAAGTTGAAATATTTTTTAGTCTCACATAAGTAGTACCATCACTTTCATTGTTAAGGCCATCTCATTAGATAACTTTGGAGTATCTTTCTCTCAGAATTGCTCATTATCTGTGAAATTTTTCAGTTCATTAACTCCTAACTGCCCATTTAAATACCTTTCCTGACCCTTAATTGAACTATGTTTCACCCTATCATCATTAAATCTCCCCCAGAGTTGTGTGTGTGTTTCTGGTGGAAAGTGGGGACTGAGTTGCAAGTGCTTACTTATGATGTTTTATTGATGAAAAAAGAAAGCTTAAAAGTRTATTTAGAACTACAATCAAAATTTTATATCTGTTTCTGTAGAGATTAAATTATATAGAAATATAAAAATCTATGTTTAATATTTGGAACATCTTCCCTACAGAATTTGAAATTTAAGTCTTATGAGATGCAGTTCTGGATATTACTTAACTCATGCTTTCTTCATGTAGCTAGTTTCTTAAAGTTCTTCCTTTAGCACAAATATTCTATAGTTGATCAAGATATCAAGGAAATATATTAGTACTCTAGACTCTAATAGACTCTAATTTGGTTTCTTTATTGAAGTTGAGGATGCAAAGAGTTAAAATACACATATTAATATTTGCTATTTAAGTTTAAAACTTGTCACACAGGACTAACTAACTTTTCCATCTAGGAGAGAAAATACTTTGCTACACAAACCAACCAGTTCTTTAGAAATGTGTCATTTTTATGCTTCTAATGTTACCTTTTTCTCAATTTAAATCCTGTTTTTCATTTTTGGTTTCTTTGGCAAAAACATTCACCTCTTTGTGTGAGTTTTGGTGTGCTACTGCTGTTACCCACTGACTGACATGCCTCAGTGTCTTGAAAGATWATTTCATCTATTGTAAGATTATTTCTGGATCATTGTATTCTTAATACAGAATGCCAGCATCAGCTTTAATAAATCCTGAAAAAAAAACAATGTATCCAGATAATTTTATATTTGAGATACTACAAAAAAAAAAAAAGATAATCAAATGCCAGTTCTGTTCCACAGATGGGAAGAAATATTAACTATAAAGACTGTTTCTTTAGAAACAGTAATCAGCAATAGGCAGATGTTTAGTCATGGAACTAGMTAATACCATAAAGTGTGTAAAATCTGAGGACTGAAAAAAATCAGTTAGCTGACCAGTTAGATTTATCTCTGACTGATTCTGACTGGCTTTATCTCACTCATTAGAAAAAAAAAAWTAATATCATGTACTGGGTGCAAATTACTAAAGGCTGGTGGACATATTTTCAAGGATAGATTTTCTGCTGTATATTTTAAATATCTCTATGCATCATAGTAAATTTAAATGAAAAAGCAGTTCATTGAAAATGAATTCATGCTTACTGGAGAAGAATGCTTTGTTGTAATTTCTGTCTGCTAGTTCCAGCAGGCAGCTGAGCTTCATGCGGTGGCTCCCACTACCGTGGGTTGGGATGGCAAGAGAAACAGAAAGATAGAATTGTGAAAACTTGTGGGTTGAGATAAAGACTGTGTAATGGGGAAAACAAAGCTGCACACAGAAACAAAGCAAACCAAGAAATTAATTATCCACTTCCTATGGGCAGGTGGGTATTCAGCCCTATCCAGGAAAGCAGGGATCCATGACATGTAACGATGACATGGGAAGACAAATACCATCACTCCAAATATCCGTCTCTTCCTCTTCYCATAGCTGTCATTGCTAAGCATGATGCCAGACAGTACAGGATGTCCCTTTGGTCAGTTTGAGGCAGCAGTCCCAGCTGTGTCCTCTCCCAACAGCTTGTGCATCCTCAGCCTGTGCCCTGGCGGGGTGGTTGGAGAAACAGAAAAGGCCCTGAGGCTATGCAAGCTGCTCAGCAATAATCCAAAACATAGCACCATAACAGCCACTAGGAAGTAAATTAACAAAGCCAAACCAGCAGATGTCTATACAAACTCCAGCAAAGTTTTAAAGCAAACTCCAGACTGTATGTGGCCATTTTTACTGCCTTTTTGACTTCGGAGAAAAATAATTCCTAGCTCTGAAAACTCTCCTGTCTAAAAATAGGTTACTTGAAGAAATTAATTAAATTTAGGTAGTTCCACCAAGCTTCTACATGTTGTCAAATGGAATTAGCAGGCTCTTGCTTTAAAATGGCTTTCCATTGTATCTTTATGTCACTTGTCTCACTAGACTGTCTTCAAAATGTAGTCACTTAAATCTAGTTACTGTCCACTTTCTTGCAGTGGGTTGATTCTGGCTGGATGCCAGATACCCATCAAAGCCTCTCTATCACTCCCCTCCAAAAATGGACAGGGAAGAGAAAATATAACCAAGGGTTCACAGGTTGAGATAAGGACTGGGAGAGATCATTCACCAAATAGCATCACAGGCAAACCAGACTCAAATTAGAGATACTAATTGAATTTATTGCCAACAAAATCAGAGCAGGATAATGAGAAGTAACATAAAACCTTAAAAACACCTTCTCTGCACCACTTCCTCCTTCTCAGCTCAATCACCTTCCTTGATGGTGCCAGGAGACAGGGAATGGGGGATATGGTCATTTCATCACGGGTTGTTTCTGCTGCTGACCAAGGAGCGGAGTTCTCCCCTGCTCCAGTATTGGGTCCTTCCCATGGGACAGCTCTCCATGAACTTATCCAATGTGAGTCCATCTCATGGGCAACAGTTTTCCACCAGCTGATGCAATGTGGGTCACTCTTCTAAGGGGTGCAATCCTTCAGGGATAGGCAACTCCAGTGTGGGCTCCTCTTTTCTGCAGGTCCCTGCCAAGACCCTGTTCCAGCATGGGCTTCTCACAGGGTCACAGCCTCCTCTCAGGCTTCCACCTGCATGGGGCTCCTCCCCAGGCTGTGGGTGGGTCTCTGTATCCCTGTGGTTCCCGACTGCTGCAGGGGCACAGCTGCCTCACCGTGGGCTGCACCAGGGGCTGCAGGGGAATCTCAGCTCTGGTGCCTGGAGCAGTTCCTTCCCCTCCTTCTGCACTGACCTTCAAGCCTACAGAGCTGTTCCTCTCCCATGTTCTCACCCCACTCTTCTCTGGCCACAATTACATCCGAGCAATAACTTCTTTTTCATATTAAATATGTTCTCACAGAGGCATTACCATCGTTTCTAATTGGCCAGCCTTGGCCAATAGCAGTATTGGAGCTGCCTGGGATTGGCTCTTCCAGTCATGGAGGAAGATTCTGGCAGCTAATCCCAGAAGCCAGCCCTGTAACCTCCACAGTTAGCAAAATCTGCCCATACAAACCCAATAAGTTTCTATATAATTTTACATTTCTACATAATTTTACATACTATAGCACCATCCATTTTTCTCTGTGTTTCTGAAGATACTTGCAACAAAATGTTTGTCTTCGCAAAAAGTCCAAGGGTCACCTCTGGTGTCTATACGTGCATAGAGATCTGGATCCTAGAGGCTTAAATTAATAACTTCACGTGCAGGTTCCTTGAAATCTTCACTTGAATATTTTGCAAAGGGTAGAGATACACCATCTCTACCTTTTTGTCAGGCTTGATAGAGCAGCACTTCATAATGTTCAGCTTATAAATTACTTAATGTAACTACAAGTTTACAGCCTAACAATTGCCATTAGTTTGTAATCATAAAATGGTCAAGTGAGCAGTAATTCTCAGAGCACCTTTATCCCATATCCTTATGATACATGAAATGCCTTTAGCAGGACTCATACATTTTTATGGAGAGTAAATGAGAGTTGTGTCCCTCTGTCTGACTCTAATGGAAATTCGCAGTCTCAGATGTCAACATAAATCTTTCTGAGAGCTGTACACACCATTCAGAAACTCAGTAGATGCTGTTTCTCTCTTTTTCTGAGGTTTTGCATTTTTTACCTCTGTATTGTTGTACAACTGCCAGCAGTGATTTATTATTTTTAATACATTAATATACACACACAACTTAAAAAAGAAATTTTAGAAACTTCACTGAACTTCTCTGATCCTTTTTGTCCTCTTTTTTTCAGGATAAAAGCCAAATTCATTGTCATGATCATTTTTCATCATCCATGTCCATAGCAGATGTTCATAATGAAATACCTGCGTAGGTCTACAGACAAACCAATATAGTTGTTGTCAAATATGTTAAGAAAATATTAGTCATTATTGCCTGTTTCTCTTGAGTCTCAGTGATTAGTCTGTAAAGAATTGTGATAAATTGAGCTCCATAAATTTACTTTACAAATTGATAACTTCAGGAAATATGTCACAGACAAAATTTTTTGTACATAGCTTTTTTTTTCTTCGAAAAGCTCACTGGCCAATGTATATTTTGAAGAAATAAACCCTGAAATTTGTCATTGGAGAAGGAAGATATATACTGTATATATAGTATGCAGTAAAAATATGTATTAACTTTAACCTTTTCTAGATATCTGAAAATATAATTCAAGTCTATCTGGTATTTTGGGGGAAGAGATTTCCTTTGGAGAAAACACTGATTAAAAAATCTTGAGCACCTCTGTATGCATTGTAAGTCAAAACAACAGTGCTAGACACAGAAATTCTTGTCATTAAGCACATTTAAAATTTACTTGTTCCTAACTTGGAACCTTTGACTTTTTAAATTGCTCAAATTTAAAGATTTTTTCTTGGAATAAAGTTACTCATTAGAATATTTTCAATGCATACCTATACTCACATGCAGATAATATGGTGCTATTTAGAAATGTAGAATTATTTTTTCAAATCAAAATCTGCTATAGTGTATATTTTTCACAGCAGATAAACATATTTTTTGTTTCTTCTTTCAGTTCTCCAAGTACTTGTATTCACCTCCATTTCTTTATTGTCTTGAAATGTGAACATTAAAGATGCACCAACATAAAGTGCACTCAGTTGTCTTCCCCTTGCTGTGCTGCCAGGATTCTGATTTGCAAATTATCAGATACATCTTCTTTCTCGTCAGAATGTCTTTTACTTTATTATGTACTGCAGAACCATCTGTCACACTGACAGTATTAATATGTGCTGTTTCTATTAGATAGTCTCTATTGTTTAAAGTGAGTGATTTTTCTGCTTAAACTAARTTTTTGTAGCAAGACTGGAGTGTGGAGATATGTGATTTTGCTTCCATTATATTTTTCTTCTTGTTGCTTGTTGTTTACAATTCACATGACAAACATTTTAGCTTCACACTGAACCGATGCCCTACTTTACTTTTGGAACATATATTATAAAAGCTAGAGTTGAGCTACATTTAAATGAACCACACAGGCCTACAGCAAAGCTCAGTGAAGAATTTGTTTTCCCCCTGCTATAATAATGTGCCACTTGAATTATCCCCACAGAAATGGTACATATTGCCTCAAGTACTACAGCTTAATCCTGCTTCTGTACAAGTCAGTGCTTACTTTTCCATTCACTTAGCAGGGCATAGTCAACAAGCCTTTCATTGTAAATGTGACTATAAAAAATTTCCTATTTGAAGGTCTAATCTTTAGAGATAAATTTACGTATGTATAGTATAGGACCTTTACAGTGAGATAATCTTTTCCATTAGGATTATTTTACATACAGAAATAAATCAATGGTTTACTGCTAGCCTGCCCTTTCAGTTGCTATGGTTCTTACATGGTTTTCTTTTTTCATTTCCAACAGGTAGAACTCAGGCTTATTATATTTTTTAAGGTTGATCTTTTACTTGTATGAAGTAGATAAATAATAACTGCTACATATTTTGAACAAGCCACATTTTTGAAAATTAATTATTTAAAAATTTTTCAGTATTTTCATAGTGTTGCAGTGGTTGAGTGTCTCCCTAGGTATGTAATAGCTATTTTCAACTTCTTATTTGTTCAGATATTTTCTTAAATTATTCTCTGATGAGACTAAGACCAGAGTTAAATCTAGTGGAAGATGTAAAAATCATTCTCTCATACTACTACTTGGGGAGAATATCTTGCAATGAGCCTCATGAAAATTGTTTTAACTTTGTCCATTTTCCATAAAATACATCTACCAGTCTACATGGATATCAATTCAAACCTATTTAACATCAATAATGTTGCTACAGGCAGTCTCTATTTTCCTTCTTACTGTAACTGAAACAAAAGGAAACAAATGGTGGGACAAAACCAAAGAAAGAAAATACTCTACAAGACACTGAGGACATAATATCCGCAAAGAGGTAGACAGATTTTACTATAAATCTTGCAGCTTCATAAAAGACAGCGTAGGAATGAGACTTCTGATAGTCTATCCCATGATCCTTTTTGTTTCTCATCATGTTTRTAATATGCTTTCAGTGCTGTACCTGTAAGGTGCTTGTAGTACAGGCTTGTCTTTTACTTTTTAGTTGCTCTTTAAAAAAGCTTTACAATATTTTTTCAAGAATTTCTAGTGTGCATAGAAAGTAAGCATCTCGTATGAATTCTTTTTCATGCATTAAATTCCTGAAAAAAAACCATGATCATTTGGTTATTGCCATCAGTAGCATGTTTCTTCGTAAAGCTAAGGATTCAAATGATAATCCTATAATATCTGTTCTTTTTATGATTAGCTTATAGAGAAGCTCACTGAACCAACTGAGATACCTTCTGGTTTTTAGTCTTTATTTGCCTCCTTCTAATCTACTATTGAATGTATCTATTTTCGTTAAAGAAACTAACTTCAACCACTTTTTGTTTTGGCACAGGTTTCTAGTGAAGCTGTGTAATCAGTGTTGCTCCTGGTTGAGTCAGTTTCAGTTTCAGACTTCAAACTGATATTCAGCCTATCATATCTGCAAAACACACATGAATGACAACAGTGCTGTATTGGTTTGAATCTCTTTTTCTTGTACATTACCTAAGAAAAAATGCCTTAAAATGAGGATTGCATGGATTCACACTGATTAAGACTCTGAATGATAGCCTTTCAAAACATAGAGCCTTCAAAGAAAAAAAATCATCTTCATACAGTACATTTACTTCCTTAGGTTAGATTTGAAATGGTGGCACTTGTATTGTACCTATTGTAAAATAGGTAGATATTTACTGTATTTACCTATTTTACCTACCTTGATTGACATAGTGGCACTGAATTGTTTGGTTTCTTGGGATTTTTTGTTTGGGTTTGTTTGTGAGAATTTTTTGGATTTTTTAATTATAATAGCTAAAATAGCATTATTTCTTGTAGACTGGGGTTGTAATTTTGACTCTACAGAACACAGCGTTTTGTCTATAGTGGTTTCACAGAATCACAGGATGTCTTGTTTGAAAGGGCTTCTGGAGGTTATCTTTTCCAATGGCCCTGTCCCAAGCACTGTCACGTACAACTGGTTGCCAGAACCAGAACAAACATGTGTTTGGAATATCTCCATGGATGGAAACTCCACAACTTCTCTGRATAAACTGTTTCAGTGTTCAATCACTCTCACAGTGAAAAAATGTTTTCTGATGTTCAAGCAGAACCACCTGTGTACAGCTTGTGCCCATTGCCTCTGGTACTGCCACTGGRCAGTGCTGAAAAGAGACTGGGTCTGTCCTCTACATGCCCTCCATAAAGGTATTTGTAGACATTAATGAGATCTCCTTCTGAGTCTTCTCCAGGCTGTACAGCTGCAGGACTCARGTTTTTCTCACAGGAGAGATGCTCTGGTGCCTTTGTCATCTTTGTGGCCCTTTACTGCATTCTCTCCAGTAGGTCCATTTCTCTCTTACACTGGGGAGCCCAGAACAGCACTCAGAATTTGGCCTCATCAGTGCTAAGAAGAGGGTAAGGATCATCTCCCTTGACAAGCTGGTAAAGCTTCTCTTAATGCAACCTAGGATATCATTCATATTTTTTACCAAAAGGGCATCTTTTCTGGCTTATGTTTTCACAATTATGTTTTTCAAAACAAAATTAGGGCAGATTTTGGAAAATTTTCCATGTATGAATTAAACTAGGTGGGGTTGTTTTTGCTCAAACAAGATTTTTTTATTTAAAGGTTAAGGAAAATAACTGTGTCTTTAGAAAGTGAGTTAGATTTGTCATCTATGTGTTCTACAAGTTCGAAAGGATTTGGTTCTCTATGCTGGAGTTGTTTTYCAATCTTTGGGCTCAGTGGCACTTACCACTAGTCAGTGGAAAAAACTAGTCTCAAATAGTTAGTATACTTACTCAAGCCAGTGGGAACAACCTGCTCCAGCACTGACATGGAGATGGTTTTATGTTTTCCATGGGAATTCAAACAGACTATGCACCTACATAGTGACCTGACTCCAGAGCAGTGAATCAAAAGCAGAGTTCTTTCCATTTTATATATTATTCAAGTTCTTGACACTATTTTAAGTTGCTGACTATATTGAGGGGGTTTAAACCTTTTTGCTTTGTTTGGAGTTTGTTTTAATTAAAAATCACTATTTCTTCCTAATCTCTATGATGCTAAAATATTTACCAGTACCTATGTCCCAAATAAAGATGGCTGTGAGTTGTTTGTTGTTAGWCCTTAGTTTTTTCATTCTGAAAAACAAGGGTCTTCCCTCTTCTGTTTTATTCTAGCCCCATCTGTAGACTGCAAGGAATACAGCTATGTAGAAAATACAAAAAGACTTCCAGATGTAGCATACTAATGGACTGTGAAATTTAGCTTCTCAGCCAACTGACAGGGGATGCCAGTGAATCCTGGAAAACATCCAAGACAATGACCTTTCACAAAGCGCATATTGAGGCGTCTACCTGGTCAAACACCAAGAACATATGGAATAATACATGTACCCTCAACTGCATTTCCATTACCTGCAGCTGTTTCTGCAAAATTTAGTTTACGTCTGACTGATCTCATGTTACTAAATTCTGAGCTCTGGCAAGCATTTTACAAAAATGCATGGAGAAAAAACTCAGTTGCTACTCAGACTCTAAAATCCTGAGATAGCTGAGACTTGTCTTCGTGCCCTTCTGGCCCACCATGAGGTTTTTTTGYGGGTCCATGATTCATCATTCCTAGCAATTGAAATATGGTGGAATATTGTATTTAGATGGGAAAAAAAAATTTGGAGAATAGGTAAATTTGGAAATAGGATGAAGTTTTAAAAAGAAAATAAAGGAGACTAGTTATCACAAATCTAAGAATTATTTAGCTGCTATCTTGAAATACTTTAGAAAAGACAAAGTAACTTATTTTGGGTTATATGTAAAAAAATCCAAAAGAGAATGACAGATTATATATTTACATTTTATTATTTTTCTAGGAAAGAAAAAACATGTCATTTAAAACCAGTGAATAAATGTAAAAGCACTTGTGAGTGTTTGGTGAGACAGGGGCTGATAAAAGTCTGTCTGACAGGACACAATATACTGTGTTAGAAAATATATTTTGTAGAGCTACACAGATTTATTTTCACATGATATTGACTCGTTTATTGTTTTACTTTTATTTGTCTTTCCATGAAAAAGGCTCAGTCGTGGATTATGGGCTACCTGGCAAATGAGGTCTGCTATCTGTCTCTTCCTATCAGAATTTTCTACAGTGTTTTACTACTGCTATATTCTATAACTCGTATAGGCTGCCAAGGAAGAAAATCAAACCTGTTTTTTAAACTCTATTTAAGAACAATATATTGAAACTAATGGATAAAGTATGTATGATATTAGTGARTTGATGAGTAATTATAGTTCTAATTTGGTCCATCCTAGCTGTATTTCRTGTATCTTTCTGAACTGGTTGAGCAAGGTACAAAGAATGATATTTATGTTGCACAGGCAGGTGCAATTTAAAGTCAAATAGAGAAAAATCAATAAATTTCATTTTAAATCATTGTCTTTGGTGGAGTCAATCTGTTATGTGAATTTTTTWAAAATATTTCCCCTGATTTTTTTAAATACTTTTTTGTGGGACTTACAAAGAAGACACAATCTGTTGTATCTTATTTATGAAGGTTTTTTTGATGATGACGCAACAAAACGAAAGGCAGTTACCATGTAGAAGTTTTCTGGCATATAAAACTGATGTCTGTTTAAGGAGAGTGAGATGGTGAGATGTTCACACTACACAGTACTGTTGATAACAACATCAAGTATGTGCTTCCCGGAGGTGGTTCAGAGCAGCTGGTTTGGTAACACCGGATTGCCCCCTTGATACTTAGTAAAAAGGGAATGCAACCCCCCATTTGGCACATGCTCTTTCAAGAAAAAATTCTAAAGGCATCAATCCTTTAAAAAAAGAAGAAGAAATGAAAATWGAAAAATATAGAGGCTGTGGACAAAAATACACAAACCAACAGTGTGGCTTAAAAGTATACAAAAAAATAGTGACTGTGACTTAAAAGGGAAATTGAGAAAATTCCACTTTAAGGATATGAAAGCAAAATCTGTATTGGCCTGTAACAGATATTTTAGGCCTTCCAAGGTTTTGATGTCAATTCTGTGAKAGTAGGTTAGCCATCAGTACAGACCAAAAACTGAGGTTTACTAGATTAAAAGGATACTTTTTGTCAAAATCACAGAGGTGGCACATTAGAACTCCTGTTACTCTAGTCAGTGATCTGCTTGTTTGAGGAAAACCCCRCAGGATGATTCTTTGGGTATAGACTTGCTTTGCAAAAGTAGACCGTCAAAAAATAGACGCAGGCAGCCCTGGAACAGTCTTTAGAGCATTATTTGGTGGTTCAAAAGCAAGTTCATCTATGAAGATTTACATGTCAGTTTGCAGTCAGACRGTTTCTCAGATCACACACTGAGAGGTAAACAATAGTACAGTGTAACATGATGTCTGGAAAGCAGTTGAGCATAAGGGCCACATTGACAAGTTTTCTWTTCCTACTTGTTCTCCCTTGACATCCCTGTCACATTACAACAGAAACTAAGGCTTGCATTATTTTACCCAGACATTAAATGTAAGTTATGATTCAGCAGTTTTAGGTCACTGCTGTTATCACAATCTTGTGCACTCAAATGCACTCAGAGAACTGTTCCTAGATTATGATAGATAATATGTGTACTATATTTTCCAGAGGTTGGTTGGTTGGTTTGTTTTTTTTTAATTTAAGAACCTGAAATCTATATTGATTTTCCTTGGACATCATATATCTATGCTTAAGGGACAGCTTTCTGGGAAATTATTTAAATGTTTAGGCACATGCCTTCAATAGCCCATTCAGTTTCAGGAAAATAATATCTGGTTGAAAATGCAAGACAACTAAATGGAATATCCTATTGTCTTTCGCGAAGCATCATGCAGGTGGCATGACAATCCTGACAATGAAATATCAAGYTGGTTGCCAAATCCTAGACACAAGGTATGTCACATAAAATTCCTTTATTCTACTTTCTATTTAGAAATTAAGCATTCTTCAATGTTCTATTCAGTCAATTTCAAACCCAGTTCCTTTCTCATATTTTGGTCTTTAAATTATAAAGGACATTAAGAAAGAGGATTACAGCATTAATTAAAGCATCTGCACACTGAAACACAGTTATAGCAGWATGAATAATTAAAAATGGGAGCACAGAAGTTTCCTGTTTGTTTGGGAGACTATTCATTCTTCCATGGAAGAGTTATCTTCCTGTTGGGAACAAGAAAAAAAAGCATAATGAATATAAGAAACAGAATTCACAGAAAGAATAAAGTTTAATGAAACAATTACAGTTTAATGTAAAATTAGGGAAAAATCTTATCAAAGAAAAAAAAATTTAGAACTTTTCTACTTCTGCTTAAATCGTGTTATTTTTTACTATTCTTGTAATAAGTTTTTATATAAGACCAATAGAAATAAGAATCCATAGGAATAGGGTTTTTATATCATATACACATTTTTCCACACCTGGTCTACATCAGCATTCCCAGTGATTAATATTGTGTGACCTCTTGTGATGCTTAGTAGTATTCCATAACTCTCTATTTCCAAATTATTTAATGAGTGCAGTGCTTTTAAGTAAACTCCTACTTCTATCGAGGCATAGTAAGTGCTTCTATAATGCRAGTGCTTCAAATGTGAGTGAATTTCAATTATAGATTAGTTCAGGATCACATCTCATTCCATTACAGAAGTTCTGTGTTTGAACCCAGACCCCTAGAGATTAAGCAGGGGTGCTATGAACAGACTATGTCATCTTTCCATCTGAAATGTTTCTCATAAGGTGCTGAGCGCAGCCTTTCAACAGCACCCCCCCCCCCAATTTATTTGAAGCCCCGTGCTTTGGTAAGACTCCTGCATCAACTTAAGAGTGAGGCTGCCACAAACTTCGCTTTGTAAAACCTGTTGTCATTCATGTGGTATCTCTTAGTCGGGCAGATTTCTCAGGAGAAAAAGCATTTTTGTGCTTTGATAGACTAGGCAGTAATAACAGAAATTCTTCCAGTACCTATGAGAAAGYTGGAGARGGACTTTTTACGAGGGCATGTAGTGACAGGACAGACATGTAGTGACTCTTTCTAAACTGAAAGAGTGTGGGTTTAGGTTARGTATTAGAAAGAAATTATTCACTGTGAGGGCAATGAGATACTGGAACAGGTTGCCCAGAGAAGCTGTACATGTGTGGATGTCTCATCTCTGGAAGTGTTGAAGGCCAAATCAGATGGTGCCCTGAATTACCCAGTCTAGTGGGTGGTATTCCTGCCCACAGTAGGGGTGTTGGGACAAGATGATCTTGAGGGTCCCTTTCATTCCAAACCTGTTGCTATTGAGWTAGGGATGGCTGCTAGAAAGTGACATTTAACTCCATGCTCAGAAGGGAGAAGAGCAAACTTTATTAGATGTCACACATTTTTTTATAGGCAAGATCATTCCCCCAGAACCTGATTAGTTCTTAATAACACCTGTCACACCATTAGTTCGTTAGGAACAACATCATCTTTCCCTAACATCACGTGTAACACATTCCACATGTYCACAAACACCAGCTGCAGAGACTTAAGAATTGTTTTAATTCCTTCTCTGAGTAGTCTCACTGTTTCCCCAGGACGATGCCTGGGAAAGTTATCTGTTTCTCTCTCTCTGGCTAAAGCGTCTCACCCACACAAACCAGTCTGTGAAATCTGGCATATCACTCTAACAATAACATTCTACCTCTTGGCAAAGACCAGCCATTTGAGTACAAGTAAAAATTAGCTTGCTGTATTAATGAGGTTTGGTACTGAAAGTGGCAAGACACTCTTACAGATGATGTATCTTTTTGYGTGCAATGGAGAAAGTTGTGTTAATATCCAGAATAAGGCACATGCATTTAAATTTCCATGTCCCTGTGTTTAGGTCTAAACAACATGCATCCAGCCAGCTGTCTATGCTGCTGCTGTAGTCCATGAAGTGCAGTGCAGTCACTGCAGCTGGAAAGGCAAATCAGCCCTCCCTGGAGACCTGGAGCTCAAGTGTCTAGTTCAGGCTCTGTTGCCTCAGCATTCATAGAAATGCCATTGCAAATGCCCTAGGGTACCCAAAACTTTCACAACAGCCTAACAGATCTCTGGCAGACCTGGTAGCAGTCTGGGTCTTCAGCCTCTAAAGCAGTGGGTCATTGACTCATATCCCTAAGGACATGAGTCCCTACGTATGTCAACTGTATGTCTCTCCACCTGGTTCACTAATTGTACTGCTTAGGTGTTTATCAGATATTATGGGATATAAGAAAGGGCATACATTATGTTTTGCTTTGTGTAGATTGCGTTTTTGAATGAATATCTTTTCATTGACTGATTTACTGTGCTTTGATTCATAAAATTGTCTCAAAGTACACAAATAAGATTAATTTGGATAAAACTAAACCAGAAGATGTGTTCCAAAACCACAGCTCTGAATGCAATGGGTTTGCCCACAGGACTAGATCATGACTAATTCAAAGTTTAAAAAATGAAGAAAATTATGCAATATGTACAGTCAGCATGTGAGATCCTCAGAATCATATTATTTGATCTTCAGTTCTTTTCCTATCAGATGACATGTCTTGCCAACAGTTTGAGCCTTAGGTACCCAAGCATATTTGTTTGCTAAATTTAGATCCTAGCTTTATATATTAATACCAAATATACACTACCTACTGGATTAAGCATACTTCAATTTGTGAAAGCAGCAAAGACATCTTAGAGATAACAATTTTATATCATCTGTTTTGAGAGAAAAAGTTAWCAGCTTTAAGAGCTATAAACTCTGTATGCTATAATCGATACTCTGACCTATATTGAACCTTATAAAAAACTTGCTTCTTCCTCAGTTTAGTATTAAGGCTGTGCTTTTATAAAAAAGTTAATTACCAGTGTCCATATACCTTCTGTTACTAGGCACCCTTGTTTAACACTGATTTAAAGCTGTATCAGAGAGGCAAACTGCATTCTTGATTAGTATTGATTGTTGGTGTAGTGTTGACCCAAACAGATTGTCACAGAGGAATTAAGGCTGATGTGGCTGCAAGAACAGAACCACACTCCTCAGTAACACAAAAGATTAATTTACTTTGTGGGATGAGTATAGCAATTGTACAGCAGTTCCTGTTCTAATATTCTACAGCACACACACACACACASAGATTCATACYCACCAAGGCTCCAGATCCTCCGGTGCGGCTCTGTCCAGCACCATGGACCTGGAGTAGCAGGACAGTCATTTCTGGCTGGTACCAGTCCTGGCTGGCAATCTGGGCTTTACCTGCAGCTCTCTATTTCAGGCTCAACCATCACTGCRGCATTATGTGTTTGCAAACATGTTCCCCTAGGGACCACTGTTTTCACTACTCATTGCTTTTTRATTCAGTGGTTATGACAGTGGCCTTGCTGGTCAAGTCATCCTGGATAAATCTTCACAAGTTTCTCCCCTCCTAAGACAATAAGCCATCATTTCCTAGATATTGAGTCCAACCACAAACCCAGTACTAAGTCCCCTATTAAACCACCTCCCTAAGTACCACATCTGCTTGTCTTTAAATATGTTCAGGCACAGAGACTCAACCACTTCCCTGGGCAGCTTGACCAGCCTTTCAGTGAAGAAATTTTTACTAATATTCAATTTAAAACTCCCCTGTACAACTTGATTCCTCTTTTCTCACTGATTCTTCCTTGAGAAGAGACCAACACTCACAAACCGTAGTGGAGAATGATTCATTATTTCATACAATTAATGAAATTATTTGACATTGGTATTTTAAATGCAAAATGAAAATAAAATGCTTGGAAAACACTACTTACCAATTTATTTTTTTAGATAATGAAATAGATTTTATCTATTAATACATTATTCTTAATTTTTTACATATTTCTTGCAAGTAAATTATATGTGGAGCATTTCTCTGTTATGCTAACCTTTTCCAGTTTCTGTGTGTAAGTACACACAGAGTATATGTGTGCATGTATATATGTATGTGTATGTATGTCTTTGTATAGAAAGGAATATGCCCCTATGTTTACATGTATAGCCATATATGATTTTCTTAGCAACATTTTCTAGTCGTTCAGTCATTCTGTCTGAATATTGATGTGAGGTACTTGCTGTATAGCAGAATAGAACATACAATGAAAATAGAAGCAAAACTAAGTTTTAGCATATTTTGATAGCTCCTCAGTAGTCTATCATCATCACCAYCTCTATTGCTAGTCACTGTCATGAGTGATCTAAATGTTCCTTCCCTGAACACTCACAAAAGTATCCACAAGGTCAGAGGAAATAAATGGAATTATTTTCTATACCTAGGTTAGGTGGCAAACAGTTTAACATTGAAAATAGAACTATATGGCCTCTTTGAATACTTAAACACTTATCTATTTGCTTGTTACTTCTATTAGCACTGCAAAATAAGTAAATTAGGCTTAACCCTTGCTCAGGAGAGGATATAATCTTGAATGATGATTGTCTTCCTTTGGGATTCTTCATTGCTAGCAGAATAAAACATCATGCAGAGCAGAATACATTATTAGCTGATCAGAACAGTCTATGAGTAGTCAAGTTAAAACAAAATGCATAATGATTTATATAATTTCTAAAACATAATATATGGTATTTTTTTCTTCTTTGAGATGGAAGAAAAATGTTTAGTTATTCTACAAGTGATAAAGAAAACCAGCTGAAAGAAAAAGGAAATCTCTAACAGATATAGTTGTCTATAACTGTGAGGCTTGATCTGGTTCTTGAAGTAGTGATCCTTCTGGCTGCTGAATGCAGAACAGTGGACTCAACATACGATATTTTTAAAAAAATGAGGCTTTATGTACACATATTGTTTAAACAGAAATTGATAGGCTTAATAAATTAATTGTTGGAGGCAGTTTTGTGATCTGCTTTGGGTCTGAGTTTTTTTCACAAATCTAAACAACTAATGGCTGCAATCCCTCTGAGCTTAGAATATATTAGTCTGCAGAGCTTACAGAGAAGGTTGGATAGAAAGCAAAAGACTTCAATGTTAATGTAGTTATGGATTATGAATCATGTTGAAATAAATTTTTTAACCTATTGCWACATAGAACTAGATATACTCAACTCCTAGTATGACAATTATTTATTTAATATCTTTAATAGGTCAAAATATTATTGAGGAGTGCTGAAATTACTTTTTTCCTTGGGCATCCATATTTCATACTTGGATTACAGTTCTGGCTTTTTGCCTTTTCTTATACACTTGTCCACTATTTCTTCAGGTCCAAATAGTAGTTTGTTTCTTCATCCATTCTTTCTTTTTTAARAAAAGAAACCTGGAAACAGCTTCCCTGACAAAAAACTACTTGTAACACTTACTACTTTGCAAATTTTATTTATTAGCAAGATTTAATGTGATACTGAAGTTGTAGAAATACAAGTGTTAGTGAATTACTAAATTAAACCATATCTCTTTTTTCTTTTTTGAACCCTTATATATCTATTTACATTATAATACTACTCTCATTATTATTTTCTTCATTTACATACAATCATGACTCTTGCATATTATAACCCTGAAATAATAATTTCTGATAAATGGAAAATACATATGTTTCAATCTTCCATCTGAAAAAGAAGACTACAGAATATTTATTTTTTGCTAAGCTTGGCCTTGTAGAAAACTTGAGTTCCACATCAAGCATTTTGTTTTCCCGGAAAAAAAAAAAAAGGTTGAGTTATGAGATTATAGTTAATACCCTGAGCAATTTCCCAGAACTTTTATTATATAGCAATTTCCCAGAACTTTTATTATATAGATTTGCACACTGTGCTTTCTAGCAAATCTCTAAACACACTTGAAATAAATGGTGTAAAACCAAAAGGTCTGTCAGTTGTAACCAGATTTTGAAACACTGCAACTTTATAATTGACAACTACTAGATTTAACACAACTGCCTATGGAATTTTTTTTTTTTTGGTCATAAAACCACAGCAGTGTCTCCTGTTTGTGTATGCAAAGGTGCTTGAGACTGATATCTCTGCTGATTTACATCTCAGCTGCATTTTATCTGGCCTTTTTAGACAACTGCTGCTTGGTTTTCTGCAACTTCTTCATTCAGAAGCAAATGGAAATCCAGCATTCAGTTTAAATCAAAGCTTCTGGTCACAGCAATAATATATTGCTTAAACATGCACATGCACTTTTCAAGTTGCAGACATTTGCATACATAAATCAAGTGCCTGCCCTGGAAAGAAGTTTCATGAATTTAGAAGATTTACTGTCTGGATATGTCCAGGTATTAAAATTTTGGAGGCGCTTTCTTAATAATTTCTGGAGAATCTGCATAGAATGATAACTTGTAATTCATTCCGAAGTCAACATGCAGAACAGAAAATAAACTCTTTCAAATGCACTTCTTCTGACACATAGTGCTAAAATTGTAACAGACATCTGCAAACGTTAGCATTTGTAATAGCAAATCACTTTCCTTGTATAGAGTCAGTTTAAATATGCACACAGGTGTTTATATGGATGAAAGTGCATATATGTATTTAAAAATGAAAGAGATTTAATAATGTATACAAAGAGATATAGTTTCTGCTTATGTTTTTTTTTAAAAAAAGAAAGTGATTGTTCTTGAAAGATTTCATCACTTTCCTGTTTTAGAATGTTTACCTGAAAAAGCCTATGTACCTGCAGGGACTTATTCTACCATAAAATCCTATGTGTGCACACACTTAAGAATAAGATTTTATTTCCTCAAAGAGAGAAGGAACATTGAAAAAAAAAAACTTCCACCTTTTAAAATATATTTTTCAGTTTCTGTCTTTAACAGATCAACATTTATTAATGACAGTAGAATTCTACTGTGGCAAGAATTTATCYCCATGTTATATACACATTAATTTTTGTTGATTGCTTTTTAGATATAGCAATATAGAATGATACTTGCATTTAGAAAAATGAATGTTGTGTCTTTTTCAACTGAGACATTGGACTTAGAAGAGCCAAAAATGTAAAACAGTGATTGCAGAGATATTTGTCAAGCCAAATTCCCAGTTTATGTTTTTACTTCAATCAAAAAATCTTAATGTGTACGTATATTCTCTGTTTAAATTTGTAAAAGACCTAATCTATTATCAAAACTTGATTAATAGGTATACAAATACAATCAGGAGTTAGGGCAGTTAGAGATGTTTCTTCTTCAGGTTAGGAGAGTGCAAACTATCACTCAGGTTAACCACATTGCACTTAATGAAGACATATGGAAAATTTGAGGCATGATGGATAGAGCCTAAACAAAAGAGGAGTCACTGTGTGCACRCAGGGTACCCATTGAGCAGTTCTCTACAAGACATGTGAACTGCCCTGTGTTCAAAAGGGCAGACTCCCAAGGAAACTTTTGTTGCTATTTTCTACTATTGACATAGATGGATCATTTCCTGCTGCCACTGAAAGCATTCTTTAAATATTAATTKGGGTTCATAAGCCTCTATGCAACTTTTATAAATCATTACTGCAGAGCACTAGTCAAAAATGCCATCTGTGGAATGTTTTTAAGAAAGGCACCTGAAAACAAAAGGAATGGCTTATTTTATTCCTGATAATTAGTATGAGAAAAGCAGTTGTAAAAATCTGAAATGATTACATATCTTAATAGACATACTCAGTTATTACTTAGTTAAGTGTTTATTGCGCTATTATCTCTATATGTAAAAAAATAAAATTTGAAAAAAAGGCAGAAGTTCATTTATACAATAGTGTCCCATCTTCTAATGTTGGTTAATCATTTGCATTGCTGCTGAATATTCTGTAAGGCACTGTTATGAAATATAATATAAATCATCATACACCAACATCAGAATTAATCAATTACTAATTATTACATCTGATTATTCTGTGTTTATGTCAGATCAGATCAGATTAGGAAGTCACTACAGATTCACTGAAAAAATTAAGCTAGAGCTGCATTATATTATGTAGAATAACATCCTAAATTTAGATTGTTCTAATTTGGCAACTCGTTTATGTTGCTTTCAAAAAGGCGACCATATGGAATGCTTCAGAATTTTTATGGGGATAAAACCTCAGTTCTTTCTCACTTGTACTTGGCATGACCTTGAGTATCTCACTTCTCTTTGACTGTGCTCCCATTCCTCTGGCTTCATCTATTTATATCGCTAGCATTTTCTCTTATCGTGTACAGACTCACAGATTGTGAAGTGGCTATTTTGATATTACATTCATACAAATGATAATAACAGTGACAACAATAAATCTATCAGTAGTGTGATTCTGAGTCTATAGGAAAAAAAAAGTAACACTTCAATAGTGGTTCCTTTGCCAGAGAGAAATCAGATGGAAACAAAGTGTTTRTTAAGTCCTGTAAATATATGTATCCTTTTAAGAATTAAACAGGGTCAAAGGAGACATAATATGCATAAAAGCTGAACTAGTATTTTTTTATGGCTTGGCACATTGTATCTGAAATTATTCTCTTCTGTGAAAGTCACTGTTCTAGAATCCCTGCAGTATTTCATTTCTCTTTGAGAGTTGTAGGGCAACGGCAGCAAAGTCATTTTCTTTTTAGTACTGTAGTTCACATTCAGCCAAAGAAGTTAAATTAATGTTTTTCTTGTTGTCAGCAAGAGGCACAAAGAGAAACATATTACTTATGGCTTCTATCTAGTGAGCAGTTACTGGCTTCAAAAGAACGAGCAGATCAGTTYAGTTGTGCAAGGTCCCAGCATTCCTAATCATCTGGAGTAAGAGAACAGTAGCATAAGGCAGGCATAAACATTGTAAAGGTTGGAGCAATTTGGGCCTTTCTGTATGTCTCAGCATAGTGTCAGAGTCAGTGAAAACAATAAAATATGTGTCTGGGGCCTATTTTACACAACTGAAAAATGTACTGTACAAGGTTTGGGGAGACTGAAGTTTGGTGTGGGATTTAGACGGCAAAAAAGGGTTTGAGTTCAGAGCTGGACATATGGTTTTCAGTAATTTGATTCACTGACATAAGGAGGAAGAAGCACGTTAGTGTCCTMTTCTGGCAAAACATAACCCAAAATGGTTATGCCTTTGGTTATCTTTACARAATCTGAACTTTCCTCAGTCTCTACTGACCAAGCTAATCCTCAGCACAGAGTGAGGAAAAAGCAGGACATTTCTGGTTGACATCTGGTCAAAACTCCTCTGGGGATGCACCAGAGCATGGACTCAACACATTTGTGCTCCACCTCCAGTGCTGCTTTGGGAAGGTGTTTTCTCCTTCATCAGCCCCTACTTGTGCAAGCACATGGCATTAACTCTCCAGGTGGTACATCCAGGTAGTGTTTCCAGGTGCAGGAGGAGGGAAAAAAAGGGAATTTTTTTTCTGGTTTGTGTAGGTATTTTCCCTTCTTATGAGAACAGCTTTTAGGGTGGACATCCCATTCTCAGGCAGTTTGTAGATATTTTCTTATTTAAATAGCATTTATGCCAGCGACCTTTTTGCTTGCCTTTTCTTTTTTTTTTTTTTCCCTTGTGTTCCTCCCAAGTTGTTTGTGGGAGATATTTATACTTATTTTATTTTTTGTCTTCTTTATGTGCTTTTTTTTCAGAGCTGAGGTTGGGGGCCAGGTTGACTCGTTTGGGTTTTTTTTCTGTTTCCTCTACCAGCCTTTCCTTCCCCTGCAGAGTTCTAACACTGCTGAGGCAGGTTATCCCTTGCTCTGGATCCATGTCATGGATCCAAGCTGTGGTTATCCACCCCTTCTGGCAGCTTCCAGGGCCTTCCATGGCTAATGGCTTCTCCAAACCTCTACCTGATAGTCAGGATCCTGCTTCTTAGCTCTTCCCTGGTAGGTCAGCTGGTGGGGAAGGGGAGGGTGCSCCTCTTTTCCAAGTCTTTTCCCCAGTCACTCCCCATCAGCCAATTTTTATAGTGGACAGACACACATCAAACTTGCTACTCATAAAATAAATTTTATTACAAGGCCATGACATGTTTAAAGAGCATTTTCCTGAATGTTTGCAGGGAATTCTAAGTCACCCCTATGTTTTTCTCCCTTCTGTGAACTCACAGTGGGCCTGAGAAGTGGCTSAGCTTTGTGAGCAGTGCAGACCAAGGACGTGGCTGAGTCAAGAGACTAAGTCCTGAAGAAGTTATAAAATAAATAAAAGCAGTGTTGGGTGACGTTCTTAACAGATATTTATTATCATAATAATAAATATCTGTGAGCACCAAGAAAGAATGAATAAAAGTACAGGGTATCAGTTAAATCAAATCTTTGGATGCAAATGCTGATTGTTGTTCCTGAGTACTTAATCATGAGGTCTTAACTTCCAGTATCACTTTCTGCAGAGATGGTGTTACAGTAGCTTCAAGCTTTTCAACTGATCAGATAAAGTCAGGCATAGCAGCGCATTTTGGACTGTGGATTGAGCTGTGGAGTGCAATGGAACTGACTAAAGGCACAGGAACTTTCCTGTGGGCATCATTTCAMTGTCTAGAAAGGTTTGCAATCAGTGTTGGGTTAGAAAAAGTACTCAAAATATGTAGTGGAGCCATGAACTAGTTTTATCATTCTGGTGCCCTGAATTGTCTAGTTAATACCGAAAAACACATTAGCAAATGCTAATATGGCTTTTAAGAACTTATTTGCATGCTGGCAGTTTATATACATCACGAACGGGACGGGACACTTGGATCAGTTCTTTGAGAGGTTTATTTTCACATCAGTCTCATAACATTGTTTTGACAATGGAGACAAAAAGATGTGGCTATCTCACTGATTYTACAGAATGCCAAAGAAACTTGATGTTACAGCAAAGCATAAGACATTCTCAGAGTAAGTTTCATCCAATCACATAGAGAAAAGGCATATTGACAATAATTCTATCCAATAATTTTGAAGCATACGTAATTCTGGTTAAAAMWATAAGGACTTATTCTCAACACARTAGCTTGTTCATAAAAGCCTAAGCACAGAGCTCTATTMATTTTTAACTTTCTAAAATATACATTAAATAAACTTGTTGCAACTTAGAAGGCGAGCTAACATAAGCTTATTGTTTTATTTCTTACGTCTGCACCACCACTTAGAAATCTTTTTTGCTGCTTTAGCATCTGTTCCCRTAAMTTCTGCTTAAGGMTTGCTTTCTTAGCTTTCCTAAAACCWTCTGATTCTTATAAATCCCAACAAGCAAATGCAATTAGAGYTGTTGTATAATTTCCTTTTTTTTTCTTTTTAATAACTGGCCTTTTATTTGGTGTTAGGCTCACACTCCCAACATTTCTCCAATAAAGGCTGATATTTAAAGTCTTTCTTATGCAAAATGTGGTGTAGGCTGTGACAAGCCATGAGGATGCTGATGACTTCTCTGTGAGGAAGAACACGATGCTGCAGGCAGGGGCTTCTTTCTTCTCATTGTTTGGGTCCACTTGGGTTTCTTTAATGCAGCCACTCATACACAAAAGCCTGTGATTTGTCTTGCAGTCACTTGGGGAGTGAGTATGACRCTGTCCCCAGAAGGGCATCCCCAGAGCTGGAGCTGGAATGGGGGAACCARCAGTCACTGAGAACAGCATAGATGTTCCAACAAAGCAAATCCAGTTCAGAACCAAACAAGTGAGACAAATCTTGAGACCTTGCAGTGCCAGGTCAATACAGGGCTTGTATTCTACTGTTAAAGGCAGAAAACACGTTCATTGCAGGACAGTAGGTGTTGTGTAATCATAATTTTCCTTCTGAATCTGAGACACACAGAGGGTGGTAACTATGGTATGGGACCTCTGGGAAAGCTAAGCAYTTCTGGAAATGTAGCAGAAAGCCTGATGGAATACATTAGACTGCTGAAATGGCTCCTTGGTATCTCTATGCAGGTGACTGAATCCCACCTGTAACATTATAGCCAGTAAACAAACACTAGGAAACAAAAATAAGCACAAGGCACTACACACCACAGATGGCAAGAATTAAACATTTAGTGAGTATAAATGTTCTAAACAGAGTTTAACAAGCAGAAACCACAAAGTTGAGCAGATAAGGCAGATATCAAGGTKGGAAATGCACTTAGGCAGATAAGGATTTGAAAAGAACCTCCAATTTAGTCCAAGAAAATAGGAAAATAGTTGCATTGTAATAGGAGTACTTCAAGTAGACAGGAGAACATAAATGTCGATGGTAGTGAAAAGGGATGGATTAAGATGGATAACACATTATTTCCACAAAAAATGTTACAAATGCAGTTTATAACTGAGCACTATGTAACACTATCTTTATGATTATGCTCATTCCATCCATTTCAGGGTGAGAGAATGGGAATGGGAAGAGGAATCCAATTCTTAGCTTTAATCAGGAGCTAGGCATGATCCATTTTCAGCAGCATTGGTAACTTAGCACAGATAGCAAATTAATATTTCTAAGATACTAGACAATGTAAGATGCAAGTTTTTCCTTTTCTTGTGTAATAGGTATGTTTGCCCTGAAGGAAAATATCCTGTGCTAAGGAAAAAGACAGATTTGAAAATATGAGGGGGAAAAGTAACATGTTTTGTTTCATCTACACTAGAAATTGCGAGTAACAGTTTTAATATATGTTCATGTTTATCCTTAATATCTGTTTTATCTTTCTGCTTTTACCAAGAGCTTTAATGTCTGTGCATGTGTTATGGAAGGTATACATTTTTTACAAAGTCTGGAGATTTTTTTTTGTTTCTATGCAGGATCTTGCAATTATACAGTATAAGATGAAAATCAACTAAGGTTCTAATTATCATGTGGAGCTCTTAGTTAAAAATCACCTCTTACCTCATCCCCATTAACACCTATACAATCCTTCCAAGAAGCAGCATGCAGTATTGTTCTAGAGGATTCTTCCACAGTCATCTGGAATAAGGAATGAGTACTTTACAAATTACACATCAATGCTTGCACTATGATGGTTCTTCCCAGTTCTTTCTTTTTCCACTAATATCTTTTATTGTGTTTTTAGTTCTCCAAGAACTATTATAGCTTTGTCCATTCTTTCACAAAGATGATCTGACTTTTTCTGTGGAAATGCTGTTTCTAAGAGTTTTAACTACATTGAAGGCAGTCAAATGTGTCCCCTGATAAATAAACTGACTTGACAGTGTTCTCTACTACTATTAAATGAAGCTATATACTCTCCTAAAATGTCTGCACCACAGAAATCACTGTGGATGCTAGTAATCTGGACAGATTGCAATGTTGTCTCATCATGCTTTTGGGAAATCTAAAGGAACAGGTTTCATTTTAAATGAGTTTTTCCTAGTCATTAAAGACATTTTTTTATATCTCACAGTTTGTTCTTGCTGTTCATGAGCCTTCTCCCCTGACCACCACTATGGGAAAACTTTTAGTTTAGTGTTTCTCAAATCAGCCAAAGAAACTAGCAGTTTTTTATTAGTAATGATCATGGACTGGTAAGCCTGCCTTATGAGGAAAGGCTAAGAGAATGGAGTATGGTCAGTTTTGAGAAAAGAAGGCTTAGGTGAGAGGCTTACAGGGYCTTATTACCATGTTCCTGTACCCAAAGCGTGGCTACAAAGAATGTGGAGACTCTTTTTTTCATGGAATCCCATGGAAAAGGTGAGAGGTCATGAGTACAAGTTGCTCCTGAGGAGATTCTTGTTGGACACATGAGTACAATTTTTTGCAATGAAAACAATCAGAATAATCTTGACAGGGAAGTGATGGATTGGACAATATTGGATACTTTTAAGGTTCAACTGGACAGGGGGGTGAGGCATCTTGTCTAAAGAGTGTTTCGCCAAGAAATCTTGGATCAGATGATCCTTGAAGTCGTTTCCAACCTAGTATTCTGTGAAATCGCATTTTTTCCAGGTGACATTATTGCTTCACTTTTGTAAGTTAGTCTGTGTTAGGAAGGGATTAGTTTTTGTCAGTGTTTCCAAATTTCATAGTGCTTAATACTAGAAGCACCCAGCAGAGCCCATAGGTGTAGAATGCACTACAGATATGAGAAAGACCTGAGGGAAAAAAARGTTCAATTAAATTTTAAGTCCTTTTGCCTCTACTAGTATGTCATATTAATACTTCTGTATCTCAACTGGACAAGAGACATGCTTTGTATGTAAAGTCAAAAATTTACTGTAGATCTGATTGGAATCATAAATCTTATCAAAAATGTAATATGAATCCAGTTACAGAAGCACTAAAACTTACCATGCAAGTTATCCAAATGCTGAAGTTCAATCATGGTGATAATAATTTAATGCTTGAAACTTACAAACTTTATACTTCCATTTGTTTCATTCAGGGAGGAGGGGTTATGGAGCATTRTCATCCTGAATCCTTTGCCAAGGGAATGCAGTGGGAGCTTCTTCTTTCTTGTACTTGAGGGCTCATACTAGGGAACACTTTTAAGCACTTTCTACAATGTCTTATACCTTGCTTCTTTTGCTTTTCTGTGTTACAGCTGAATTTTTAAATAAAAGTGTGTTTTATGTATGTTGAAAGTTTGTCTTTTATTACTTTGTCTTTTATTACCCTAAAGACATTTTCACACAGTTTCAAATGTATMATCTCAACTGTTATCCAGTATTTTGTTCTACAATACCCCATAATTTATTCTATGCACAAAAAAAAGTGTCACTGGAATACTACTTGTTATCACTGTCYGAGCTATATTGGAATTATTGTAAAAAGAGACATATCAGCATGCCATTTTACAATGAAAATCAAAACTCAAACAAATTAGATATGAGTCTACTAGACCTAAAAAAGCTAAAACAAAGCTCTAGGCAAGAAGAYAAGTCCAGACAAATCAGGCTCGATAAGCCCCAGTCTGCAGCCTTGCAGTGTAAGAACAAACCCTGTGGTTTCTTGTTCAGCAATACCATATTTACTGAACTAAAGGACTACAAAAGTGAGACACAGGAAAAACTGTGTTGATATTATTTGTAAAAACTGAGAATATATGCTGAAATGGAATTTGTTACACTTCACTTGGTTTTTAACAATTCACAGCCAAAAWTATTAACACTAAGAATCAGCTGAGACAGCCCCTGTGAAATGATCCCTGGGGATTCTAGCAATAAACTATGGGGAGTAGGGAGGTTGATCTTGACAAGAAATAGCAGGCTGCTARTGAGGTGCTCACAATTCTGCACTATGAGTGTTTTATCCGCATTAGMAGAGTTGGGAAGGGCAGAGGTCTTAAATAGTACCTAAAAAATTAAACTAAAGTGGGACAGAACATTTATAACRGACGAATTGACTGTGTTTAGCAGCTTCTCCTGTATCATTTTGTGAGCTCTTTACTGATTTTGTAAACTCTACTAATTAAAATCTTTCATTTTAATGTGTATGGTTGTCAACACAGTCATGTACACACAGTCACACACGCAGGAGCTAATTTAAACCAAGAACATTGGACAAGTAAATGGAGAATAGGAAAATAGTATCTGATATTAATCTGGCTTTTTTGTATCCTGGATTTTGAATGAGTGCCTGGATAGCAGAGAGCTATGTCAAGACTGATATTATAGGAGTTTACATCAGCTAAGGACCTGTCTTAACTTATTCCTTTATGTATAAGGACTATTAGYAAAAAGCTTAGAGAGATTCTGTTTGAGAAAGGATTGACCAGATATTAGCTTTCCTCTATATGAAATCTCACTGCAAATATGGATCATTTTAGCAAACAGCTGAATGATGGCTTTTCATCAGTTCTACAAAGACACAGGTGCGCACACACACACACACACACACACACGCGCGCGCACACACACACGTTCCTGCTCCTCCTTTAATTCTGCCCACACTGCTGGTGTGTGAAGAAATGCATATAGTTTCCAACTGGTTGGGTTAATAAAATAAAGAAAGGAGTGTCTTAGCTCTAATATATTTTCATCAAGGCTTAGCCATTCTGGTTATTTTACTGTATTCATTGTAGCCTGATATTCCACAGATTAACCTTTCCTTTAACGCTGTCACACCCCACCAACTGTGATTTTGCAAGTACATAATTTATCACTTAATAAGAACGTCCATGTTAAGCACAGTGGGAGCTTTTACTGGCAGTAAAATCTGCTTTTCTCCTAGGGAAAATAAAGACTGAATCCAAGTGGACTGAGAAAGTTTAACGTCTCTTGTAATGAGAATGACCTTAGAAAGAATGAAACTTTTTATTAGCAAATGTTTAGTATGTGTTGTGGTTGTCCCAAAACATTCTTTGAGAATAAAGACTCTAATTTGACCTACATTAATTGATTTAATTAATTAAAGTGTCAACAATATCCAGGGTAACACTGTGTGTACAGAGTAGTTAAAAAGTAGTTTTATGTAGTCCACATTGCACTTATTTTATTGTAGTCAGGAATAAAGCTCTTAAAATAGTCCTTACTGTCCTATGATTCCATCGTCTTTTTCTTTTTTTCTATAGACGTAATTAGTTCTCTGTTCTCTTAACTCTCTTACAAGTTAAAAAGAAAGATGAAGAAATTTGAAAAAAAGAAAACTGAGAAGTTACAAAGCTTCCAACTCCAATCCTGTTTAAACAATCTTTATCTGTTTTGGGGTTTACGTGCAACATTCCTCCTGTGTGAAGAAGGATGCCTTGCACTAGAGTATATCCAGTTCAATATGCTGATAAGGTCACCTTTCCAAGGGGATAAAGAATCAATTCCTTCTGTTTCCTTCATTCCTTACAAAGTGTTGATGTATCAGTTAATTTTTTCTTACATTTACCCCTGTGAGTATAAATCATAGGTAATTATACATTTATAATTATGTATCAAATGTTTGATATCTTTAAACCAATCAGACACTTTTGTATGCCTATGATAAGTTCTCTTTATTCGTGAAAATATGGGGCTGTGTCATGGTTTGACACTGGCACAATGCCAGTGGCCCCATGAAGATACCCTCCCCCGGTGTCTGCTGTGAGATGTGACCAGGAATAAGCAAAGCAGGCTCTTACTCAGTAACAAAGAAAGAAAACTTCATTAACTACACTACAAGAAAATAACTAAACTACAAGAGAAGAAAAAACACACAAGGAAAATGAAAACCTTACAAAAGCATTTTCCTCTTCCCCCCCTCATCAAATTCCCAATACATCTTCCAAATCACCAACTCTCAGTCTGGCACCACCCTTTAGAATACTCAATCCTCACTTCATCAGGAGGAGAAGGAGTCCTTCTTTGTACCATAGGCTTCCCCTGGAAACACTGTTGAAAACTCGTGTGTCTCCATGTCACTGATAGCACCGCCCGGAGAGATCATTTGCCATCGTGMCATCTTTCTTCCATGCTCAGTGCTCTCACCACTGTGCATGGACCAGAGCTGCTTCTAGGGTTGTCTTTTAAGGATGCATTGTCTCATTCCAAAAAAAAGCACAGTCTCTCCTTTGGGACACCTGTCCCCCCCATATTTTTCACACCCCCTGGGGCCGAGGGGCATCCACACTGACCCTTCTGGTTCTGAGGCCTGTCCCCCCTAAATGCAGTCTCTGTGTCTCAGGAAAAAAAAAATGGTTCCGTCCATGGCCACACAAGAAAAGTCCAGCCAAAAGGCCACTCCATCATCTCCCCACCTCCCCCTCAAGAGTCTTTTCTACTTCCGTGGTGGTCCATCCCCTCTTATCTATCTCTTATCTCTCTTATCTCTCTTCTCATTCAGCTCCAGGAGGATCAGCATTTGCAAAGTTTCTATCATGCAAGAAAAGGGTTAAAAATTTCAGTCTCTACCTGTCCAGAGCTCTGGAGCTCCCACGCTGCCCTGCCGGGCACCTTCTCCCCGCACCCYGTCCCCCTTCTCCTTCTCAGCCRGYCGCTATCAAATTCAGACGCTGCCTCTCCCTCTCTCTCTTCCCGGGCGGGGGGGGGTGGCTGCCCGATGTCTCTTGGTGCTCCTCCACCTCCTCCACTCTTCCATCCTCAAGGGCCTCTTCACCTCCCCTCTCTGTCCAGGCCCAGGCCCACCGCATGGCTGCCCCTCCCCGGCCCAGCAGCAGCAGCTGGACAGGAGAGGGAGACGCGCCCTCCTTCCCGGAGAAGTCCCAAGAGAGCTTCCCAGGGGCGCAGCTCTGTTTTCAACCCCTGTGTGTTCTCAGAGGCGTATCCMAATTTCAGTGGACAAAAGAGATGCCAATAGTAAAATCTGAGCACCYATTGGTTTGACTACAACCTCCCAGAAAACCTGTTTCCTGTCAAACCACCACAGGCCGTTAAAAGTTAACATATGGATAAGGTTCCAACCTTGTGGTTTGTTGCTCCTGTTCTAAAAGAAGTTCTCCAAGAGAATGGCACTATTAATTGCACTTTTAAAATTCATTTTACCTTCACAAAGATATCCAATATAAACTAATGATGAATATGGAGAAGTTCCCGACTATCAGAACCAGAAAGTTTACAAGATCTGAACTTGGGATTCTTGGACTATATAGGATGCTGCTCTTTTCAAATTAATTTTTCACTAATAACTATTTTCATACCACTCTAAATTACATTAATAATTGAATGATTTCTCCCATAATCTAAGAAAGACAACAGAAAGGAAAAAAGATACCTCTTGTTATTTCAGATTATAGATCTGTAGTGGAGACTCTGATTCTGATATGATACGAACAGAACTTTAGATGAATAAGTGGAATACCCTTTAAAACAAAATATATATTCAAGCATGCTAATACTATTTTTTTCTTTTTGATTACTATTGAATATTCTTTAAAATAGAAAAAACACTTCCTGACCACCATGGAGAGCTATAATGTATTTTTACTTCATTCTATGGGAAATTTTTCTTCAGAGTAAATAAACTTGCTTCATTCTAGACAGTACATCCAAGGAGAATACAGAGGAGGTAAAGGAAATTAAAAAGGCAATATGATATACTATACTTGTAGCTTGGGGAAAGCTTCATTGTCAGTGTTCTAAAATTAACAATCACAGCATCACCTTTGGGGAGGGTTTTAGAGATAATAATCTGAGAAAAGCTCTCAGGAGATTTGTGTAAATTCCTTAGTGGCTGCTTTCTCAAGTTCTCTCCATAGAAAGATTCATMGAAGTACATCAGGAGAAGAAAATTTCAGTAGTATTAGTGATAAGGCAGCTGACTCATATTACTTTGAACTCAGAGCCATTTTTCTTAGGAAGACAATCAGTTTAACCCATTAGTGAAACCACAGTATCAAAAAAGATCCATGTTGATCCAACATAGGTTCCCAGAAATCACTAAGAGTTTGCACACATGTGCACACAGAAGTCAATGTTCTTTTTTCTCCTCTCAATTTTTCAGACTCCAAGAGCAGTAGAGCACATATTTATTTATTTATTTATTTATTTATTTATTTATTTATACAACCCAATCAATGTGTATGATGTATTTTGCATCATACACATTGATTGGGTTGTCTGCTGCTTCATCAGCAGCATCGTCTTCAGACTAGATGGATGACCACACAGTAGATAATCTACTTTCACGTGATACCTTCCTTTTTTCAGTGTTTCTTGAGGAATTCCTGAATCTGAGTATAATATGACAAAAACCCAAAATCTGTAGCCAGTAAAACCTGCACAGGACTGTGACTACCAAGCTAAGCTCATTATATGACCTGTCCAGCATTTTTTGTGTTGCTTGAAGGCCATGGTAAAACTCACTATGAAAGTTGTTTAAAATGCATGATGCAAAGCTTGGAATAGTGGAACATTTAAAAAAGGTTTCTCAGTTGAAGTGATTTGCCTATAAAAGTTAATACTAAAGCAATGAAGAGCTTGGCCGTTATTAGATAATTAGAAAAACTTCCTCTCCGACTATTCTATCAGCTTCACAGTAACACGCCTATAGCTATTAATCTCACTTTTAATGTAACAAATATAGCAAAAGTTTCAGTAACCTGACAGATGAAACAAGAATGCTATAGCAGATTCTACTGTCAATAGATTTTTATATGAACAAGTTCAATGTTATAGTAATCAACTGTAGTATTGTAAGGAATAGAAGAAAAAGCAAATCAAAATAATTCCTGAGAATTATATTTTATAATTCTACCTTWAGGCTTTTGTTTGGTTTTTCAGTTTTTACAGAATATGCCTTAAGTGCAAATCGGTTCATGAGTAAATTCATGTTGTATTAGTGTTTTCTGAGATAGGTTCCTTACCAAGGTTCTGGCAAGCCCTGAAGCGGCCTTGTCTTAATTGTCATAAACAGAATTAATTATTGATGTAGGAAAATAAATTGAGAATTTCACTACTTATGTAGAAATCATTGAAAAAGCATAGAACCTTATAGTGGCTTAAACTTGACTAGTTACCAGGTACCGCCCAGCTTCTCTTTCACTCCTTCTCAGTAGGATGGGGAGAGGAAATAAGATGGAGAAAATCCGAGGTCTAAATAAACACAGGGAACTACTGGCTAAAAGTCTTCACTTGGGGAAAATTTAATTTATTGTCAATTTCAAATAGAATAGGATGGTCAGGAGGAAAAAAAAAACAACAACAAAAAAAACATCTTTGCCCCAATTTCCATCAATCTCTTTTTCCCAGGCTTAAGTTCACTCCTTTTTCCCAACTCCTGTACTTCCTTCTCCTTTCCCCAGGTGGTTTAGGGATAATGAGGAATGGGTTGTTGTGGTCATTCATTGTGTAACCTGATGAGAGTACTTCACATATATATGAAAATATATTCATTTATGAGGCAACATTTTTTTATGTGTGTATTGAGTTAATGTAGACAGGCAGATGTGTAAGATAAGAAAAAAGAACACACCTAAATTAGACCAACTAAGTTTGAAAGAAATAAAAAGATCTGAACATTCAAAACTTTATGAACATCACATTGTAACTTTCAAATGAGACATTTCATTTTTCAAACTAATGTTGATAGGGCCAGGATTTTGGGTTGTTMCTGTACATCTTGAGAGAAAAAAATCACTTAAATAAAATGATGTTTGTTTTTTTTATATTTTGTCTATGAACAACCCTACTTAAAAGGGCAAAAAATTATGTATTGGCTTCCAGTAAATTGAAATTTACTATCCAAAAGGTTAGCTGTTAGAGAGTAAAGTATGATAAAGACTGAATTTTTTATTTATCACTCTAGAAAAATCCCCCTGCCAAAAATGTAAAGCTTTAAGAAATCATGTTATAAAGGTTGGTATATTTAAAATTATTCAGTGCTCTAACTAATTTTTTCTTTAAAATTAAAAAGGTTCTGCAGAAGTTTGTAGTGCTAATACTTCTCATGAAGGTYGTGCCTCAGTAGTGCTAAGGGTCATGTATTTCACAGGAAATGTCTCTAATAATTCTGAAGCTGGTTAAATTATCTGGTTTTCCTTGCTCTTTCTTTTTTCCTTTCCAAGCTGGCATATGAGAATCGATTAAATGAATTATAAGGTCCATGTTTGATCGATTTTTCTCTTCTTTAATTTAGACAGTAGAACTTTCTATCACATTTGAAGTTAAGAATTATGATTGAGATAATAGAGGCGTGATTCCACTGGAAGTTAAAAAGGAAAAAGTTGCCTTGCAAATGTCAAGGCACCTTGTGATCCAAGATGATTAAAACTAAACTGTTTGCTATATGAATCCCAAGGTGCTGCTATATCTCAGTGTCCATGACATTTAGCCAGTGACTTTTCATAGCTTGTTAATAATGTATAGCAATCCCAGTGTAAATTTGCAGTGACAAATCTGGCCTGTTACAGTAGAGCAGTTAACTAGATTTATTTTGGACAGAAAATGCAGATTTAGGAAAAAAAAATCATGACTAACGTCAAAAGAGATTGCACATTTACAATACAATTTTAGCAAGGCATTTGCTCAGGAGATGTGCTTTTCACATTCATCTATTCTGCCCAACATCCTAATTTTCTGACCTGGAGGTATTAGCAAAACATTGACAAAGTCATCAAGGTTAACACTCACAAAGAATAACTGATGTCTCCAAAAAATTTCATAGTGTGGACTGGTCCACAAAATTAATTGATTTTACCAGGTTGACTGAGTCACATAAGCAGGTAAAGGTTACAGCATAAACATTCTCTTCCAAGTACAATTGCTGTTAATCATTGCTCCAGATAAACCTAATAAACTTCTGTGTTGTAGAAACTGTGTTTTTTCTGAACCTCATATCTCACTGATACACAAATTATTCATAAGCTGTAAAAGGTCATAAGGCAGATGAAGAAAGAGAGGGAGAGAGAAGGAAAAGARTACAGGTTTAAAAAATGCACTCAAATGATGAGATACAAAACAGACTCAAAGAGCAGTGAGTTACAAGAGGATATAAATCAATGTTGTAGAGAAAAATGTGGCTGATGTTTGGATCCTTTTAGATTTTCTCTGAGGCTGAAAGTATACTAACAAAGAAAAAAAATTACTGTGACAGTAGTAAGAATTGTCATAGATCAAAATCTTTCATTTAATTCTCTCTTTTCAGTCTTTTGTTCAGCTGTTGCTTTGGCATATGCTCAAATAAAGATAATTACTCTCGATAATGATTGATGTAAAGCACAACATAAAAGAGATTGTATTTGCACCACAGTATGTCAGCATCTTAGATGAGATAAAAAAATCTGTGGGGAATGACAGAAAAGAGAAAGATCTTTGTCAACATCCCTAAAACTGGTCATAAATAAATTGTGAATGCATTATTCTTACAGCAAATGAGCACTATTTTTTGCTGCCTTTCAGAACAAAACTATTGATCCTATGTTGATCTTTCTGTAAGTTTAAAAGCTCAGACTTCCCAGTGAACTAGCTTGCTTTGTTAGGTGAGCCCTCGGAGCTATTTGCTGATAAACCAAGATATGTATTTTTTATTTATTATTTTTTATTCTTTACTTATAAAGACATACATTGTTTTCTATTAGATGGTAATCAACATACAAGATTTACAATGATCATACCTTCATATAAAAGCTATCTAAAAGCATCTGGGTTTTTTTTTTGTAGAATGTTCATATCCCAAACAACACATAAAAATGTGTTCCAAAGTGTTTCAGATATGTTTACTTCTATTTATTGCAACAAGAACTGTATTTCATACCCACTTAAACTCTCTAATATCAGTTGTATTTAAATTCTACTGTTTCTGTCCCTTCGAATGTTCTAGAAGAAATGACAGAAGGGAAGTAAGAATGTGGAAAAGCAGAACAAAAACCCTTTTTTTTTTTAGAGGAGTAGATATGAAGGTAGGTGGGGGTGAATAAAAGGCTATGAAGTTATTGCAGTGCTTGTCAAATCCTAAGAAAAGTTAACTTCATTAAAACTCTTAATAAAGTGTAAAGTTTATTGCAATTTTAGGAAATTTTAGGAATTTTAATAAAGCTGCTGATACTAAGCTGTTGTTTTAGCTTACTTTTAGTTACTTCATAATTGCTCAGAATAATTTAGTTAATAGCATGGCTGTCTTTCCAGTGATGAAGCATTTCATATATCACATCATGCTTTTTGAACAGAGGCAAACTGAATACTGTGATATTCTGGTTTTTACCAAAAAAATATAACACATCAGTATGCTAAATGCTTCCAATATTCTAAAGTATTCTGTAAGTTGAATGATTGTCTGACATTGGAAAAATGGCAACTTGTATATATTGATATATGTAAGACTAGATATACTGGATATCTAGGTGCTTTCATGGGTTTAAGACTTTCATCTAAATTTCAATTTGAAAGTCCTATTTGCAAAACTTTTCTATTTCTGGTGGTGCCAAATCACTTTATATAGTATTATGAATTTAATGAAAATTTGGAAAGCTTGCAGTACAAAATAGGCTATTTTGCCAAACATTTATATGTACACACACACACATATATAAATATATATACTTTTCTACCTCAGTGAGACTATGAGTTGGGCCCATAGTTATAGAGTTTATATCTCTGAAGTTTCAAGGCTTTGTAGAGCCTTGAAACTGAAGTCTCAAGCTTTTCTGAGTAGGAAATTTTACAGAGTTCATCCAGGCTGTAACCTGCAATATCTAGCTGATTCCATACTATTGATTCTCCATGGGAGTTATAGCAACCTGCTTCACTAATCATTCTTGCTCCAAATTGTTATGACCACAGGAGATCACTAAAGACTGTTCTAGTCTTTACTGGTGTCTACTACTCAGCAAGTATACACACCACATACCAAAATGTGCTCAATCWAAGCAGCCAACAGGAGAGTTCTTAAAAAGACCTTTTTTCAATGTTTGACTTTTACAGCCTAAAATATCAACCTCACACACATTAGATACACATAGAYGTAGTTGTTCTGTCCAGATATCTTACATAATTGTACATTCTTTCCAGTTTATTCTGTAAATGCTTTTTTATTGTTAAGATAAAATACATATAATTGCACCAAAGCATAAAGTTAAAGTTAAATTAAATTTAAACTGGCATCATATTCCCTGTGTCTAGTTGCCTTTTTCCCCTAGTAGAATATTCTCTCCATCCTTTTCATATCTGGGAAAATTTTCTCCCTTCACTTTAGTTTTTTTTTGATCTTTTAATTTTCTTTTCCTTAATATGCTCTGTAGACAGTCTAAAATCAAAGGCATATAAAGAAAACTAAGATTTCTGTGAGCAGAATCATCCTCTGCATTCCTTATTCCACTGAGCATAGGAGAATCCTAGGGTGGTTAATGTTGGGTATGTGAAGTTGTGTTCTAACTACTGGGCTTTGACATTTACATACAGGATCAAAGGACCAAACTGTATCTTCTCAGTGAATTTTTTAAAATGTTTTTCAATCAAAAAACAGGTGGGCTTATGGCACACTCACTAAGGTGTATTTTTCATTMTTTTTCTCTCATATATTATGACTAGATATTTGAAAAATAGAAATGTGTGTTTCAGTTTATTTTCCAAGCAGTATGCCATAGCTGTCATCTGTAGTTGATGTAGACTTTGACAAACCTGTTCTGTTGTTATTTTCTTGGTAGATTCCAAATTGTCATTACTGAGAGTGTATTCCATATGAAATGAAACAACATAGTCTAATAGTCACAGCAAAAGTAAACCAAAGTATAATTCCTGGTACATAGTGTAATAATCCTTCAGGAGGTGTCTCACACATGTTTCATGGTCCACCCTCCTCTTTTGCTTCACAATCTGGAAAGCTGAGGTAGGCACTGCAGGTACCTCATTCTAATTATAAATGTTGAATTCACTCAATGTAGCACCTTGAGGAGTAGGTGACATGGCTACTTGGATTTACTCAAAGGTACTTTGCTAAGGTACTCATCTCCCTCTTAAGTGAGACATAAACCTTTATGCTTTTCAGCAGACCCAAGAAAACATACAAGGTGTGCATGACCCAGTTACTGAAAGGAGTTTTTGAAAACATTGTCTCATGTGAAATATATCCATGTGCAACACATCTCAAAAGAGTAAATTTTATTAATACCATTATGGGACCCTGCTTTTTAGAACATATTTGAATATATTCATAAAGTTGTGTGTATATACACAAAGACACGTTTTAATAATGAGATTAGTAGGATTTTTGCACTTCATTAAAGATCTTGTAAGTCTTGTAAGCTATATGTTGAAATTATATGGAACTACTTTGATATCAGTTATCACATAGAATTTACAACCACAAAAATCCAGAAGAGTTGTTTTAAGAAAACTATTTTATACCTACAATATTAATTAAAGCTTGGGTCCTGAAGATTAGCCTTTATGCTGTAGCTTATACTTGATAGCACACAGTTGTCAGCAGGCAGTTTTTCAAACATAGGCTGAAGTTACTTAGCTAATTTTAGTAGACAATCTTGCAAGAGTACATAAAGAAAGGTTTGTATTCACCTTGATAGAACCAGTGCACTCTAATTGGGGCTGTTATGCTTGATTATGGTCCAGATGTGAAATTTTTGGATGGGTTTTGCCATCATAAATCCCATAAAAGRTCAGCATGTATCACAACATGAAGCTTGGAAGTGTTTCAGTAAAATACCTTGAAACAGAAAGTAATATATGATGTCTTGTTAATGGACACATTTTAGACACATTGTTTCCACACAAGGTTGTTGCTTTCTCGTCATGGAAAGGCACAGTGACTTGGTATCAAAGCATAGCACGGTGCTTCAAATCTCTTTGGGGTCACTCGGGTCAGACACACGCAGACACCAGTATGGTGGACGGTGAAAGACKTTTATTGTGTTAACTCAAGGGGTTTTTATAGATCAGGGGCTTCTCTACGTCGGATGAGGTCATACTTATATTTTTGGAGTTAGTAGTGKTGGAGGAGGTGTTAGCATTCTTATGTTAGAGGGACTACGTGCTTGGCTACATGGTAAGGGTGGATCTTATCTCTACAGAGGAGGATGTGGGTTCTTGTTTTCTGGGGAAGAGGATGTGTGTTTTTATCTTTGGGGAAGAAAGTGAAAAGTCCCTACTTCTTTATCTCTCCGTGCCATTCCAAAATTCTTCCAAACGCCTGTCCCTTTCTGCCACACAAGGTCTATTTTATATGATGTTTATGCATAGTATAACACTGAAATGTTGTTTTTTTCAGGTGTCTTGCTGGATTTTCTGGACAATTTTGTGAAATAGAAGTTAATGAGTGTAATTCATCACCTTGCCTACACGGCTCAACCTGTGCTGATCATATCAATGGATACACTTGTAAATGTCAACAAGGTAACTGCCATATGACAGAGCAATCTTAAACAATGATAGTTTTGAATTATCACTGTTACTAGTGAGAAAATTGGTAAACCATATCAAGCTGTTTTGTTATAAATGAACTATAAGCTGCAAAAACGCTATCTCTTTGGCAAGATTTTTGAATGAAATCTAAAGAGAATTAACTACTCCAGTAAGCATATGAGAAAGCCTTCAAAGTAAAGCCAGCTCACTGAGGGATTCTGAAGTATTATCTAGAGCCAGGTTTATTGTTTATGATCTTTACGAATATAACTTACTGACTAAGCTGTCAAATGGGCACTGTTTAACAGCAAAATAATTTCACTACCTACAGAATGAGATTGACTGAGAAGAAATTCTGAAGACTTTAACTAACATTTTTATAATTATCGTTAGTGTTGGTGTTTTAAGGCATACCTTATTGGTATTACAACACAAGTTTACAAGCTTATTCTGGTGGCTGGGATTAAGAGAAATTTTTTTAAACATTATAAATAGAATGTAAAAAAGGCACTTGCTTAAAAAGTGGGAACTGTTTCCTAATTCTGACAGAGATCAACTAAAACAGGACTAGTGGCTTATGAAAATATAAGAGATTTAGTATTCATCCAAATATTTTACAAATATTTATCAGAATTTTACAAAAGCAAAGGTCACAATCAGTGCGCATTGTCATGCAATCACAAATTTAATTTGTTCAGGACTACTTACAGTCTCCTGTCATATCTGCTAATAAAAGGCCATTTCTCAACATAAGTAGGAATTCTAATCCATATAGATAAGTAGCATCTTACTCCATAAATTACTCTTAAATTAAGAAATTTTTAAGTGCCTAGCTCTGAAACTTTAATTTTTCAGTTTAAATCTACCTACTATTTTACTCACTTCCACTGCTGAATGATATCTGTGATAGTACTGGAACAAGGTTTCTTAGTGGTTATTTTAGAGATAATTTAGATATATACTGGATGATAAATATTCTATAAACCCATGCTATCTCCAGATATCTGATCTAGTTACTTTTGTGCCAAAATATGTTCACATTGTTGGTTTCAATTTACAAGCAAAAACATGTTAGCAAACTCTCCTGAAGTTAAGTGATATATTACACTTCTCTAGAGTCTTCCTATTAATTCTTGTTCTACATTTAAATAAAAGCACATAGCAAATTGAATATTAATACATTTTGCATTTTTTTTCATTCTGAATTTACCTTAATACAGCTTACAAAACTGTATGTAAGAGATCTTGTTCAAAAAAGTATGGAAGATACTGAAGCAAATGCATGTGTATAATGAGATTTAATGAGGCAGTTTGTTAATTTGTTTAATTGATAATAAGGAATGATTTTCTAACATAAGACTTAAATCTAAATATCTTTGGCTTACTAAAGGCTAATTATGAGTAGGACCACGTTGATTACAGCTTAATATTTTTTAGCAACTTCTTTTAATGTCAAAGAGATGCTTGATAATTCAGAAAAACACTATAGTTCTAATGTATGAACCAATGAGTGAATTTTTTATTATTTTTTCATACAGAATTCGTGATAATAAAGATCTTTCTGATCTTAAAAATTGGAGTCATGGCCTAACCTCAGTACCACATATCCACCTGGTACCGTATATGGTCATATCCCCCTCCACCAATATTAATGAYTTAAAAACTTAAAGATGTATTTTTTTAGTCATTAAAGTGCTTCACACAGAATACATTGCCAAGTCCATTTTTTTCCTTATTTTTAAAGTTTATTAAAATAATACATCAAAGATATTTTAATGTAGGCATTCAAAAAATGCTCTCTAGCTAAGAACTGTGATTGCTGTCTCTGTGCAACATGGGAACTCTTGGTATAAGTAGGAGAAAGTTCTCTGGGGCTTTGGAACTCACTCCTACAGCTAACACGTTTTAAATACCTCCCAAAAAAAGCATGGCTGACTTTCTTTTATATTCCTTTTAATAATACCATGTGCTAGTAGGGGTGAAAGATCTGTAAATCACTCTTCCATTAGGTAAAAACACAGAATAAAAAACACATGCATTAAGTATATAAATAATTTTTACATATCTTGAGGAGTTTCTTTATTAATATGGTATTTTCCAATGTTATTTGAGTCTCTAAAATGGCTGAAGAAATGAGAAGATTACATCTCTGAGAAGAGGTGAATTTGGAGAGGCAGGGGAACCTTTGAGAGGAGAAACTTTTTTCAAAGTTGCACATCTGAAGAAAGGGATTAGAAAAAAAAGATATCATCCAGAGAGAAAAAGTAGAAATACCTAGGGAAAAAATTGGCATTTTTTGCAGGCTTTGACTGTTCACATATAATAGATCTTATATTTCTCTTCTTAGCTTCGCCTATAGAAATATGGAGCTGGGATTGGGGATTTTTTGGTCTATAAAGGCAACAATGGGAAACAACTGGGCAGATAGTCTGACAGACCGCTCAACAGATTCCCTGTTGTAATTTAATGAAATGGAAAAGGGATGATACCAAAACTGAAATAGGAACAAGGCAGATGATTGCAGCTTTCCAAAAACCTCCAGAGAACAAAGTGAAGCATGTGGTGACAGCATGTGATACCAGGAAAGGGAATGGATTTAGCTCTGACAAATGCATTTTGTAATGGATCATGAATTTTGTCAGCTATCATCCCAGTAGCAGCCCCATACTCTTAGAATAATAGATGCACGTTCAGGTTCTGTGCCTGCAGCTTCAGGCTGTTCAGGTGCAGAAGCAGCATGGAGAGATGTAAACTGTGTTCTAACAGCACCTCAGACAGCTCAAAAGCAACAACAGCAGCTGTTGGAATTAATAGCAGGCTCATGGTTAAGTCTTTAACTGGGCAGGCTGCTCTTCTACCGGGGCAACCAAAGCAAGACTGGAATGTAACGGGTGAATCCATTTGACTCATGCTCTGAGGCAAAGTCTGAACAGTGACAACTAGATTTGCAGCAGCCAAGGACTTGTGGGGCTGTTGGGTTTTCTTTGTTAGCTTGTTTAGAAATAGTGAAATGKAGAAAAATCAAATCTGTGATGGGCAGTGGGAATATCATGGCAGAAAGTCAGTGCTCTTCATTAACTAGCCATATTTTCCAGAGTTTTGGGTTTGCATTTACCAAGCAAATGGACTGATTCCATTTCAACTTAGCCTACAAGGAGCAAGTTTGAGACAGGCTTGAATTACATGACCTAAAACACAGCTTCAAGATGAGAATTTAGCATCTAATTTATGGTGCACGTATTTGTAAAGGAGATTTTAGTAAGAAATGTATATCAATAAAATATCCAGTAATCTGACTAATGAACTGTGAGAAGACAGAATCTCATAGTGTTCAAACRCACAGTATTTGCTCAGAAAATGTCCTCCTCATTGATCTGATACAATAATCTCAGAGTTTCTCTTTGTAACTTTTTTCCTCTATTTTTTTTTACTCTGAGAAACCACAGCCCAAAAAATTTCATGTTCATCCCATAATATAATTCTCCATATATGTGAGAATGGATGATAGTTACCCATACCTTTGTTCCATTGATACTCAGTAAATGGATGTAGATTTTAATGAGTCTTGCTTTGGGGTTTGCTTTGCTTTTGTTTTCTGACAGGATGGGAAGGCCTCCATTGTGAGTTGGATGTTGATGAGTGCATATCCAATCCCTGCATACATGGTATCTGTGTTCAGAAGGAGCCCAGCTTTGGTTATTCCTGTTTTTGCAAGCCAGGATTTGTGGTGAGATGCTGAAATTCTTTCTTAACTTTCCTTTTACCTGACTGTTCAACATTGAACAGAAAATACTTTTTCTTTATAAGCTTGCTCAGAATTGTTGATATACTTCTTGAAATAAATGGAATTACAGAAGTGTCTTATGCTTTGTTCAAGGAATTCACCAGGAATTTCTCCCTGTTCCAGTGACTCTTGGTCTACAATTTTGTAAAGTCTGTATTTACCATAAGGGCTCGGTAGGTAAAAATAGATCTGAACAATGCAAATAATCTGACTAAATTTACTGACACACTATCCTGAGAAGGAAAAAACTATCTCATAAAAATTAATACCATTGTTGAAAGATGGATTTTACAGAGTAGTATGGGTAACATTGATACTTCCCATAGAGCACGGTAAGTGCTGCCTTTTTGTCTTCCAAAGCAGATTGGCTTTCAAAACAATGGCAAGTAGTGATGAAGGATAAATCACTTGAAGGCCATAGTCTTTTTATATGGAAAACAGTTTGATCCTTATGTTACAATAATCTCATTTTTTCCTTAAACATTCATGCTTATCTTACATGAACAATTGTAATGGAGAAGATCAGGTTCACAATTTTTTGTACCATTTTTGTCTTACCAAAARAACCCCAAAAAACTTCTGAGTACCAAATAAAACCACCAGAGAGAAAGATTAAAATCTGTTTAGAGAAATTATTTTTTCAATTAGTGCAAAATTTATTGGTACAAGTCAGTGTTGTGTGACACTGTAGAGACCAGAAGTACAAATAAACCCAAAAATGGGTTAGAAGGAGGATAGATTAATTGTTATTCAAATTACTCTTCTGAATGTTATCTTGGCCCAGGGAGTCTTTGATTTACTTATTGCCAAAAGTTGGAATGGTATATTTGGTGAGTTACCAGATGCTAGCTCTGCTTGTTTTCTTCCTCTTTTCTTTCCAAAGTATTCATTAACAGCTCACTGATGATGGAGCTAGATAGATATTTGACCCATGAGGCAGTTTTTCTATTAGTACATAGCTTGAGTATTAATTGTACATTATGTTGCAGAACAAGCAAGCCCTTGCAGAAGGAAAAGTAACAAGCCTTTGAAGCAGCTGAAATTTAAGATGTATCATCTTTGCTTTTTATTCCATTATTMATTTTTCCATCTTCAGTGCCTCCAATTCCACTATGCTTTGGGAAGGAATATAAAAGTAAGAAAACACRGTGGGGAAACCACCACAGAAACATTTTTAATATTCCTATCTTCAGTGTCAAGGATAAGAAGTTATGGTCTAAACACCTGAAGAGGTATATTTGTTAGGTCCCAATGGGTTCTGGTTCCTAAGCATGAGTAGGTATGGAGTAGAAACAGCAAAACTCACAGAGAAATAAGTATTCAAAGAACTCCWGCTACAGCGTGTATGTAAATCTTCTGTAGCCTCTATCTGTACTGTTACCCAACATATGGATCATAAAGCATAGATTGTGAAATCTCTCATAAATCTTCAGAAGAAAAGCATAGTCAGTGGTATATGAAATAAGTGTTTACTTTTTAAGTGGAACCATCTATAGATATATATACCTACTTTAAAATACAAATCTGCACAAGCTAAATGATTCCATCCCCCTGCATGGAAACTGTTAAAGCATTTACAGGCACTTTCAGTGCTATCAAATTTATCTATGGCTACTTAATGTACCCTTCATGCACATTGGAGGTTATCCACATCTGCTTTGTTTCTATGAGTCATAAAATCGTAATCAAATGCTCTTTGCCATTAAATGTAGTAGTCATAAAAATGTACTAATCTGTCACAGGAAAGTCAGAATGAAACATAAGTTTTATAGGATTAAGAACGATTATGAGCCTGCTCAAACTGATCATTTGTTCTCTGTGTGGAATTAGAAAAGAGCAAGAAGGAAATATGTGGAAACGGACATATTAATTGGCCTGTTTTTCTTTTGTGCTTTGGAATACCGATGCAGTGAATGATTTTATAAGATGCCATGAATTTACCAGATAGCTTGGCTGCTTGCCAAAACAAATTAAGAAGTTGATTGAAACAAACATGAATGTATCAAAATTATTCAAAACCCATCAATTTAACCTCTTCTGTTTTAAACCCTGAATAATTTATACTACTTGTAAAAAAAGTAATTTCTGTTTTCATGCCTACACTTCTCCCTCTCTCTCTCTTGTCCTTCCTATTGTTTCTTTATATCATAAATTAATATAATAGATTTGACAGAGATCTCATAAAATATAAGTTGTCCCAAGTTCCGTGTAAATAGTTAGCTACGTAGACATGAAGGATTTTTTAAGTATTTGTCTGAAGGAAAGTGTGTAATAAACACAGGCTTTTTGAGCTCYAGAGAAGGCTTGGATTTTTTAACATGCGCTCCAATTGCAGGAGAAGTTCAGTTAGAAATTATATCCTGATGATATGTTGTAAGAGATGTATGTCTTCAGGGATGAAATGTACATATTTTAAATAGTTATCAAATCCGTAGTACCCTTCTAGGATCACTGTTAGCTGTCTCCCTTCATGCAGTCTATTAGTTCATTGCAACAGAAGTGAAAATAAAATGAACCCAGGCCTGACTTCAGAATATATTTATTTCACACTACAAGAATGCATTTAATTCACATAATTATTCCTTGCCTTTTTTACAGACCACTGAATATGATCATTTCTGCTTTATTACTAGGGAGGATATTTCAGACTTCCCATGAATTGTTACTCTTGACAAAAAAATAGGAAATGAATGCCTGGTCCAATTTGAGACTGCCACTATATTTTTTTCTTTTCAAAGCRCTATCTGTAAATGCAAGGTATTAACAGGGAGCTGTGTGCAGATTTGGTAACAACAGACAACAATGGGCTGCAGTGTACAAAAGGAAAGAACATTAGCTTGCAAGTCAGAGCCAGCCATAGACTTTTAGTCAGCTAAGTCCTCTGTAAAAAGTATTTTTTAAACCTACATTCTATATGAAGATCATTATTTTAACCAGTTTTTATTAATGGTAACTATATTTTCTTTGATACTTTGCAATTACAAGTCTGTAGAGRAATTATTTTCTTGATAATCAGAGTCAAAATGTCACTCAGTTAAAATTTAAAATATGCAACTATACTATTATATTAGTTAAGGAATATTTTCCACATTATATTTCCTTTTGAATGTGTAAACAGCTTAATATAAGCACTAAAAAAYTATTTTAGAACCAAAATAAAGCAAAAATTGTAACTAGCATTACTAAGAAATGTAAATTGCCTTCAAAAAATGTCCTTTTTTTGAAAACTCTCTTTCAGGGACGAAGCTGTGAGCTTAATTACAATGATTGTCTTATACAGTCCTGCTCCACTGGGTTTCTTTGTGTTGATGGAATAAACAAYATCACCTGTTTACCTACTATGCCCCAAAGCAAGAAAATTCTCAGTGAAGTGGCTGAAGTGTTTCCTGCTGAAATTTTAGACAATGACCTTCCATCAGCACTGGCTGTGTCTATGGAACTTTGGTCTAAACATGTCTCTCCTGATTTACATGCAGGAGAAGTGTCCCAAGGTGAGTAGAAAGAGCTTCTAAACAATGCATATATCAAACTTCTTCCCTTGCTAATGCTTCCAAAATGGTAAGAATATTGGAAATATATTAATTTTAATTATTACGATTTTTTTATTTAATGTACTCCCTTCTATATTTATTGTACTTATCCCAACATCCTTTCTTAACTGCATTTATATGTAACTGCAACATTACTCTTTTCTCTCAAAAGAATTTTTCCCACCATCTTTCACATCCAGTAAGGAAAACTCCACTTWCATTTAGCTGGGTTTTCAGTTTTCCAGAGCGTACAATTTCATATGCCTCATATTGTGTTCAGTAATCTCTGATTCTAATGCCAATCCTCCCTTCTTCCTTGGCTAGTCAGCAGGATAGAAAGATAATTTGCCTTACTCCATGGGGACTTTGATTCTTTTTCCCTAGTTCACATGTTTTCTGAGTGCTTCTTTTTCTGTGCATCTAGATGTTTTTAGACTAAAATACATATTGGACAAACCTCTCAAAGTCTCTGCCATTCTAATTGTTTGTAKTGATGTTTTTGGAAGGCCATAATTTGCCTATCCTGTTATTTTAAAACATTCACAAAAAAGTCAAAAGTAACAGAAGTGCAACATTTTATTATGAAGATTTTACCTGCATTTTGGCCACTTCATTTTACTAAAAATAGSACTACACAGGCATTCTCTTTACAGATAGTTTCAGAATATTTTGCTTATATACATCTTCAAAGGGATTACTTGTATAAAATAAGCTAAGTCCTGTTTTGTTGTTTTGGAGGGGGGAGTTTTTTGGTTTTTGGGGTTTTTTTTT
>JACDOX010000004.1:9251965-9319609 GCA_014549065.1 Cardinalis cardinalis | reverse complement strand
GATTGATTGAGTGATTGATTGACTGAACTTCTTGTTCTGCCTTTTCCTTCACAAGAATCACACATTCATCTTCCATTTTCTGATTGCTATTGTCTGACTATTTTTCTTCTAAGACTGTCTCTTATTAATCATTTTCATCACATGTTGTTTAAAGAGACAAACATAAAATTGACAAAATGTTTAGGTAATTTTAAACAGCTGATGAAAGAGGAAATTCAACTAATGCTGGAGACAAAACTGCCTGATCCAGACATGTTGTTCATGAAAGCAGAGTACTCTCTGAAACATTCAGCTGAGTAGTGTATCTCAAGAACTACTTTTCACTGACATAGTTAACAGTAGTTCTCATTTCAAAACACATCTATTTGTAAAATTAAGTGAGACTCTTAAAATATTTTTAAAACAATTGATAAAGTGCTCTTATGTATATCTTCTTCCTACAAAACCTTCAGGTATAAAGTTACTGATGGATACTGAAAAGTTGTCATTGTTGGAATCCCTTAACGATGAGATATCTTACTTCATTTTATTGGCAMAAGTCACATCTGTGCCAACAGAAATTTGTAAAATTTTCATAACAAACCATTTATTTTTACATACCTGTTATGCTGCTTCAAGTTCTGCCTTATACAAGTAYATTAGCTATACTGTACTGAAACAAATGACTGCTGTGCCTAATAAAGAACTCATGAGTACACCCTGGTACCTGGACTGCGCAGAACATCTGCAGTGGAGTAGGTTCTGGCCTTCATCAGCTGGTGTTCTGTTGAGTTCCTCATTTCTATTCAAAGAACCTTTTTGAAGTGGTGGGGTGTTTTTGTATAAAGATAGAAGTGCCTGTCAAAGTTTCCAGGTGCTTGGAAGAGATTTATTGTCACCAGGCAGCAGCTGATACGGCACCTGCAGCCGCACCTGACACAGATGGCTRTTCCTCACCTTCTGCCACACAGGCTACTCGAGCAGTAGAGGAGCAGGTTGGAGGCTGCTGCAATGCTGACAGGAGATCAGCAACTCAAGTTTCACCTCCCTATAATAATCTTTTCAGGATTTCAGGTGTTCCTTTCATCATACTTATATATAAACTCAGGAGGTATTTCTACCTCTTGTGTATATAGTTATAATATTATAGTATAGGTTATAGTATATGAGTATATAGTATATAAGTATAATCAACATTTTTAATGTAAAATAGGTACAGAGAAAAGTGTGTAACTATTGAGGTAATTTATTTTTATATAGTACAATTAATTTGCCACTTCTTGTTTCACAATGAGACAAATGATGGCTGCATTTTTTAAAAGCAGTACTACTTTTAGAACATTGCAACATWTCAGAAATAAATTCACAGAATTAAAAGGACACAGGAAAACCTAAGAACTCTGGAATTAAATATTAGGGAATATTGATTGGTTTGGTCTATATTTTTATATTATACTTTTATAAAACAGAATGATACCCATAAAGCCAAGGAGAGGTTTTTTTGCTTTTCGTTCGTTGCTTGAGGGTTTGTGCTGGAAAAAATGACTTTATATCATTGATTTAAAGCACTTAGGGGGGAAAAATATTTCTAGACCAGGAAAGATAAGTATAAAGGTGCCAAAAGACAAATAAACAATTTTTGTGGGGTATAGAATACAGTTATTTTCCTGTGAATGCTTGTCTAAATAGATTTCATTCTCAATACACATACATAAATACACAGATCAAATTCATACTGCCAGAACTGCCTCCTGATACTGTGCCTGTAGTCAAGAGATCAAGTTGTCTGAGCATACCACTATGGATTTCCACCCAATCATATGACCTAAAAGGAATTTTATTTACATTTTTCGTTGCTGCTGTTGTTGTTGTTTTGAGGATTTTTGTTAGTTTGATTGGGTTTTATAGTGGAAAAAATAGAAAAGAATAACAATGCATCCCCAAAAGTAATAGCTGCCCGTATGCATAAGCAAATCTATGTATTTTTATTGGAAGAAATCAGACTATTRAAAAGCTAAGTGAGAAATGCTCTTGGATGAGTAAAATCTTTAATACACAATCCATAGTCGAAGAAATGTGTCAGGCTGTTAAACCTGTTGTAGTTGTCTATAATTACAGATTTTTTGTATTTGTTAATAACCTTTATTACTAAAACTTGAGAAAAAAAACCTGATGACCCACCCAGGTAAATTGCAGTCTCTGAAAAATGGGAACTACATACTTTTCATATATTTTAGAATAGCTATTCTCATATGACAACCAGTAGATCCATTACAGCAAGTTCTAAGATACCTTAGAGTAGCAGGGATCTCTAGTAAAGGGCTATGAGAGATGAGATATATCTTGTAGAAAAATATATTTTGGATCTGGTCTCCAGGTGTGCTTTTCAACTGCCATGGCATTGCTTGCAGCAAATAATGTTTTGTAAATACATTTATTCTTAGGAAAAATAAATCATTGTTATAGAAATGCTTTCATGTGACCAGAGGGGATGACCTAAGTTCTTAACCATACGTCTGTTAGCACTCTGTGAAATTCTGTATGACTTTTTCACTTTCCCATGCTCTGCCACCAAGTAATTGCCCAATAAGCAACCATTAACACAAATTGAATGCAGGGGACTTTTCTTTCTTTTCTTTTCTTTCTTTCTTTCTTTCTTTCTTTCTTTCTTTCTTTCTTTCTTTCTTTCTTTCTTTCTTTCTTTCTTTCTTTCTTTCTTTCTCTCTCTTTTTCTTTCTTTCTCTCTTTCTCTCTCTTNTTTCTTTCTTTCTCTCTTTCTCTCTCTTTCTCTCTCTCTTTCTCTCTCTCTCTCTCCTTTCTTTTTTTCTTCTCTCTCTTTCTCTCTCTCTTTCTCTCTCTCTCTCTCTCTTAGGGCAGCCAAGCATTGAAACAAGTTGTCCAGAGAGATTGCAGTTTCCATCCTTGGAGATATTTAGAATTGAACTGGACAATGTCCTGAGAAACCTGTTGTAGCTGACCCTACTGTGAGCAGGTGAGGTTAAATTAGATAAAATTCCGTGGTACTTTCAAACAGTTTCTAATTGTTTATGCTTCTTCTACCCTAACTATTAGCTACAATAAGTCAACATGATACTATTAGTGAAAAGTTATATAACTTCAACTAACTTTCTAAAATTACTTCATCCAGCTGCAAAGTTCTCTTATCTTTCTTCTCTCTGTCTCCTTAGTTACAGCCTTAAAAAAAGCTTCTTATCAGCTTCTTCTTACTTCTCAGCTTCTTGTCGCTCCTTTAGCTAACAAGCCTGCTGTTTAGCCCCTTCCACAGTCCTGAGAAACGTGTGGTAGCTGACCCTACTGTGAGCAGGTGAGGTTAAATTAGATAAAATTCCGTGGTACTTTCAAACCTCAGTTATCCTGAGATTCTGTGGTACCATGTAATGGTTAGGACAGAATTGCCTTTCAGACATTGTTTATAAAGACTCTGAGAATTTACTTCTATGCAAGCATCTAGTTAGTCACCAAGAGTGGGATTCATCATACCTGTAGCAATCCATTCATTAATCTGTGTAAACTATATCAYTGTAATAAATGAAGAAAAATCGCACCATCTGCTTTGGATGTCTGCTCTGGGATAGGATGCAAACTTTTCTCCTTTTCTTAATATGTACTATTCTGCTTCTTTGTACTTTTGGTTTTGGCAAAGAAATTGAATATTGCTTTGAATATTCTGTTTTTTAATGTATGTGGATCATAGAGCTCACAAAGACATTTGAAAGACAAAACCTGGCAGAACCAGACATGAATGTTAACAACACATCTGCTACTACACAGCAGCTAACTGGATTTATTTCCATTCATTATGGACAAAAACTTACATTAAACAAATACATTACTGAAGTGGATTTTCATCCCCCTATTGAGTCACCTACTTTCACTGCYTGTGTTCAATATTTCATTATTTCCTTTAAGACTTTGCTTTCCTTAAGACTGCCTAAAATATGAAATATGTTCTGAACATATCACTATTAGTCAAATTGGTACATTACTACAAAGTTCTTCCTGTTCAGTATTATTTTGTTTAAAATCTTGCTCTACAAAAATTCCAGTTTTGATTACACTATTGGTTAAATACCCCTAGAATAAAGCAAATTTCAGGGTTTTGGATTTTATGCACTGCTTTTCTTTATAATATAATGCTTTTTCAGCTTTCTCCTTAATCAAGTTCTATTCAATTACAGCAGGGTACACTTGGTTTCTGAAAAATGTTGAAACTACATGATGCCTTTTCCTCCTAATCTGTCTTTATCATATTGAATTGTTTATGTTATATTCACTGGATTTGTCATCATTCTYATTATTCGTTTAAGCTTTGTCTTTCATCAGTTCAGCCAGACATATTACTATTCATTCCACTGTGATTTTCCTGTTCTCAGTATCTGTAATCATATGCTGGTTTTAAACACGTTATTATATCTGCCACATCAAGAAGGTGATYACTTTTGACATAGTGAAGTTACTAGCTATGTAGGTTAGCATGGAATTTCATTTAAAGTGAGTGCTTTGAACACGGATCCATTATTTGCACTTTATTTGTAACTGCTAGAAGCTTGAACTTGGTAACTTTCCAGACCTCTTTCACAAGCAGTCATTTTCCCTAGAGTTCTGATAAAGACCTAGAAGAGTAATCACAAGCCTGGCCTACTTCTGGTTTTACTTAAGTGCAACCTGCTGCCCTGCAGGCAAAAGCATTTTGATAGTCTGCAACTTTTAAGTGTAATTTTTACTCTGATTGCCTTGTGCTCAGACTTCTAAGCAAGCCAGGTAAATTAGAAAATCTGTGGGAATTGTATGTAAATGGCTGTAACAACAAGAAAAAAAAAATTAAACTTTCATTTAAAAACTATAGATAATTTGATATTTTCTAGGTTTCTGTATCAAAATAAATTTAAATTCCCTTTTGAGCTGACAAATATCTTCTGCTTTCTTATCATCAAAAGTGTTCTAGTAATATCTAAATGTCTTCTAGGCTATGCATTGTCGATCTGCTCAGAGGCTCATGGTGCTTGATATTTCCAGCTACTTTAAAGCAGAAAGAATCRTGATATTGGGAATAAAACTCTTGGCATACCTGCCAATGACAGCATATGTTGAGTTTCAGGTATTTGAGAACAGTATTTATGCCACTCAGTATCTCCTGTCATTTGGAGTTTCAAAGCCAGTGAGATCTGTGAGCATCATCTACTCCTGGAACAGGGAAATATTCAATAGCATCTTCTTTGTTTAAAAAATATTACTCTAAGAAACTCCCTACAGGCATAGCTAACTTCCATACGATTGGAAAAAAACAAGCAAACAAASAAACAAAAACAAACACAAAACAACAAAAAAATACATTGACTAGTACAAGTATTTCTGGGTTAGGGAAGTTTTTTCCTGTAACTCAAAAGATTTTACTTGATTTTTTGAATACTATGAGCATTCTATGTTAAGATTGATTTATACTGTAGATTTTTGAACCAACTGAACTATATAACATGTGGGCTAACATTCACAAGCACAGCAAGTGTACTGTTTTGAAAATCTTAAAATTTAATTTGTGTAGCAGGTTCTGAGGAGCCTAAATCAATTAGGTTTTTTTTTTCTTTGAAGAACAGCAAATAAAAGATATGAGGTGTTCCATGTAGCTCACACTTTGCAYTTACATTTCGGAGCAGTTATTGAATTAATTATGCTTTGCTCTTAATCCGTATTTTGAATATATTGAAAGTTAATCATAATTATCAACTTCTTCAGTTTAAAATAAGAAGGGATTTTAGAGTCATGAGAACCTCCAAGTAAGTCTTTCTCTTATTATTTATATGGAAAACCTATTATTTGGTATAATATGAAAAGTATCCCTAATGCACAGATTGCTCCTCAGAGGAACTGTTACATTCCCTGGAGTTAAATAATCCTGAGGGATGATTTAGCAGTATTCCAAGTGTAAACACCATCAGTTCAGCTTTTTCCTCATCTTAGTTGAGGAAGTGGAGAGGTTCCTGTATGACTCCCTTGAGTGAGTAACTGCTCACTGGCAATGGTAAGTTCTGACATTAACTGGGATCTGAACTAAAGAGAGGAGCACAAAAGGAGGGTTGCACTATTGGGTTTTAGTGCAAGGTCTCTAGTTCAACATTGTTCAAAATCTTAGYAAACCTGACCTGTAGTCACATTTATTCCATTATTTAAATAATGTGAATTCCTGCTCAGAAAAAAAAAAGGAAAATTATTATTTTCCTTCAGTTGGGATCTCTGCTTACATTAGTAAAATACAGGAACTGTTGCCTAACTATAATCTATAAGTCCCGGTTTTGTTCTCAGATCAGTCATATGTGTACAGATATAAAGAGGTTAGTGTGCTGTAGAAAATAAAAGAAGGGAAAAAAACAAATCTTCCAAACYGCTGTGATATGTGTTTGCAATGAARCAAGYTGTTGGATGGGGAGGGTAAAAAAGAAAAATCGTATGACRTAGATGAATGGGGAACATTGTAGGGTCAGGACAATACAAAACAAATGTATACACAGTGGGGGAATAGGGGATAGAATATTCAGGGTGACACGTTTAGGAACAAGACTTGAAATAGTACATATTATTGGCCTGAAGAAAAATAAAGTGCCTGTACTCTTCCTGGGTACCCCTCAGCTTCTGTCAATGTATAAGTCTTTAAAATTTCTGTATTTACTCTGGTGCAAGCAAGAGGTAATACCTTCTCACGAGTAAAGCAATATCCCTGCTACAGTGTGTCATGTTCCCTCACCATTTTACCTTCTCATTAGCTCAAATTTTAACAGCCTTGTAGAGTTGTGAGCAACAGTGGCTTCTGCACCTCAAACCTTTGACCTTTGGGTTTGTGTTATTTCAGGTAGCCAGTAAATCTTTACATGCAGTTATGGAAAACATAAAATGACTTCATAAGCCAAACCTACTTCTTCTTTTGATGTCGCATGGGTCAACATGTCACAAAGATTAAACTGATTACTCAATACTCTTGAGATAATTGTGCCAGATTAACAGTAAGCTGCCCTGTGACTTGGCTTGGCCTCCCAGCAATTTTTCATATATAGGTTTTCTTTTTTCTTCTTCTTGGAAAGAAAGGCACAAACACATTTTTCACTATTAGTAAGTTCACAATGTGGAGCTGGAGCAATTTCTCTCAARTCTTTGTTGTCTTAGCTCTGCTCCAGAATTTAGAGATGCCTTAAATGCCTTTAAATGACTGTTCCTAACACCATCCATTTATGTATAACCAAGCAGTTGCTAAGTRCTTGTTTGCAGAAGAGAAAGGCTATGCCTATTCTGCATATCTAGATAGATCAAGAATATACCAAAGGAAAAAATGTTTCATTGTTTTTATGTGCTGGAAAAGGCTGCTTTCCATCTAAATTTTGTATCTTACAGYTTTTCAGTCACTATTTTCTATTTGTGGGCTAAAGAAAAAAAATTATTTAGCCTATCTTGGAATGATTTATTGTAAATGTTCTTTTTTTTCTTCCAAGCTGGGCAGRTGCAAGGTTGTTAATCCTTACTTAGATCATGATTTGCTTTTTAGCAAACTGTCATATATTCAAATACCAAAGAAATGCTGCAGTTTAAAATGTCACAAACACTAAATCATATGGCAATTCAGTCATTGTGTGTATCATAAGCAGGTTTTACACTATTAACTCTAAAAGAATAATTTGAGAATTGCCTTTTAGAACGATTTGCTGTTGAGAATTTATTTAGTATCATAATAATTAAGTCAGGAAAGTTTGCAAGGGATAAAATATACTGAAGGTAGYCACTTTAGAAATATTAGTTCCTATCCAGTCTTTCAGGATATAAGTAGGACTGAAAGAATAATTTTYCTTACACAGAACAGCAATTGTGTTCCAGTGTTGTGCTTCTATCATAGGTAACACTGCATCTTTAAATTCTGGAGCCAATTTCTCACCCCTAGTACAACATGATTATCCAGCTGAATGCTGGACATTTGGTCCAGAAGGATACAGTGAGGCACACTATGAAAAGCTTTGCTGAAGTCCAAAAAGATTACACCTAATGGCTTCCCTAGATGACTAGGTGAGTTACCCTGTCGGAGAAGGAAATCAAGTTTGATAAGCRGGAATCCCTGTTCATGAGGCCCTGCTGGCTGTGACTGATGACTGMGTTGTCCTCCATGTGTTTTTCAATACTCCCCAGAATTATATTTTCCATTATTTTAGTGGGCATTGAAGTGAGACTGACAGGCCTGTAGTTTCCAGGGTCCTCCTTGAAATCCAGGACAACATTTTCTAGTTTCCAGCTGGAAACACTGGATTCCAAAGACCACTTGAAAAACATAAATTTTAATGAATTATTTTGAATATATTTATCTTTGTAAATATTAGTAAAAATAATAGTTATCTTTATTAGTGACCAGAAGTTAATTGCTTTTATACTTTAAAATAGAAGCACTATGAGGGAAGTGGAATTTTAAACAAAAGACAGACAGAATTACTAGTAGAATGGAAGTGAAAATAGATCTTTTTATACGCCTCAATATATAAAAAAAAAGATATCTAAACATTCTTTTAAGAATTAACCTCAGCATGACTGTTAGTATCTGTGTTTGATTTGAGGGGTAAGAAATATCAGTATACATTATTTTCTTTGTTGAAGAGAGAAAAAAAGTCTCTGATACTAGGCAATCTGCTACACATTTCTTATTCTGAAGGGCATTTTTCAAATTTCATATTATGTAATGCTCCAGTATTTCCTCTGAAATTTAACTTTAGCACCAAGTGTTTCAGTTATTCTGATATTTGTGGTTTCTGTGGCTTCTGCAAACCSTTTTCATGTAAGTAGAGTATGTTTCAGATGTTTAGAAATATCATGACTTCCAAATCTGAAAGACCATCAGCCTCCAAAAATATAGAACTCTTCCGAGATGCATTGCATCTGATTAGCCCACCTACCTTTCCATGAGTACTTATAATAATTGGAAGAGGGAGAATCAGTACCTGTTTAGAAACTCAACTGCAGCTTTTAGCTGTGGTTATATGACATCTGGTAAACAAGCTTCACATGCTGACTAGATTTATGTGAATGTGGTTGCAACACAGGTTCTTTTAAGCCAAAATATRTTTATTTTGTATTGAATTTATTTTAGTTCTTTGAAATTAAAAATCTTGAATTTCAAAATTAAAGAATATAAATTAAGAATTTCACTATCAGGATTAGAAATAGACTTMATTTACTATATTTATTTTTTCATTGGTCTACATCAAAAGGCAGTAAGGGAAAAGAAGTGAAGGGATTTAATTTTTTTTCCATATAATTCATTGAGGCAGGTAGGTCTATTATTCTATTTATTTCTTAAGTTGATTCTTCTATGTTATTTTTTTCCTCTAGTAGTCATTTGCCTTTTATATTCCACCCTTTTCCTTAACCTCAAATGTAGAAAGGAAATAGACTATCAGTGATGCTCTGGTGCTAAGTTATAATCCTGACCACCTCTAAAACTGTGAACCATTAAATCTTACAGCTTTTATTTAAGACTACTGGACAGCCATCACATTGAAAGATAGGTTCCTGTTCAAGACTGAAAAATAGAGCCAAGTTCTATAATACTGAGTCATCCAAAATTCCTTAGTTATGGRAGATTTTTTTCACTGTAACCTCACTGGATTTTTCTTCCACATTGAATAGACTTTCTCAAGATCAAGTAAAGCATTGTTAAACTCTGTTATTTATCTCCTATTCACTTAAAGATAGTAGCTTCAGGAATTGTATAAAACAATATGTGAGGACAAGGACTTAGCAAAATTTCAGAATTTACATTCCTATATGGTCAATATTCCAGGCAATGAACCTCAGTAGCTCACACAAATAAAAATTGAAGAATTGCTTGGTTAGAAATTCAGCCTTCAAACTTTTGTTTAAGATTTAGATTGTTCGTATTAACAGCATGTTATATGTATTAGAATTGCCAGCTCCTGGTTAAGGAATAAAAACCAGCAGAATCCTCCAACCACAGTATGCAGTGCAATTTATACCTACATTGAGTATGGAGCACTTCAGTACAAATTCACTGTATTTTACTTGAGCTGCTTCTACAGGCAAAGTGCATTATTAGATAATCAGTTGGATAATTTGTTTCAGTTATTCTTCCATGAGCTTGTATGGCTGATAGGAATTGGCACTACTGGCATAGAAACTGTGCATTGAATTTCGGTTTAGAATGAGACACGATATCCTTAGTGTCTGCTTTGTCACCTTTGGGTCTGTATTTTCTGCCTGCTCCAGCCTACATCCCCAAATTACTGCTGAGGTCACAGGAGAGGTCTTTGAGACCATGGGAAAGAAATGGCTGTAGACACCCTTCTAGTTTAGTCATGCCCTTTCTGTTTCTATTCTCTTCGAAAGCACACTAACATGTCTGACACAGCAGCACAGTGAAGCACTTGAACAAACACATTGTTTGGACATCTTGGGACACATAGAAATTCCTGGGTTTTCAAAAAATGAAATGCTGTTGCTTTCCATCTTTTGAGATGGAATTTGTGCTTTGGGGCATCTTAACACATTTATGAATTTTGAAGTATTAGAAAACATTGCAAATGCCAGCATCCTAACTTCTGAAAATGGTTCTTTTTATCTTTTCAGTTTTTGTAATTATGGTTACAGTATCTTCTATATTTCTTCTGGATTTTGCAGATTGTCCTTTTTTTGGTTCTTAAATCATTGAGTCTAATTTGTGCTSTGTAACTGTGTAAAATTAATGTTGGGAATGCACAGAAAATAAATGTAAACAGGGCCATGTCTTTAATGCAGTAACAGCTCTGGTCCTTTATATGTTTTCTTAAGATAGCTAGAACCTCCTTTCTTTACCATATTATGAAATATTTCAGACATCTAAAAAATACTGGCTACAATATGCATTTCTAAATTTGTGTCAGTAACTGCTAGCTTGAACCTACTTCATCATTACTAATATGAGAGTCAGTAAAGGCTCAGAAATGAGAAAAATATGTACATATTATATTCTGCTCTTTCTCAACTGTAAATAATGATGTAGTTAAGTCTCATAAATTTTAGAATAATATTTCTTTGTAACCAGTTGACTTCACTAAAATATTTACGTAGATTTGAACATAAATGGTACAACTGTGTGCRTAAGTGAGACTTCTATTGAATAGATGAATAAAATATTTATCAAGGTACAAGTAAAAAAATGAGTACTTATTTTAATTGTTCTGATTATTTATAATATACTTTAAAAATTGCCAGTTCTCTTCTAGTAAATAAATAATACTCCAAGAGTGACTTTTTTCCTGGGAGTTTCCCATATAGTAAGCATAGAAAGTTTATTGGTGTATCCACATACAGCTGGTATTGCACTCATTAATTTGCRGTATTTTTAATTTTATATTTAGGTTTTGTTGTTTTGGTTGTCTGTGCCTGTTTTGTTCTGGAACATATCCATAACACCAAATATAAGCAATGTTCACTTGAGCTCCAATGTTAACAATAAGATACTTCTTCAATGCAATTAGCAGAATTCTCATCTGAAAGGCACAGCTTTTTTTTTTTTTTTACTCCTCAGTGTTATAAGACTGCTTATAAATATCTATAAATATCCATGTTTCTGTTGGTATACGTTTCATAGGACAGCAAGTTCTGTGTATAGTCCAACAAGTATTTGCTGGTGGGTGTAACGCTTCTGGTCATGAACTTGATTTTRCTGTATGCCAGTTGCAGAATCTAAGCCTCAGCTAGCTGTATAGGTTTTGYTACACCAATTTTAAAATCTTTGTAGGTTTTATGAGTTTTTCTTTCTAAAAACGTAGATACTTTCTTTGTGTATATTATATATCACACTTATATACATTTTTTTCAKTGCTTTAGTGTAGTTAACTAAAAATTGTCTTTATAAAATGTATTTTTTTAATTAGGAAAAAGGAGCAAATAAAGTTTCAGTGAGTTATCATTAGATAAGGTTATTTCAAGTGATTTTTACTGAAGCAYCTTCTTTACTACTTAAAAGTCATTACTGTTATTGCTATAGCAACTGTTGAAAGTATCATGCCCCATTTGCAGTGTAAGCAAGTGTGGGTCATACAAATGATACAGATATTCTCAGACTTAATTTGCAAAAGCTGTTTAAATAATCACTTCACTGAACTCCAGCACGATAAACATTGTTCTGTATGTTTTARAGCTATTAAAGCTTAATCCACTACATTTGTAATGAATGGTTAATCACTGCTCTTTACTAATTTCAAATGAAAACATCTCAATACCAGCATTTACTGCAGTAAAATAACTTTAGTTGTACTAATAAAACATTACCTTGATGAGAGTGCAAAGCATCCACCCATAATCAACATGTTCATTATAAAACTTCTGGATAATTTTTTCTAAACCCTTGCTTCTATATAATGCCTTACATTAAAAACTACTTCRGCCTTGTAGTACTACAGGCTACTATTATATGCAGCTTTCACTTGTCAATCAGTTAAAATGCCTTTATGATGCAAGTGTGATACAAGCTTGATTAGGTTATTACTGGTAACTAATTAAGATTTGTGTTAGGAAAAAACACAGTAARAGTGACAAGAAAAGCAATAGCAATTCTTCAAGTACTGAAGCATTTGCCTAATGCATAGGGKAATCTCTGGGAGTGTAATTTGCTGGGCATAATACAGCATTGGCCTATAAAATGTAAGCAACTGCTTACGCAGGTGCATTTCATCTGTGGAAATGAAGCAAAGAAATGACTCATCCTTCTAAGCAGTGGGAGGTAAGGTCAACATGTTTTTGTTTCCCAGGAGATGACAGATGATGAGGTGAGAATTGATTTCATAATTGAAAGTCCCAGCAGGCTCAAAAGAAAAACAGTGCARTGTTTCAAGGGGAAAAAGTATTCTAATATACTTTAATATTTGTCGGTTTTTGATTAATTTAAATTCAGATGCATAACCGTAGGGTTCAAACTTAAATATAAATAAATACTAACTAATCTTTTAAATAGCATTTTCCATTTGGAAAATCGTTACAGGTGGTAACTTTATATTTACAATTATAATATGTGCGTTTCATAAATGTTATTTTTAAGGTCAGATTTTGTAAGAAATTATGCTTCTGTTCTATCTGTAAAGGATAGAAATTGATTTCTGCTGGTGTAACAAACTGCAGAGTTCTACTCATAAACACAGAAAGTTACTGTGTGGGTACAGCCATTCCCACTGCCTTAGTTTGCAGTAGTGCCTTTTAAGGTCGTAAAACTAGCAGATTCTTAAATGCTTAATCAGAACTCAACTTTTTTTTTCCGCCTTCAGATCCCAGTCAGAATTTTGGAGACCGTGAAATAAAACTTTTGAAATTAGATGGAGAAAAACAAGGAGTTGCATTGAGTGTCTTTTCAGAATAAACTGCCTTGAATACTGTGGGACTTTCCCTATTCCTTTTGCTTTTAGTATCTTGACATTTTACTTGAAATTAGATTAACAGGCTTTTCTTAGGCAGATAACACATGCTTCTAAATGTAAAATTAAAATCAAGTGAACAAACCTCCCACAATGTAGTAATCAAACAGAAACTTCCCTACCCTTTCTCAGAAAGTTAYGGTAGTATTTAAATTAATTAATCACATTGGCTTTTATTTTATTCATGAGCAAAATTATTTTTAATTAGAATATTAAACTCCATTCAATTAARCTCCAAATATACAACCTGAGTCTACAACTGAATGAAACATCTGATCTTACAGATCACTGCAAGTGACACCTACCACGTATTCTAAAATTGCTGTGTCTAGAGACAGGACTGATYGGTAATTAATTTTCTTGTGTATTAACGTTTGGTCTCCTAATATTTGCATTATAAAGACAAAAAAAATTATAGGTCCATCAAGAAAATACTTATTAGAATCCTAAACTCTTTTTTTTGGCAAGACAATAGTTACAGTAGTTAAAAATGATATTATAGTCCTGGAGTTCTTTGTGAAATTTGGATGAGATTTTAGCATTATTCTTTGAAAAAAAATKTCTCTAGATTGTTATCAAACACATATACATCTCTTGCCTGGATGGTCCTAAAGTTTTCTTTGCTTTTTTCTGAAGACGGATTTCTGTGTCAGTTAGCAAAACCTATTGACAATGTCATTATGCCATGATATCAAACTAGAAATTCTGCTCTTCCCACTTAAATCTATACAAAATAATTGCACATATTGGTGATACAGGGTTTTTTAGGTCATTACTTCTTGTATTAGAATGGTCTAGTTATTCTGTGAGTTCTTAGTTTTTTTTCTTTTGGCCCTTTTGCCTTTCACGACCCTGACTTTATATTGACTCTCTGAGTACACCAACCACAATGCTAGAAAGTTATTCTTTTCTGACAATGTATGAAACAGAAGGAGAAGAGAAATTTCCCCTGAAAATATGATGGTAGGTTGTTTATGAAGCTGTTTATAAAAACACTCTGTAGCCAAGTGATATTCCATTCTGAATTGTTTTCACTTTTGAGTTTGCTTAAGAAAAGGAAGAAGTGTCCTGATGAGGAGTGTTGAGGGATCCATTCAGTGCCAGTATCTCGGTGGGCATCTGCAGCAGCAGCAGCCACAGGYTGAGCTCTGAGACAACGAGCCTGAGGTGAGAGGCCAGGAATCACTGACCCTTTGCCCAACAAAGGGCCTGGGGAGCTGTGGCCTGGCCAGGGGAACAGTCACTCAGAGACACTGTAGGAGCCAAGGGTTCCAGACTTTCCCATGCCTGGACAGTAGGAGGATAAAAGTTAAGGTCCTTTGTTTGGGATTCCTCCTTAGAGGGACCAGMGCAAGCTGGTTGTCTGCTATTTAGTTACTGGACCAAGAATAAATTATTTTAAGGATTGGTTCATCTGAGACTCYGCTGTGAGAACCTGGGTTTGAGCCATCTCAGAAGCCTGGTGTGGCTGTGTGAGTGTGGGGGTGCAGCTGCCAAGGGGCCTCAGTCCCAGCTCAGGTGTGCGAGTGTGACTGACAGAGCAGCTCCTGGAGGGATGGGCAGTTTCCTTAACAAGAAGCATCAGTAACTTTTGTTTTTCCTAGGCAAGATACCAGCCCTAATTACTGGATTTATTTCTACTCCTTCATGCTTCAACACTTAAATTTAACAGAAAAAAAAATCAAACAGTAGCAATGTATAGATTTTCTTAATTGCTGACAGTGATCTAATAGAAATGCATAGTTTAAAAATACTGTCTCAGAATTTTTTTACCGAGTTCCACTTAACAAAACCTTGCCTTTTTCCCTKAATTCTTACTGAGTCTGAAAATGTTTGCAAACAAGTATGTATAAAATCTGAGCTGAAAAGTGCAAACTTAGCCAGAGGTTCTGCAATGGTGGTACCAATTCCTTCACAGTCGAAGTTGTCATCAGGATAACTTTCTAATTTGCATACTTTCTGTTTTCTAATGCAGAAAAMAATATGGTTTAAGAAACTTTAAGTGTAATATAAGGCATATTTATTGAATAATATAAGAAAGGCACTTAACTATGAAATTAAAGTAAAACACACACATCTTTCAAGTATTTGAAAAGCAAGGGATTTAATGAGAGTCTTTTTTTTTCCAGAATCCATAACTTATTTGTTACGTTCCTTATAAATTTATTCTGCTCATTATGATCAAAGTGCAGTCTCCAAATTAGCCAAAGTCTGCTTGATGTTTTATTGTTTATAAGGCACACTGACTGTGATGCCTCATGGTGTTGATTTAATCTCCTGTCACTACACTTAGCAGATATCAAGTATCACAGACAGTCGAGGTATAAATTTGCACTTAAAAAGAACACAAGCATTTAGGAACTCCTATGCAATGCAACATGCTAGAATATGCCAGGGAAGGAAGGAGAATAGAGCCTCATCAGCTAAGGCTTTTCTGGCCATGCTTTTTCTCTCATTCMCATTTGCATTTAAAATATGATTATGATTTGTGGTAACAGCTCTGGAAGCAGAAATGGAAACCAGTAGTCTGTTCTGGCTGTTCTATTCATAGAACTAGAAAATTGGGTGCCCTCCTCTCTGAATATTTAGGAGTTCCTAAATGAATATTTAGTGCTCTTTTTTTGCAGATCTAAAGCAGCCATGATAGAGATTATCTGTCATTGTGGAGTACTTAGAAATGGACTYCAAAAAGTGCTACAGAAAACTAGTATGTCTAAGTACTGTCTAAATGAAGAAAATTAAAGATGATAAATTCTGAAACTGTTAGTCTGAACAAAAATATCATGCAGATCAAAAGGCGCTGAAGAACAACAAGCACAATGTGTCTTATCTATTAACACATTTTTCCCTCTGTATTTCAAGAGCAGGGTGTCAGGGAGCAAGGTTGATTAAAAAAATTGAGAAGCCAGGGACATTACGGGAAAACTTTACATCTTTTTGCAATTTATTCGCTCTTCACTTACAAGAAACTTAGGAAACATTTAGGTTGGATTCCTTCTTTGCATGTGAGTGTTAAAAAAATAAATTTTTGGAAAATAAACTATATGAGTGATAGTTGAATAAACAGAGAAAATGAGCATTAGAAATTTTTGATATCTTCAATGACAAGTCAGTTTCAGGCAAGACACTAACTGTGATGATAGAAAAGGTTTTAGGATACCTCCAGGAAGCTACAAGCCACAAGACTGATGTCCTCCTGTATCAGCTAAGGTAATAGAAAAAATACTTAAGAATTGGTGAACACTCAGCTAAATATTGCCTAGTTAGGAACAATCAAGATGTSTGGTTTGGGGTTTTTTTTAAGAGAAATTCTACCCTAAAACTTCTTGGCAGATTGGAAGAGTTAGCTGCTGTGTGAATAATGGATTGATGGAAGCTTTCTAAATTTTCAGAAGTCTGCTGCTGAGTCCCATAAAACAGATTTTTAAGGAAAGGGAACAGCTAGAGGGTAGGAAACAGTAAAACAGTAAATGTTTATTGTAGCTGAAGATCAGTAGTGAAACTCTATAAACCAGTAATATTTTTAATGCCTTGAAAATGGACTAATCAGTGGAATGAAAAACAGTTCACTGAGAAAATCAAGTTGATCAGTTGAAGAACTGATTAACTAGATTAGTAGAAAGASTCATAGGATACTGTGGGATTGTACTATGAAATGGCATAATGAAGTTGAACACATATTTGTAATGGTGCACAGTTACAGAAGAAAGATTAAAAAATCCTGGCTTGTTTTACAGTGACAGACTAAGGAACAGTTTTTGGAGTTCATGCCTGATATTTATATAAAGTGGCATCCCAGCAAATTAAAAAATACCAAATCGAGTTTTAGAAACTAAGAAAATTAATTGAATATTCTATTGCATCAAAGATATGGTATAGATGTTTGTATCTTGAATGGTTGAAGTTTATGTCTTCCCATCTCTTTTTACAGAGATGTAACAGAATACTGACTGATCAGAGAAGATCAAATTTATTAGTGCAAAAGGCATCAAAGCTGTATCAGAGCTGAAGAATAGTAACAGTAGGAGACTCGCAGAGAGATTTGTATGTTTGGTCTGTTCTTGCCTTTCTATAAACATTCATTTAAAGGACTTCTGGAGAATGAAAACTCCTGAATTTAAACAGTTGTCACACTTCTTGTGATAAAATTTGGAGTTTCATCCTCATTATGACAAAAATCTTGGTTGGTTGTCATAAATCAATGTTAAACAAAAAATAAGAACAAACCATTTTGGGCTGGTCCAAGTGCAATTCAGTAGTTGATTTATTTTACCTTGGCATGCCAATGTAGTCTGTCCCATTTACAGTAACATTAATAGTTTTATATTTTTGCTTCTGCTTTAAAGAAGACTTGATTGAAAGCCTGTTACTCGCTTCCTTTAAGATCTTTGTAACACTGCTGTGAACAATTGATTATATAATACTCTCCCCTACCTTTATTTTTTTTTTTCCATGAGTAGCTCAAAAAAGTCATAAAATCAGTTGAAGTCTGTTCCTAGAGATAACTTCTGAAATGGGGATTTTCACATGGCAGGGCCTATGGCTTTATTGTTTCACAAGTTGATTTCCTCTTTCCCACAGCCCCTGGAGCAGAAGTTTCCAGGCAAGAGATATTTTTTGCAAAAACTTGGAACAACTGTTCCAGGAGTCTTGCTCTTAACCAATACAATGATTAAGAAACTGAAAAGTGTGTCATGAAACCTGGGACTTATTTTATTTTCCTTTTTTAAAAATTTGATCTTGTTACAGAGCTTAAAATTTTGGCTTCCTTGTGACAGCAAGAATGTAGTACTTGTCCTAAGTCTTGACAGCTGTTGAGATACAGTTAATGTCAAAAAAAGCTTATATTCTCTTTCCCCACAGAAAATCCTGCAGAGTAGATGTGCCTAGTGGAAAGGGAATACAGAGAGTTAACTAAGGCAGGGAAAATGAAACAATAGCACTACATACAAATTTTTGATATGTTTGGTCAGTTAAAGTCACAAATTTAATATGCCAATTAGGCTGTTTTGAAAAAAATAAGGAATAAGACAAAATCATCAGTGTCAGGTTTGAAAGGTACAGTAGCTATGCTGGTTTCAGTATTTGTTCTGAAATTGTCCTTGACAGCTGAGGTGAGTAAACCTTGTTATATAAATCATTATGAGCATTTTGAACTCCCTCAGGGTGGTTACAGAACTGTAGATGAAAAGGGCTTATTCAGTCAAACACAAGCCTGTTCTTCAAGGTTTGAGGATTTCTACTGAAATCACTTTGGAAAATGAAAAGCAAATGCAGCTCTTAAAAACAACCAACAAACTATCCACACCTAACAAAAACAGAGTCTAGTGTTCCCACTCTTCCAGGATTTTTCTGGTCTATTTCATATTTGAAAAGTTACTGATTTCCTGTTTGTCTTTTATGTTTATTTCATAATGTGTCTCTGCTTGTCACAGAATCATAGATTCACAGAATCATTAGGGCTAGAAGGGATCTCTGGAGATCATATAGTCCAATCCCACTGCTAAGGCAGGGTCACCTGGAGCAGGTGACAAAGGAACACATCCAGGTGGATTTTGAGTGTCTCCACAGAGGGAAATTCCATGATCTCTATGGGCAGCCTGTTCCAGTGCTGTGCCACCCTCAATGAGAAGAAGTCCTTACTCATGCTGAGGTGGAACTTCTTGTGTTTTAATTTGTGGCTGTTGCTCCTCATTCTGTCACTGGGCACCACAAAAAGAGTCTGGCACCATCCTCTTGGCACCTGCCTTTGTGATATGTATATGCTTTAGTGAGATCCTCTCTCAGTCTTCGCTTCCCTAGACTTACTCACCAGACTGTAGTGCCAACTCTAATCTTTCTTTGTTAACTTCTGAAGAGCATTACTTTTTGAAATATTTAGTGCTGTCTGACTTGACAAGGGAGTCAACTGTGTATTTTGCGCTACAGCAATTTCACATCTTTCATAGGATCGATGGGAAGTATCCTTATAATTTAATCATCAACAGAAGCAGATTTTGATAGTTTAGGGTTAATAAGTGGGCTAAAATGCAACTAATGGCTAATTAGCTGTATGCATGAGCAATTGAAACCTAGACATCTTTAAAATAATTCATCTGTTTCACCCCTTAAATAAGTGTCAATGTGAAAATGCTCAGAATGTAAATAATTCTGTGTCCACAAAGTAACAGAGGATGGTTACTAAATCGCTCATAGGGAGRAGATAGCAGTAGTTTATGATACTGGCTTTGTGTATGCTGGGGAAAAGTGTAGTAAACYCTAATCATCACTATGCTATATTTCTTGATGTTCCCATAAAGTTTGTTGCCTACCAGAAAGGTAAAAATAATCTGGATTTGTCTCAAATGTAATGTTACATTGAAATTATAAATTAAGTGAAACCACAGAAATGTAGAATCATTTCATTTATAAAAGACCTCAAAAATCATGGATCATTTTGCTCAACATAGAAATACTGGTTCAGGCTTTGAAAATACAACATCTTTATATGGCAGCGAATACCTGCTGTATAAACCTACATTTTAAGAAGAAATTATTTTTTTGCTGGGAGTTGTTGAAAGTTTCTTATGAAGCTCTGTGCTTGCAATACTTCTTTACTCTGTATTTGTCATATCACTAATGTTTCATGAATGTCCAAATTCTTATCAATTTTTTTTTTACAGGCTTGACTTTTGTTAGTCTTTATTTGTGGAAAAAAATATTCATGGGTAAACTAGAGCCATGTGGGAAAACTCAGTGTCTTAACATAAACCAGGTGTCTTCTCAGATACCTCTCACTCCTTGTTGTCACAAAYTCTTCTCTGGTTGTAAATCTTGCTATGTTTATCCCAATGGGACAGGTTTACTTTGAAGGAAGGACCATTCTCCTCCTTCCTTGCAGTGTTTCTGCTCATTAGTGTTGGAATCTATAAAAATCAGAGGGTTTAGGAAGGTGGTAAAAAGGCAGGCCTCAGGCAGCAGTTATGAGAACAAATGCTAAGGCAGCAAAAAGTTTTCTAAGCTGTAGCGCAGACRTGAAAAATAGAACAATAGGCCTATGTTATTTAGSTTTCTAAGTTGCAACAAGTTTATTTAATGTATATTTTARAAGGTTAATTATGAATAGAGCTCTGTGCTTTGTCTTTTATAAGCGAGCCATTGTGTTGGAGAATAAGCCGTTATTGTTTTAACCAGAATTACGTGTGCTTCAGATTATTGGATAGAACTACTGTCAATATGCTTTTTCTCTATGTGATTGGCTGAGACKGAGATTGAGACTGACTTATGGTATGTTGTAATTTAAGATCCTTTAGCATTCTGTTGAAACAGTGAGCTGGTCACATCTTTTGTCTCCATTGTCATAACAATATTCTGAGACTAATGTTGAAAATAAACCACTCAAGGAACTGATTCAAGTTGCCCCRTCCTGTTCGYGTCTGTATAAACTGCCAGYSTGCAAATAGCAATTAGTAGTGCAGTAGAAGGGCAAAAGCTTATGGACATTTCTTCTTTGCTGTTGGGAGTCATCCYTCTAAGGATAAACTATGAACAAAGAAGACGAAGGCTCTGTCATCACTAAGTTAATCTCTACATTRAAGAACCTGTCTTTGAGCACAGTAAACTTTGGTTAAACTCTTTTGAAGGTGGAGAGGGAAAGGAGACAAACTGAATGTCAGGGAAATAGGATAAATGTTCACTGACYTAAATGAAAAAAGCTATTCATGTAAGCAATCGCTGGGGAAAATACTCCAAAGTATAGAAATTTAAGTACTTTTGGGATCTTGCAATGTGAAAAAKATGAGAAATTAGATAGTGTTTTGACTTATAACAAGCTATGAGTTGAGCCAATATATTTTCTCAAGTGGATGTTCTCAGTGGTATTTTTGAAGTCAAGGAGAAGTATTGAGAGCTTTATCCACTCTCAGACTTATTAATTAGATTGAGTGAATGAGTGGATTTTGGGGGCAGATATGATGGAGGTAAAGAAAGGTATGGTGGCAAGGAAAGGAAAGGAAGTCTGGACTTTTTACACCACCCCCCTTCCACACTTATTTATTCAGTGTTTCTATCTCTGGTCTCTCTCTCTCTGAATCTGTCTTCTGCTACAACTTTCTGATGAAAAGTTGATCAATTTATTCACAGTATAGAGTATCTTAAAATAATGTAATTTCTGATACTGATGAACCTATACCCCTGTGGCAAATAAACAAGTGGTCCTCCTTCAAGAGTCAGCTGAATTTGCTTTCATTTTGAAGTACATTTTAGCATCAGAATGTGAATGCCATTCTTTTCTTTGTRCAATAATGCTTCAAAGTGTAACTTTTTGTAAAGTACCATATAAAACTGAGATTGAAATTTATTGTCAACAACTTTAAAAAAGTCAACAAAACCCTAAAAAAACCTACACAGCAGTTAATTTCAGAGCTATGAAACATTCATATCTATCCTGTMACCTTGAGATCCAGCAGAAAGCACCTTATTATCCATTGGCTTTAGGMAAATTCAGTAGATATTATATGACCAAAGAATATTTGTATAAATATTCAGATTCTGTTTGTATATTTGTATATAAAGGATGAACTACCATTTGTCCAAACATCTAAACAATGAAAAAATCCACTCATATTCTTAGTGTTTGAAAAAAACCATATTTATTGCACTTGAATAGGCCATTAACAATTGAGTTAATTTTAAATAATATTTTGAGAGTGCTAYTTGTGTAATTTTCAATTTAACAGAGACAACAGGATTGCATGAAAATGTTCAGCCAATCAGTTGCCAATACCTACTTTACGCTGCCCAGTAAGTTTAGATTTAGGGTTTTTTTTTTACATTTCAATTGCTTGCATATTTCCAGAGAGATTTAGTTTTTCATATTTCAGGCTTACTCACTGAAATGAGAAAGAATTAGGATTATGTCAATCTTAARTGACAGTAAATTATATTTTTTGGCAAACACAGTAAAATTCTCTAAAAAGAACATGAAGTTTCAAGGGCTTTTTTATTGTTTGTGATTTTTAACTTGACCTAATTTCCAGGGAGCATCTATCTTTTAATATAAAACAACACAGAAAACCCTTTAATWTATACTGATTTCATTTTTTCATTATTTTTTACAAGGGTAGAGGGAAACAAACCTCCCTTCTAATAGCTCAAGTATCACATTCTGTGAATGCTGTCATTTCTTTGTTGCTTAAAGCAGAAATTGTGATTGCCASCAGTACCATTCTTTTTTCCCATTTCACAATACAAGAATGAATTAGAAATGGAATACTCAAGCAACTCTAGTCTTTACTATTCTTTCAATCTATATGAGATGATATTCATYACCCTAGTAGAGCTCAATATCTTTACAATCTAAATAGGCTTCAACTAAAATGTAATAATTTATGGCATCTGATATGAACAGGATTTTGAAACCTACATAAATTTGCTAGTATGCCTGTGTAAGAATGCTTCATAGATCCAAAATTCTGAAACCTACTTTGTTCTTTACTTTAGTTATTGCATTTGAAAAAGGAGGGGGCTGGGGGGAGATGTCTATTTCCAACAGTATTAGCTAAGGAATACAAGTAGAAATGTATTTAGGAGAACTTTCCAAACTTCTTAAAATCAGTTTCATATAATGCATGTAACAACTCTGTAAATCTGAGTGATAGATTGCAGTTCATCATTATTTTTCTCAAAGTACATGCTACCATATTTTTAAAAATATATTTTAAAGCTGGACATGTTGGAGAATAGCCATGCTACTGCTTAGGCCCTGGAAGAGGTGAGGGAAGTTTGAGGGATCTGTGGCTTTGCTACCTCTGGAAAGTTAGATGTGGTTCCATGCAGRCAGAGGACATAATGTTACATAATGTCCTGAATGTTTTGTAGCCACCAGCTACCTTCTATTTTCTACAACAGAGAAGAACATTCATACAGAAAGATGTGTCACAGTGATATTGAACAACATCAGAAAAACTACAGTTGCAGTGGCCCAATCAACAATTTTCTGGTTACAAATGTAAACAGTAGAAATGGAATCAATGTACACAAATTGTTAAAATTTCTTATGCYTCTTTCCTGTGGCTGAGGAGATCATTACTCTTGACTGTAAGTAGAGAATATTTATTCAGGATTTGACCAGTGTACTAAAGAGGTGCCCTTCTCAGAGGATAAGCTCTCTAAGCATCTGTGGGATATTATGCAGAAGACCAGCATAAGCTATATTTAAAGAGGTTGCTAAGCTCTGCTGATTTGGTAAGTGAGGTGATAGCAGTACATGTAGTCAGAGTGAAAAACATCATTTTAACAACTGTTGTTACAGCTTAAAAGACAGAATATTTTTGTTTTGTAAATAGTGTGGTAAGTCTGCTTAATATTTGAGTTCTAGGTGGTTTTACATGTCCAGGAATATCTCAAAAGTGAGAATTCCAGAAATCATGGAATCAGAGAATATGCTGAGATGGAACGGACCCATCAGGATCATCAAGTCCAGCTCCTGGCCCTSTGCACAGCACCCAGGAATCCCACCATGTTCCTGAGAGTTGTCCAAACACTTCTTGACCTCTGTCAGGCTTGGTGCTGTGATCACTTCCCTGGGAAGCCTGTTCTAGTGCCCAACCACCCTCTGGGTGAAAAACCTTTCTCTGATATCCAGTCCAAACCTCCCCTGACTCAGCTTCATGCTGTTTCCTTGACTCTTGTCACTGGTTACAAGAGTAAAGAGATGGGATCTGCCCCTCTGCTTCTGCTCATGAAGGTGTTGAAGAGCACAATGAGGTCTCCCCTCAGTGTCCTCTTCTCCAGGCTGAACAAACCGAGTGACTTTCTTCTTCGAAAAAGGGATTCAATTGTGAGAAGCAAACTCATAACCATACAAGTAATGCTAAGACTTAAACTTGAGGAGGTTTTGCTATAAACACTGAAATCACAGAGAAAGGCAGGGCTGTGTAAAGGAAGCTGGCTGTGTTTCACACAGAGGTAGTTAGACTAGTCAGGAGTGAGTTAGAATACAAGGTTGGGCAGAAGTCAAAAGAAGCACACKCTTAGGAAGAAGTAGTGCTGCCACTCCACTTAGTGTGCTGGGGTAGGTAAAGTAGAAACAGTGAAATTAAATTATTGTTAAAGCCTGTAACAGGAAAACAGGCTGGGCTGCAGCTCTGCTGAGAAGAATCTGGATGTTGGCAAGCTGACTGTGAGCCAGCAGTGTGCTGCTGGTGGCGGTGTGTTTCCCATGTTCTTGTGCTGTCACTCTCATGTCCATCTTCCTGCAAATCGTGATGGTGTCATTATGGTGGGTATTACTGGGGAGAAAATTGCAATGGCATTCTTATCACGTTTCCCACCCCMCTACTCACCCCTTATTCAACCTAGCAGTTGTATCTTTTGTTTKGCATTAGAGAGTAACAATGTGTATATTGTATATGTGAATATATGTGCACAATAAAATGCACATACACAGCTTAACCAGTTAGTGAGCAGCACCTGTCCATGACCAGAGCGTGCTCTAGTCCATGCTAACAGCATCATCAGCATGARCAATCCATAAGGAGTGTGAGCAGCTCCTAATGACTACAGCATGGCTATTGTAGTAAAGCTTATGCAACAGAAAGGATGCCCAAGGAGTGATGTTCATATGCTAAGTCTACACTCTTGGAGGTAAAATTTTCAGATATGTACCTAATATACTGGTCTTTATCCATCACTGTGCAGATTTCAATTATTTCTTCAGTAGATATTTTTTTCCTTTCACCCTTTGGAATTGTGGCTTTTCTGTGCAGTGGTGGTTATATGACAGCATTTCTTCATCTTAAAGAGTGCATAGGTTCTATTTTGAGAAAATTACTGGAATAAAAGTGCCATATTGCTTGTGAAGAAAGTAGCACCAGATTCTTGATTGCACAAGTGAGAAAAACTGATTTATTGTTAATTTTTTTCTCTGTACCACTTTTCAGTGCAGYTTATAATCTTTACATTTCAAGTGCATTTAAAAAAAAAAAGAAAATGAGAAAATGAGTATACATCTTTATGGGGTCAGGACAATTAATAAGCACTGCTCAAACATTTAGATTTAACACTGAACCTAAAGTTCATTTCTCATCTTCCCAAAGACAATTTTTAATATCTACCATAGCAAGTTCTATCCTGGGAGAATAGAACAGCAGATATTGACTGGAAATATTTAAAAATGTAGAAATTAAACAAGCAGGAAATGCACTAGTTTGTTTTTCCTTGATTAGCAGATATAGACTTAAAATAATGCCCTTTTTTTTTCTTTTGGAAAATGGTGAATGCATTATTAACACTTTTCATGTCACCCATAGCTTTCTAGACCTTTCTCCTACTATTCTTCCATTCTTCCTACTCCATTTAGTAAGAAGGGGTTYATCCTTCTATGTTGTTTTCCCAGTTCTATACTGCCAATCTATGAGATGCTGGACCAGACCACTGAGTATTCACAGTAGTGGGACACCACCAGTACATGACACCTTTCTGTTTCTTTGTCTTGTTGTTCTGTAAGTCAATGTTGCAAAAGCCTTCTACATTATTTTCAGTTTATTTGATGTAATAGGCATCAGCTCAGAAACTTAAGCTATTGCTAAAACTGAAGAGGCAAATGTAGCTCTGTGGTTTGAGGGAGTTATTTTAGCTTTTACCATGAAGGCTGAAGAGTCATAGAGRACATCTGATCTTAAAAACAGAATAAAGGGAAAGTTCATGGTTATTTTTGTCACTGTGACTTTTACTGCACTTTATTAACTACAATTCACTGTAGGAATATATTTAGTAACTGTTTTATGCCAGGTTTTACTGTTTTATGCCATTGGTTATGATTAAATTTCTCCTTAATCATAATTCCTATTATAAATCTAGGTAAATTATATGTGTGCACATGTGTAGCAAATGATTTTTCTTTTCTTGCCTCCAGAAGGACACAGAGGTAGGCATTATGCAATTTATCAATGTCTCTCTGTCAGGATCAGGTTAGTCTCAGTCAAGACTCCCGATTCTTTACTCTCATGATCAGACCATTATTTTCAGTGACTCTCTTCATCACTTACAGGTCTTCATTAGAGGCAAAGTAGACATGAAATTCTTTATTTTGAGCAAAACAAYGTCCCAGGAAGAGTGAGATTTAAATCTAAGCTCTCAGAATACAGAGACAGGCATAATCAGTATTAATGCAAGTATTTACACATACAGTTTGTTTAAAAGCAGCCTCTAAATAGGATAAGAGATTTMAATTAGGACAACTGACTCCTTGCTCTGAAAAACAAAACCAGAGAGAATGTTTTTGCCTCCTTCCCCTCTTCCACATCCACACAGATCAAAGTTCCAAGAGAAAAGGTCCAAACCAGAACRCAAGTGAAGCTGTGGGAGGTAATGACAGCATTTCTAGCTTCTTTGAAAAAGAGAGAAATACAGCTAGTGTTGAACAATGTCTAGCCACTGGAAGATACTAAAGCAGGAACRTACTAAATCACAGCCCTGTTGTGTTTTATGTATGTCTTCCAGTCATGAGTCAGATGTTGGATCATCCCTAGAAGTGTTTCCATGTTGGCTTTTCCAATATGGTCCACTTTTCAGTACCGCTCTTCTTCAAGTTGTTGAGRAACTTATTTTGGGTTTCTTTTTGTACCAGAGATTTGGCACTGAGCACTTTAACAGTTCATGGCTAGTCCTCATCTCACTGCAGAAAAGTAATGATTCCAGGATTCCTCATCTTCTCCCTTGGGTACAGTCAGTTTTGCATTCACAGCTTAAAACACATCAGTAAGATCTGAGTCTTCAGGCTCAGCCAAAGTTGGCTACTCTCTTTCTAGCTCTGRGTGATAACTTCAAGGTTCTGAAGTCACTCTCAGCTCACAAAGATTCAAATCTGCTTTCATAAACTCTGAGCAATATATGAAAGGTGGGTAGCAGCTACAGTGCATCGAGCACTGCTGTTCTTAAAAAGAACAAAATAACTACCAAGTATATTGAGGAAGACACTGACTTTCTTCAGGAAGCAATCTGACAGACAGAGTTGACATTCAGCAGCAGTAAATCAAAGTACTTGTACATTCTGGTTATCCTACCAATTACAGTTCATCAGTTTTCAGAACATTTTTTGATGCCTGACACCTCATGGGCTTTGTGGAAAGAACTTTAGTGCAAACATGGACCTTTGTTCAAGGATTAGGTCAGGTAAAGAATTTAATATCAGTAAAACAGCACCATCACTGTATAAACAAATAGAATATAAATCTATTTTATACGCAAGAAGCACAGGGGGGATATTTTCATAAGTGTGATGTAGCAGGAGACAATGGTGATCAGAGAGAAATTGAAAAAAAGAACAGAAGTCTGACATTTCATTAGAAGAGGGAAAGGGAAGGCAAAGTTTGATCAATAGAAATATTTTTWAAAGATGTGTTTGTAAAAGAGAGGAGCAGTCAATCACAGTAAAAGGTAAAGATAGAGCTATAAGCAATGTACATAACTTACAGTTTTGGTGATGCATGGCTTATAGACAGCTTTATACCCTCYTGTGACAATAAAATGTGTTTCCTTCTTTGTTTTAGAAGAGGAAAGCACTCTTGGAATGTGGTGGTTATTAWTAAATGTGTTGGCCATTACTTTTTAGACTTCTAATGCACACTGTAGTAAAAATCCCCAAAAAGCAAAAACCAAAAATCAACACATACACCATTCTTAAGCTCTCTGTAATGGCTTTTGTTATTTGGAAATTCTGAAAATACAGTGACCCATCAACTGAAGGCTTTCTGTTCAAATGATATGATCCCAATAGCTGGTTACATGAGAAATGGCACCATGCTCACAATCTGTCATTGCTGGTTCCTGCAGTTTCCTGGTCTCTGAATGTCAGTAGCTTCTYTGTTCTACCACAGCTGCAAAATCTTTTCGGGCAGCTGCAATCAGCAACCTAAAAGCTGTATCAGAATTTTCAAGAACAATTCCTGTTAAACTGTTTATCAGTCATATTCTTGGGGTGGGGRATAGGTATGGAACAAAACTGCATCTACACAAGAGAGATGTAAAATTGCCACAGAAACTGGTGTTTGCAATTCAAATTTGCAGGAAGGGCAAAGAAAACGTGCTCCAATGCTATCAATAAGAAAGTTATAAATACAGTTTGGAACAAGAGAGTGTTCATTTTAAGGGAGTGTTCATTTTAAGGGAGATGACTGGCAAACTGGGATTTCTTCAAAGAAGTAGTCCTAGTAAAAGTCTCATCAGTACAGCCATATACAGCTAGGTGCTTCTGTGCTCTCACAGGAACTTACGCTTCTCTAATATTTAATTCTAAAATTTGAAAAAATATTAAGTAGGGAGTAGGTAAATGGTTCTCCAGTATCTGATCACAGCAGGTTGTATTGAGGGCTTTAAAAGCAGAACCTTTTATGTCAGTTACTCCAAATTCTATTTTGAATTTCTTTTGCTAAGAACTTTTTTTCTCTACAGATTAAAACAATTATATTTTAATCTGTTAGAAATTTCTCAGTTAAGGTYTAAATGCTGAATGAAAAATGAATCACAGTGATTTTCCAGTGTTCTCTCTCAGGTCACTGCTTCGTGACTCAGATAAAATGAGACAGGAAATGAATTTTGCACTGATCCTCCTCAGTGCCTATTGTGATTCTTCCATTAATTGGCTTGGGGCACTCGTAAAGCATTTTCCTGCAAAGAGAATTTGGTTTCTGTGCCAGGAACCAGAAAGGTAAACATTAAACAGTATCACGTCAAATGATTAGATGATTGCATCTTTATGTGAATCTGGTCCTTTGAAAGAACCCAGAAGACTAGTAAAAGGAATCTAAGCAGCAAAATAATTTCTAAGGCATGCATCTATACAACTCTGAGAAGCTTTTCAGGATATATGAAATGTGTATCTTGATGCATAATAGAAACTAATCATARACAAAAGTTATAATAGGATAGTGACAATCACAGAATCTCCTTCAGTCATCAGCAGCTGCCCATGTGTGGAAAATGACTGGATAAAATCTTCCATAGACTAAATGTATGAACCTCTGCAGATCTATATCTATAGATATTTGACAAGAAACTCCAGTGAAATCACTGCAGTCTGGTGTAACAGGAAAGTGTGGTGGTTTGGATTCTACTGTACTGTTCTGGCAAAAAGTACTCAATTCTCTGTAAAAYAGAATGGCTTCCTCTGTCTCTTACTGAAGAATTAAATCCTGTCCTTATCAAAGTGACACAAAATTTTAAACAGTTTAAGGTTTGATAATTTAGGGTACTCAGGTAGTAGTATCTTGCGCCCTTTGCTCTTGCTCTTGCTTTATGTGCTGTTACCTGAGTCACTCTGGACCRATTTAACAGTCTACAGCTGTGGACATGGTACTAAGATCTCTGTATGCTAATTTTAACATCTYTAACTTTTCTCTGAGTAATTTGAAGTTTCATTATAAGATACAATGAATTCAAGGCAGTGTTCKACATCTGGCAGGGTTGCTTTAAAATAAGCTTACATAGAAATAGGTGTCTTAGGTATCTTTTTTCTTTCAACCTAGCCCGCATTTCTGAATATTAAAATTTTCTGTTTCATGTGTTATCCTTCTGAGATTCATACATACAGAGAAAAATTTATTTTCTTAAGATGATTATAAAAATTATTTTGGGAAAAACTAAATACACAGTGTGTTATCAGAAGAGAGCAACAGAGTGAATGAGCTGTATATAAAGTGTAACAACAAAATCCTAATCAAAATTCTCACAAAAGGAAAAGAGGAAAAGATAGCATCTCATACTTTGCTGAAGCTCATAGTAAAGTTACTGCATAAATACAGAAGAAAAAAAAAGGCTTYCATGAACCAGTGACTCAGACCAAGATGGGGCTGTCACAAGATAAAGAAAATTCTTTGCAYGTATTGGAAGACTTTACATACCTCTTCTCAGATCTTAAGCCTAAGAGAATTTCAGCTGAACATATAGAATCTTCCAAGGAAGGTCTTCATACTTAATCTGACTCATTTTTAAAGCTTCTATTCAATTTTCTCTGTAAGAAGTGTCTTTTGGCAATCCTTATGCTCTTGTACCTTCATCTTGTGTGCTCAAGGTTTATTTTTTGGTTAATTTGTTCAGCTTGGAAATTTGAAWGTATCCATTAACTTTATCCATGTACTAGTATGATTTGAGATAGACAGACAGATAGATAGATAGACAGATAGATAGATAGATAGATATACATCAACAGTTTCTTAGATTTGAACAGAATAAGCAAATTTGTACTGAGAAACACACTTGATTGTGTAGTTTTACTTCTATAAGCAAAACAGTAAGTTACTAAGATGATCAAAATAGTCTTTGGAGTTAATATGGAATTTCTGAATTTTAGAATAGTACCGTCAATCAAATCCCTAAAATATGTATGGTAAATAAAAATTGGAAAAAATAATTCAGAYGTTAACATTAATTAATCTTTTCCAATTTTAAAAGTTTTCATTTTCATTGAGAGTTCACTGAGAATGTCTTAACAGAAAACTGTCCAGAGATAGAGATAGCAAAACCAATATACTGACTGCTTTTTCAATGAACCCAGTGATAGAAGGAAGATCTCTTAAAGGATGCATAGCAATTTCTGCCAGAGGATTCCAAGGTAGAGAACAAATGCTTCCGAACTGCCACTTGCCCTAGAAAGTTTGTCTTTGACATTCTCTTACCACTGTGTTATTAATCTTTTCAACTGACTTCCTTCTTGTTCCAGACATACATTAGTTTTCTTACTTGTTTTCTTATCTTCTTACTTTTTTTTTCCCCTGTCACTGGTCTCATTTTCTTTTTATATTAATGGGGAGACATTTTATCTACAGTTCTTTGGCAGCAGTCTTTCATTTTTGCACACCTCATTCTTTTATCTTAATTAGCTGTGGCTTAGTTTTTTTGGTTGTCTACCAATTCTTCCTTCATGTTCATCCCTATCTACAGGTACATGAAATCAGAAAATGGCACTAAGAATTCTCTGCTTTTGTTTGTTCAATCGTCTTTTTTTAAGACTAGGCTCCTTCTGTTATCATTAAGATACACTGATGGTTAAAAAACATCCCATATTGTAATCCTCTGTGTCTGTACCTTGTAGCTCTCAATCAGAAGAATGTCTATCAATGATAAGTAATAATACTTTTGAGCAATATAAGCCCAGTACTTGGGGCAAAGGACAAACAAGAAAAAAAATACAAAGCCCTTCCTTTCACTCAATAAATAATTCAGTCCTGAAATGACTGTAATTAAAAAAGTCATTGAACTTGCTTTTATGTTTACTTGTTTTTATGCTCTCACGTACATTACTGGCACACTTTTAATGAATTGGTCTCTGATGTTTTTTAATCAACACTATTTTGTTTATAGTCATCAGAATTCCATTTTATTTGCAAGGTCTTTTATCAAACAGATTTCTCATTAAATTGCATCCTCAAATTCTACCATACTAAAGATAATAGAATTGTAAAGATGTAATTTCAAGTCTATTTTGGGAATAGTCATCTTCCATAGAAGTTGCCCAAGGAAATGCTTGACCTGCAGAAACTTTATTACTAGTGATTTTGTTCTTTTTTCTGATTAGGCATCAAGTGGACTTTCAGATCCTGAACTCTTTCCACCAAGGAAATAATTTTCTTATGAACTTTTGAACACTCGTGTACCACCAGTCACAGAATTTACAAGATAATGTAGCAATCTGTTTTTGAAATATACCTACCCTGTCTCAGTTTGTTTTTTTTTTCCTTTTTTAATCAACCTTAATAAAATAGCAAGTACAACTTGTATGATGCTTTAGGCAGGACTAGAATAATAACATACATATGAAATAATAAAAAAAAACCTAAGTGCTGCTGCTGATTTTCATCATTCTCCAAAGGTTTTTTTTTTTATTTTTGCTGGTAAAAACACTTGGAAATACTAAATGCAGTCAATATGAGTGGATCTGGTGTGCTGCTTCTCTATCTCCTCATACTAGTATCTTAACAAACATACTTGCTCAACTCAGAGTTTTTAAGATGCTATTTTCTAAATGCATAACAAAATAAAACATTCTTCTAAATGGCAATGCTTTGGGCAAATGATTTATCTAAATAATAATAAYAATAATAGTAATAATAATAATGTGCTGTAGATTTTGTAAAATCTTGAACTWATCCTGTTCTGGAGTCTTTATTTATTCTATTACATTTAAGTCACTCTGTTACAATGGGTTAAGATGGTCTTTAACCCAAGTATTTAATGTAATTCCATACTACTCAAGTCCACTTACAGGTTTTAGATGACCACAGACTACTGCTAGAGAACTTGCATATGTGGTATAAAATTTCCAYGAGGTTCTAAATAGCGTTAAATATTTCATGTCTGCATTTAGCTGACTGTGTTTTGAGGATGAGCACAGAACTGGGATAGAGGCAACCAACAACCCCGTTACTCCAGTCACTCCCCTCAGTGGGACCGAGGCCAGAGCTGTTCTAAGGGCCACARGTGCCTGCTGGGGTGACAGGTGCTGCAAAGCTCTTTTGAGTTTAATGCTGCCAATGGACTGAGAAAAGGTGGAGAAAGCCAAAATGGATTTGGATTTTCCCATTACCTGATTCCTGGAACTGTACAATAATCTAAACAAAATTTCTATTTAATGATTCAGTGTTTTGGAATTTTTTTCTATAGAAGTAAAGCACAGTGACTATCTGGCTTGCAAGACTATAAACTATGTCCTGCAATTCCAGAGGTAGAATTGTTGATCCCCATCATGTGGACATCWGTCACTAGGTGACTGAAGGGAATTTCAGTTCTATCTTTGCGAGATAAGGAGTTACAGTCTTAGATTTTGTCCTGCTATTCAGTGTTTTGGGGAAGTTTTTACGTATAGATGGTCCAGGAGACAAATATTTGAGTTCCAATATTCCTATGAAATGATCAAATGATGCTGTTATCATTGAGCAGGTGTTACAAAAAGGTCTGTAAAGATTCCATCTAGACTCTAGATCATCAGTGGAAAACACATGTTTTCAAATTCACACTTACAAACCAAGTGCAAGTGCAAATTTTGGATCTTAATACTCTCACCCTGGAGAAAGAAGAAAGGTGGTTCTGTTTCTTTCTCAAACAATTTCTAGTTTCTAATGGGAATTTATTTGTTTCTAAAGAATTTTCTGCAGTTTCCTTCTAGTGTAACTTATAMCTCTGTTGTTTTATTTTCTTTCTGATAATTACTGAATGTGTTTTGTGTGTGCTACTAACTTTGGTCTGTTTATGCTTGTTCTGAATTGTCTCAATCTTGAAATATAGAAAAAGCTAGAGGAGAGAAAGTAGCAAGCTTATTTTTTTCCCTTAGTACATTTCCCACAAAAATATTTTTGTTTTTGCAGTTGAATAACAGACATATCTCAGTTCACTTTGCATTGGAATGAGGAACTTGAGACAGAAATACAGACTTTGCTGAAGGAACACATATATAGCTATACATGGGGGAAGACCTCTAATATTTCTTGCTTCTAAGCGAGGCCTGAAAATTTTTTAATGCACACTCTAGCAAAGAGTTCACTGAGCTAAAAGTCAGGTACAGGACTTGGTTGCTGTGTAAACTTGGATTAGATGTTTCTTTATCCTCTGTGGCCATGTGGCTTTAGGGGATTATTCCCTGAAAAATGCTGCAGAGTCAAAACTGTTACTTTGTTTCTTTCACTGCAGTCTTACTATAATGTGGCTTTAATGCAAATACTTCAAATAACTGACTCTGAAATAAAAAGGAATTAACTAAAATTACTGTGAAATAATTTTTTAATTTTTAAAACAATATTTTTTATTTTAAATTGAAATATTGATTATTTTAAATTGTTATACCTAGATATTTCTTATTAAATAGAGAATTCATAGATGTGCTTCATTGCCTCTACAACAGGAAATATATTTTCATGAAAATATTTGTTTGAAATTCCTTGATTTTAATTTATTTCTAGCACACAGATATAAAATAATAATAATAATAGTAATATTAAATATAATAATCAGTAAAAAATCCCCTCAAACTAACAAAAGGTCGGTGAATAGTCCGTGTCCAAATGAGGGATACAAAAATGGGAAGGGCCTAGAGGGGAAGGCATATGAGGCAGGCATTAATATCTTCTCTCTGGTGACCAGTGACAGGATCCAAGGGAGTGGCCTGGAGWCGTGTCAGGAGAGGTTTRGGTTGGATGTTAGAAAAAGGTTCTTCACCCAGAGGGTGTTTGGGCACTGGAACAGACTCCCAGGGAAGTGGTCACAGCAGCAAGCCTGACAGAGTTCAAGAAGTGTTTGGAGAACACACTCAGGCACATGGTGGGATTCTTGGAGCTCTCCTGTGCAGGAACAGAATTTGTACTTCAATTATCCRTGCAGGTTCCTTTTAATTCAGGATGTTCTGTGATTCTATGAATGATTTGAATTTACTGGTTTGAATTTGGCTAATTTAATTTAACTCACAAAAAAAAAAAAAAAGAAAATAATTCTTATGCTTCTCAAATGGTTTCACATGTTCCCATCAGCTGCTAGTATAGTTTTCTCATCTGTGTGCATATTATGAGTACTGTTAAATCATTTCATGCACAGGTATGTCAGGCAGTTCAATAAAATCCTGCTTTTATTAAAAAACAAAACAAAACAAAACAAACAAACAAACAAAATTTAAAAAACCAGCCTGTTTGGATTCCCAAAAGGAGGCTAAAGGGATGGCAAGTGATTATGTTGTGCCAAGAAATGTTTAACCAAGTGCAGGTACCTAATTATGGTGCTGTAGCTCTCTGTGTTTGTGACACAGWCATTTGTCCTGCAACATCAATTCTAGACTGACTGCAATGAAACATCCTTCATTATGCTGCATCTAATATAGCACAGTCCTAGCTTTAATATCCCTACCAGTGTAATGGCTGCACAGAGTTTAATTCTAGATAGCTTTCCCTAAATGTGAGCAGGAGACAAATGCCTGGTGAGTGGCTGTATATCATTTAGTCATCTCCCTGTGGAAAACAGTCATTTGAGCTAGATTTAAAATTAGAGAAGTCACAGACYTGGGCACTTACAGAGTTTCCCCTTTACCCATAATGGAGAGGAATAATGAGTTTCAGTACAAATTGCAAAGGCTAAAAATATCGCTTTGTGCAATGAAAATTGTGTTGTTATATATCACCTCCCCCTTTCACTGACACTTTCAATCAGCTTGTCAGCTTTCACTGGTAGATAATTTGATGAAAGCTTTGCACTGAGTAAGGCTTTTTGCTCAATTGTATATAGCAAAAATACTGCTTGTGTCGGGACCAATTAATAATGCCATGTTTTCATACATATGAAAAGTTACTACAAACCTTTCTTCCATGAAACACCAGGATCCATGAGAATAACGTTAGCAGGAGGGACTAATGGCAGCCTTTATAGCTGGTCTAAAGATGTTACAGTAGCCAGCTGATAAATTTGATTACAGATGACAAATTTCTGATACATTATGATGTCTGTGGACTCCTGGCAACCTATTTAAAGCTTCATTTCTCATGCTTGCTGTTAACCATCAAAAAAACTCCAAACTATATACAGATGTTAGTGTATGCTAACATTTCTCCCTCCTTCATCCCTTCAGGAAAAGGGGGGCCTGGCAGTTAAGACATTTGATATTAAAAAGCTTTGTCTATGTTCTCATTCTTTTACTCTTTTCTTTTTGAGATGATAAATGCCTGTGATTTTCATGACATTTACAATTCAAATAACATATTATTAAAAGGTATGGGTAGAAATAACTGATAAGGAGAATATGAAATGCCCAGGAGCCTTTCCTTATAATAACAGAATCTCAATTTCAAAACAGCTGTTTCTTAGGCTGATATTATTGGACGCCCACAGGACCTTCCTATATTTTGTTTACTGGACATGATATGCCACCTGGGGAGTGCAAATAAAGCTGTAGAGTCCACCTCAACTGCAGGATTAGAGCAGCTGAGAATTAAAGTAATGAAAAAATTAATGTGGCAGATACTTGAGTAATTTGAGAAAAGTGTTTGTTGTTTTAGCTGCTTCCATTCTCCCCAGTCCTCTCTCATTTTAGATACTAATATTTGCTCATAAGTTATAGAAAGCTCATTTGTTGCGGTGTTAAATAATTTAATATTATTAACCATTTTTTTCCTTCACAGAATTACAAATTTACCTTTACCCCACAAGAATACAAATTACGCATTATATTTTCCAGGGGAAAATCCTACCTGTGAACACATTTTCTTTATTTTTAATTTTGTTATACCTCTAGCACAGCAGACCTACCAGAGGACTTGTTAATTAGTTCTTGGTTATTTTATAGGTCAGTGTTATAACTTCACTCTCTCTTCAGTTGCAGTTTATATGGAGAAGAAACTTAAAAGAAAGACATTAAAGTTCATTTGACAGTCAATTCTGTGTTTTAGCTATTTATTAGGGGTAAAAATTTTAAATCATTACTAATTCAGTAGATTTCTCATGATCCTGAATGGTAATCAACAGATTCATTAATAAGACCATGTAGGATTCACTCAATTCTAATTCTTTTCACTAACCCCTGATTAATGTGCATTACTTTACTGCTAGGCTTGTCTTTAAGCACTGTTTATGCATTAGCTGCATATTKTTCATGTTTGTATTGATTTATTTTAGCCAGAAACCCCTTCATACTAACAAACATGAATAATCCTGCTTTTACTGGTTTTTCATGCATATTTAATATCTAAATTGAGAAAATTACACTCATGGTATTTTCTTTTTTATATAATTTACAAAAAAAATTTTAAAAGTTTGGAAGGGTTTTTTTATTTGTTTTTTAATAAAAAGTATAATTACATGCTTCAATAATTGATAACTTTTATCCTAGACATTTTTAACAACCCATGCAGAAATTAGATTTACATAAAGATGTATTAGAAAAAGAGAAAAACTATGCAATACAGTCTCTTCCACAAGAATTGTGCAGGTAATAAGTATAAATTCATGATGTCTGGCAGCACAGACTTTTTTTTTATTTGATTTATTTTAAAAAATTCTGGTCTGGGTCTCATGGGTTATATTGGTGGCTGGGGTGGGGGTGTGATTGAATACACTCTTAGATGTGTCATGCTTCATAGGGAAAAGAGGAGTAGATGAATGGATCCTCACACAAATGATGATATCTGAGGACCATCAAGTGAAATCCTACAGTGTACAAGYCAATAATTCAGCTGCCTTAGTAAGGTTCTCAGAAAAGACAATATCAATCATTTTTCAATGAAAACATCCATAGTTTTTGCCTTGTTTCTGTTTTCAGTTCCTGCTTCTGATGTGTTGAGTTCATAAAAGTAATTTTAGCATGTGTCCATTTCTCCATCTGTGGAATGTGTGCCCRATATATTAGATCTTGCCAGCAAAGGGCTTTGAGATCTGGTAATAGGAACATACAATACAGTAACTTGTTATTGCATAGCTCTTTATCAAAGGAAAGTGCTTGGAAGGAAAGCACTATCTATAAAAAACCTTTCTGATCTTCCTTTTTATATTTTAAATCTTCTGATATTCTTGTAAGTACTGTTCCAAAGGAGATATAGAGGAAATCAGTATTTCTTTCAGTACTGATGGCTGTGATACATGTGATACCTGATTCCATCATTGAAGTTACAGTGCTGGGTTCAAAACAGAATAGAGTCATAGAATCAGTAACAGACAGTACTCTTTAAAGGTCCAGCCTCCTTGCAATGAGCAGGGACATCTTCCGCTGGATCAGGATAGTTAGAGCTCCATTCAACCTGATTTTGAGTGTTTTCAGTGGTGGGGCATTTACCACTTCTCCAGGAAACAATGTACAGTGTTTCACCACTGTCCTTGTAAAACAATTTCTTCATTGTATCTAGTCTGAGTCTGCCCTCTTTTAGTTTTAAACCATTACCCCTTGTCCAATTGCTACAAAAAGTTTGTCCCTATTTTTCTTAGAAACCCCCTTTAAGCATTGAAAAGCCTCAGCAAAATCTCCCCAGACCTTTTTTTACTCCAGGCAGAGAACAGAGACATTTCCTGTCTCTAACTTTTAGGATGTCCAGAAGTTAYCAGAACATCATATTCTTAATGATTCTTGCTTTGTGGGAGCTTATATCGGATACAGCACAAAAAGACTGAAGAAAATCAGTTCCTGTTCTTATTTCCTTTGGGTTTTTCATAGGTAAATAGTTATTTTCTCCCACCTTTGGGAGATAGAAAACATGGAACCCTTTTGCCATAAGGGGAGAAGAAGGGAACCACAGCATGCCCCTTAGACGTTGGGTTTAGTAAGGAGACAGAAGAATGAAAACTGTGCACATACACAGATGCACTGTTGACTGAGACGCGTCTCTCCTGCTGTGGTGCGCAGGCATTACTGAGCTCAGGAGATCACAGCTCTGGCCACGGTCAGCACTGGGCTCTAGCCAGCGCCTGGAATGAACACAAAACTGTTTCACCTCAGGTCCTCTGCATCCATGTTAAAATGTTTCCCTCTCATCTTTGAATTTATTATAGGTTACCCCTCTAATCACGGCGATGGCAAGGGGTGTATGTGCTGTTTTCATGGACAGATTTTAGCACAGCCCATCAATCAAATGACTGTAGAATACTGTKGTGATGCACTTTTCCAGTAGTTTCTGCTACTGTTTTCCTGACAGTTGTCCATGGCACGTGCTGAGGCTCATGGTACTCTCATCTTCCTAGTGTTCTTTTGAACAGGGYTCCAAAATTTGACCTCTGTTTGTGCTGTACTCCTGGTCAGGGCAAGGCTTTGAGTATGCCTTGTTGCCTTCTATATATCTGCGAGGAGATTTCACATAAGTACTTTATAATGAGGATATTTGAGCAAAATTTGAAACAAAGTAATAAGCATTAAGAGAAGGAGAAATTAAGTTTTCTATGCATATGAGTACTAAATTGAGCAACACGTGCATTCCAAACCCAATAATGTTGTACCTAATATTATATCTTAAAGAAACCCAAGTCTTTTGCTTGGAAATAAGGCTGAAAATTATATATCCACTTTTTTGTTATTATTTTCCAGATGACAAATTAAAAACTATTCAGATAATTTAATAAACTTTCACAATTAATGAAACTCATTCAGAATGAAATTATTCCTGGTCTGTTATAAAAGCATTAGAAGATTTTCAGGCTCCAAGAGAAGCAATGTGTACTAGGGTGCTTTACATTGTGATACCACCAGCGAGGTATTCTTTGGGAATTATGCATATTTGGCATATTTATCCCAAAACATTCAGAGCTGTACTGCTGTAAAGAGAGTATTAGTTATGTATCCAATAGATTTTGTAATAGCAAAGTGAAAAATCATGCCTTTATATTCAAAACAACCAACAAAACACACTCCAAATTCTGACTTTTTAGGTWAAATCAGCTTGTTGTTATACTAGAGGCACTTATGTGCCTGTGTCAGCTCTGGATAAACCCTGTAATATGTTATAGTGGAAATATATGTGTATATGTGTGTGGGGGGGTATATATATATATTCTATAGAAAGAATTAGAATGGACAGAATTAGAAAACACGGCACTGTTGGAAAAATGCTTACAAATTACTGTAGAGTTAATAAATCTGTTTTGAGATTAATGAAATTTAACRTATATTGTTTCCACAACCTGAAAGTATATGTGTAGCATACACTTGCATATTATGCATTCAAAATTTTATTATTTTATTTTAGTCCAGATAAAATAGCAAAGGTTTAAAACAAAATTATATTAAATTCTTAAGCTTTTAGGTTAGACACGTAAAGATAAATTAGAGAGTACACTCTTTTTAAATGCAATTTACAAGTAAATTTACCTCCATGTCGTCTTCAGGTGTCCTGTTAGTATCGGAAAAACTGATACGAGAATAGCCATGTTTTACTTATAAATTCCAATAGCTGAATTCCAATAGCTTTACATTATTGGGTTGCATTTTATTAACTATTTTATTTAATGCTAAACCATGCTTACTCTTCATTCTTCACTCTTTTTATTTATGTTCATTTATTACGTTTGATTGCAWCAGTTGTCTTTTGTAACCTGATTACTATATGAATTCTGATCCTTTATGCAACGATTTGTTTCTCAGCTGATGCTTATTTCATCTCCAGATTAAGTTGGCTGTTAAAAGACCATTTYGCATTACAAAGGATTTGATCTTATTTATTTATTCACAGAAACTTAACTTTTAAAAATGTAAATAGATTTTAAATGTAAATAGGCTTTGAGATGCATTTAGTTATATCTTACCTTGCCTATAAGATCTTCCTTTTAAAACTAGAGAGTAAAAACAAACAAAAACAAATCCAGAACTTTTCTCAAGAAYTTTTACAAATTATTTCTGTATTTTTTCTTGCAAAAAGCATCACCCATGGTGATTTGTTAAGTTTTCCCACCACAATTGAAAAGGAAATKATGTTCTTATTGCAAATTTTCACACTCTTAACATAAGCCCTACTCAGATTTCTCTGATACACTCTTGGTTTTTACAGTGCTTTCTATAATCCAKTAGTGAGTGACAGTGACTGGTCAGGCAGAATAGATCCTCCCAGCAGTCAGCCTTTGTCACCTTGCAAAAGCAAGGGAAGCAAGTGATCTGGCCTTGTGCCATAAATAAAACGTAAAAAAGCGGGATGCTGAGGTTAACATCAGTTCATCTTCGTCGCCAAGAAAGGCCTGAGTTTCCCAAGGCAGGCGTGCCTAACCCGGTGYGGGTGTGTAAAGGGTATGCTTCTGGGGATACAAACCTTTTTTCATGTTACAGTGATTGCAAGGGCTTCCTTAAGCACACAGCATTCCCTCTGAACAATATGGTCCTCTTTTCAGAGTTAGTTCAAAGTTCGATGAAGAATGCTGAAACTAYCTGTGTTTAACTCCTCCTCAGGGTTTGCTGAATTTAAGAAAGATGTAAAATGTAGTGCCTCTCATGTGATTGCTACCATTTCTTCACTCAAGGATACAATCATAGGATTTATGAGTGTCTGTAATGTCTCTTGCCTCATTGTCTCCTGAGCTGTGATACACCTACAGTCAAGCAAAAAATTCCTGAACTGGTCAGGCTAAGGAAAGAGAAAAAAACATTTAGCAGGGAAAAATAGGAATAGAAGTTTCTGTGGGAAAATTTTGCAGACTCAAATTTGGAAAAATCTGTCATTTTGCAAGACTTACAGATAGTGGGTAAATCTATAAGCTTGGTGAGAAACCAGGGGCTGGATAGAAGTCACTGGATTCCTAAGCAGGTCTTTGGGATTTTTACAGTTTGTTGTAATCATGACACAGTTGTGTAGGGTGGGGAGGGGCCAAACTATATAGAGCTGTGATTTGTGAGTTTCTGTAAACCATGGAAAGATGGGGATGCAATAATTTGAGCATTTAGCTGAGGGAATGGATTTATATCTGTTGAGGTGTTGAATGTTTAAGTAGAAGACAAAAATTGCTAAGAGTCAGACTAAAGTAGAAATACAATAATGAAGTGTTTAATAAAAGATAAATCATAACCCTGATCTCTACAGAAATTTGTTTTGTTGTTTGTTTGATTGGTTGTAGGGATTTTTATATAAGAAATGAAAAAAATCCCAAAAAASTTTGAAACAGGATGCACTGTAGAACAGGACATATTTTCTCCTCTTCCTAAATACCTCTCCAATATATTTTGGCTTCTTTAGTCGCTTGCTTTAGTTCCAGCTGCAACTGGACCTCTTCCAGCATCAAACATAAGAGAGAGTATACAACTGAATTAACTGACATGACACAGGTTTGTTGTTTTGTTTTTTTTTTACTGTAACCTGTGCGGTTTCTTAAGTGAGAAACTTAARAAGTGAGATAGGCATTTTGCAGACACGTGGAAACATGGTCCATTTCCCCACACAGCTGGCAGAAAATGTGTCAGCACATACAAGAGATCAGCAAACTTTAGACAAGAAAGGGAAAGTGAGGTTTCCAAGAAAGATGGTGTTACAAGCAGCCCCAGAAGGTGAGGGTAATAAAGGCTGTTAATAGGTCCCTTGGGGCATATTAGAGGGAAAGGACGCTGAATGATTGTGTTTGTAGCTATATATATGTGTGTGTGTGTGTGTGTGTGTGTGTGTACTGTTTATTTTAGAACAATTTGGTTGCAATAGAATTCAGGTATGTAGCCATTTTGGTTATTATTATCTATATTGAGATAGCAATATAAACACATAAAAATAGCACTTAAGAAAATGTATGAGAAGAAAAAAGAGAAAGAAAGGATAAGAGAAGAAAAATACCACCAACCATGGATCTGTGATAAGACTTGATTGTTGAAAAGTGATGGTCACAGTCTTGTCAATGTGAAGGTTGTGGTCTTCATCTATGSAGGGTAGAGGAAGCCCATGAAATATAGAATTCAAGGGGTTAATATACACTCAGGCTCGGTGGGAACAGCCAGGTACCACCCTAGAGGGAAGGAGCTTCAAGTCCTCTGGTGGAAGGCTTCAGAAATGAGTCTGKGGGTGCTTTGGGGGTCTTTTATGGGTTATGACACCTTCTAAGACATGACAGCTGCCTCTCAGGTCAGCTCAGGTGAGTTAGTTATGTCCCATTAGAAGGGATGAACAATGTCAGGCCTACATGTGAATGTGAATGTTCTGTGTGAGTGTAATCTTCCTTCCTCAAGGAGGGGAATGGGGTGTGAGGGAGAACAAGTGGCATGATAGAAGGCACTATCCCACCCACCTCACAGGATCTGCTGCTTATCTGCATCAAAGCCTGGCTTGTTGCCTTTGTTGGTGGGTGCTGACCCTTCTGTCATGACCCCAGAGGGGTCAACACCCACCAACTGCTGCTACACACCCAAAAATTCACCTCCTCTTCTTGGGTGTTGCAAACCTGGCCTCAGAAAAGCACCCTGCTGCCTCCACAAATGGACTCTGAAGTCATTAAGCATCAACATTTCAGTCTCTCACAGAACAGTATGGTTTTTCAGTTCCTCACTCTGTGTCTTGGTCATGAAAATAACCTGACATTTGGCAACATGGCTTTAAAGCATGCTGTTGTCAGGAAAAAGGTCCTACTCAGCTGGACAATCACACTAAAGTAAAATGGATTTTTTTTTCCTCTCCTGTGGATATGCACATCATTCTTTGCAGAAATCCTTCAGGTTCAACAAAAAAATATGGGCATATCAAYGACAGAATTTGATTTCCTCATCTTTCTTCACTGCAAAAACTTTGCTTTTCYTCACAACTTATGGTGACCATAATGACCATGTTTAAAGCTTTACTTAATTTCCACAAGAAAATCATCTTTGTCTAATACAAATAAAGGTTGTGTACATGTGAGGATAGTTTTGCAACATATTCTTTTTTCAGGTCATTAATATTGTGGGAGATAGCCCAGCTGATTTTTTATTCCTTTGCTCAACTGCAAAATTATTATTTATTTTTCTAGTTTTTCTGATACAGGCAGATGAGTGTCTATCAAAAGATTGGTATTCAAAATGCAATGTGATAAAAAAAGGAAAGCTGCTGCTATTACAATTATAATCAACACAACCTGTTGCTTCTAAGTATTTCAATCTACTGACTAATATGATTATTGAAACATCATGGTTTAAGCAATCAAGGAGAATTTAGATTTAATTTTATCCCCACCAGTAGGGCTTGGATAGGAAAATGTTACAGTTTGCAACTATGAGACCTTTCCACTTACGTGTTTCTTATGGCACCTGAGGTGCGTAAACAGCCTTCTGSCAGCAGTGCTTTATTGTTGTTTTCAACACTATATCATGATGGAGTTCTAYGAGCTTGCTGTAACACTTTTTCAATCAACCTTTGAATTCACCTCCTGAAGCAATATATTCTATAACACTGATATTAATTAGTTGTATCAGGGGTCTTTTGCCTGCATGCTTTCTACAAACTTATTCAGTGTTGTAAAGGACAATTCGCCTTGTAAAACTGAAAAAAAAAAAAAAAGGCCCAGAAAATAGCATTAGCCAAAGTGAGAAGGGGAGTGCAAGCCTACGGGATGTGGATTGCATTGTGGGGTTTTTCCAGCCATGCTTTCTTTGAGTACCACTTTTTTCACGTGGACAAATTGTTGTGTCTGTCTCTATAGCAGWGTCCTGCTTCAGCTTACCTAACACTGAGAACAGAAAACTCCTCAACTAATGCYACCTTTATGAAGTTAATTTCCTTCTCTGGCTATGTTCATCTTGGGTTGTAGTTTCATCTCTCTGATGCTGTTTTGCACACAGTCTTCATGAAGTTTCATTTATTTACCCCTGAATACTGATCACATATTTACTAAGGCTGACAGTTGTTCACTAAGACAGAACAAGTTTGTGTCTGAATGAAATGAAATTGCTGATCCACATGACCCATGCAGGACAGTTGACTGAATTTAGTTCTGTATACCATTCCTGTCTAATTGTGAGTAGCTCAGGTTCATTAAGCTTTTCTTTTATCTGAAGAAATTTTTTTAGATTTAATGGCACCTAGTTTTTTAGTTCTATATGTTTGATTTAGCTCTATGTATTTATGCAAATAGTAGTCAACWAATACTTAACTACTACTGCAGTCCAACAACTAAAGTAGATTGATTGAACAGATTTATTCCTGAATGTCAGAGATCTAGTAAGACAAGATAACGAGCGTATGATATCTTAGAACACTGCTGACATTCTTCAATGTAAATGGAAAATTCTGAACACATTCTGGGTTAGATTGTATGAAAACATGATAGACCTAGCTTGGGTGTGTTACTGAGGAAAGCATCCAGAGGGGAACACTGATAGCCTCAGATGTCAATTATTACAAATGCTGAATTTTAATGGTACATCATCACTGAGATTAACTAARTATAGAAATGAAAGACTCCCAAGTAGGATCCAGCCTTTCTGTATTATGTGCCTATCTCAAGAAAATTTCTGATTAGAAAGGTTCAGAAATAGGSGGTTGAAAGTGGAAACTGGAAAATTTTCTACCATAAATATCAGGCTGGATTTGAATGTCCCAGAAATTAAATATCTTCACTTTATTTTCTGTTTCCCAGATCTAAGTATTCTTACAAGACTCCAGTATGATCTGCAATTTTAGCTGAAAGTCATAAGTAGAGACAAAGATTCAGTGCTCTGTGTAGCTCTAAAATATCAGTGACATTCTTGATAYTATAGTCATGATGCACTGTGCATAGCCAATCCATTTGCATGAGTTGTAGACCTCCTAGACTGAGATTTAATCTGTTTTCCATTTCAACTCTGAGAATTACTAGAGAATATCTAGGAAGGGTGAAAGCTCTCAATTCCCATAGATATCTCTTCACTGAGATGCTTGTGGTTTTCATTTCTCTATTCTAAAAATCTATTTATAGAGTAGCCTTGTGTATATCAACAGAGATCACATATTGCACGATCAACATTTAATCAAGGCACTCCAAAYAGAAAATAGGATTCTGCTTAAAGGATTTTCAATTTTGTATTTAATTATATTAAGGTCTAAACTAAGTGGCCYCTGCTATTTTTTGTAGGATGTCTAGGAATAAAAGGAAAGAATTCATAGACTGCCACTCATGGACTGAGGTTCAGTTCAATTTTGAAAAGTAAATGAGGGTATTTCTAACAGTTTCAGGTGACTGAAATGTGGTTAGTACTGATTTGTGGAAATGAGAAAAATAGAAAATTCTACAGACACTGAAGAGTTTGATTTGTAGCTTTGGAAGAAGCTTAGATTGATGTAAAAATATGATTCACATATATTAAATAGAAAAATCATAAATTTATGTTTTATACTTGTAAGTAAAAATATGCCTTAAGTGAGAAGCTGTAYTGATAAGATGGTGAARGGTTTATAATGTAAGGGTGTGRTTGTATAAAGTTACGAGTTTAGAAGTTTAATAGAAGCATATGTGTAGACCTGAGACAGAAGCCCATTAGGTGAAAGAATCCGCAGTGCAGCAAAATTAAGTAAAGGTGATAGGTCAAAAAAAGCAAAGTAAACCTTGTAGCAGCTTACAATTGAGTTGGAAAGTTATATATTGCCTTGTAAAAAAGAAACTCGTGACTACTCTTRAGCTATGGTCGACTGCTTGCTCCTCTAAAATCTCACAGCCTCTGAGGCTGATGTTTAATTGAGCAATAAATCGTTCATAGCCCAACGATGGTCCCACCCCTTCACTATTAGCAGCAACAATGATACTGATTATAGTGAGAATTTAGAAAGTCTGTAGTTTCATTCAGGCATTTACATCTTGAACTGGAGCCTATCTCTAATATATTTCTTATCTATTTTGAAAATGCTCTCAGAGCTTGTGAAATCTCTGTCAAGTGAGGTGACCTCAAGGCCCAGTGGACACTGCCATTTTAARGAGTGTTTCACTACATTTCCAACAAATGTAATGGCCAAAAGTGGAACCTCCACCAAGTGCAATGCCTTGAAAAACCATGGCAACTACAGCACAAYTAACAGCTCTTTCAGAACTATTAATAGATACCTGATATGCTGATCTGTTAACWAAGAACTGTTATTTTTGTGTTAACTACACATTTTAAAACTATGCAGGGAAATATCACCATTTTAAAAACACATTTGGTGTATTTTAGAGTGAATTTTGAAGGTAATGGGTAAACCAACAGGTGTACTTTTAGTTAGTGACATGCAAATTACATGTATAATGGTATTAGAGTCTGCTATGAATCAATCTCATTTATTGTGTGAAATAGAACTTGCACCCCTTAGACTACTGGCAATGAGTAAAAAGGGGTCATGGCCTTGAAAGCCCTCCTTCTCCACTTGATCTAGCAGATCCAGTCAATCTGTTCTTGCTGTTCTGGTCAGGTGCCAYCTCCATCAATCCAAAGTTAACCAGTGTCTTTTATAACAGTTCCTTGCCTTTTTTGACATGGTCTGTAATGTTCTAACATGTCATTTAAGTGTGATGTTTTAAAATGACATGTGGTAGCTATTGTACATTTTGTTTTATTTTCTGCTAAGTCTTCCAATACAATTTCCCTTAACACTTGGTACAACCTAAGAAGTGACAGAATTATTAGCTAATGTTTGTCACCTTCTTAAGTTCAGGTATTATATTGTACTTAATACATGTATAAAAAGCTTCTGAATAGCGATTCACTCCATTAAATGCCTCTCAAATTGCCATAAAAGGCTTGCCTGSTCGTCTCAATTTGAAGCAGAAAATATTCACTGCTATAATAGATTTTCTGTGATCTACAACGACAGGTTTATAGGTTTTAAGCATCAAAAGGCTTTTCCTAGTTTTGCATTATAGGTATAATCACTTTAAGACCACTAAAACAGTTAAATTGCTAAACCTCTCATATGTGGAAGTGTATTACAGCTCAGTGATATCATGCTAAATGAGGAACCAAAGGTAGAGTGAACTCCAGGGAGATAATAAAAACTAAGTGCATTATTTGGAATTAGTTCATAGAAACTAATTCTGAATTTCCTTTTGCAGTCCCATCAATATTTTTATTCTTGTAAACAGCCATAAGGAATTTCTCACAATCTGTATGTGCCCATTAATGGAAAACAGTTTTGCTGTAAGAGTATTAAGCAGAAAAGAAAGGTCTGTGTTGCAGCATATCTACCAGAATCTTATTCATGCACTAATGAAATGTGGGGTATGTGGGTATGTGTCAGAATAACTARAAAACTTAAACTTTTGCTTACTCTTTTATGGCTTCCTTTACTTTSATACTATTCTCCACAGACAGTTAAATCAAATGACATTACCTTAGATTTACTCATCCACTGTAGCCAGGTGGAAAAAAAAGATAATAAAACACACTCTTACTTATTCTGCAGTGTATTACACTTTTGTGTCTGGTTTTAATCCCTTTGAAGAATCTTTAGTCTTGYAAATTACTGAATTTTGCCTTAGTGTCTAAGAGAAAGAAGGGTGTTWTTTAAACTCTTGTCCTTTAACATTAGATAACCTGTCTACCAGATGGGAGTATTAACTTGCTGAGGAAATTCTCTTAAAGAAAGTTATAGCTGTAGGTTTTAAATTAATTTTCCTCTTCTCATGATTGTGGTGCCATATTCTCATTCCTTTTTAATGATCTATCTTGAAAACACAGCAATCTGAACCTTACACAGTAGCTTAAAAGTRAAAGTTGAAAGGGAACATTGAAAATTGTGAGAGAACAACGCATTTATAGAAACAGCAGTCTTCTGTAAACAAAGCAAAAATAAAGTTAGGATTTACCTACAGGTACCAGAGTACCATGGTAGGTTTATCACTCTTGCTGGCTCTGAATAATGATAAAACTGAAGGAAGACTTTATGATAGACATTGGCTCTGAGTYGGCAACACTTGATTACAGAAATGAACATCAAAAAAAAGTGGTCATTTTGCACCATGATTGCTTCTTTTTTAACCTTCGTATGTTGAGCTTCCATTGCCCTGATGATGCAAACTTAGTTTAGAAGGAGTTTAGTTTTCTTTAAAGAAAATCCCTCCATATGTTCAGTGATGTTCATACCTTTAAATGTAAGCACAATTGCATCACACCTGACCAAGCCAACAGCAGCTACAAGGTTAATCTGTCATGAAATTATCTACTGCTACTTCAGGCAAGAGAATACCAGCACATTAGCTGCATCAACGGGAACATAGGAGGCAGTGGAGCATCTTTGCAGTTATTCCAAGTGAAAAGTAGTTATTCCAAGTGAATTTATTGTATTTTTTGCTGAACATAATTTTTTTTCTTTTTCCAAAACTCTGAAGTAGTTCACTTTGCAAGAAAAGTTGTATCTATGCTAATGATGAAGTGCTAGGTCAGGAAAAAGTTTCAGTTCACAGTATTCTTGATTCAACTCTGAGGGCATGCTGCTGTTCATGGAGAACAGCTATAGATATTGCTTAAGTACTGTCTCCCACTCCCATTAAATTCTGCAGTAGACAAGCTCAGGACTCTTTCATGCTGAGGAGAGCAAAGGCTACCAAAATGTGTGCCACATAGACCAGGCACAGAGTATCCCAGCTATTCATACTGAAGGTGAGTTCACATCTTGGTTTAAGTTTAATAATGATGTAGGTCTTGTCTATAGTTCTCTGCAGCTCTCCAAGTCTGGAACTTGCAATGGCCTTTGGTCCTCACAGCGCAGAAAGCAGTTTTGGCCTAGGGTATATTTTACACACCAATGTCTGAAATGTGCTGGGAAAGCAAACAGAAGCATTTACACTACCATGGTTAAGAGACACCATTCTGAAAAAGTCTCCCCAGCAGCCGTGGCCCAAAGTTAGTTACTTCTTGAAGGAGCAAATGAAAATGCTCCAAAAAACATTCAAAGTCATATAGGAAGCTGGACATAAAATCTGCTCAACAGATTCACCTGGAGGTTGCTTGTTTGCCAATAGCGATTGAGAAGAAGAAATAAAGTGAATACAACACTATCAGTAATCTAAACAGATAAATTCAAACTTTTCATCACAAAAAGATGCACAGACAAAACTTGCATAGTGTGTAAATGAACCTGTCAAGAAATTTCAACTACATCTTTGTGTTACAGGAAAATCCCTAAAGCTTGCTGTAGGTATTTATTATTCTCCCATAAATGTGATCCTGGTTGCCAAGCAACCACAGCCATTTTGTTACATGTATTCAATATTAACTACTACTGCTTTTCTTTTTTCTTGTGTTAAAATTAATTGTGAGAAAATTCATCAGCATCAATGTAGTTCATCATCATGGTTTTTCTTAGCGTTACAGATAATCCATATTGAACAATCTGTGTGAAAAAAGTCCTAAGAGCAAGAGAAGGCATAAATGAAAGGCTTCTACAACAAAATTGAATGTTGTTAAAATATTATGTGTATGAAATTTTTGAGACACTATCTTTCTGTCAGGAACTAAGCAACAGATGAGGATAGAGAAAAATTCAATAAAGTTAGTTTGGTATGTAACCCTTCCCCTTTACAGGATGTAAAATACATGAAGTCAACACTAAACTGTTATTGAAGGCAGCTACTTCTGATAGTAGATATTTTAACTTACACAAACTAATGAGACATTGGTAAATCAGTGTTTTTATTTMGATTAGCTTTTGACTAGAAATCATATCTGAGATCAAAACACAGCTAAAATTTGGAACTTGTCATACTCAAACCTCTGAGGAGTTCTAGTGACTGATTTGATAAATCTGAAAGAAAATTTGCAACACTGAACCCAGTGTAGTTATAAAATGAAATATGTGGTTTCTTGGAATCTGCTAGCTTGGAATCAACCTTAAAACAGCTTTTCCTTAATAATCTGTAGATGAAACTGAACATGTACTAAAATATTTTCCAGGAGTGAGGCAACCTTTGTTGTTACCTTGGCATTACTAGTAATTTTAACATATATATATTTATTAGAGTGAAGTTTCTTGACACACTCCATTTGATTCTGATGAGTGAAAAGTAAACAGTCTCTTAAGGCTTTGAAAAAATTGTTCATTCAATTTCCTAAAATTTTAAGGACTTGCTCAGCAGAAGAAAGGGTGCAAGGAACATGGCTGTAAGAGATTATTTTTCATAGAGTATGAAATTATAATATTACTGGTACAGTAATATCAGAGGCTTCTGTTTGGAATCACCAGTGGATAAAATTTTACCATTTTACCATATATTATTACTTTCTAGGTTAACATAGAAACTAGGAATAGAAACAATCAGTGATGAGTAAAATCCTGATGTGGTATCCCTTCTGTCCTTCAGCTGAGCAGAAAATACAGAATTTTCACTAACCAAAATTAAACTACACAATTTAGTGCTTCAGGTGAGTTTTAAATAAACAGCAAAGAATGGGGTGAGGGAATCAGTGATATAAAATCTGGAGGAATGTAYTGAATGAATATATGAGACAAACTGAGCATTGCATTCTTATTTCAGTGTCCAGAAAAGCAGTAGTACAACTTACTTTATTTTATCTAGAGAACTGTAGTACTCAATTCTTAAGTTCATTAGATTTGAGGTCATCTCACTTTTCTTGAATTTGAAACTTCCTTCTCTGGGAGATCAGGTGATTTGGAGGAACTGTGAGGGAAGATGAAGGTCAGTATTTCATTCAATTGAGCTTCTCCTGTTCTGCATAAGTGAATAGATACTTCTCAGAACCTTGCAGTTGTATGGTTTTTTACCAGTTTTAGGGCCAACATTGCCCCAGGCAGCTCCTTTTTTTACTCTCCCTAGCTTTCAAGGACATTTAAGGTAACTATTAATCAAATCAGAAAAGTCAGTTTTGCTGACAAAATTTGGAAGAGATACTGTTCATCTTACACTTGATCATTTAAGAGATCATTAAGAGTCCATAGTCCTTAGCAAGACTTTAGACATCATCATGACTTTCCTTGGAGATTAATGATGTTATCCATATGGGATCTAGGAAGTCAGTGCAGCCCAGTAGATATGCTGTCTGCCCTGACCTGGCAATTCAGGGGCTGACTCTCCCTGGCCTGATCTGGGTGCTGCTGGTTTAACTCCTGTGCTGGAGGCAGTGGCTGCTGCCTCCCCTGCTCCAGCTTCAGCTCCAGCCCTGTGGTGGCCTCACTGGAGAAGGGCTGACACCCCCCTCCATTGCTGCCTGACAATGCACAGCCCTTTGTGTGCATGGGGCTGGTGTGGGGCTGCAGGCCACTGTAAGGTTGGAGAAGTCTGGGACAAGGATAAGGGCTGTCACAGGGAAACATTTAAAAAGAACCCAAAGCAGTGACCAAGCTTGAGGACAAAGAAATGTGACAGTTTTTCTGGTGAAGACCTGAGGATGTTGACAGCTGACTGTGACCCCCTGCAACCTCTCACCCCCATCACTCCTGAGGAAGACTGAAGTGTCAACCATAGGACCCAGCAGGACATAGGAAGGATAAACTTAACAGCTAAGAAAAAGGACAGATAACAAGAAAASTTTATTACATAACAATTTTAATGTTAATACAGCATTTCCATATTAATTACACAGCATATGGTATGAGACCTTTAAAACATGATGTGTAGTCCCCTTGTTAAGTGCTGTTTTCTCTTTTGCCTATGGCAGGATCTGGAGTCTGACACTAGACTGTCTCTATGCAGAAAAATAGATGTTTTTAGGATGTGATTCATCTCAAGAAATGCATCTAAAATTATTCAGGTAAATCATGTTAGAGAAGTTCCTCTATCCTCATCCACCATAAAGTAAATCTGAGTCATCCTGTGTCTCCCTTCTCTCAGATAAGTGCCCTCATCTAAGGCTACAAAATCTATACTTTCCTCCTCACTTACATTTCTCATGAATTTTGCCACTCCGAGGGACAAAATACCCTCTGGGCTAGCTTTCTATCTACTAGCTGGAACATTTGCTAATACACAGAGGACAGAGATATTGAGTCCCAGACCTAGAAAAAAAATTAACCTGGGTCTCCTGCTGGCTGAAGAGTATAGTAATTGCTTTGTAGCATAAAAGATGAACAGTGCCACTACCACCACCTTTGTGGAACTGCTGTAAAAGAGAATAATGATCCCTGTTTAGTTCTTTGAAAGGGCAATTGTGCATGTCAACACCCAGGATAAAATTCTGGCCTTCAGCACCCAGGTGGACAGATCTGCACGCAATCCTTAATCCGATACCYGGCAGCTGAGGAGGGCTTAGCATCCCAGCTACAGCCTTCCCTGGTTACTATTATCAAGTGTTGGATAGGTTCCTGCTTCATTTTCAGAAGGAACTTTTTGTTTTGGTTTATTTCTTCAAAATGCTTAATGTCACAATTACTGCATATTTCTTGGTCCCATTTTAAGGGGCAGAAGGACACAGTGTAGGGATTTGGTCATGATCACTCCAGAGGAGATGCTGTTTAATCAGTAATTCCCTGAATTATTTAAGGAAACAAAAGGATATTCTTTATTTAGCAAACTGAAATTTTAGATAGGTATTTTTACAGTAGTTTTGATTATTTTAAGCATTGTATACCTGATTTTTTTTGTCAGACTAAGAAGCCTGTGCCACTAAAGCTGTGCTATTTTTTTGTTTTTGCTTTTCTAGGCATAATGCAAATGATATAAATGACCATTGCCTTTCACACACTTCATTTGTAAATAAATCTCCTCTTCTTGATTCTTACAATTTTTTTCTCAGCCTGCATCAAAAATGATGCATTTCTTTTATAACACAGATTTTCTTAATATTAAAGATGACCTAAATCCCATTCTTCTCTCTATAGGTGGTACAGTTGTAGTCAATRTCCTGTTACAATTCTAAGGTTTCTAGCCAGGTGACAGCATTATTCACTAGGCCATAGTGAGATGTSTTGGACATCTCCCTCCTTTTCTCTGTCCCAGTGGATTTTGCATTCACTTCTGCTGAATGGCATTATTGAGACATGTATATGTGACATGCCTAAGGAAGATGGGAGCTGCAGGTTAAACTTCTCCAGGCAGAGGGGTTTTGTAATACGTGTGTCTCTGCCTTGCTTGTAAATGTTTTTGAATTATCATGGACTCAATATGCCTGCTACCTGTAAGAGGAATGCTTTTAATTCCTTCAGGGGGCTTAGCATTGTGCTCCTAAGGGATGAGAAGCCTGCTCTGTACTTTAAATAAGGGAGACAATTCCAAGCCCTCAGAAAAAGCTCAGTGTGCTGTTTTAGAGCTGTGTTAACACATTTCCTGTACAGTGAGAAGCTGAATTTCATTAGAATTAACTGAAAACAGTCAAGTTAWAAATATCAGGTCATTTTTGGTACACGCCTTAGAAAGCTGATAAAATTTGAAACTGTGTTGAAGGAAAAGATTCATAATGAACCTCATGGAAACAGAAGCCATGGAGTTTTCTTCATGAGAATGAAGTTTTTAATACTAGAAATTGGTAATATTGAGATTTTACTTTCATGTAAAACACTGAATTTGAACATTTGAAAGACATAAGATGAATTTTTGATGTTTTGGTTTACAAAGCATCAAATAATTTAAAAGTATTAAATTGAAAAATAATAATTTAGGAGGGGGCTATAAAAGACACAATCTAGATGTTTAATTTTTCTTTGTAACTGTGGGAGAGTATTTCAATATGTTTTCCAATATTGTAATAATAAATATCTTTCTCCAATATTTATTTATAGTATTAGATATAAAGAAATTTACTTCATAGTCATTATTAGCTAGCTTGAATTTCAAGGTAACCAAATTGAATATAAATTTCCCATCTTATAAAGAGAAAGAAACAAAGAAGCTTTACAAAACAATTAATGAAGACACAATGAATGGCATCACCAATTAGAATCAATATTTCTCTAACACTTTAAACACCATCCTGAGTAATACATGCTTTGTGTACCAMCATACAATAGATTACACTTGAAATTTCTTTGTGCTGAGCTCATATCAATTTTCAGGGAAAGCTTTTGTATTTCAGGGTCTTTCTTGTTTTCATTATTACCTGTTCCTCTACAAAGTGTGCACAGCACCTGCTCCTGTTAATATAAAATGTATTGCCACCATTTTGTTACTTTGGTGATTCTTGCTATGTGGTATTTAAGTATAAGTGAGTACAGGTAGTTTGATTTTCCTGAGTAATCTTTACTCAGAGGCATTGGGGACAATACTGTTTTTCTTAAATTGTATTTTATATAGACCACGTAAACCATGGGCTTACCAGAGGTGAATTTTAAATTTCTGAGAAAGTTAACAAATATATTTACATGGAAGTACTTGGCATATTGTCAGATTATTAAGAAGACCAAATAGCAGAAAAGTAATAGCTAAGAATTTTGCAAAGGCTTGACTGTGAAATTAGATTATTTCCAGCTCCTATATAAATTATGTTTTTGTACCTTGGTCCTTCCTCAAATATTTCTGTCTTGTTTGTTTACATTTCATGGATATTGGAGATGTCTAAAGCAAATTAGTTYGTGTTTTACATTCACCTCATTTGCAAAGTTTTTTATTTGTTAGAATATAAATATGGAGACTGRTTTTAGTGCTATGCACAAGAGGTAAAAATATACTGGATTTACTCCTACTTTCTATAATTTCAATAATATAAACAGTCATAATCAGAAAATTATATCAAAGTTATGAAACATAAATTTTAAACAGCGATTCCTCTGCACCCAGCTTCTTGTTATCCAATTTTTATCTTTAAAGATGAAGGCATATTAGGAAATACATGACCCAAAGTTATAGAGATCTGGTCCTTTCAAACTCATAACAGTAAAGGGACCTTCCTAAAGCAGACCACAGTTTAAGTGGTGTTGCTATTGCAGGCCCAGAGATTTATAGAACTAAACAAAAATTCCTGCTCTCTGCTAGGGCAAGACAATTTCCATATAGACATAAGTAATTTCCCAAGTGACCAAGAAAAGATGGTGATCTAGAATATTTTACCAGTGGCAGCTTTGCAGTTTTCTTTCCATTCTTTTAGAAAACTTTCCTTCTGTTCATTCTGAAAGTTTTTTTGGCTTTGAGTGAAATGGGAATTCTTCTCCATTTACTGAACAGGATGACAATGTGGTCTAAATCCACGTACTGGAACAGAGGAAGAGAATTACTCTGATTCGTAAGGACATCAGCAGAGTCTTGCTATACSTCTGGTAAAAGGGCTAAATCTAAGCAGAGAAACAAGTGTTTTTCATATTTTAAATTAATTTGTATTTTATAATGAAATATGTTTGGGAAAACTTAGTGAACATGCCTTTGTGAAATCACATTTTAAAAGGAACAAACCCCAGGAAAAACTCTCTGGCTTCCGGCCTTTGAAGGTAACTGCGTGCCGGCCGTGCGGGGCCGGGCCGGGCCCTGCTCTGCGGCAGCGCGGCCGGACCGCGCTCGCCCCTCCGCACAGCCAGCTCGGCCCAGCCCAACGAGCTCCAGCCATGGCCAGCAGGCCAGGCCAGCTCCCCTCGGCTTTGGGTGGAGCCAAGCCAGGCTCCACACTGGCCACGAGCGGCTGAGCCACCCTGCTGGTGCCGTGGAAGAATCACGCGGCTGAGAACAGAGGCAGCCCTGCAGCTGGAATTGAACTGGCAGGGGCTGGAAAACAGCCACGCAGCCGGAGCGGCCGCTGCCGCTGCCCAGCAGAGATCACATAACCATCCACAGGCCTGAGTGCGATATTAACTCTCTCTATGCCTTCATCATTAACTCTCTCATACTTTCATCTGTGCGCAGATGAAACTTGCAGACATTGATCCTCTCTCAAGTGAGAGAAAAAGGGAAAGATGAAGACACACAAAGAAAAAAAACATGGAGACGCCAAGATCMGYGAAGAAGGAGTCAAATCCCAGMTGGGAGGAGAATGAGGAGATATCTTCGTCTTGGGCTGAAATTCTCTTGTAAGGCTGTGGTGAAGATACARTTGATACATCAGACTTTGGGTTTTCTCCCTGTAATTCATGGAATGCACTGGGGGCATGTAGCATTCCAACCACAGCTATGAGCAGAGGCACCYATGTTGAAGCAAGCAGATGTTGRAGTAGCTGTRATCCAGTRAGAAGCTTGAACAGAGAGATATGARAGAAATGAGAAACTTTGCCCCAGGGTTGAAACAAGAAAACCTCTGTTCCCAGAGATAAAAGAAGTTTTTGTTTCTATACTAGAACAGCTCATCCTTAAAATTGTRCTCCAATAAGCTGAAATGACCCATGGTGTTAGTTGTGGGAAAACTCCAAAATTGTGAGAGGGACTTCATGATTGCAGATTTCTGGGCAGCTSCTATTWATGAAAATTAAAACCACAAGAGAACTGTTTCTTGTGGAAAAGTCTCCAYGGCATGGCGGGAGAGACTCCTCTCCCTAAGTGGACTGAAGAAAGATTATTTTTGTGGAGGGGTAGAATGTAAGAGAATAGTGCAGAAGGTAATCTCACACCTGAGGAGTTGCAGCTGYACTAATCACCAAAGAGTAGGAACAGGCCTCCCCTTAACAGGCCACAGCTGWGTCCAATGAGGATGAGTGCTAYAAAAGAGTGGGCTGGCTGTAGTTTGTTGGCTGTRCTGTGAAGAAAGAGTTAGTGCTTTGAGGAGCTGCCTATGAGAAATCACCAAGAAGATATGGAGCTTTTGCAATAAAATAGCAACATATTTTTAAAAGTGGTGAACTGACTGAAAACACCAAATTTTTTTCTTTATTTTGTCAGTGGGAAAAAGAAAACTGTGGGGTAGAAGTGTTCTGAAGTATTCTGATTTCTTACTAATTTTCTTCTAGTTTTGTTAATAAAGTTTTCTTTWTACCCTCTAAAGGTTTGAGCCTGCTTTKCTCTCCCCCTAATCCTTATCTCGCAGCAGAAAATAAGTAARTAATTCTAGTGGGTGCRCTGGTGTTTGGCCAGTGCTACACCCACCACATTAATTGGTGCATTGGCTGGGAAACGAAGATTGGTGTTTCTACCCAGTTTAACCAAAACCACTGCACAATATATTCCTAGTTTGTCAACTAGCGTACAACCCAGAGGGAGTTTTATCTTCTCCTGCCTTTTCTCTTCCACTGCCGTTTTCCTTGTTCCATATGTGCCTTTGAATGCATTCTAAATTTGATMAATGTTTCCTGCTTTTGATGTTGGCATCTTGGGTTTTGAGCACACAGGAAAACTTYGTGTGTCGTATACAGCTTCTTAACACAGTTGAATAGTATTTTGCATGGCTTCCTCAGAAGCAAAAAATCKTGGTTTTGCCAYGTTAATTGTCTGTATCATCTTGATAACAAACATCTTTATCTCTTTGCTTTTTTTTCATGGCAGATAAAGGTGCATGGGTAACTTATTTGTTTTGCAGCCCTGATTGCTATCTAGGAAGCATTTTTAAGTCATCTAGCTTTCAATCATGTCCCCTCGTTTAGGTTTGCAGTCAGTTTTGTGTTTAACTTGATGTTAGGATAAAAAGTGGGGATSTTTCCACAAATTCTCATTTAGAAAGCCTCTATCTCAGCCATGGTGTAGTTACTTCAGGGTCTAATCTGCATTTAACCAAAGAWACTAGTCAAGCATTATACAAACCCAGGTGTTTGCTCTGAAGCAACAAGAAGCTACTAATTTTTCATTATCACCAACAAATTCCATACATGTAGTTATTTTGGAAGGTGATGCATCTGCACACTTAATTTTCTTGTCATGATTCATAGCTATAGAAAATTTGTGTGAGGGCATTCTTTTACACAGTAAGTTCTTCTACACAGGGGAAATTATTCTACAGTGCTTACATTAGGACACCAAATGTAAGGCTGAATTTTTCAGCATATAAATTACTTCAAATGCATATCTTGAAATAAATTACAGAAGCAGTACTATTATTCTAAACCTTCCCCATCCTTTGGACTCTCAGTTCCTATATTAAAAAGATACCAAAACAGAATTTTGTATGTGTATGTTTCAAGGGACTAAATCACGTACAAAACAGAAAGGGGGAACAGACAGTATTGTATGTTATATCTATCATTTATAAGCCATCTCTTTGAAGTTTTGAGTTTGGGTTTCTCTACAAGGTTATATGTTATAAATTATATCTACTAAATTTTCTGATCCTGTTTTCAACCAAAGTTTTTTTGTGTGATCTTAAAAACATTCACTGATTTCTACATGTTGGATCATTGGTGTGGTATGTTATTAATGATTCACTTCTTACTTGTGTTCTTTAATATTCATGGCACCATTTGTTTTCATAGTTCTCATACACATTAGCAGATCCTAGACCATTGGGGTTCAGAAAGTGAAATAGAAAATAACATGTCATATGCATCTATCTTTTGCCTTCTTTATTGGGCATCATTGAAGAAGTTAATACCATGAATGATTAACATTTTTAACATTTGCTGAGTGGTTTTTGTTGATGCTTTATGTGCATGCAGGTCTTCATTAGAAGAAGTAAAGTAAAAAACAGTGCATTAGAATAAGAATGCATTAGAAGACTGCAGCCTTCTAATGCATTATTTAAGATGGGGGAAGCAGAAATAATGCTCACCAGACCCTTAATTGAGGCTTTGGTATTTCTTTCATAGGACAGCTGCATATTTGCACTGTCTAAGTGGGGGAAAAGAGAGCAGGGGGATACGGAAATACTGAACACCAGCACTATATGCAAGATATTAGTCACAACTTCCCCAGAAGGATGAATTAATTATTATTTCAGAGCACCGTAGCTTTGCTGTCAGGGTCATGAGTGTCATCCCAATTTGTAAAAGACCGCTTGATATGGAAATACTGTGTGTACTGTTCATATCTGAAAGTACAGCTTCAGTTGGGAATGTTTTCAGGCTTCGTGTGTCCAAGATGAAGATAGATTGTGCAGCCAATATCAGCCTGCCCACTTGCCACCAGCCTGAGAGATGTCATATATAGGTGTGACCAAAACAATGCATCCTGAAGACAGAAATATGCCCTTGACCAATTTAACTGCATAAGCTCCTAACTGSCTTGGGAGTTGCAAAGTCACAACTGCGGTAAATACAACAACAGTTACTTACAAATGCAGAACAGATAAAATTTCATTGTCAATTTAGTGAGGCATGTGCACAATTAATAGGTAAAAGTAATTACTACAAATTACAAGCAACAAGCACAGCTAGTTCACAAACAAGCACAGCTAGTTCACAAACCTTAGATTGCCATCTTGCTACAGTATTTCATCAGTGACATCCCTGACAGAGGTGGTTTTCACGATAAACATGACTTGAATCTAAGGCCTTCACAAGCATTTCTATAATAACCTTCAAGAGGAAGAAGCACACTCCTGAAAATACTTGTCAGCAAATCACTTGAATTTCACTTCTCCCATAGCTGCATAATCTTAAGCAAATTCAAGCTGAATTGCTAAATCAAAATGTTGGCTATCTGCATATTTGGATCTGGAGCAAGAACAAATTATTCACAGAGAGTTCCATTCTACTCCTGCTAGATACCATGCATACATCCTCAACTAAATGCACAGAGTAGACAATGTTATTGTGTGTGTCACTTTAAAGCAGTACCCATGGTTAGATAGTCCATGTACCTTCCTAATGGTGATTTTTTGACTGCACTAGAAAAGCAAAATACCACGAAACAAATTTTTAAAAATCTATTTATTCTACCWGTGGATTTGGCCAGATATAAATATTGTCTTTTTTCTGAATTTCACAATGGTTTATTTGCTTATTTTCCAATCAGGGAATAATCTTGCTTGTATTACGGACTTTGTACTGGGGGTAAAGGATGATTACTGATTTTTTTTTCTTTTTTATCTTAGGCTTAAAAAGTTCTGCTTTAACTGTGCAGCTCTCACAATACATTGCAAGATCTTTATTACCTTGCTATTTTCATGAATTGTTTTTATTCTGTATAATAGGAAGATAACTCCCTTTGGAGTAGGGAGTTATAATGGATACTATAAAGGATATCTTAAATTCACATTATGAACTCTTCTTGCTTTGACCATTAATATTGTTGTAATCTTTAAAACAGTTATTATATGCTAAAAATAGTTCAGTTCTGTTTGTTCAAAGTCTAGTTTTAAGAGACTGAAAAACAGCATGTTGGTTTATGAGTCAAGGGCAAAAAACTTGGTTTCCTTTGGATAGAACTGCTTTTCTCCCAGTGGTGGCTCTAATGCTTTCTAGCCATGGGGGTTATCAAAAGGTAGGCAGTGGCACTGAGCTTGGTGCTGGCTGTGTGCCAGATGCCAGTGCTTTGTAGGAAAGAGCAGCGGAGGGAAAGATTTTAGCAAGACTTGTGAAGTTCTGCTGAGAGCAAGCCATATTATCCCTGAGGTAAGAGCTGCTCCTGATTTCTGCAGTAATGCTAGCTGATCCTCTCTGTGTCTCTTCTAGTACATTTAAAAAATTAAAAAACACAGTCTCTTTAGCTGAAGCAGAACCACATGCTACTGATGTTTTTCCTGATTTATATATATATGTATGTATGTTTTATGCCTTCAGTGAGAGAATTTCTTCTATTCCCTTCTGACTGCTGTGARCATAAACACCTCTTTCCATTATCTATATATCTGTATTTTCATGAGCTAGCCCACGTGGCAAAAAATCCCCTCTGGGACTAGGAGGCAGCAGTCAAGCAAGTATCAGTTAACTCACTAAGCTATTACTGCAATTAATAGATAGAGGCAGTAGATTTGAATTTAAAATCTACACTTCACCAGAAAACAGAATCATGCTTTAGAAAATATTAATCATTTTCTGACTATAATAAAACAATTTCCTACACTAATTGTATTCCAGGTCCCTACTATAATTCAAATGGATTCTTGCTAGAAGACTCTGCCTCCCTTTTCCCTGAGTTCAAGGAGGATATTTCCAGTTCTTTGCAGTCAGTATTTTTATTTTAAAAAATGGAAAAATTGTGTAAGAAAATATTATGTATAGYTTTCTTGTTGCTTCTAACTGTAACTCCTGAAGAGAATGAGGAAAAAACTGAAAATTAATAGAAAATGCAGCCTACTTCATGGAGTCTCCTTCATGGAGTGAGTAGCCAAGGTGAGTACAGACCTCAGTTAAAAACATTACAGACTGGCTGTTGGATATGTAGGAGTTAAGAATCAAAACTTGGATCAGGTGACATGATTTACACATGTATGAGGAAAGGAGAGATGTGTAATAACTTCAGGGAAATAGAAGGAGCTCCCTGGGATTTAGGGTCTGATGTTCCATAACTTTAAGGCACCTGAATTCTACGTGTGTGTATTTAGGCTAGTAGTAAAGATCTTGTGAAGTAATAGGAGCTCTAAAACAGAGCTCCTATTTTTCTTTCTTTCAGCTCATGTTTTTCTTTCAGAAGAGTTTCAAAGGCTACTTAAATCCCTGGCTATGTGTAAGCTTGAAAAAGCAACAGTGAAGGGCGTTTATTCATAACTTGTTTTTCTTTGCTTGAAAGCTACTTGTGGGCTGCGCTGGCAACCGTTCTGGATGTTAACCACATTTTATTGTTGTCTAACATGCCACATTAGAGAACATTTCAACTTTGAGAGAAAAACATAACTATAATTCCCTGCTAGTCATGCAGCGCAGACTTCTGTGACAGAATAAAACATGGATTCACTGTAATTGTGGGTTTGTTGTGTGGAACCAAAGGTGAAGCACATTGCAGTGAAATAGCTTTGCAACTGTAAATAGAAATAATGGTTGGAGAACATTGTTCTGCTCTGCCTTTAAGGTGTTTCAGCTGAAAAGACTAAATGAAATGTATGGAAGTAAATGAGACTCATTTGAAAATAAACAAAACCCTTTTAAATGGTGGTTACAAACATGAAGTAGATTATTGTATTTAAGAGAGTAAAGAGTAAAATGCATGGATTATTTTGCTGTGGCTGTCTTTCAGGACTTGCTGGGAAGATTGACCTTATTTTAGATGCAAAAGAGAGTGATTGAAATGACTCATTAAAAATGAAACTTCAAAGAAATTAGATTTTTTGAGAGAAAACAGGTGTAAGGAAAATGAAAGCTGAGTTGCTTTAAGCACATTGAGTGAACAAAACCAAGCCCCACTCCTACATGCATAGGCTACCTGAAACAGAAATTTCTAAAGGTGGTAACAAAAAAAAAAGCATCATAGGAGTAATATTACCCCATTAACTGTTCTTTTATATTCTGTGAAATTTAAAAAAAATAATAGGACGATAAATTCTTTGTAGTTAGGACAGTAAGTATGTTTAGTAAGTATGTTTCTTCTGTGGTAAGATACCTGTTTCAATTTAAGTATATTTTCTCTTATCCCTCTGTTGTTAATGTCTACAAAGAGCCTGACTGGAGGCTCAATAACCTCCTTGTAAGACTTCTGGTTCAACAGCAGGACTGAAGGCCCCCCGTGCCTTCCTCCCACACCAAGAGCTCATCAGTCACTCTTGGGCTACCCTTGCAGTGTTATTGGTGCCCATAGCAAAGAGTAACAAGGGTTAAACATCTGTGAGCTGGGCAAGCCTGCTGGTCCCTGTGTAGAATTCCAGATCCTTGCTCTGACATTGAAGCTGACAGACAAGCCTCTGAGGACATAAGGTTGGATTGGTGTAAGGCCCTGGAGCTCAATGACTCATTGAGTCTTTTAAAAGGTTTTAACATTATTTTTTGCAGCTTGAGGTAGATGCAAGGGAGAAACACTGACAAGATATTCTCAAGAGGGCAAACAAATAAAAACTATACTGTCACACTTCAGAAAATCTGGGAACTTTTTAATGTTAGAGCAACATTAAATCAACATAAAGCATTTCACAAAGCATTAATTTAGTAAACTCTAAGCCCATTCCACTTAGCAAACTCCAGCCCATYTGACTTTACGTTACTCAAACTTTGAGAAGAAGGAATTAGAAGAAAGAGAGAAGAGATATAGAAAAGAACAAATACAGATACCACTTCTGCTTCCAGTGGTGTTCACCTGAGAGAAGTTCCAAGAGGATGTAGGGTCAAGACCTGTGTGTACCTTGTGCTCTGGCTTACATACCTGTTAGCTTTCCTGGGCCCTTCCCTTAGGAGGGACTTCTGGTCACTTTGCCACTTGGGAGCTGGGTTAGGGGTGYCAGGGTTGGAGTGTGCATCATTGCCTCCCACATGCCCCGCTGCAGGAATCCAGCCCYTGGGGTGCAGGGTGTGTGGAGCAGGGCAGCACCTTGCCAGGGCAAGACCTGATCTGCCCCTTTCCCCACACATGTGCCTGAGATGTTTCAAGCCAACAATTTCCACCAGCTCTGAGCTGAGCTGCCTCTGAGGGTCTCTTGAAGAACCTTGTTTGCCTTCAGCAATGCCCTGAGTAGCTGCATGTCTGCTGGTCCATCACACATTTCCAGCCTCTCCTGTCTCAACATCCCACCCATCCCTGCCTGTGGGGTTGTGGCCTCTGGCCCTTTCTGTGTCTGGCTCAGCTTCTTCTCTACACAATTGTGCAAAATTCTGCATGATGGCGGCAGCTGCCTTCTCTGTCCCAACAACTCTGTCACCAGACAACACAGAGCTGCTGCCAGAGCCCACAGAGAGACCTCACCACAAGCAGCAGAGAGGAGTGGGASGCAACTGTGCGGACAGCAACATGGCCATCCATCAGTGTGGCCATTGGGGGGGCAGGTTCCTGGGTCCTGCAGCCAGGCTCACAGGAGGTGCAGGCAGGGCTGGATGCCCAGTGTGGTGGACCAGGAGCACACCCTGGCTGAGGAAGCCGTGGCAGTGTCTATGGAGGAAGCTGACAAGCTGTCCCAGGGGAGGCACTGCTCCTTGAATGCTGTTTGTGTAAACCTGGTGCATGGACATCCATTGGAAGTCATCAGCTGGGCTCAAGGGGCCTGCAAACAGCCCTGTGAAACAGTCCTTGCTCTGACTTTCTTGTTTTGCTCTTCTGTTTTTTTTTTCTTTCGGCATTATCTGGTTTTAAACAAACATAAGTGGTTTTTATGGTTTTATGCTATTAAGAAATGTGTTCCTTCTTAATAAATAAAATTTCAAATAGCAAATTAATTGTTATGATTTTTTCATGACAGGTCCTTTCAATAGGCAATAATGCCCTCTATTTGAATGTTGTACGATAGTTCTAATTGAAAGAATAACAAAAGATGTGAATGAAATATTCGTCTATGAGAAAAGGACCAATAGCTTGAATGGGAGGATTTTGTTCCCAGGTGTAACATAACAAAAAGAATTGCAGAAGAAAGAAGAGCATTATTTTAATCCTCTTTGTGCCTGAGTCYGTGCAAACTCCAGGGGTTACATTATACATAGAAATACATGGAGACAAAAGCTCTATCACCAGGAGCGCATGCTCGTGAACATCTAAAAAGTTTTTATTATCTCTCTCTACCTGCCTTCATAAACAAAGACTTACAATTGTGTAACTCTCAAAAATTTTTAAATTTGCAGGCCTCCATTCTGAAGCTGATGCAGCTGATACTCACTAGAGTAGAGAAAACCAGTGGGGAGTGGCAAGAGTTAATGAAGCTTGCCTGTCAGCTGGGTTTCAGACCTGCCTGTGTATCTGCTTACTATTACAGCTGAATCTCAAATTTTTTAACATTCAGACATTTAACATTCATATGAAGTCTAATAAACATAAAACCATGGAGAGCTGGATGTGCACAGGGGAGCAAGCTAAAAGCTGAGAGGATTTTATAGACCAAAGGGCTTGTCTGTTTCTTAGGAAAGCAAATGTTAGGCATTCTAAGGGAAAGATAAGATATGGTTTCARTTTTTCTTTTTTTTTGTTCTAAAGGCTTGGGGGATGAGTCCTCTCTGTTAGGACAAAAAGCAATCTAGGATGCCAGCTCCAGAGGTCAAATGAAAAAACTGCATCTAAGTGCAGTAGAAGGATTATAAGCAAAGCTTATGTTCTATAAAAAGAAATTGTGTACTGTTACAAACCATGTGAGAATCTTWATAGGTAAAACCACACTAGCAGTTTATGTTAATAGCTGTTGTGGGAAGTGAAGTAGTATTTTTATGGATTTTACAGAAACCTGGAGCCTGCTAAATATTCTTCAGTGCTTTCTCTCATTAATTCTTTCCATATATGTGGACAAGAGCAGTTGCAGCAATTTTACTGCAGATGATTTGTTTAAGAAGTTTTCTGTTTAGCAGCATGAATGTATTTCCCAGAAGCAGCCAAACTGGCCTCAAATCTGTCGACTAGTGGAGTGTATTGTCTTGCAAGGCTTCATCATGTGTTGCCATATGAAGATAAAATTAAATGGATGTTGGTCAGAATATAGCAGCAAGTTTTGTCTGTAGTGCTCTGTGCACTTGCTACAATTACATATAGAATGCTAAAGGTAGATGCCACTAGCTTGTGCTTGTTTGGTTTTCCTTGAATTTTAGTAGATAATTCAGTCTGACCTCAGTTATCAGAGTTAAATTACAGTTTCAGGAATYGTGAATAAACTCTTCCTGCAACTACCTTTTTTTTATTTTTTCTCCTCATGATTACAGATTTTACTCTTCTGTGAGATCTGGGGTCTCAAATGCCTTGTGTTAGCAAATCTCTGAAGAGCTGACATAGTTTTGACCTATTCTCACATGTCAACTTTATTATACGCTGAACAGTGTGAGAGAGAAAAACAACCCAACAATAAAAACAACCCACCTCCAAAATATTGGGAAGGTAGCAGAAGGATTTAGGACTGCAGGAAGGGGATGTTGTGTACAACTTTGCTGTCTTTTAGCCAAGCTGATCTYCTAAATGGATCAAGAAAAAGAGATGGTTAGATATCAAACTTTCAGGAGTGTGGGGATAACTAAGTGGTTCCTTGGGATAAGCAAAATCTATTCAGGGGCAATTCAGGACAAGCAGAATGAAAGATTTAGAGCTCAGTGGTTTRTTCAGGAAGGAAAACAAACAAGGGTTAGGGATTGGCAATAATTCTCAAAAACCTTTTATTTGAGAAATTGTCCTGTCTATAAAATGTAAGAAGCTTTCTGTGCCTTTCTTTTTAATTTAATTTTCTGWATGTTATATCTACAAGCTTAAAGTTCAAAAGAGAGTTTTTAAGGATTAAATACGCTTAAAATTGTAAAATCTCTTTTATTGCAGCACTGATTATTCATTGGTGTTGCTTGGAATTTTTGGTCTGTGTTATTCTATGYTGTATGTATGCATATGTTGATGATTCTTATATAGTACTGTGAATTTCTTAAGAGCTTAGTTTGAGATTTGACCACAGTGACTCAGACTTTGTAAATAGGTTTATGCAAAGTCTTGAAAGGATAAAATTCAGCATACCCTTACAGTGAAACACAAAAGTTCAGCATCAACAGTTTTTGTTTTATCCCAGTATCATTTTTGTTCAGAATTTAATCATATATAGTGAAGCATTTGCTATTGGAGTTGTTGTCACAAGAGATTAAAATTTTACCTWTTTTGGAGAATAAAAAGAGATCTGTAACCTTCAAAGATATCCTAAACCCCTGTAGAGTTGATTTAGTGAAATTTGACTGAAAGGAAATAGAATCATTCACTTATGTGTGGTGTCTTGTATACAGGTTGATAGTGTTGCACTAACATTTTTCACAAGATGGCTGAATTGTTAATATTTCTTTACATTTTTGTCAGTCTCATGAAGTTGTTCAAACAAATGATTGTGTGCTGTGAGACTAAAGCATATATACCCGCTTCTACAAAAATTAAAATACTTAACTCCTCATGTTACAAGTATGGAAGAGAACCCACATATTTTAGTTCTTTACAAGCAGACAAATATAGTGAGCTTAATTTAAATACTGGCAAATGAAAAAAAAACAAAGTGCAAGACTGCAGCTGTGTATGAATAGGTACCTATGTGCATGTCTCTTCCCTTGTAAACATGCCATAAGGGAAAGAAAAAGAAGGGGAAAAAATGGGGGAAAGTGAGCAATGAATG
>JACDOX010000004.1:9095301-9251812 GCA_014549065.1 Cardinalis cardinalis | reverse complement strand
GGAAGGGAAGGGAAGGGAAGGGAAGGGAAGGGAAGGGAAGGGAAGGGAAGGGAAGGGAAGGGAAGGGAAGGGAAGTGTGCAGAAAAAGTAGAGGAAAGATGAGAAGAAAGAAGGGCACAGGAAGAGATAAAAAATACAAAGAAGCCCCTTTTAAGTGTCACCTGGTGGGCTTGAACCCATGTATTCACATACCTTTTCTATTTAAATAAGAATTGCCTCTGCCCTTGCCAGGTATTGCACAGGGTGCTGAATGCTATGAGGTTTATAGATAAGTAATACAAGATGGATGTAAACCCTAGGGAAATTTTSATCTTTCACCCTAGCACCAGAAGAGATTTGATATATTATTAAGATGCCAACTTCTCAATTAGGTTGTAGAATGTCTTCCTCCCTTTAGATACTGCATAGTTTCTGTAGAGACTTCAAACCCATTCGTTCTTGCATCTAGGTTTGATGAAAACACCTAACTTCGAAGAAAATGTTGAGCCAAAGCTGCTAGATATGTACCAACTCTTTCATCTTTGTAGCCTAGTCTTTCAGGGATTGATCTATAAGCTTGCTTAATATAATTCGACAAAAACCTTTTTGTCTAGTTATATAAACTCTCAGTGTTAACCTTTGACAGAAGAAAACCAATATCATTTTTCAGATTCATTTATAAATCCTTAAAAGATATAAACAATTATGCTATATCTTTGCTACCACTACCAAAATAAGAAAGCATTGTGTGAAGAAGAAAAATATCTTTATATTCTTACATATCTCAAAATTCTATTCCCAGATTTTAGTTATGCTCGCTACTATGGTGATTCTTACCTGGAATTTCAAGGCTTACATTTGAACATGCAAAATTTCATCCACCTGGAATTTAAGACCTATGATCCTCATGGACTTCTTCTAAATATTGAACAAAGCCCAGAAACAATACGACATTTTTTAATTCGACTTATCATCAATAACGGTACCTTGCAGGTAAGGCATCAAAATCTCCCACTGAAGGAAAAGTAAATAAAAGTTGAATTGTAAAAATTTTAATATTTTTAWATTTTCTTACTGTAGAAGACAGTAAATAAAGCTGCGGAGATTCTTGACATCTTCAGTATTTTAAGGAAGATAGTTGTTAAACTTGCTCTCTGTTTTGTCCAATTCTTGGCTAATRTAGTCAATTGACTCACAAGAGTATRCATTAAAACACAAAACCAAAAAATGTAGGTTTTATCTTTACATGTGGTACAAATTAAGTTATTGTATTTTATACCTAAACTAACTGAAATTTCTCATATGGAACTTCATTAAAATTGTCATAAGGAAGGCTTATGACACAGGCGTAGACATAGAAATTGAATGAACTGTCATAGGAAAATTTATCATGTTAGGGAATAGAGTGTCTTTTTTACCATGTATCTMTGAGTAGAAATCTTTGACTCCATCTGTTATTTAAGTCTCAGTTCCGTAGGATCAGGAAAAAAATTATTTGGCTTTTGTGGACAGACTAACAAGGAATATATTTGTTAATTAGCTTTAAAGAGTAAAGTGTTTATCGTGGTGTATCTTTACCTTCCACAAATTATTCCATCTTTTCTGAGGAAGAGGYAATACTAGAGCTTTATTAAGAGATAGGCAGATACTAAAGAGGCTATAAAAAGATATTAAAAGGAAAGTTACTTTTCTCATGACTTATCTCCCATTTTCCTGCTAAAAATTTCCCAAAGTACCTGTAATATATTCTTTTGTAAGAAGTGTGAAATGTCTGCTAGAAACAGAATTTTSTATTATATTTGCCTTCATGTTTTAAGACCATGACCATACTAAACAGATTTATAAACTGAAGATAAATAGAAAAGAAGAAAATTTCCTTTTATTTTATTTTGTTATTGTGATTGTTTGTCTTTTATTATATTGTGACTTTGTCCAGAAAAAAAAAGGTGAGATTAGTCAAGGGCAGRAAGTTATCCAACATTTAGAAAATGATGATGGATTTAAGTTCATCTTACTTGTATTCACRGTAAAGTAATGATGCGGAAAAATATTTTTCTAACGTATCATAAGCACCATAAAATATGAAAGTACTTTAATTGACACAAATCTATTCAGAGATCCCAGTGTGCCATGTTAAAACTAATTGAATTCACTTAATCATTCACAAAGCTGGTCAATTAAATGTGGATTTAAAGCCCAATGAACAAATGGTTCTAAGCTCACAATCAAGCTACAATTACAAGTAGACAAACCATGAAATCAAGTGCTTGTTCACATTAGTATAGGAAATTAAATGGTGCTCCAAAATGCTCAAGCCTGCACGCTACATTACATGTTTGGAAGTGTAAGGAAGCCATAAAATGTTAAGTAAAATTCACCCATGGCCAGTGTTAATTTCAGATGAGTTGCAGATGGTGGACTTCTTTGCAAATCAGACCCATTATATCTGATTGTACAATACACAAAGATTAAAGCATTTTCATGCAGATTAGGAAGCATATATGTGTACTTGCATATTTCTGGTACAGTAGGCTTCCTTATACAGAACTTYCAATGAAACGTTTACTTTCCTTGATACACATGACATCCTTCAGGGTGTTTTTTGAAACCATTTATCATTTTAAAATTCAAGTTTCAGTGCCTGAAACTGTTTAATTATTAGAAATAATGTAATTATAACCTTTTCCCACTCTGTAGTACCAATATTTATGTGATGACGCAGSAGAAGTCAAAAACATCACTAACACTGCTAGAGTGGATGATGGAAACTGGTACCGTGTGCAMATTAGGTAAGTTTACTGTTTTCTGTTTTTATCAAAGATCACAGAGTTTGGACCATTAGTAAATCCCACAGATATTATGTCTGATTAACTATGATACCTGAACATGTACTGTAAAATTATGTTATGGTAGTCTGGGCCACAGCACATCCTTGGAGAGAATGTTTAAATCTACAGTTGGACAGTGCTCATCACATCCCTGATGTGCTTAGTGGAAATAAATTTATTCTTATTGAAGTGATTTACTGTAGCAAACACAAACATTCAGTCAGAGAAGATGCTGCACAGTAAATCCAAGCTACTCAGTCCAGGAAATAGTTGAATTTCCAACAATGAGAGTGTGATTTATAGAAAAATCTTGGAAAATAAATAGATAGGCAGAAGCAGCACCATGACTTTCATTGCTGTCACTGACTTGCAATTCTAATAGGATATATTATTCCTGTAAAAGTAACAATATGTGCAACTGAAGGAGAATAAAATGAAAAGAAAATGAGGTAGGAAAATGAGGTAGGTAGTAGGCTTTCCATGGTGTTTGTACATAGATGTATCTAATCACCAAATGTCTGTGCTCATAGAATCCACAGCCTTGGAAGTGAAAGTTTTGCATTCACTTTATAGGAAAGTTAGGCACCTAGTGTGCTCTCTGGGTGCCTAGTTCCTATTAGATAGCTTAAAATAGGTCCAGCCGTCTTGTCCAGCAAGAAGAAGACAAGCTAGCTGTCTGCTTGTCTCTCAGGAGTAAGTTAGTCCTTAAAATGCTTATGGAGGAGTGCAGAAGGAATACAAACTTTTCACTGGAATAGGCCTTTTATATCTATATCTGTCCAAACATTGTTAAATTAAGAACTTTTGCAGGGCAAGACTGTGTCCCCTTCCTTCCATGGGAAATATGGTGGAGTCTGTATCCATTATACTGCAGCTGCTGCCTCAGATGTGGCAGTGAGTATTCAGTGAGGAGAAACAAAGTTTTTTTCTGCATTTCAGTTACCWTTGCTATCATAATTTTTTTCCAGCAAGTTAAACCACACTGATGGCTAGGACTGCTCAGTAACATACACAAATTAATGCAAGGAGCAAAAGCCAGTAATCCACTGTGGTTGTGCTTATCACGCAAGAAGGAGCAGCATAAACCAAGCCATGCTAATGGAAGCTAAAGCAAGTGTAAGCTCCTCTGCGACCAGGGAAAAATAGAATACAGTATCTCAATGACACTGATAAAAGTGAAATTCTCTAAAATCTAATAACATACGGAGTTCTGTTTATTTCCTGGTTATGACTCCCCCTCCATACCAAAATAGAGAAATTAAATTGGAAAATAGTTTTTAGAGAAGAGATATAAAGATGATAAAATCATTAAGCACTTCTATATGAATAGATACTAAATACTCAAGTACTCTGCAAGCTCATTAAATACAAGTAAGAGAGGATCCCAAAGAAGACAAATCCCAAGTGAACAGAAAGGGGATAAGTGGAGACATAAAATTTCTAGTTACTTAGATAGTTTAAATCCATTATAATTAAATTGTTATTCCTTTGTTGCTCATTTTAAGAAAAAGTTAAGATCCTGAAAATAGCAAAAGCATGAATATCTGAACCCTCAGTAATGTGGAACTCTCTACAGTGCCTTTCCCCTGGCACTGAAGCATTCAAACTGTGATGTCACTGTCATCCCTTGGAGATCCACTAATTACCATGATGGGAATACACTTACACTTTGCATTTTCCCCCTACTCCATAAAACAGAAAAAAGCTTGAGTCTCTAAATCAGCCCATGATGATAGCCCATGAAACAAGAAAACAACCTAACTTTAATATTTTTCTTTTCCTTTTGAGCATAAAAAAAAAAAAGGAACTCTCTTTCATTTGCAGGAAATTATTTCAGGACAGCTCAGGAAATGGGCCACGCTTATTTTTCCTGCTGAAAAAGAAGGCATACATGCCATTTATGAGATTCAGGCTAGTTACAGAGCAATTAATAATTAATCATTCTACTCACTTTAGAAGAATAGAAATAGTTCTGGAAATAGTTGTTTTAAGATGACATTCTGCAGATGACACCAAGTTGTGTGTGAGTGTTGGTTCGTTGGAGGGCAAGAAAGCTCTGCAGAAGGATCTGGGCAGACTGAATCAATGGGTCGAGGCCAATTGTGTGAGGCTTAGGAGAAGTGGCTGAGGGGGCTGGGGCCGTTTGGCTGGGAGAAGAAGAGGCTGAAAGGAGACCTTATGGCCCCCCTACAACTCCCTGAAAGGAGGCTATAGTGAGGTGGGGCTCTTCTCTCGACTAACAAGAAATCAGACAAGAGGAAATGGCCTCAAGTTGCACCAGGGGAGGTTTAGATTGGATATTGGAAAAAAAAACTTCACAGAAAGGGTTGTAAAACACTGAAGGAGGCTGTACAGGGAAGTGGCTGAGTCACCATCACTGGAGATATATAAAAATCATGTAGACATGGCAGTTAGAGCTAGGTTTTAGTGTTGGATGGATTTGGCAGTGCTGGTTTAACAGTTGAACTTGATGGCTTTAAATATCTTTTCCAACCTAAACAACTCTGTGATTCTATGATTCTAAGATTCAAAATATTAGTGATGTAGATGTCAGAAAGTTTTGGAGTTGCTTCTCACTGTCATCTCACGCATTTTCACATGTGCTTGAGTTMATTATAAAGTATATATCCTGTATATATATGCTTTACATTTTTTCCTATATTGACAATTAAATATGTATTGTTGACAGTTAAGTTTGATAGAGTCAGTCTTGAAATAGAGTTAATTGTTTTATGAAGTTAACATTTCATTTAATCAACTGCAGTGTAATACAGCATAAAAAAAACTTAAAATAGCTTTGGTGAAAAATTTCTGTAACTTATTCAGCAACTTTCTAGAGGCTTGCAAATATTTAATCTTCTCAGAACTGATTTTTAGTGAGATAAATATTTTAAGTTTTGAACAATGGTATCTGGGAAACTCTTGAAGTTAAATGGGAATGTAGGAGATACTGCATATTGTAACATAGCGGGTATACACATGGGATTTTCTTTGTTGTGCATATGTTAAGCATTATGAACAGATATTGTGGATAATAACAAATTTTTTTAAAAGAAAATGCTTATTTTAATTATTTAATGTTATCTTAGTTTTTGGAACTCTTTTGATGTAGTCCTGTGATGGAAAGGATTTTGTCTTTTCAATTAAGGAAGAGCAGTGCATTTCAGCTACTGAAGATAAGCCATCTTCAAAGAGTGTGATGCCTCTACGATATCATATTAAATGAAAGTAGACCTAAAAGTAGTGACTGCTGTTAAATACAAGTTTAAGTACAGTGAAAATTAGATAGTGACAGTATCTTCCTTTTCTCCTTGCAGGAGAACATTTTACTGCTTCCTTTATCCCACAGAAATAATTCCTCACAAAAATTAAATAAATGACACACTATCTAATGTTTGTAAAAAATGTGCAAATTTCTGTCAAACAATGTCCTTTATCCAGTTCTCATGGTTCATCATGATATTCATGCTGAAAGAAAAGTAGCAGCATTGCTGAAGTATATTTTTCCTGATGATGGAATATTGTGACTACAAAAACTGTAATAATTTAATAAATTTGGTACAATGTTAGGACTGTATTTGCTTCAAAATCTGGGATATTGTGGATAATTTGGGTTAGAATGTAACTTTTTGCATCAGATTAGTCTAATTTGTGGCATTGGCTGCTAAAACCAGCGTTGCCAAGGTTTGCCTCAGAGCTGTGCCTGAAAGTTCCATTTCATGTAAACTACCATGGTTTACCGTATACTAAGCCTGTTAATGAAATTTCATTGCAGCTGTTTCACTCACATTTCTGACTATTGTTTTGGTTTTCTTAAGAGTGTTACCAGGGAAGTGAGTGAGCTACAGTGAAAAATGGATATGGGCAATATCCCACAGGGATTGGATTACTGCAGGATATTGTGAAGAGAAGAAAATGTTAGACTCAAGCACTGGAAGGTTTACACACTTGGTTTTATAGTGAAGATACAGTTTTCTTACAGGCAATGCAGGGGACATTCGACCATAATCTTCTCATTCTAGCCTTCATAAAACTGCCTCCATTAACTGCTTTAAGCTTTTGCTTCTTCAATCTTTGTCATCAAAACAAGTTGATAAAGTAATATGTATTGCAGAAACAAACAAAACTGCAGCAGCAATATTAGAAATTTGCCTTTTCTTGCCCCAGTGTTCTCCATTTCAGTACAGATACAAATAGTTTCCTCAATTATGACAAAATTATTTTTTTATAATTGAGGTTTCAGATTGTAATTGTCAATTGCTTTAGCAAATTTGTCCATTTATAAATTGATTATGCAATAGATGTCATGAATACAGCTTCATTCTTTAATATGAGTTTATCATGTTTGAATTTTTTTAATTGTCTGAGATCATTTGGATTATAATCTGGTGTTGTGCTCCATTGGAAACTGACTGCAAAATCTGGCAATTGCTTTTCAAAGAGTGTTTTATTCCTCTACTTTAACTCCTATTGTTTTTAATTCAAGTTTTGCAGTAGTAACCCATAGGACTTTTACTGATTGATTGTCWTGCTTTTGAGATGTAAAAGTTTTTTGATTCCTCTAGTCAGAAAAAGATCTTTATAATCATGCCAAAATGCAACATATGCTCATTCAGGAGCTTTTATATTGCTTGGTTTTGACAGTTTTTTATGAGAGTCTGAGATAATCCATATGGTGCAAAGTATCCTGTATTTATTATCCTTCACAACGTGCTACAAACCTCATATTTTCCCTAGGGCTTTTAGGCAGGTAAGATAAGCATATGATAGATAAAGTGGGTAGCAAATCCTGCAGATGCTTCTCTGTTTTGTTTTTTTTTAGTTCTTTTTATTTCACTTTTATTGTAGATTCCTATTTTTATTTTATCACAAAGGTGCAGAATTTTGACTTTCATTTTTTAGCATGACAGCATATGGGTGAAGAAGTCACTCATCTGTTGTTTCATGTACCATGTAAATGTCATATACTCATTGAAAACATGCTTAATGGTCCATATCCTCAAGAAGCAGTATAAGTCAAAAGATATTACCAATTGCTGCTGTTTAGTTAGAGAGCTGTATTCAATATTTATGAAATGCAGTGATAAATATATTCTTGATATGAAATAGCTTCAGGGTCTTTTAATTTTCTTCTCATCTCCCAAGAAAGCTGTCAATGGACTTGCATCAGCTGCAAGAAGTTTTAGTACTTGGATCCAGCAGGGTTTAGCCTGTTTTGTATTTGTTACCAATACAAAAGATTTAGGAAGTTGCTGGACCTCTAAACTGGCCGTTGACAGGGTCCTCACAAACATACTTCTTAGCCACAATTGTGTTGGTCTTTTTTTTCAGTCCCTCCTAAAGTGCCTAGTGTAAAACTAGGGGGGAATGAAATACATGTGCTAACTTATCTAATAATTTCTAATTTTTATGTGGTCTGAAACTTTTCCCAGATCAGTGAAGGTTACTTGGATAAAGTACAGGTTTTTATATTTAGTTTGATTTATTTATGATGTATTAACACTGGTAATAAAATGACATTTGTATTTTCGTAAATTCACTGTATGTTAAATCCTTAGTAGGTTATATCTGCTACTTAATGTCCATTATACACTGCAGAGATGCCAAGTCACTGAAAAAAAATGGGTTTGAGAATATAGCTTAGAAATGCAGGCATTTTCATTTAATATGGAATGAAAATAATTAAAACATTGGAAATATTGATACTGATGTCAAGAACTGRATTGGTAAAGTGGAAAATAGGAATTGTGGAAAATAGGAGTTGATTGTGAAGTGTGAAGAAAATTGGAAGGATTCTTTTTTCATTTTGGTTTGGGGATTTTGGACAAAGATAAAGAAATTTAACATTGAATAGATATGGTATATATCACACAGATGAGCAGGAAAAACGAACAGTATACCCAAAAAGAGTATTATTAAATCCTTGTGAAAGGAAAAAGATATTAATTTTGTAACAGTATAGGTTGACTATTGGCACAAGTAGCTCAAAAGGTGAACAACTAATTTCTGGGGGCTGAAGATTTCTGTTGCATGATGACACTATTCCTGCCTGCTAGCAGAGCAGAACAGTGCCACAGAAATGGTTATGCTGGATTGAAGCAACAGAATCAAAGGAGATCCCGATTTATGAAACTGAAGCCAAATAAGAATCAGAAAACAGTAGATAGAGGAAAAATTCTGAAATCTTCCTAGTCAGAACATGTGTGTTTTCCAGTTCATTCTGCTAATGTGCACAGTACATTTAGAGAGAGTTAATTTGATTTTAATCCTTTCACAGATTAGTAGAGGAGGAACCAAGCCAATAATATTCCCTCCTGTGACTAATTTTTTTTTATTTTACTTTATCTCATAAATAGTTCACAAATTAATTGTTCTTTAATGTGTCTTTCCATTTGGGAGCTGGAGTTGTTCAACTGGAAGAAAAGGAAGTTCAGGAGACACCATAAATACTCTATGCTCTCTATAAATACCTGAAAGGAGGCTGTAGCCAAGTGGAGGTCAGTACCTTCTCCCAGGTAACAAGATGAGAGGAAATGGCCTCAAGCTGCACGAGGGGAAGTTCAGGTTGGATATTAGGTAAAATTTCTTCAGAGTATTGGTTGTTAAGCRTTGGAAAAGGCTGCCCAAAGAGGTTTGACCTGCACTGGAAGTAATTTTTTTAAATTTATAGGTTGCAATTARGGACATGGTTTAGTGATGAACTTTGCAATATTAGGTTAATGATTTGACTGGTGACCTTAGAGGTCTTTTCCAACCTTAATTATTGTATTATTCTGTGATAGTTCTCCCTTTTTAATGACTTAAAACACTGTGGAAATAATGACTCTGTAGATGCTAGAGAGCAATAACAGCATCTCAGTAAAAAACACAGATAAGAAAACTGATCCATACATAGGTTGATCCATACACAGGTTGAATGGGAGAATGCATTTATTATATCTGCTGCTGAACAATTATTAAGGAAAGAGACCATCCATGAATTTATATTTACCCAGTTTCCTCTGTGAATAAGCATAGATTTCTGTAGCTGAAGATCATTTTTGTGCACAAATACCAGAAATAAGTTTCAAGTACAGTGTATCACTGCAGTCATATTCTATTAATCTTAGATCTTTTTAAAATACCAGTTAGGCTGAACTATTTTTTTTTAGGAGAACATCTTACGCTTCAATAGTAGAACTACTGTACCAAAACAACACTAATGATTCTACTGTTCTTTGAGGTGTGTTTATTGTGAAAAACAAAAGTATATTTTTATTTTACATTCAGAATGTTTAATTTTTTTTAATACTAGAAATTGCCTTTCTTTGTCTGTCTTTATCACAAAAAGCAAAGAAACAACTAGCCTCTCTTACTGACTGCTGCATATCACCAAGTGTCATATCTRTTAGAGATATTGTCTAAACAATTTATGTATTTGCTGGAGGTGTTTCCTCAGKACATGTCTTTAGCTGGTTATCTGTTTAAGAGTATTTAAATCCCATTCTATCCCATGTGATCTATACAATAATTCTTAACTCTATTCACATTATTAATTTCACAGAACATTCAAAATTTTCTTACCAGAATAATTCAAATTACTATTTTTTAAAATAAATAATATTATCAGCTGACTTTTTAAATATATTATAAATATTTTCCCTTATAAAAAGTAATTGAATGTACCAGTATCCTATTTCTGAATGGATTTTGGTTTTAGGAAAGCAGACATAATATATATAATGCACACAATCTAGTATTTCCTTTTATACACTTAAAGGCACTGAGAACTTTGATTTTGTAATTAAAAAAATCAATTTTGTGATTTTAAGAACTCAGGTTTTCACATATGATATCAATGTATTTTATACAATATATGCATATTAGTAAGAAGTAAATATACTAGCTATAATAAAGGAAACTTAGTGGAGAAAAAAAATATAGGTTTTAAAAAATATTTTATAGAACTTCTTTTTCTCTCTATGGATGAAAGTATATTGTGATTTGAACACAGCAGCATAAAGTAAGATAAGCTACCATTTTTATCTAAGTCAAAATTTCTAAAATTTCTTGGGTTTAAATTTTCAGGCCAGAAGAGAACATTATTTGACCACCAAGGGACCACTAGTTTGACCACTTCTATGTCTTAAATGATCAATATTTTGTTTGAAGTCTATGAAAAATATAGTCTTCATTTAAATCTAGCCCTTCTATTAAATATTTTCCTAAGATACACTTTACTGTGATCACCTCATCCTAATCCCACAGCATTGGTGAGTGGTTTATGTATACAGATCATTCTGTCTGGCAAACCCCAGCCAGTACTTCAGTAAAAAGCTGAAAATAAAAGGTGGGTAAAGATTCCCTTCTGACCCTGCTAACCCGATGTCTCAGGTATTGAGGTAATGCTCAGGACTGAGCCAGCAGTGCAGACATATAAGAGGTGTAATTCACTCTCACCTCAAAGATATTTTTGTCTGCTATATACCCTTTTGCCACTCTGTTATTTGAGACATGTCCAGAAAATGGAGAGATGAAAATAATTAGATGGCTCTATAGTGGGAGAAAAATGCTGATAGGYACTGCACATTGCATCCAGAAACCTGAAGTCATACATTTTTTTTAAAAGTCATTGTACTGCAGCAGATATGAGGCAGCATGAGTATTTGAAAGATGATGCAAGCAATCCTTTTCTCCTCTGAATAGAGCAGGATATGCAAAGAGCAGGACAGGCAGTGTAGCAGCCTTGTTTACTGAGACAGTGCTGTGTGAATTCTGTACACGGTAACTCCTACGCAGCAAGAAGGAAGCTRGCTTTCTACTTTATCTCACATGAATCCCTTTCAGTCAGAGTTATCTGGAGGCAGGGAGACTGCACCTCTTCTGAAAGCAAATAAGCTTTTTTTTCCCCTGAAGGGCAGGATGGAGCCTGCAGAGAGTCTGCAGCAACAGCGCAGACAGAAAATCCTGAAAAAAAGAAGACGAAGGAGAGACAAAAGAAGAAGATTTTGTTTAGGACCAATTATATCTAGTAGAAAATTTATTTCAAGTTAGAGAGTAAATTTGCTTTCAAGGATTTTATTTAATCATACATATAGCTACATTTTCATTATTAAAAAAATAATCTTTTAAGAATCTAGTTATCTTATGTGCTAAATAAAGTCTATCCTTAAAGAGGGGGCTCATGACTTTTTGGATAAGTTACTCCAACAAAAGGGAGACAATTCAGAATGCCTGAATGTTAAAGGGACACTTTTGACCTCAAAAGTCTTGGTTGTTTTTTCCATGTTTAAACCACTTTATTCTTCTTCTTTCTTTGTTTGGCTGCTGACCCATGTTTCCAGGGCACATGTAGGGTCCTTTGCCTAAGGTGCCATTCAAACTGCACCTGTAACTATATATAAGGTGCCAGTGAGACTATCCAGGCTCCACCATATCTACTGTATATGGTGGAGCCCACAGCCCTCCACTAACTTCAGAGTTTCTTTAAAATGTTAGCTTGAAGTTTGTCTTCTTAAAATTATCAATTTAACTTTGTTTCAGAAACAATTTCTGCCAGCAAACAATCATGGGGTTATACTGCTGATGCTACAGGATGATATTCCTTTAGAACTGTGTAGGAAAGATCTTAGTCCTGCATTGCCAGACATGGCAGAATATCTTTTGCTATTCTAAAGTCACTACAGCAATTCCTTTATTCATTCAGAAAGAACTAAAATTCCACAGAGAAAGGAATAGTGGAAATGGATAAAACCTAGAAATTATGTCATAGAAACTGGGCATTAATATTTTTGTATCTTGCATTTAGTTTCCATAAATTAAGAATAGTGAAAGTAGACTTTCTGCTTACATAGCTGTCTGAGTACAGGAAAAAACCCCTACCTTGCACTGATCAAGTCTTCTACTAAAAAAATGGTTTAAAACTTATGGGACTTTTTTCAGCTAAGTAATTTTATTTTATTTTGCATCAATGCAATGTTAAAAAAAATCCTAATTGAAATAAAAACTCATTATGAAATGGAAATTTAAGATGTTGCACATATTTTTTAGTTTTCCAGACTGGCTGTTTTTCACAAACTTCTTATGAATCAACAGAGGATAAGCAACTGCCTTTTCCTTGTAATATCATTGAACGCAATGGATTTAATTATACTAATTTGATCCTAATAATAGTTAATAGTGATTAAATTCCACCAATTAGTTTGATACAAGCTGTTGTTTTACAGCCTCTTTAAAATAAAAGCTTACTTAGTCATGCTACATTTTGTGTATAAATCACATTCTACATATTCTCAGAACTCTACCTTAAAGCAGACATTCATTAAAATTTAGAATCATGCAAATGACAATTCTATCATGTATTGTGAAATTTTCTTCCTCAAGTTGTTTAATTTTTAAAAATTCTGGAAATGTTTCTGTCATAGCTACTTTTTTTGCTTTGGATCTCAAAGGAGATCATTAGTGTCACTTATAAGAATTACAACTTTCTGCATTATCTTCTGAAGCAGCTTATTGCAGGAGCAGAAACATAAACCCAGTAAAATAGGACTCTAATAACAGACCAATAGCAATATATCGGGCTTTGTTCTGTATTATTTTCTATGGAACATCAGGAGGTACTTATGGATACTAAAAGTGGGTTCCGTGTTCTGTGGCTGCTTTGGCCACGTGTCATAAGCATAGAACTTGTATTAAGGAGAGCACAGATAGGGTATAGAGATCAGAAATAACATTGGCCAGCAGAGCTGATGTAAATTTGAATTTCCCACAATGTAACTATTTTTTTATTATAAACAGTCTGTAAGATTCACTTAAAATTACAGTGTTACGAGTCTAAATCCAACTCTAAACTTCCTGCTCTCTGAATACTTAAATACAGTGCTCTCATTTGAGCCAAACTTTTCCCTAAGTGACACATCTGCCTCAACTTTAAATAAATGCATACAGTTTTCTAAGTTTAATTTCTGTAAGTAGTATCTATGGTTGGTATGATGTGAGCAGAAAGAAACCAGAAGCAGGAAACTGCAAAGACAGAAAGGGCCACAGGCACAGATAGTTGTTTTTTTCTTTAGCTATAGCTAAAGTAGTACATTAAACTAAAATCTGAAGGCTGGTCTCTGGACTGAGACCAACTGGCAAGTCTGAGGTCATGTCTATAAAAATTTTTATGGTAAAATAGTTTGGTAAGGTGAGTTTGAAATGATTCCTGAATTGCACTAACCAGTGAATTTTCAGAATTGAAGATAATGTGTAACTTCCATGGTGACTGTAACAGAAACAGTGATGACTTCGTAAAAATATGGATGATTCCATGTCAGGATTTGAACTCGAGTTGTGAACTTTAGCATAGTAGTGTAAGTGTAATTTCTGTGAAAAGAAAAGGGGGTACTATATTTATTTATTTCTTAGAATATGAAACAGTTCATTTCCTTTCTTTGTTGTATTATTAGAGAAATTTGCGCCATTAGTTTCATTGTTCTTATTTATTTAGTTAAATCACAGTTAAATGTAAGACCAGACCAATAAATCAGCTTCAGGCTCAGGAAGTATGCTGTCAGAGAAATGASAATAAATAGATGTTGACTAACGGGTTTATCTACAACATGGAAATGTGTGTTACCTGGTGTCTCAGTAGAGCAAAGTCAGCACAGTAGATGAGAGCATTGTAAAATTATGCATTTTACTGCAGAGTGAAAATGTAATGACTGGGAGTGAACTGGTATATGTTCTGTCTAGATAAATCTACTGCAGGTAATAAGAGATTCTGCCCTATTCTGTAACTGTTATTACTATGGAATTTCTGGGGTTTTCTCTGCTGAAGGAAGGTGTCTTAGGTTTGTAGAATTATAGGGTATTTTGGGCTAAAAAGGGCTTCAGGAAGTCTTTAGCCCAACCTCCGGCTCAAAGCAGGGCCAGCCAAGGTCAGAGCTGGTTGCTCAGTGCTTTATTCATTCAGACTTTGTAAACCTCCAACACTGAAACCTGCAGAACTTTCTGAGTAGAGGGGTCCAGTTGATCAATTCCTAAAGTTGCCTCAAACACCTTTGAAAAGCTGTAAAGATTTCAAAACCAGTGCTTGGTAAAAATTGATGCAACCTTTTAAATGTGCCTTAAGAAGAAGTTTCTCTTGATTGTAGTGACAGTAGTTTTATTGTTTTGTCAAAATTTTACAAAAATAAATATTCTACTGCAAAGAACAGTTTGTGTATGAAACCAGAAAATGTAAACCTCCACTACTGAGTGAAAAACAATTTGTCTTTTTTTAAGCTAATAAATCWATAAATAATAACTAAATATAATTAAAGTGAAATATGTTCTCAGCTTCAATTAAAARATTGTCTCCATTCCATTTGGGGAATTAGGGATTGTTTTATGATACAATAAAATTTCTTTACTTCTGGTGGTTCACAGTTCATATTAGGTATAGGTGTTTTAAATATCTAGTTTCTTTTGTATAATAAACTGAATGCTAATGTTACAACCTAGACAATTCAATGTTATTAGTGAATTATTTATTGTTGTTTAGCATGGCCACATTGAAGTGAAATTTCTAGACACAGGTGAAAGTTTCAAACTTGTTTCTAGAACAAAAGATTTCCCTTTTCTATCAGAAAAAACAGGTWAAAGAATTTTTATTCCTGGCAAGGCTGCACAGCATGACTGACAAAATAGTTTTTCTGAACATCCCCCTTACCCTCCTTCGCTTCTCCCATTTGTTTTGTTACTTTTTTTACCATTTTATGATAGTCCTAAAAATGTCTTTTAATCATCACTGAAAAATGTCAGAAGGTAAAGACATTATGTAAAAGGACTTGGATTTCATACAGACGTTGCCATGTTTAGGGACTGTTATATCAATAGTTATCAAATTATTGTCTGACCTTTCCAGCGTTCCAACCTGCGAGGCATTGAGCAATGGGTTTCGTACTGTTTAGACAGAATTCCTCTTCAGGTTATAATTAATAGGCCAGTATTTAATCACTACATTTGTGTGATTACAAATGAGGAAACTGTGAACTATTACTGCTGGCTTTGACTGAGGCGCAATTACTGGTAGCTTACCCAGCAAAAGTGCTTGAGAGTTGCTGTATGCATTTCTACATTTATAATTATGCAAAAAGCCCTGTCGTCTTACTTGACCTTTAAAGCACCCAATGTGCTGATTGTCGAAAAAGTATTTTAAAAGCCTGATGGAAATTTCATAGAGTGCATATGTGACCCAGTGATTGTATCATCAGCAAATGCTAAACAATGGTTTAAAGTCATTATTCTAATTTGGCCAGACCCTGCTAGATTCAATCAAACACAATCAGAGGTGCATGGCTGACATTCTAACAAGCTTAGGGCAAAGGCAGCTCATGCTTTGAATTGCATTAACTTGTTTTTTGAAACCAAATACTGGGAATTATTTTCAAAATATTATTTTAATATATGCACACAAAAATACTTTCACATACCAGTCATATAAGCTATTTCACATACCAGCTATTAAGGACAAGCTAAAAAATATATCTAAAGCTAATGTGGAAAGAACAACATCAATATGGTGTTTGTGTGATAGAAGTACATATATAGTCATGTAACTAGTTACAGTGTTGACATCTGAAAACATGTAGAAGAAAYAGTAATTAAGAGAAAAGCAGAAGTYGTTTGAGSAGCTGTACTTAGCACATCTGTCGAATAGTTAAAAAGAAAAGCCTGGCAGCTCCTCCCTGACCCTCTTCCACTCCATCTTAAGAATTTCACTGCATTAAAAAGTCTGACCTTAAATATTTCTGATATATTGCTATCTTTATATTATGTTTTTATTCATGATTACAATATCATTTTATCAGGAAGAGAAGTAATTTTAGATATTTACAAAATATTTTTTTTTTGTTTGAAGTCTCACTGCCCCTTTTTTTCTGTAGAATGATATATCCAAGATGTCATACTGGGTTCAAACAGSAGTAAAAATTTCTTGACCGTTGCAAATAGAGCTACAGAGAATGATTGTGCCAGTTACACACATTATCAGCAAACTCCCTTTGTAAGGCATTAATGAAAATGGTGTGTTACAGAACCTTGTGTGTGTTCTTAGACATACAACCATCCTATAATATCCAAAAAACATGGTAGGAAAAACATTTCTTTCCTTGATTCTAGATACATTTGGCTCCTTTTTTGCATTCATGTTAGTTATTATCAAGTTCAAAAAAATTTGAAGGGAGAACAAAAAATCCCCTGAATGAATCCATCAAGACATTAGTTTTCAGTCCACAGAATCAAAACCCCAATTTACTTCTCTTCTTCATTCTTGATTTTAGTAACAAACCAAAATTTTTTATTCTTCACCTGAAATTATTTGCCATAGGATGAACAGGCCATGTTACATACACAAATATTTATAGGCCTTTCTGTAAATATGTATCACCATGTTTGCACATTGTTCTGAAAGTATCTCAGAATTACATGGAAAACATAGAGAACTGTTTGCAAATGTTACTAATGTTAGCTCCCCACTATGTCTGTTAAAAACACATAGAAGACTTTATGAAATTATATGTGAGAATCCATATACTATCATATGACAGAATATGATTAATAAATCTTTTAATGCTCTTTTTTGTAAGAAATTTCAAATTTTGTTTTGCATTGTCAGAAATAAACTGAATTCATACAATACCTACTGCATCCTATCCAAATTGCTTTTATAGAGCTGTGAGTTGTTGGTTTGTGATTTTGGAGGTTTTTTTGGTTTGGTTTTTTTTGGGGGTTTTGTATGTGCTATTTTCACATAGATTTTTTGTGGCACCAATATTACGAAGACACTTGGATAGCTTTAAATATACAGCTGATAGAACTCTAATTTATTTCATGTACAAAGAGAAAGATAGGCTAAAAGAAATTCCTCCATGAGAGACTGGTTTAGTTCTGATATTTCCTTATTGTGCTTTCTTACATGAAGATAAAATGATTGCTTCCAGCTGGTTATTGGAATGCAAATGACCTTTACATCATTTAAAAGAATTGAAAGAAACCAAATTGTTTGCTTGGTACCTTCGGTTTGTTGTTGCCAGTTTATGCATGTTGTTAATGGCAACATTTTTAAGAGGGTATGTGAGGGAGGGAGGGAAATGGGAATGTATATGTTAATTTCAGGGCCTAGTATTACTGATTTCAGCTTTAGGAATGATGCTTTTGAAGATAAGTAATACAGATTATTATAGTACCTCTACACTTTCTAAAATGCAGCTTGTTTTAAATTGCTTTTGTGATTTGTGTGTGTGTGATGAGAAAGAGGGATATWTAAAATATTTCAGTTCAATTTATGTATTTTTTGCAAATTAAGAAGTCTTCTTGTTATTATTCAAAATTTTCTAACTCTTTTTATTCAGTCATTTATGTGGTTTGGCTTTTTTAGCAATTAAACAGCCCAAATTTACAATATGGCTTCATTTTAATAGAATTTCAAACCTCAAAGACAAGGCAACTTACAGCTTGTTAAGCAGCTGCTTTTACATCTATAGTTCTATAATACAAAACATCTATTTATTTGATTTTCTTTCCTTGTTGGTTTAGTAACAACCTAATTAATTTGTCACATGGTAATGTAAACAATATATGGTGGTAACATGTGCCTATTTCTGAATTTGTGCAGGCAAGGCATRGTACCATGTGAAGCAGAAATGTCAATCCTGAAGTTATCTTCAAATACAAGTATACCTAGAAATTTCTGGTCCAGTTCTTATTGGCTTGAAACAGGATCCGTATTTGTTGGTGGTTTGCCTCATCCTAATGCGGCAAAACAGGTATTTATTATTATTTATTTTTATTTAAAATTTGTAATATTATGTTGAATATGATATAAGTGAAGAGATTTAAACCATGGAAAAAATAAAATTACAATTTTTTGAGAGTTACATATAAGGGAAGAATATGGTCCCTTGTAGAGTATTGCCCATGTGTGGGACTTTGGTGAGTGTTTGTTTTGAGTAGGCAGAGTGAAGAAACACATATGATCAAATTTAGAGGTACCTGTTACATCAGGTGCTAGTTCTGTAAGGATGTGAAAAATATAACTGCAATGGTTTCCAAAACAGAGAAGGCTCTGTTTGCGTCCTGTGCTGGCTCAGACAGGTGTACGTAAAAATGGACCAGGCAAGAGAAAGCTAACCCATGAAACTGCATTAATGAATGAGAGATGGCACAGGAGCTTGAATTTGTGGGGGGTCTGTATGCAGCTCGGGTAACCATGTATGCAGGGATAAGCAGTAATGTGCAGTGGGGCTTGTAGAGAGTTAGGGAAGAAGAATACCCACAGAGTCATGCAGAGAGTTGGAGACAAGAAGATCATTACTCAGTTGTTCTCATGGAGGATTTTGGGGTAGAGTAGTCACAATAACAGATACACATCACTTAAGTGATTTCCAATATTTTTTTTTTCAAAGTAGGATTAGTGTAGTTAGCAATTTCTATTCCAGTTTATGACGCTCAAACTGTTCTAACTCATGCTAACACAGATCAAAGCCCCAGGCCCTCTAATTCATTTGAGACTGGCACCATACACCCAGGTCACACTTAGGCCAGCWTCCAGCAGCATGGCCCCTGTGCAGCACAGCCCCCAGTGCAGCTGGTTCAGCCTTCTACTTCTTGTCAGGTGTCTAAGTATGGAGTGCACTTCAGCATCTAAGGGGCTATGTTAGAGTTATCTACAAATTTTTAATTAAATTTTTGACATAAGATGCCGATGACCTCACGAGTTACATAGCTCCAAGTTGGTCTCTGACTTTCGCTTATCCAAAGCCAACTTGTGCTGCTTCCTGGGCTATTTAACTCTCTTGTCTCATTCTCAAATGTGCTTCCAGAATGTAAAACTGTTTATTCTTGCATAATAAAGAGTATCTTTGAGTGTTGTGTTTTMCATGGTTGAAATAAATTAAACTGTTAGCACTGAGATGGTGCACTGCGAGTCTCATTTATAGGGATCTTTGGATTGGTGTCACCCCATAACTGTAGCAAAGTTAGACTGCAGGAGTTTTGTTTCTCCAGTGCACTGTAAAAACTGGACATATGTAGTCCAATTTCCATTTTTAAGCCATACTTTATGGTAGGCATCACCCTGTGCAATTGGTTTAACCTTTTTATTTCTGTTCCATTCTTTAGTAAGTGAAGGTCATCTTATCAGGAGGCAAATAGAGTCATTTCAAGCACCAGCATGGTTTTGATACTACTACTGTAGKCTAGCATTTCTAGATTGCTTTCACCTTATAATAAATTGCACAGTAATCARTGATGTGACAAGACTGTTGAAATCCAACTTAAAAGTTGTGGTGAATAAGTGCTTTTTAGGTTGTAGAGCATTTCACAAAAGGCGTACTTCTAAGTAGTTCTTACTGACATTAAAGGAACACATCAAGTAGTATTCATAGTTATATCATTTTCCCTTRATTCAAATGTTCATACACAAACTATACCTTCATCTGGAATATTTTATCCTCAGTTGTATATAGCATTTTATTTATTRCAAAAATGTATCCATACCAATGAGATATATAAAAATTATATTTTCAAGGTTTAAATGATCTTTCTTCTAGAAGCTATGAAATTTTTGGAGGACACCTCAAAGAATTTATAGCAAAGTCTTAGAAGAGTTCAATTCATGTAGTGTATTTTGGAGCACATAAACAAGCAATTTGTTTGAGGGATATAGTAATAATCTGTAWATGAGAATGAATTTTGAGATGAAAAATAACTCTTTACCAGCTAAAGGCCAGATAAAATCCAGAAAAATAAATTTACATTAGGGAAGTTCAAATAGAAATTAAACACAATGGTTTAAATAGCTAAAAATTTTGCCTGCATATGTTGGATTAGCATATCAGCATGGGCTTTTCTTCTTTGAGAATGTTGCAGTTCAATTCTATTCTTAGTGCAGGATTAATWGGTGAGATGCTGTGGTTCATGATTGTTATCTAAATTAGGTAATAGATGTGGGACATGTAAAAGTGCTCAAGCTGGTGATACTTAACCTCTATTAGTACTTGGAAAGCATATGTTCCTATAACTTCCCCAAAAAGGCAAAAATATATCCTTCACTCTCAGTTGCCTTTCTAGTTCTCCACTGAGCTTTCTTGCAGCTTTCTTTCTGTTTGAGGTTACCTCAGCCTTTATTTCACTTAATTTTCTTTGTATAATTGTGATTTTTGTATTTACTTTTATCTTAGTATCTCATTTTTCTTATTTTTTATGTTTTTCTAKCTTCAGGGAAGTTCAATTTTCCTTGGCTCCTCTGTCAAAGTCTGTAGGGTCCAAGACAAATATAGTTTATAAAGGCTAGGTTTTTTCCCTTTTGTCAGGGTATGGAGAACTGCCTGTCCAAGTACTCTTTATGTGGGCTTTTCAACCCCAGCAGTAGGAAACCACTCCAGAAAGTTTCTTTCCATCACTTTAGACCCAGGCAGTCAGGCTTCTATTGTGAAATGTTCCTCATCCCTGAAACAGTGTAGGTCTGTTTCTGACCTTCATCCTGCAGTTTGCTTCAAGGGAGATTTCTGCTCCAGCTGAGACTCAGCTTTTTCTGACAAGTGCTCTGATCGCTCTTGGAGTCAAGTTTGATAATGACCCTTGTGATATCTGCAGTATTCACCTAATAATACATTGTCTTGTTTTAGCTCCTTCTCTCATAGGACTAGTTCACTCTGCTGTTCGCTCTGGCTCTCCTACCTTCCAATATTGTGGAAGTTGCAGAGAACAGTGACTTCAGACCCCAGACTTCTTCAGTTTCTGACTAACAGGAACTTTTAGCAGTCAGTACCAGAAACTGTTGACRTGGGAGTCGTGTGTTACTGGAATTGGCTCATGTTAAATGATTCATTTCTAGGATAGATTCCTCCACCTTTCATTTTGATTGAAGTTTGAGATGACCTAAAAGCCCTCAGGGTAAAATATTGTCTCCTCTGATGATTTCCTATACATTTTCCTAATCAGCTCTGAAATGTCCATGCATTCTTTCCACATATTTCTTCTTGTTTTCTGTATGCTTATTATTTGGAATTCCTTAGGGTCAGAGTACACTTAGTACTCTGTAAGGCAAGGTACAACAATTCTACTGTTTTCTCTCATTTCTGCCACAGTCTCTTCAGGAGATCAGAGCCTTACCCTCAAGCAGTGATGCATTTTAAAGAATATCTGTGACATCTGGGAAAGCAATATCATAATACTCAATAGATTTCTTCAGTATTCWGAAGATCTCAGACCTCCCAGATCTCAGTCCTAGAGCCTGTGATTGATGATGAGAAACACTAGAGCAAGATAAATTTATGGTCTACTTAAGTAAACCAGACATAAAGTACCATGAATTCAGAGAGGCTCTTATAAGCATGTACCCCTGGCTAATGTTATCACTAGGCCACTTTCCATTCCCTCTGAAAGCCTAGAGCAATCAGAGGAAGCCCCTGATGACAGTAGAAAAAAACAAATGTGATGTTATATATTCATCTTAAAAAAGGAAGATGGACAACCATGAGCCTGTAAGGTCAATGGCACYACTATGTTCCTGATACTAATATAGAAACCAATGAAGGACAAGCACATCCTTAGGAGCAACCAGCATGRATTTACCAAAGGGAAACTCTTCCTGACCAGTATTACTTACATTCCCTGGCTCTATGGGCAAGGGGAGGGCAGTGGATAATCCTTACTTCATGTCCCAGACAGCTTCACTCCCAACTCTGTCTCCTACCTCTAAGTGGCACAGGAGAATGGAAAGTGGGGGTTATAGTCAGACCATAACTGTTTGTCTCTGCCACTTCTTCCTCCTACACATCTACAGTTCTCTTAGCTATCTACAGGCCAAAGATGGAAAAAGTATTTGGCAAGGTATGAATTCTGGAGGATCTGAAGTTGTGGGTAGAAATCAAGGTAACAGATCCATGCACTGAAACACTTTAAATGAATTCATTCAAGTTCAAGTACTGCAATCTGTTTCATGCACAGAAAGAAATTGTTTTTATGACTCTGTAAACTGTCCTTTGCAAAGTTTAGTGGAGTCATCTGACAGTCTAGGAAGACATTGATAAGCAGTCAGAATGAAAGGTAAACTCTAAAGAGCTGGCTGGCAGACATCTTGCCTGCTGCCTCCCTCCAGTGAATAAAATCCTCTTCAGTTCTGTGCCAGCTTAGCTTATTACTTATTTTKGTATTTTATCCTATTTCTTTGATAAAGAATATGATGGGAATAGCTCAGGCTTGCTGCAGGTAAATGGCAAAATAATTTGAACGTTAAATAGCATCATCTTTTTAAAACATTGGGGTTTTAAACCTATTTATGATCACTGTTTTTTAAGACATAAAAATCAAAAGAAAGGAAGAGAAACCAAATTACACACGGAAAAAAAACCCTTTCTGATCAGATTTTGAGAAGAGATATTGTTTCWGAAATGTCAAGACATATTTCAGAATAATTATTTTCATGCTAGTTTTAGTATTGTTAATTGTTTACAATAGCTTTTTCTCTGCAGAGATTGGTACACTCAAAGGTAAATTAAATATTGTTTTCAAATATCTACAGGAGTAGCAGTTGATTGCAGTAATACTGTTATTTCTGCTGCTATAATTGTTCCAGTAATTTATATTTCTAGACTTAATAGTATTTTAGTATTGAGAATGTGAAATGTCATTATATCTTCATATTCCTTTTCAACTCAAGCCATTCTCTATAATTAAACCTTGCAAGTATTAAAACAGACAAGTTTTAGAAGGAGAGGAAGCTTCTGTACCAGGAGAGCAATCTTCTAAATAAAAATAAATTATTAAGGGGAAGGTGTGCAAATACAGATGTGCGCATCAATATGTTAYCAATGGGGAAATGGCAATGGATAATTGAGTGATATGCTTAGGATCATAGATCATAGTATGTTAAGGTTGAAGGTGAGGTGGAAATCATTATATATCTAAAGACTCAGACACAGTAGTCTAGCGGGCTTGTACTTCAAATACTAATGTGTAAAATACACTATGCATATGTAAGAACACATATTGCTTTTCTGTGAAAAAGAGATAATGTGATTTCACAATCATATGTACTGCCCACTTTTAAGATATTCTCAGGTATATACATATGTAGATACAAGTATTTTAAACATTTTAATAACCGACTGCTAAAACATGCAAAATTACTTTCTCTTTTAATAATACACCCACAGAATTCAGTGGCATTGATGAAGAAATGGACAATGTGAAACAGGTGTTACAAAMCACAGAATCAGACCCTTAATTTTGAATGATCCAAAAGCAATTTGTTCTRTGTTACAGCTGCTGCGCTTCCATAGACTAACACAACAGTAACCCCTCTGTAACTGTCTAGTTAGAAACAGTTTATGATCCATTTCCCGTGCCAGAGCATTGCAAAGCAGTGGGAGAATTTAGTGCAATCTGTGCAGAGTGCTTTAGATTTGATTATCTGGCATTCACCTTATCTGATAAATCTTGGGCTCTGACAGCAGCTTTCAYGCTATAATTTATAATAATATAATATGTACATGATTCTTTAGCATCCTGCTACAGTAATCGTGTGATGTGAGAAAATTACAGTGGTCCTGACCCAATTAATGCTCCCTGGGCTGCAGTGTTCAGCCTGAGAAGATTCTGGGGAAGCCAACAAAGGAAAGAACATCCAATCTGTCACAGGATTGCAAGGCATGCTAGGCTTTTCCATGGCTGCAACTGTTTGCTATAGTGGTGTAAGCAAGAATGGGGAGTTTGAAACCTTAGAGGGGCAGTTCTTGAATGTCCATACATTTCCTGTTGTTCCATAGCATATCTGAAATTTCCATATTTAACTATTAAAAATAATATGTTTTTTAAATAATTTTTAGGCAGAGTGGTTATAGGTTTTGGGGGTTTTATTCATTAGATCATKAATCTGCCTAGAAATTATCCAAAGAATATTGCATATTTTATATAATTTAAAGAATTATCTGATCCATCAGTTTAAGATCTAGCTCATGATAGACTAAGTGGAAGACACTTGCCAAGCATTAGTCTTCCCTCTAGATATAGTGAAATATAGGTGTTTAGTTTGCAGTAGCTATGCAATAGAGTTTAAGGTTCTGCTGCAGTACAGAAAATGAAAATGAACAGTGTTGACTCTTTTATCCAGAATCTCATTGTGGTTTTAGTGCTACATTTCTGAAACTGTGAGTTGTTCCTGTTTGCATCAATTCCAGAATCTGTATTTTTCAAAAAATGGGATGAAATTTCTTGTCCTTATATTTATGCTGCTCCCTTTTAATTTGACTTTCCCTACACACATTATACATCTTCTAAGTCTRCTCTGTTGTCAGGTTTGTGATTTACAATATTCAGAAAGGCTCTTTCAGGGTGTTTGTTGATTTGAAATGCATTTTGCATCCTGAGGAGAATCTGAGTTCTTTTTGAATCTTGGCATGACAGCCTTAGATCCTGACATGTATTTACTTTCTAATGTCCTACTTAGGTTATGYTTTGACTGTGTCTTTGCATCACCTGAATGCTTATCTTAATTAAGAGCACCACTTACTGTTAGTCAAGATATTTTAAATATTTATGCACTTTTATATACTAAATAAATATTTGTCACATCATCAAAAATACTTCTACATATCAATGTTTCATTGGCTACTATCACATATTCTGGTATTTGTTCTTCTTTAGATTGGTAAGTCACGGTAAGRCTCTGTTCTTATATAATTAAGCATTACTCTGAAGTCAGGGGTCCTGTCTCTTGACTGGAGAGATGTTTTGCTTGTTCTGAATAGTTTGTTTTGATCAGCATGTGTTCTTGCGTCAGTACTTCTTACATGGTTAGATAATTTGTGAATGTGTTTAACAGCATAAGACTCAGTGGGCAATATTTGTTGCATCTAACCAGTGTAAAAACTCAACTGGTATTGGTAATTTTTGTCTGGAAAAGTGTTGACTAATAGTCTTCTTTATGCTAGCACTTTGACAATCAATCTCTCTTTTTTGCTTTTTCTTTTTTTTTAAGTCATGCTTGATTTTTTTCCTACTTGATCATATGCAGTTACTGAACTYAATAGAAGTGTTTTTCTGTAACCTGCAAGCATTTTTCCCGTTAAGATAATTTTTTATGTCCTTAATAACCTTGTCCTAATGCAGTTAAACCTTCTGGTGGCTTTTTCAGTGTGATTTCCTCCCAGGAGAACACAGAGGTTGAGTATATTATAGTCAGGGKTTTTTAGTGTTTTACGGGGGTTTTTTTGTTATTATATTTTGAAATATTGAAACATATTATTTGCCTAGAGTTTTATCTCTCATAGTTTCTCTAATGGCTCCAAGAAGCCATTATTTACAGCATCTAAAAATGTAGTCCCTTCAGCATATTTTGTCATGATTTCTTACCAGACTGCTTGGAGTAATTAAACTCTGTTATTACTGTCTTTTCTGCCTTAACCCTTCTAACCTGCTATAGTATTTAGCAAACACTRTCATCACCTTGGTGATATATAATATAGCTCTAATATAATATTTTTTCATTTTGCATGAAATTTTAGTGCAAAATTATTTGTGCCAGTTTGTGTATATTTGTTGGACTAGTTTTATTACATTGCCTTTTTCTGGTGCAGTCTACACCTTTCTTGATTTTTTGCTCTTGCAGCATAGCATCCCAGTATTTCTTTTTCTACCATCAAGATTCTTATCATATTCTTGCTGGTTTACTGCTTTTTTTCCTTTTTTAGAACCCAGGTATTTTTCCATAGGYAGTTACTTTTGAAAATAAATACTGGTTTAGTGATTTGGCAGAGAGAGAGATGTTTTTACACAAACGTTCATGTTACAATTTCTGTAACATATTTAGTTATGTCATGTATATTTTGAATGTATTTTTTTTTTTAAAAATATTTTTGCAGGTAAAGAGAAAAATGTCATGGAATTACATTAGTAAATCAGTTTTATTCTAATTCCAATGTACTGTAATTATGTCTTCTGTAAATTGTTAATAGAAAGTCTTACCTAATCCATTAATTGAAAAATAGATAGATATGAGACTTCTGATATTTTGCTGRAAGTATCCAATGCTGCCCTGTAGGATTCTTTGTTGCTAGTGTGGCAATAGCCCTTACCATCTAGAAATGTGTTCTTGTTAGGTCTTCAAGACTAAACAATACAGAGGAGTGATACCATCAAGGGAAAGCTAAAACATTCTTAAAATAGTGTATTGGCTTGTGTTATTCTTTTCAAGCTCATCTGTGTTGAAAAGGCTGCAGACAATGATTTTGGACACTGCAGCATTTGAGATATTAACTTACAGGAAAGAGGCMTGCACAGGGAGCATTGTAGTGAGGAGTGACACATTTTATTTGTTTTTTTTTCTAATTAGGTTATTATTGTATATTATTATGATATTATTATGATTAAGTATGCTTATAGTCATTTTATGGATTTGTAATTCTTTTTCTTATATCTGAATGTGTTAATGTAAGTGTTTTGGATAATTCATTACTGATTTATCTACTTGAAACAAGTTTGAATTCTCGCTGAAGATCATTATTAATACTGTGTGATTCTTAAACAAGAGTAGCTTTACAGGTCACAGAAATCTTGAATTTTGCTAGTTATTGTAAAATCTAAACCTAGACTATTAATCTAAATGTACAATAAATGTTTCTAGTATGTCTAATATATTCCAAATTTATAATATTAAAAATATAGAATGGGAGACATTAAAGTAAGTATAAAGGTTTTCAATACTATTTCCTGAAGCCTCTTGATAAGTCTATATTGAAAAGTTATGTTAATTTGGGTGATTTTATTAGTTATAGGTTGCAATTCAAATTTATTAGGAAGATATTAAGATAAGTATTTTTGAAGTTTATAATGTCAGACTTATTGATTGTAAAAATGTATATTTCTCCAGCTGTTTGCTGTGATATTTTTACTGCTTCTATTTTAAATTTCACTAGACTTGGTTTAGCAAAGTTAGAATTTCACTTATGCAATATACACACATATATGTACGTATGCATGCATTTAATATTATATATTATATTATTATATAATGCCAATACGGATATTATATTGAAAAAAATGTGTAGTAAACTTTTCAGTAAAGTCTCCTAGCACCATAACAAAACAAATTCAAATGAGAAAGCAAAAAATRTACTTCACTGTGTTCAGTCCACAGACCAGAAAGTATTGCGGGTAAGAAATCAAGGGTTTTTTTCTCACTGATTATCTTCTGCATCAAATTAAAGGGGAAACTTAAGGTTATAAATATTGAATCACTTTGACAAGGCTGTGCTTCAAAAAAGTGCAAAAATCTTAYTAATATCAACATCTCTACATTAAAAAAAGCATTTGCATTCCACATATATAATATATCAGCAGTCCACAATATAAACTGTCTACTATAACCAAGATTAAAATTGTAATTCACTCTCATTAGATAATGCTAAAATGCCAAGATCATTATACTTATTACAGATCTACAAATCACTCAAACTGGTGATATTATAGCTACACTATATTCCTGCAGAAAAGAAGCCAGTGAACTTTAAGAAGTTCATGGCCCAAGGCCATCTGTGCAATGGGCTTTGGCTGAGAGCAGCCACACTGGATCAGAACATTAAGAGCAATGAGTTTGTACTCCAAAACTCTCAGCAGAATCACTATGCTGAGCCAAATAGTTTATTTCTGTTTCTTATTTATATGAGATTTTGATATGCATGGCTTTAACTGTGTCCTCTAGAAGGTCTTTTATGCAGCTAGAAGTAACCAGAGCTCTGTGTGTGTGGGAAAATCAAACTCCTGAAGATTCTGGGTCTGAAGGAAAGAAAAAAAAATTATTGCAAATTTTTTGCTGATCTTAAATGATGATGGTTGTGCCACTCTTACTGAAATCCCCTCAGAATTTGGCTGTATGGAAGYATTTTTCTCAAAAGCATATTAATTATTTCATAATTTCAGTGCATGAACTCAGACTTGTGTGTACTAAATGCTTGAAGTTAACCMCGTAGCAACCTCAGCAAATTAAAAGACTGATACCAAGGCATCACTGAAAATTTCTCTGTCTTGTTCTCTTGAGATAATTTCTAGAAAACATATGGGTAGAGGGATGTAAACAAAGTCTGTATTTGGAGAATTTAATAAGAGATTTGAATTCAGATTTCTGTTTAGTATGGAAGAAATATTTCCTTTTTTTTTTTTTTACTAGTATTTCCTATAGAGGGAAATAAGAGTTTGGGAAACAGAAGATAAATTAAAGGAAAATAGTATGATATAATTCAATTTCTAAAGGTAAAGGTGGGCATGTTCAGATAAATAGATATACTGTAAAAAAAATCTGTTTGATAAAAAGTGCATKTCATGTATTCCTGTGTGATACTAGAAGTTTTTTCTATTCCAGTACCTTTGGGGAGTCTGTTCAAGCTCTTCCTCTCAGTCAAAATTTAAAACACAAGAATGTCTGCAACCACTTACAACATGCTGCACTGGGGTGAAATACTCAACAATAAACAAATACCGGAGCATTCTGCCCCACAAGCTTTTTTAACTTGAAGGAACACTCTTCTGGGAAGTGAGAGAGTTGCTTTCCCTCTCCCCTGGTAATGATGTGAGTGGGTATGGAATAACATTAGGGTCCTGACCATGCCCCCACAGCTATTGCAAAAATCAACCCTGTCCTGGCCAAAACTAGGACATCATAAAACCAACCTTCAAGAATGGAAGGTCCCTAAGACCAGAGGGAAACTCTGGAGCAAGGAATACTTAACACTGCCAGAGTCACCATCCCTGGAGGTGTTTAAAAACAGACAGGATGTGGCACTTAATGCCATGGTTTAATTCATAAGGTGGTGTTAGGTCATAGATTGGACTTGATCTCAAAAGTCTGTTCCAGCCTAGTTAATTCTGTGATTCTGTGGGAAGGATTCGTTACAGATACCTTAAGMACATTGGTCATGTGTAAGTCTCTGAGGTTTCCTGGGTTGCACCCAGGAGTGCTGAGAAAACTGATACCATCGTGAGGTCACTGCTAATTATCTTTGAATGATCATGGATCTTAGGAGAGGTGCCTGAAAGCTGGAAAAGAACAAATATCATCATCTTTGAGAAGAGCAAGAAAGAAGATCTGCAAAACTATAAGTTAGACAACCTCACCTCAGTCACCAGGAAGGTGATGCAGCAAATCGTCCTGGGAGCAATTTCCAAATACATGGAGATCAAGAAAGTGACTAGAAGTTATTGACATGGATTTAAAAGAGGAAATCATAGTTGACCAGCCCCACAGTCTCTGCAGCTAGCTAACTAGCTTGGTGGATAAAGGAGAGCAGTGATGCTGTCTACAACTTCAGTAAAATTTTGACATTGTCTCCTATGACATCATCATAGGAAAAACTGACAAAGTGCAGGTGTATATGAGGTGGCTTAAAAAAAGGCTGAATGACCAGGCCTGGAGCGCTGTGATCAGTGATGCAAAGTCTGGTTGGAGGTCAGTAACTAGTGAGGTGCTCCAGAATTTACTAGTGGGTCAAATACTGTTCAACTTCTTCATTAGTGACCTGGATGACAGAACAGTATGCACCCTCAGCAACATTCTAAGATTGATTCAAAACTGGAAAGTGGCTAATTCTAGAGGGCTGTGCTGCCATCCAGAGGAACCTCAACAGACTGGAGAAATGGGCTGACAGAAATCTCATGAACTTCAAAAAGGAGTATTGCAAAATCCTACAACTGAGGAATTATAATTCCATGTGCAAGCACGTTGTGGTGTCAGCTGACTGGAGCACAGCTTGGCAAAGGAGAACCTTGGATTTCTGGTGGGCAGCAAGCTGTCTGTGAGCCAGTTAGGCATCCTCACAGTGTGTGGGTGGGCATTCATCCTCTCTATTCAGTACTTGAATACTCTATTCAATACAGTTGAGCTTGTATGTGAATTAATGGGACCCATTCTGTACCTGTCCAGTAAAGGAAACAACTGGACTTACTGCAGCATCTCCAGTAGAGAGAAATATTATCAAGGTGTCTATTATAAGAAAAGACTGAAAGAACTGTAACAGTTCTTTTGGGTTTTTAAAGCCTTCCTGTCATATTATTCCAGGCCTTTTGCTCATCAGCTCTCACAGGGGCCCTATGCAGAAGTACCCTAACTTAATCAGAAAAAAGATGGTGTTTCAGTGATATGCAAAGATATGATTTGATTATATACAAAGATAGTATTCTGTTTCTGTGGAGATTATTTCCTTATTTTGAAGAACATTTTAAAAAAGAATAGCATTGTTTTGAACTTGCATGCAGGTTGCTTTTATGAATTTGAAAGTTCGTATCCAGATGATMATTTGTCTTTGAATGATATTGGCAGGCCTGCAAGATCAGTTTTTGTCTTTAATCTGTGAGGACTTTTCTTTTCCCATAGCTGCCATGTTGATCAGATGTTAAGGTCTTCAGTTTTTGGTTGATGTTGCCACTTCATTATTCCACAGTTCCTGCACATTACCACAGGTTCCTGCCAATAGCTACAGCCCATTTTTGTTGGCAAGACGTCTCCTTGATACCTTATCTTGATGTGTGCGCTGATATGGCAGTTTTCCTGAGATAAAACTCTCAGTGTCTTTTTGATGCTTTCTCTCTTTGACAGCTGTGGTTCCCTTAGTTACATTAACCATTTGTCTCTTCTTCCTATTCAGTGTGCAAAATCCAGGGCAGTTACAGACATTTGGGATGACTTTTTCTGCTGATCATGTTCAGCTTTTTTTATCCAATATCTTCTCATGTTCCCAAATTTCCTGATTTTCCTGGAAATGTGGTAGTGCGTATGTGCATGAGACCTTCTCAGGAAGCATGTCAGGTACTTCACCTTTGCTTGCCTATCATTCATAACCAGTCTGGMAGCTCTTTTTAAAAAGATGATTGTTACCTTGAAATTGGCAGCAGGAAGCATTGTGGGGTGGACAGCACGTTCAAGCAGGCTGCTACACAGGATCTGTAGTGTTTGATGGMGCTATGCCTTCACATTGATGTCTTAAAAGTTGATGGAATTCAAAATKAATATACCTTCAAGAATTGTAGGTATAGGTTTGTGACCTCATGCTATGTAAACAACAAAAAGAAATAATTGCTGTTTTTCTGGAAGAAACGGATCTCAACAGATGGCATGATCTGTGAGGCTGGCATTTCATTAATTTCTCTGCGTGACTCTGAGATCCTTTCTGAAAGTTTCAGCAGGTCTGGTTGATGTTAAGTAAGAAGTAAGGCTTGAGCAGGTAGCAGACAACTTTCATGAGCCCTTAGAGGATATATTTGGTTTTAGTCCATTCCAGCAAAACTTAAAGCTGAAACTATGATGAAGTGACTTAATGCAGCAATGCTTTTCAGTACTTGTATCCCAGACATCCATCATCTGAACACTTTGAGCTCCTTCCAGACACTGACTTCGACATTGCACTGTTTCTAAGCAGAGTCCCAACACCTGGGCAGAAAGGCTGTAATCATCCACTGAGTAAGTGTACTCTGGGATCTTCTGTCACAAGCTTGATGGCAGACTATCTGCTGGTACTGAAAATGTATACAGGCACACTTTCTTCCTAAAAAAAGGGTTTCACTCATAAATTTTGTGTGTCTTATTGGTCTTGTTTACCCCTTCCTTTCAGTCTCTTTTTCAAGGTAGAATTATATCTAAGGGTCATGAATGGTGGCYGCTACACTCCCTATAGCTAATGAAGAAGAACAAAGAGCTAGGATTTATCTCTTGGAAAAGGTARTTGTGTTGACCGAGTACCAGCAGACACCAGGTCGCGGCCCCTAATCATCCTTTGTAGTTCTTGAGGTGATGCAACCTGCTGGTGTAAAGCTAAAGGGTGTGTGCAAGGGCAATTAATTCCATGTAGTTTAAGCAGGACGCTTTCAGCTTGAGGAGAAACCAGACATTTGACAAGGCAGAGATATATTAGACAGCCTGTATGTACTAGTCAGGCAACTAATGCAGTGATTACCCAAATAATCAACAGTTTCAACCAAGAGTTCCCTAGATTTATCACCCACTCTTTCATTCTATATTTATAACTTTAGGTTCATTTCTTGAAGGCTGGTTCTTTATGCAATTGATGAGACTGCACAAATATTGCCTTGAGTTTCTTTATGCATTCTCCACAACACACAGATAAAATCAAGACCTGACCATCCTTAACTATCAATTTACTCATCTGTTAACTTGGTTTTTTTTWATAAAGGTAAATTTTGAGGCATCACCTGTAGCAATCTAACCACAATACTCAATCTATATGAGAAAAAAAGTATGCTATGCAAAATTCTTATCACATTTTAATAGATAAAAACTGATCTGAATATTTATCTGTTTCTATTTTTATGTATGTGTGATTTTTCTCAAACTTCTTTCAGCAGCAGAGAGGTTTATGCCACAAACTTGAAGCTTTGGGTGTATAACTTCATCCCATTAAAATGCAAATCCATGAGTTTCTCTCCAGAAAAAAAAAAAAGACAATTTGCTGCTAAATCCCATTGAAAATTGCTTTTACCAATTAAACTTCTGTGCTTTGGATGGGAAGTGAAGCAAATTGTTGCCATTTCTTATAAATACAAACTCAGTTACCAAAAACATCCATGTTGCTATGAGGTACACTAAGGTACTTTATTTAATTTTCCATAACCATGTAGTGCCTCCTGAATTTTAACAATTTTAAAAAAAATCTTTGCTCTCACAGCAGTTTTTTTACAGTATTCTGGTACAGTATCTTGCATTTTTATTTCTTACCTCTATCACCATTTTTACTAGCATTTGTATGACTTTGCATCTCTCTAACCTCTTTACTTTAGTGGCAATTGTGTTTTCATACAATGACTTACAGTAAGCATTGCACCAGTTCCATTATAATGTATCTGTGAAATTTTGTGTAATAAATGCAATATGTCAATATGTATTGATTCTCCCTACTGGATCTGGCTGGGATGCGGCTAATTTTCTTCACAGCAGCTTGTAGGTGCTGTGTTCTAGACTGGTGACCCAAGCAGTGTTGTTAATATAGGGATGATTTGGCTGTTGCTGAACACTGTTTTCCCAGCATCAATTCCTTCTGTTCCTTGCTTTTACCCCTCAGTAAATAGACAGGGTGTGGTCAAGAGCCTGGGAAGAGACACAGCTGAGGCAGCTGATCCTGGGTGACCAAAAGGATATCCCATACCATGTAACATCACATTCAGTGATAAAATGAGAAGTTTTTCCAAAGTAGCTGCTTAGGGGCTGGCTGAACACCTGCCTGCTGGTGGTAATTGCTTTTGCATCATTTTTTTTCTTCATTTGCTAAACTGTCTTAATGACAAATCACCAGTTTTCTCACTTTTTCCCTTCTCTCTATCATCCTGATGGGGGGTAGGAGCAAGAGAATGGAGGGATTTTATATTCCAGATGGGCTCTACCCACTATATTCCCTCAACTGCACTGCCACCTCAGAGGGACGTCTGTGGCTAATTTGTGTTGTCCTCACAAGGAATCACACACAGTATTTTCTCTTATACTTCTGTTAGGTGTCCTTGATAATTTGTAGGCCTGACTACTCAGTGTGCAAAAGGTATTTCCAGAAGGGAGAGCCCTGCCTGACTAGCTGGTAAAGAAGCATTCCTTYGGCAAGGAACTAACAACCTCTTTATGAAGAAATACTAGGACAGGCAGAAGAAAGTCCTCTTTACATATTTTATATGACAATAGTCATATGAGGTTATATAACTTTCCTAATCATTGAGTGAAATGAATGTTGAAATCTGGGGTTTTCTTTTGGAATCTTAACACAGGGATGAATAAATACCCTCACAGTTGGTAGCCTCKTGATCTGACCTAAATTGCAGGAAGTTATCTGGGTATGTTCTGCATGGTTTTGTTTAACCAAAAACAAAAAGTCTTCAAAATAAGTAACATCCCAAGTTTTGGTAGAATAGTATAGAAACTAGAACATTTAAAATCTTCATAATAAAAGCTTAGAATGAAGTCAGACAAAGTGGAAGAAAAATGACTAGACAAGCATCACCAACCCACCATGATCTTGCAGGTGGGTTTTTAGTTTCTCACTTCCTTTGTGAAATTTAGTGAATTTGCATCTTCTTTGATCCTATTTTCTTCTTCATTATCTCTGAGCCCAGATTCTTTGCTCTTTTCTCCTAAGAGTATTTTCAGTTTCTCTGCTGAAGCTGCAGTCTGCTAGTTTCCTGTGATGCCTATTGTCTTCCATCTGGGTTGTGACCCAGAAACTTTTTATATTTTTTAATCAGAGCCCACTCTTTGGCTCATTATGGAAACCAATCTTATTTYATCCTTCTAATAGAGTAATTTTTATGCTTAAGGGACCATAATGCTAATTTTAAATAGCAGCAAATGAAATATGCAGCCTATTACAAAACCACACTGATACACAACTGTCTAGGAAAACCCTGACCCTGGAAATTTTAGYGCTGTTTTTCCAGTGTTAATAAGAAAAAGGGTTTTGGTGACAGCTGCAGTATTTGTAACTTGGTCCTGTTTCTCATTTGTAGTCTGTCACTCTTCTTTCCTCCATGTATTTGAAACTTGTGTAAGGTCCAGCTCAGTTTGAGTTTTTGACAAGTTTTGTTTAATCTTTATGCTTTCTACTTCCAACATATATTCTTTATGCTTTTTACTTCCAATATATATTGTATTCTTTATGCATTCTACTTCCAACATATATTATATTCTTTGCTGTTTCCTTGTGTGTGAGTTTCTGTGTATTCATTATTTCCAGTACCCTCTTCCAGCAGGTGATTGCCAGACACTCATGCAAGTTTAATTAAGGAAATTTCACACCTTCCATCTTTGATGTTTTCATTCTTTATCTGATCTCTTTAATTTTGTGGTTTTTCCTTCCAAAAAAGAAAASTAAAATTATCACTGAAGATTTAGTTTTGTTTGTCTAGACTCTGTTTAAATTATGGTGATTCCTGTTTGCTCCTTCCAGAGTTAATCTGGGTGATTAGTGTTTCTGTAGTGTCCTTGACATTTATCAATCTACAGTGTAAGGTTTGTGGGGTGTTTTTTACTAGGCTGAGTGTTTAGTTGATGAATAGAAAGACATAAAACTTTTTGTTGAGGAATAGAGATTACCAATTTCAAAAACATTTGGTTTCCTGTTATGTATGCTAAGTTAGTCTCACAGTTATGTGATTTTGCCTAGAATCTACTCTAATAATGTCAGTAATCTCTCTCTGCACTCATTCTCAGTACAGGATCTCCCATTCTCATTGATCTTCTACGTAGTAGTTTCCATTATTTCAGTAACAATAAATTGACTTTGTGTTTCTTGACAGCTTTGACATTTTGCTGTGTTGTTTCATTCCTTTTCCCAATAGCAAACAATGTAGCAGAGGCAGATTTTATAGAAAACTGCAGTAAATTGAGGCCATTCCTGATCCTTGGCAAATAAGCCCTTCAGTGCGGTTTGCTTAATGGCTTCACTCTAAACTAAGCATCTGAATGTAGCTATTGGGCATGCAGGGAACATCTCAGCCTGAGCAGTGGTCAAACAACACATTTGCCAAGCCAGCAGGAAATGCACTCTGCTCTGAAGGTAGAGGCTGACAAAGCTGCTGTAATACAAAGAGTCATTATTAAGAGAAGAACATGATGATCACATTGTAAATTCGTGATTCTTGGTGTGCAGCATAAAAAAAGAGCAGAACAAAGGAACTGGCAGCTGTTCTACATTGGAAATGCAACTATTATTTTGTGCTTTTCACCTAAATGAAATGAGATTTGGAAATGAAAGAACAGAGTAGGAGGAAGAATCATTTAATGAAATGGAACTGTGGGGAACATTAGCGCAAAATCTTTAATTTCCAATTTTATCATTATTAAGGGTAATTTTTTTGAAAGCAAAAATGAGTAAAGAGAAGTTACTCTATTGATGCCTGTCTCTCTCTTCTGTGGTTTAAAAAATCTCTCTTTACCTGGATTTTACTTACTTTACTGTGTTTGTGATTACAAATTTCTGAGAACCATATATTGAAATACAGCAAGCTGTTTTCTCTGTGGATAATAGTAACAGAAAAAAGTTATATGTGATTGTGTCACATCTCATTATACAGATTGTTATACCAGGTTACAAAATGCTGCTTTACAGACAATTGTTTACAGCATGGGCTGAATAGTACGAGAAGAAAATAAGAGGGGTAAAATTAAAACAAAGGACATATATAGAATGTATTTTAAAAGTAACACAAGTTAATTATAAGATTAAATGCCAATGCAAACCTGAAATAATAAGAATATCCTRACTATTCACATAAGCTAATGATCTTTGGCATTAGTGAGCCCAGAGGTAAGCCATATCTGAAAAATAATGCTACTGATTTTGTCTTACAATATTTGTGAAAATGGTTTTTCCATTCTACAACCTACTGTCCATCCAGTAATTCCATACAGCAGCGTACTTTGGAATCCTTTAATGAGTTTGGAGTAGAGGGATTTTGATTATCCAGAAGTTTAAAGAGATTCCTGGTTTGTAGCATAATTGAGTGTATGAATGCAAACCTCTGTGTCACTGTGTGTGTGTGCGCCTGCACATCTGCATGTGTGTGTGTATTCATATATGAAAGTTTATTCATTATGGCCACTGAAATTCAAATAGCCAAATCATGTGGAAAGTCTTCTACTAACATGAATGAGGAAATATCTGAGATCATCAGGCATCCTGTGATTTGTACAGTTTTACAGGAAAGAGTATGTAGATTTCTTACAGTAAAGAACTGGGAGGTCCTGGTGAACAGCAAAATGGACATGAGCTAGCAATGTGCCCTGGCAGCAAAGGAGGCTAATGGTATCCTGAGCTGCATTAGGAGAAGAACTGCTGGCARGTTGAGGGAGGGGATCTTTATCCCGTGCTCAGCCCTGCTGAGGCCACATCTGGRGTGCTGTGTCCAGTTCTGGGCTCCTCAATACAAGAGAGACATGGAGCTCCTGGAGGGACACCAGCACATGGCCACAAAGCTGGTTAGGGAACTGGAACATCTCCCCTGTTAGGAAAGGCTGAGAGAACCAGGACTAYTCAGCCCAGAGAAAGCTCTGGAGGAAAACTCAAAAATGTTCTACAAACATCTGAAGAAAGGCTGCAAAAAGGGAAAAGCCAGGTTCTTTTCAGCCGTGCCAAGTGACAGAACCAGAGGCAATGGGCACAAGATGAAGCACAGGAGGTATCATCTGAATATCAGAACTTTTCCATTGTGAGGTTGTCTGAGCACTGGCACAAGTTGCTCTAATTGATATGGGAGTTTCCATTCATGGAGATTTTCAAAACCTATCTGGACTTGATCCCAAGCAATTGGCTCTAGGTGGCACTTYTTCAGTAGGGAGTTGGATGAAGCAACCTACCAGAGGTGCCTTCCAACCTCAGTGATGGTGTGATCTTTACTGCTCTTTTTCCTAGCATCCTGTATTGGTTGCTACTATGGAGATGTAGGATACAGGTTCAGTGTCTGCTGAAGATGGTTCTTTACCCTCACCTAATAGTTCTAAATGAATCATAGGAGAAGAAATATGAATTATTTCACACCGTCAGATGCACTTTGATGTGGCAGTAGAAGCCTCATTGGCTGCAGAATAGTGGAAAGGAGGGTTCTGAGTACTCTCAGTTCTAGATCTTCATACAGTTCTTAATGACACTTGTAATCTTTCTGAAGACTTAATAGAAAATTCAATCATTTTATCTTAGTAGGATGCATATTGCATGAACATGGGGGACTTTTAACCTCATTCAAAGAGGCTTTAATAGCACTGACTTTTTTTGACTTTTGGAAAGTTTTTTTCAATAARAAAGAATATACTTGAATGAAGGAATGCAAATGCATTGAATCTCTGGAAAGGGAAAGTGGCTGACCTTGAGGTGTTTGTCCTGCGTAACAGCCTGAGGTGTGTTGATAGTAAAAATGAAAGAGGTGAGATTTCATCTTGAGAAGAGTAGAACAGATGAGCATTGAGGCTTAGAGCAATGTTAGGGAGRGAGAGGAGGGAAGTCACTTCCAGAATCTGAGTGTTGGAAGCAAGTAAAGGAGCAGTTTAGAATCTGCCATGCCTCTTTATTTATTTTAATATGTGTTTTCTTTTTTATAAGTGAAGAACTTACTTCAAACTTCCAGGTTTTAGAACATGATTTGATTTCTCCTCTAGATCATATAGTACATAATGTAGTTACATGTGAACCTGATCTTTTTTGTTTGCTMTGGTTTTCCTGGGAACTATAAATTCCAAATAATATTTGTAAATGCTTTAGGCAAGGAGTCTAAGAGCATGAAACAGGCTAAGTATGAGGATTTTCAAATTAGGTGTGTCTTTTGCCAAGTATATGAGTAGTATACAAGTCAAGGGAGGGAAAAGTATATTTAGAGCTAGAGCAAAAGGCAATGCTCCACAAAAATCAACACCAGTCTTTGGCAGTGAGTAGGTAGTACAGTGCAAAGCTCCAGGTAAACATACATTGTCATAGGTCTCTCAGGACTGCATCTCTCAAAACAGAAATTCAAGATAAACCAAAGAATTAGGTAACCAAATCCAACTGCTTACTGAAAGTTTTTATTTCCTCAGAGATATGAAACACCAGATTMTATGTCTACTTCTCAGCTGTGCCAAGTTAAACTGCCATTAATCTAAATCTATGTTAATATGATGAATTATGGGTACACTTTCATGKTCTGCTACATTTGTCACAAGGGCAGTAACACCTAACTGAAAGACAGAGCAGACAAAAAAGAGTGGTAACCTGTCAGTTGTTTCATTTAAAATTAACAAAATTTTAAAATTTTTTGTTATTGTTAGAGTTTATTTGGTTTAGAACACAACAATTCATATTGTTTTACTATAGTAAGATAATTAAATKCATTTTGGCAGTCTGTGGATTCATCACCTTCTTGGCACATCATGGTTAATGTTTTTATGTGATCTGTCTACTGCAGATACACCTCTGATCACATAAATACACGTGTCTAACACCTTGGTAACCTTGGAATGCCTACATGCTCCTAAAATCTCTGTTTTATGTCAGGCAGCCCTCCATGTTACCATGTTCCTAACACTGTAAACCCCTACTTCTTTCCTGGTCCTGATATATGCCTCGTTGGAGTCTCTGGAGTATTCTGGAGAAGTTAAGGAATTTATTGAAAGGCATAGTGTGCCAGCTGATAGATATATTCCTTACCTGGGGTGTGAGGAATACTGTTATCTTGCAACACCTCTTSTCTTGAGAAATTGTGCTAGGAAAAAAATGTATTTAAGATGTACAAAACTAGACAAACCAGTTGCATATGTTTCTAAAAGGTGTACTGGCATAATATAAGAAAAGCACAGACCAAGAAGAAATTTTTCTCTTCTCACCCTTCTTCAGCAGAGAATCTTCAGTTTTCTTAGGAGTCTGACAACATTAGGCCCTTCTGAATATCATATACCATATACATATTAAAGAAAAGCCTATTTTATGATAACATTTTGATTTTTAGGGACATATTTTCATTTTGRAGACACCCTTGCTTTTTAGATAAGGTGTTATCTCTTCTGCTCAGATAGATGTACAACTTCTTGTTAGAACTCTTCCCTTTTTCATAACTCAACGTCTATAATTCACCAAGTGTTTCACACTGAATCTCACTTTACAAATAGAATATCCTGACTTGAAAATGACCCATGAGAATCACCAAATCCATCAGCATATAAACACATATGCTCGATACAAACATCTCTTGGGTTAAATGGTAGTAGATTTGAGTGATTGGCTATTGATTGGACATGAACCAGAACTAGAGAAACTGAATGACTTGGACTGAAAACTAGTTCRTGGTGATGGACTCAGAACACCTCTCCTTAAGTGCTGGAACACTGTAATGTGTTAGCATGGTGTTCGAAATGTGTGACTTCAGTATCACTCTGCAAAGGTGAAGTGCAGGGAGATGAACTGATTTCCACAGTTTGATAGAGTCTGCACTGTCCAAGAAAGGTAAGTCCATTTTTCAAATTTCACTCTACATTTTCTAGTCCTCTCAGGCCAATAAATTTTCCATCTTTCTCTGGGACAAGGTGTTGTACCACATTAACCAGACAGAATTGAGAAAAGAAAATTACAGTAGTTGAATTTATTATTGCAATAACAAATGAAGTGAAAGATGCGTTATGGTTATAAGCATAAACACTGAAATTGTTTACAAAAGGGACAGACGTTACACAAAGCTTAGGAATATCCTTCCTCACATCAGAGTTTTCATATTCCTTCTGAAATGCAGCATTGCATTTACATGTTACAGTGTTGTTACAGTGCAAGCCAAGAGCAATTTTAAAAGATAAGGATCCTGGCCAAGGATGAACTTTCATAAAAGTAGTAAGGGAATTTCTCAGTACTCTTGAATCTTTCAGACTTACTGATTTTAATTAATCCTTTGTGGTTTAATGAAACATTCTGAGCTAGAACTGTCAGGATCATGGAAAATTTACAGTGAAACTCTTATGCCCAAAATTTAGACCGCCAGTCAATTTAGATGGAGAAATGGTGCAAGAGGAATGAGATTTCAGTTGTGTGGTGAGCTGGTTGCCCCTGAGTCTGGGACCAGGCAGATGACCAGTGTGGTTTCCACTGGGAAGCACAGCAGTGCAGGAGATGGTTTGCCAATTCAGACCCAATGAGAGAGGATAGCCTCAGTTACCTGCTCTACAGCACATGAGGCTGGAAGAACTATTGACTTGCTGGTTTCCCATAGCAGAACTGTCAGAGTTGCTACTTTTATAACCCCTGATTTCAGTGGCTAGAACAAATGAGACATGAAGAGCAGAAATGTATACCTCTACTACACTAAGCAGTTTAGGGGTTTATTTTCTCTCCTTCTTCTGCCTGTATTATTATGCTTTACCATTCTTGTTTCATTAAATTCTTGTGATAGGATTTGATATYCATGGCAGATATACTAAAATTAGATTTGAGGTTATAATGGTAAATTCTTTAAAAGATTCAGTAGAGGTAGATGAAAAAATCTGGATTTCACTTACCACTTGAGCTTCTTTTTTGTTGCGCTAGTATAACTTCATTAAAATTATTTTGTGATGCTTGGCTCAGAATCACAACATCAGTGTAAAATCATCTATTATATTTAAATATGAATTGAATGAAACTTCAGTGTTATGTATAGGTTGATACAGTATTTCATTTCATAGTCAGTATGAGTCAGGATGGAGAAGATTTCAGTTCCTTTGTGTTTCACCCAATTTATTGATATGATAGCATGTAGGCAATTTTACCAGGGTATATTCCCATTTTGACTTCCTATTTCTACACTAGTACCAGGACATCAGCTGAAGCAATATTCCTGCTCCCATATTTTAAGTGTTTTATTACTTTTGTTTGAGAGCTAATACTACTTTTCATTTTCCTACACATTTTGAAATGTCATTAAACTCCTTGGATTATACTTTGTTATCTAACAATAAAAATGCTTGTGATTTAAAATTTGAACTGGGTATGGAAAGTGTTATTAAAAGTAAATATGAGGAAGTGAAGTAATGAACAGTATAGATTCATCAAAGACACACACTCCGTTGTCACTGTCTACTTCAGCAGGACTTCTCAAAGTGAGGTACATTTTCTCTCATTAGGAGCTATAAATAAAYCAGACAACCCTTGTCCATTTTTCTTGAACTACCAGAGTATAAACAAATTAGGTTTAAGTTTTATTAATTGATTTTTTTAAAAATTAAGACAGCAAGAAACATTTTTCAGAAAGGTGATGTCTGAGTCACTAATGTTGATTTTTAACTAAGTCTTGAAAACTTTTGGGCTTGAACAAAGTACACGTCCCATATATAGCATGTTGCCTGGAATGCAGGCAAGTTTCAGTGTTAGTAAGTTTATAAAGGCAGAATGCTGTTCTATTGGAATAAGCCCATTCTGATTGTTTAACTGCTAATTTGATAGTCTGTATATTTCTGGTTTTTGCTGTATGTAATTCAGTATCTAAGAGAGGAAAATGGGTTTTAAAATGACATCTTTAAAGAACAAATTCCAAATTCTTCTTTAGGGGGAAGCATTACCACCACAATCACCCATGGAACTTAGACATGGGGTTTTTTGTTTGGTTTGGTTTGGTTTGGTTGGATTTGTTTTTTTTTAATATTTCTTTTGATTTTCATATTTTTCTTTAGTGGAATTGATATTGTAGTTCAGTTGCAGTGGGTTTCAAGCAGGTCATAACTGAGATGGTTAGCCAAATTTAAACAAAATACAGAAGTGACATTATGGTCTGCTTAATTTCAGAGTTCATTATAACTATTTCATATGATTCTAATCACTAGCAGAAAACAAAAATGGAGAAACTGTTATCTAAGTTGAGGTGCTTTTTGAGTTATGAATTTGCAAATGTTTCACCACGGTTTTAGTAAATACAAGTTAAAATTTTATTAGTATATTCAAAACTGTGTACCTGAGTTATTTTATTTAAGTTTGAAATATTGCATTTAAAAAGTTTTGTAGTCTATTGAAGAGAGTCCTRCTAATCAGACTCCAAAATCAGATGTATTTCAGGAATCACAAAGATGTGAAAGACTCCTAAATAGTGTATTCTGGTACACTGTAATATCTATAATGAGAATATTTAAGATACATAACATTTACCTTGACTGGAGACAAATGAGGAAAGATTGTGCTATTCTTTGTTTTCTTTCTAGTTAATCATACTTTTCAAATAAATGCTCAGATCATAAAACAAAAATTCATTATATTATTTATGAATCTGTAGTGAATTGACAGCAGGTAAGTTCATTTCATTAGGAACTCATTCTAGGTTAATTCTATCTAGCAGCAGCTTAATTTGGGCTAGTCAGTAAGGGATGTTAATAAATTATTTAGCATCTATGTGTGAACTTTTCCTACAAGGTWAGTATCAGTACTCATTTTTGTCAAGTATAAAGGGCATTTAAAGAGCATGGTTACTATATGTCAAACATATCTCAATAGATTGTGAATAGGGAATTTTATTAAACTAAATTTCTGGTGTTACTCTGGCCCTGACATTTTCAGGCAATTTAAGTGTTACAGTTTGTCAGCATATTAATGTATTTTTGCAAATGAAAGGGAAGTCAACTACATGTGAAGTCTACATTTTAATATTATGCTAAACACAAAAGATATCTGTTTTCAAAAGTAGAAGAATAAAACCACTTATTTTTGATTATATATATCTATAGCTCTTATTCCTATATATCTCTAAGAYATTGATTTTTTTTTGTAGAGATAGCATAGCAGAACAAATGCAAGCAATTGTTTGACCAAAATGTTTATAATGTAGTTATAGGTAAAAAMCAAAGAAGCAGTAATTTTAAGATTGATTTACAGGAGCGCATTACCTTCAAAATATGCACATATATCAATCTAAGAGAAATTATTAGGCAGCCAGCCAGTAGTGAGGGGAAGGAAACCAGGTTGTTAAAATATTCAAACAATRGAGTGTTTGGGAAAATATGCAGCTAAATGTTGATGTCCAAACTAATTTGTTCTTCAGTGTGCAAAATGGACCATAGGTTGACATAGTGAATTTTCCCTATACCAGCATCTTGGATGAACTTAACTTGGCACAGTAGCTATCATAAAATCGTATTGCAGCTGCCCTTTGCATTTATTGATTTCTTTTGTTTTCTGTTTTATTTGTTCATTTTTACAATCCCGAGAAAGAGGACTTTTGTTGAAACACATGCATGGTATGACTGAGGCAGTCATATGAGGTTCAGGGAGAAAAAATGGAGCATAGCTTTAACCAGCTGATTTATGCAGCCAATATTAAAACACTGTTCAATTGTTCATTCGTGAGGGGGGAAATTTTACAGGTCATATAAAATTATAAATTATAATAAAATAATAATGTTTATATAATATATAAAATAATATTACATAAATTTTGTATAATATTATAATAAACGATAATAAAATAAATACCTTGATCACAATGTCTGTAGTTTCCAGCTCAGAATCCTCTAACTATTTCTGTCTGTGTTCATAATAAATTTATAACAGATCCTTCATCCTGTTAAATTGAAAATTATTTTATTTACTACTGACAGAAGGCTGGGGAAGAAAATAACAAGCATCTCTTATAAAAATTAAAAYATGAAGCTTAGTAGGGCAAGACATCTTCGAAGATTATCTGGTATATTTTATTATAATGATGGCAGCAAAAGCAGGCTGCTGAGTGTATGTCTATCTTGGCAGTCCATCACACTTATTTCCATGCCAGAGTGGCTGGAAAATGAGGAAGAGAAAGAGTGTTCTATTGTCTGTAATCCATATGAATAACCTCTGCCAGCCCTTGTGAAATATCAAGTAGTATTGTTTTCTTAATGTACAAAGTTAACTTGGAGGAGAGTGTTCACATCCAGTTCTTGAAGGTTTTTTTTTTCATGCCTTATTATTTTTAAGTTCCAGGAAGCTTCATTGTTATCCTCTGTGTTTATTCCACAGAGAAAGCATCTTCCCTTTGCCACATTTGAACTGTGTTGACTTTAAATGCCACTTTATAGATGGTTACATAACTTTCCACATTTTTGCAGTGTAATAACATATCTTTTTTAAAGTCTTAAATTCCTGTAAGCTTTTGCTGCTAAGGAAATAAACAATAAGCTATTAGTGAACTCTTTGAGCCCTCCCATAGGTTGGAAGGCCAGTTCATTCTGTTTATAGTGTATGGCATGGCACGCTGTGTTATGTTACAGAGTGGTTGAGCAGTGCAGAGAAAAGCAATTCTCCTTGCTTCAACTGTATTGTATTTGTGCAGCTTGTCTGTCTGTGGGGAGAGAGACAGCTCTTCTTCCCTTTAATATGATTGATTTTTAACCCCATTTACACTTGTACCATCCACARCATGCTATGAGAGTTCCACAATTTAATTTTGAGTTGTATGAAAAGCAAACCCCTTACCTGGCTTTCATCTTCGCACTAATTTATGTCGTTTCATGTCCTTTTGATTCTGTATTTTGAGAAACTGAAAGCTCTTTATTCATCTGCACACTGCTCTGTTCTGTGTCTCATTGACAGTGAGTTTTCCTGACTGAAGATCCCTGGTCTGTATAGTTACTCTGTTCAGAAACTCTCATATGTATAGTCGTCCTTACATGCCTTATAATTYTGCATATTGTGACGCTTTTGCACATCCTGAAATCCTTTTCTCAGGATTTTGGTTTTGCTATCCAGAGTAGAGCAGAAAACACTGARCCACTCAAATATGTTGAAGACCATAGACCCTAATATAGACTTGTAGAGAGAATTTCTAGGGACTCTCCATATTGAGAAACCTCACCATTTGCTCACAATTTTTCTGCTTCTGTTTTAACCATTCTTCTAATTTATTGAAGGCCTTCCTTGTTATCCCAGGGAGACTGAGTTACTTTAGAATCTTTTAACACAGAAACTTGTTAAAGTCCTTTGGAAATCAAAGATTATGTGCCAAGGCATCCTTTTTCTCATAGTCAGTGTTCCTCCTGTGAGTTACAATTTCTCTTTTCAGAAACCCTCTCAACTATTCCCCTGTACATTACATTCATTTACATATATGTTAATTCTGTTCTTCAGTATAATTCATAATCACTGTCTTGAATGGAATTGGGTCTTACTGATCTGTAGTTTGAGGTATGTCCTTGCATGCCCTAGTCTTGTCCCCATTTTCAAAATCATACAAAGCAAAAACCCAAGCCCCCCTTCCCCCAAAAATCCATGTCTACCATTCCCATGGTTTGGATTCCATTTTAAGTGATGACCACAGTAAATTCSCATAAGAATCCCAGACAAACATCTTTCTCCTTTTTTTGCCACTGTTCACTTTTTGCGGTATTTTTAAAAAACATTTTCCAGAAGTAATTCAATTTAAGACAGATATCTGATGTATCCAAACTAAAAAGGGGTTCAGTCACAGGAATTTCCCAGAACTACTCTTCATTAAACTTTGRTTTGGTGAGTCATTTACTTTTCCTGCTAGAGCATTGTCTCTTTGAACATTGCCTTTACACTTAGCTGGTCTTTTATCCCTAAAGCCTTTCTGGCAGGCTTAATGCTCCTGTTGGGCTTTAAAAAGCATTTAATGCTTTCCATTATGCTTTCAGCAAATTGTTCCTCAAGAATTTTTTTTTTCTGCAACTATCTAAACCTGACTTCATTGTTAAAAATGGGTCCTCAACAGTGCATAACAACTAACTGTTTTCTGTGTTTTCAGTGCCCCTGCAGTGATTCCCATTTTTAGTAGGTCCTTAGGCATCTTTGAAACATGATTAAGGGTACTAGAAATCTTATAAGCAGGGAAGCAATACATTACAAATTTCAAAACTTCCCTGTTTACCATTCCCCATGACTTGTATTCCTCCATAGAAAAATAAATACCTTGATCATAATGTCAACAAGCAAAAGAACTGTATGCATTTTTTCCTTTGTAGGTTTCTGGACCTGTCTACAATTTCACTGGCTGTGTAAAAGTCGTAGAAATCAATAACATCRGACCTTTCAGCTTCTCAAGTGCTGTGGGAAGAAATAATGTTGACAATTGCAGGTAAACTGCCCTCTATGCCTTTCCAAATCCTAAGGAATTGTTTCTGCTGATTTTGCTTTCTTCCTTACACAGGGTGACCATTTTAGATAATTTCAACAATGGTTACAGAAAAAAAAAAAAAGGACAAAAATCCCTAGAGAGACAGATATCTCGCTTTCTTTTATGCTTTTAAAGCATTTTCTTAATGGAAGATTTTTTTTCAGAGTAGTTCAATTAAACTTGACAGCTTATTTGGAGTGAGTTGTCACACCCTGAATGCTGAAACAGTATACTAAGAAAGATGATCTGCAGGAAAATACAGGACTGGGAAGTGGGGAGATATGCTGGTTGTGTCTTACTTGTGACTTTGGGACTTCCATTAATCTTGTTACAAATATGGATGAGCTGGTGCCACATTTACTCTACAAGAGATTGTGAAAAATACTGGAAAGAATTGTTTCTGAATATATTTAAAAACCTCAATTGATTTCAGTTTTGCATTTTCACATTGCTGTTGGTCATGCATTGATTGAAATAAAAGTCGTTCAGGAGCAGTGGTATACATTAGGATTCTGTTCTGGACTACGACAATTTCGAACATGGTAAAGTAGAAAGCAAAGGAAAARAGAGGTGAATTGCATTTGTAGATAAGAAAGTCTTTTGGGAGAGAATATAATTTCAGTCGTAGGATGTATACGTCCTAGATTCCTGGAGGACATTATATATGGCTTTTAACATATGACTTTTTTCCCTAGAATTTATAGAATAGGCCAATTAATGTTCATGTGCTTGTTTAAACACTATCCTTGAAAGCTGGTGTTAACCCACTAGACCATTAGTTAAAKATCCATGAGATCTGAACCCTACACTCGTCTCCACCACTAACCTCTTAATGAGCACACATCCCACTCAAAGTTAAGAAAGTACAACAGTAAACCCACTGTCTAATAAATTATCTGCTCCGAGTCCCAGGCATCTAAACTTTTGCCAGTAAAACTTACTCAGAACACAAAATTCAACTTGTTATCTGGCAGACACTTGCCACCATTTTTATTTAGAACATCAGCTGAGTGTCATCTCCTTGTCCAAGCTTGGTGAAGAAATAAATMTTCACACCCTTCAAGTTCCCCACAGCATTTTGTTTGGAATATGTTCTCTAAGTACATTTAGCAAATGGTTGTGGGTCTAAATCCTGCACGAAAAGGAAAACCTGGCCACTATTGTGATAAACCCCCGAATAACAAAGAAACAATATCTCCTCTCGTCTTTCTGTACAGTGTTTCAAAAGAAATTTTCCTAGTCAGAACTATGGTGTCCATCCAAATGAGGGCATGTACTCTTGTGTGTGAAAATATGCCTCTGTGCAAAACAGAAATTCATAAGGTTGAAAGCAAGTGAGGATGCTATTTCATGTCTTTCATTCAGGTATTAACTTTTAAGAATCATGGTGAAAAAAATGTCATAAACCATCTCTGCTGTCTCCTCTGGTTACTAGATTAGGAAAATTTTCTCTATTTTGCATATGCATTAGAACTTTGATGTCCTAAATCATAGGCAAGAGGTGGTTCTGGTTTTTAAACTACTAGATAAAAATAGGATAACTTAAAAATCAGGACTGTTACTGTCTTTTCTAGTTTCTTTCATTCTCATTAATAATATTCTCATTGATACAAGTGCTTACACCCTTGAGCTTTTTGAAACTATTCTTTTTTACAGTTTTTCCTATTTAACACTTTATATAACCATTCTATTAAGTGTCGATAGCCTTCAACAAGCAAAAAAAAAGAAATGAGAACAGCTTTGTCCAGTCTGTGTACATAACATGCAGAGGGGTATAGACCTGAAAGAGGTGGCTTGTAAAAAAATAGCTTGGTTCATTTAAAATTTTTATTATTATAGAATGCTGTGTTATCTGTTATATTATAATCTATAGAACTATGTACCAAGATTTATTGAATTTTGTATTGATTCTGATACTCCCCTTCATAGTTAATTAGCATACAAATATGACTTATATTGTATAATACTGACGTTAAAGATTGTTTTATTTGAATCAGAACTCAGAGATTGCAGTCTAGGACTGTTTCTTGCAAATACTTATTGTGCATATGTTACTGATTAGGTGAGTAAAATTACTTGACTCTGTATAGATGAACTGTGGATATAATCTTGTACATAAAAGGTTGTTGAAAGAAGGATGAGCCTTCTCAATGCTCTATGCTAAGCAACATGCTCCTTTTAACTCCCTGCTTCTTCAGAAGGCTGCAGATGTGTCTAACAGTGTCCAGCCCCATGCAGTCCACACAGAACTGGCACCATCCTGGTCCAAATCACAGTTATTTCTGTCTGGGAAAAGCTGAATTTCAGCAATGGAAATTGTTGTACTTAGTCTGCTGAAATTCAGATTAATTTCAACAGATAATTGAATTTTTTCTGAATTTCCCCTGGTGGGGAGGGAAAGCCATAGAAATGGACTGGCTGGAAGCCTGGCAGACATTCTTTTTACTCATTCCTGCCCCRTGACACACAAGTTTCATAGCTGCTCACACCTGGCAGCTAACATCATGGTTTGCTTTTCACTTTAGGTATAACCCACACTCATCTTGACATCATCAGCCTTTAAATGTAGTCTGCTTCCCCAAAAGCACCTATGAAGCTCAGCTGTCATTCCCCTTTTGCGAGACAGGCTTCTGGGGAAGATGGATTTGTTTTGAAAAGCAAGGAGAAAGAAAGTGATTGAAGGAACTTGTTTAAATAGTGCAATAACCGATTATATACTTTGCAAATACAAGTAGCAGTGACTATTAAATTATGTGGTGTAACTTATATTTTATTTTCAAAATTTGCATGGTTCAGCAGATGCAGTATTGCTGCAGTTGGAGCTGCCTAAGAGCAGCAGAGAACTCTGCAGTGTGTCAGACAAAGCAATCCAATTTCTTCTGCAAGAACATCCCTGTACTTGTCGCTCAGAGGCACTGTTTCTGTTCTTACTGTGGTAGTTTTTCTTTAATTGACCTTCTACTTATCATCACCTGTTTGTAGATTTATAATACTTTTGAATGCCCTGCTTTTACATATTTAGCATGCTCTAGTGGCATTCAGTTGTCCTGCTGGATTTTGTCCTTGTTGGTGTCCCAGCTGCATGGATTACTTCATTATTGTGGTCATGCTGACGCTTCTTAAAATGTATGGGTTTGTGAGTAAATTTTAAGCTTATGATTTTTTCATAGGATTGAAATTTACTCAAATGTGTTCTGCCATCTTTCTAACTGGATCTATTTTTATTTTAAAATACCAAAAGGATGATTTAATACATGCAAGGAATATAGAGAGCTTTCAAAAATGTATTTTAGAGATAGTTCATATACCTTCTCAAAACTACTGAAATCACTACATCAATACAAGACAGAACCTTTCACAGGATATTATACACTGCATGTTCCTCATCTCAGAGATTTACATTACTGTTTAAAGAATGTTCAGAATTAAGAAATGCAAAAAATTGCACCATAACATTAGTTTCATTGGCATAAATATCTATCTACAGTCTAAAATGCTATATTTATGGCAAGAATATTATTTATTCTTTTTAAATTCTTATATTTTAATGTGAACGTCRTACACCACAAGGGAGAGAGAATTATTTAACTTGGTAGAACTAAATTGGAAATGGGGGCATCATGGAAATTACCTTTTATGTCATTTTGGAAAGAGGTGTTAAATTCTGCCTAAATTCAAGAAGATTATTGATACAGGCAGCACCAGGCAATTGGATATGAATAAAGACCAAATACTTGCAATGATCCTTATCATTCTGAAAAATGCAAGATTTCTGTGCATGCTCAGATATGTGGCTTTAACCCAGCTAATCTGGCCCAGATCCTTCTGCTATTTATGTGCATCATTTTTTTAAGCATTGTGTTTATAAGTGCACTATTTCATGATACCACAGGGACAGAGAGCAGGTAGGCGGGATGTACTGCCCTGAGGGCTCATCAGAACTTTCTGCCATTCAATGTGACAAAGTGAAATAGGAAATGGCAGAATAATGGTATAGGCAGGAGGAGTTTGACTGTCTGAGAGCAGACTGGCAGCCGTGAAGTACTCTGAGCTATGCAGCTTTGGCTTTCAAGAGAGGCTATAATGGAATTGTATCAATTAGTAAAGGTAATCCTCCAATAGGGAGTTTCCTAGAATTATGCTAGACTATATAGTTATGGAAATCTTGTCAAATTTTATGTTATGATTCTCTTTAAATTATACCTGTCTCAGAGTTATGAATATATAGATAATTTTGAAAAAGATTATTGAACGACCAATAGTAGTAGTAGAGGGACAATTGAAAATAAAGGATCTCTTATAACATTTTTTAAGAAATGAAATCTCTATTTTTTCTTCTTCTTCTGAAGGAAGGAAGACACTTGTGATGTGTTAGTGCAATATAAAGCTTCTTCAAGTGTTTCAGAAAATGTTACTGGAATAGATTTGCAGGATAAATGACTATCACTTCCAGACAGAGTTCAGATGACAGATATAAATGAAGCTTTGAGTCCCAGTATTAAAAGCTGGTGTTTACTGCAGTTCATTTCTGTTTTAGTGTCTGGGAGCTATGACTGCTATATATTGCTGTAAGTGTTTACTGTAATAGTTTACCGCATGTACTAAATTCAAAGGCTCCGAACACACACACAGAAAATATATACATATACATATACATACATATCTGTACCTACCCAAGCCCTGTTTTTTCATTAAAAAAATAATCTTACCTATGTTTACTGTTTTCCTAAGAGAAGTCTTACTGATGGATGCAAATGTACAGTAATGAATTGGACTCTCAGAGAGGAGCTGATAAACTAAGTTCTTCTTTACTGCCCATTGGACAGAACTGTGGTAGATTTTTTAAAAATATTTTGCTTTCTTATTCATTTATCTTAATATATGTTTCCAGGCTGAAGCTGAGCTTTATTTCAGCAAAAACTCTGATTGTTACTTGCATTTTTGATAGAGGCTCTTGAAAGTGCATTACCCAAGGTCCATTCCATCAAGAGGACCGATGGGTTTTCTGATATATGGCAATTTTCTCAGGAGCTATACAATACACTTTGGAGAGCTCTACATGTTTTCAGTAAGCCCTCAGTTCCACTTTCCCCTCACTCATGCACTTTCCAACAAGCTCCAAATCCCTTTCCTCATGTGTGACTACTCCCTTTTCCATTCTGTAGTTTTCTGTGATATTTTACAGAAATCCCCACAGACCGCAACACCTTTGTGAAGTCAGTCTCCTGTGCAATTTCTCTGAATTTTTTCCACTGTGGAACTTCCTGTTTTTCAGTATATTATAAAACATCACAACTCAGAGCATCTGACACCAGGCATCTGAAGGTGTTTGACTTCTGTCTTTGGAATGAACTGCATACTTTAAAAAGGGGAAAAGTTCATCTGCTGAAAGTTATTTTTCAGTCAGTTGTGAAAAGTCCTACTGTTACCATTCCACTTTCCAAGGAAAGCGGTTATGCTGGTGCAGCCTGCATGTTAGAGCTCATCCTGAGAGTTCATAGAAGACTCAAGTCAGCTTGAAGAGTTTCTTCATATGAATCCACCTGAACTGAAAAATTTAATGTCGATCAAACATACAAACTGGCTCGAAGTCAAAAGAGAAATCACAGAGTTTCTAGCTTAAGCTCTTCTGTCCACTTACATCTTATGTTATTAATAAATGCAAGATCCTATAAAAAGCATTGAGCTTCTGTTATATATGAAACTACCAGATAAATTCTTATGTCCCAGCATCTCACTTACATTACATGTGTTTTTGTCTTCTCCTCAAGAGTTTAAAGTTATGTGCTTAATTCTGAAACACAAAAAAAAAAGACAAAGAAGAATATGCAGTGCCCATCAACATTATAGAAGAAAGTTATTAAATTAAGAATACTAACACTACTTAGTTTTATTTATTCAAGAGGTTTTATGAGTTTTCTCTGGTTAACATGGAGATTGGACTAAATGTTTCTGAAATAGAGAACTGAAGTTAAAGCTTCAGAACTATCATTCATTTGTATTCACCACATACACGCTGCTTGATATTACGTTAATAACATTTCTGCACAATTCTAACATGGAGAATGATAACAAGAATTTGATCTTTTTTATACATTTATTTTGTTACATTTTCCCTCTCTCGTCTATTGCTTTTGCTCACTGGTAACTTTTCTGTGTTTGCCTTTTACTCCTTTTCCAGGGGCTGGGTTGCTTTCATATGTTTCATCTCTTTACTTGATTTGCCCTTCTTGATTTCCTTCATGTTTTGCATTTGTTTGCAATATTTTCTTTTTCTTTGTGAGTTTTGCTGCTCTGTACAATTTTCTTTCTGCTCTCTTTGCATATATGAATTCTATTCTTCTGTTACCTTTTCTTCTTCTTCTGGCATTCCTGTTTAGATAATGACTTTTATTGTGACAGACTTTGGTGTTAAAAAAAAAAAAGAAAACAAAAAAAAAAGTAAGAAGAAAAGAAGTGACATATGTAATATTTCCTACTGTTATAAATACTCAAAATCACTGTAAAATGTTATAGAAGCCCTTTATCTCAATCTTTTGAAGTATTCTGTGAAAATTGTTTCTGATGGATATTAGATAAATCCATGTGTCAARTATATGCAGGTGAGATAATGTGTGTTTGTAAACATCACATTTCTCTGCTTGTTTCTGGAAAAGATTGTCAGTCATCAGCATACCACAAAATTATTATTAATCTTCTTTAGGAAAACTTTCTATTTTTAGATTAATAATAGTACTTGATGATGGTTATCTTGACCTTAATTATCCCTCTGTAGCTTTATGCATATGCATTATACCAAGAGAAAATTGTTTCTTAATTCCATCAACAGAATTCAGTGGCAGTTACTGTCAGTTTGTGTCTGTAATGAACAGTAATAACGAGATCGTGATTTCTGATGGAATTGCCAGGTACTTGCATGGAAACAAAAGAGACAATTATTAAAGGATACCATGCATTTTTTCCTTTCACTTTTATCAAGGAGGCATTTGCAAGTATATATGTCAATGTATGCATACAGTGCCTGAGACAGTGTGTTACTAAAAATAAATAATATCTCAGTTCAATATTTTGGAAAACACTCTGACACAGCTGTGAAAAGGGAAATATTTTTGTTAACAAGACTCAGTTGTTTTTTAATGAAATTGTCTTTCTGCTACTGCTCATATGTACTTCATTATTTTATAAGGTATTGATTTAATGTACTAAAAAAAAGGTTCCATTGATGGAGTGCTTTTGCACTCCAGTCACACCTTTGGATCTATTTTTTTCATTTATATAATATTCAGTGTCTCCAGTTATGGGTGATTCTTACTCTAGATTACTAAATTTACTAATGGAATTTATAAAGCTTCTTTCACCTCAAATGCTAAATCATTGCTTATGAGCTGATGCCTTCATGAGAAATCACACATTCACAGAAACACAGGATRGGTGAGGCTGGGAGGGACCACTCTGGGTCACTTTTAGCAGAACACTCTTGGTATAGAACCAAATTTGTTCACAGTACTGCATCCAGCTCTGGGGTGCCCAACACAAGAACAACATGGACCCATTTGAGCAAATCCAGAGGAGGTCCCTACATTGATCAGAGAGCTGGAGCACCTCTCCTATGCAGACAGGTTTAGAGAGTTGATAGTGTTTAGCCTGGAGAAGGAAGGCCTTGGGAAGACCTAATTGCAGCCTCCAGTACTGGAATGGTCCTTCCAAGAAGGCTGGGGAGGAACTTTTTATTAGGGCATGTAGAGATAAGAGGGACTGGCTTTAAACTGAAGATTTAAATTAGGTGTTAGGAAAAAATTATTTTCTGTGAGAGTGGTGAGGCACTAGAACAGGTTGCCCAGAGAAGCCGTGGATGCCCCATCTCTGGAACTTTTCAAGGCCAGGCTTAATCAGAATTTGTGCTGCCTGGTCTAGTGGGAGGGTCTGGCCAATGACAGTGGAGAGCTGGAACTAACTGGTCTTTAAGATTCCCTCCAACCAAAATCCTTCTATGACTCTGATTCTAACTTTTAGGAAGGAAAAATATGAGTTAAATACTTCTGTTACAACGAGAGTCTTTGTCTGCTATGGCCTGCTTAGATTGAGTGGTACAAAGCGTACTTGTTGTATAAAGTTGCTGTATCCATCCAAAGCACATTCCCAAATCATGGAAGTGAGAGAGATTGCCTGTCAGATGTCTGTTCACTGGGTCATCACAAGTTCTTACAAAGGAGATAAGAGATTTAAGGATGTGACAGAGCTCAGGGGACCAGCATGGGATAATTCTGGGAGGCATTACAGACCAAAGGACAGCACAGTGAATGAATCCTCCATACCTGGAGCTTCCTCCCTGTCAGGACTGATCAGAATTAGAAGGCTGCTGAGATAGTTTAAAAGCTTTATGGCAATCTTTCAGCCTTTTTTACCTGTGGATTATGTGGTTATTTAATGGTTGGAGAGGTGTAAGATTTCAGCTGTCTATTTTTAGCTGCAGTAAAGGAGAATGTTTGTACATCAAGGATTATCGTTCCAGAAACACTAAAAATTGCTACAACATTTGGATTGTTCTAGGTTACYGACAGTGTACATTTCCTTTTGCCAAATTGTTTTGAGTATCTATGGTTCCCTGGAAATTCTGTCATCCAAAAAAGCACTGTGCTTGAACATTAGCTTTTGAAATATAAAAGCATAGAAAAGCACAAGAAAATGTATTTTAAAGATTTATGATTTTAACTATATTTTTACATATTTTTTCATTAATTAATGGAACTTTTTCATTTTAGATTTCAGCACAACTTCACCCTAAAACAAAATAATATCATTAATGTGAAAATAGAAGGTATTTCCAAGAATTAAAACAAGGGTTTTAATTCTTGTTTGAGAACAGGTTGAGAACATACCAGCTTTCCCATAAMACTTGTGCAGATTCACACGAGCTAAATATAAAGACATTTTTCAAAGTTCTTAAAATTTTGCTACATGTGTTTTTCACAGTATTAATAATATAATGCATCATAGCCTTTGAAATAATCTTTGAAAACTTTATCTAATTCTTAAGAAAAGTTATGTTAGCAACACAAGACATTGAGTGGTAGGGTTCAGTAGCTTCCTGAAATAACTACATGGGCTTCTAGCCAGGCAGGTATGTGAATAATAAAATCCTTTTCCTCTACTTTCTTTGAATAGAAAAAAAATGTGTTCTGTCCATTTAAAACTTGGTTTTGAAGATGAGTGCATGTATAGTTTGACAAAATTTTGTTTTAAGAATATTCTCCTAATATATCTAGTCATGCATCTATTATAAGCAGTAGTTAAGAAATGCTAAGTATATAAGATGATGAATTGTCCAAAAACAATCAAATGGAAAAAGAAATTATCTTGCATGCTTTCTGTATTGAATTACAGTCACACTTCACTTTAGTGCTAGCATTTGCTGTCATTCCAATTACAGAAACCTGGAAATGGAGGAGTGTTTTGTTATATACTCAGAAATAATTAAACTTTGGAGCAGGTTTCCATGACTTCCGAGTTATGTGCAGAAAGTGCCTCATAATGGAGCTGCAGTTGCTCCTGGTATTATACCAGGCTGCATTGTGAAGAGAGACATATTAGAGAGAATCAGTGAGAATGAAAGTCACACTGAAAGAAGTAATTTGCCTACTGCAAACTTGAATTGGTATAATACTTTCTCTTTGACTTTTAAATTTTGTACAGAAGTAATAAGAAATCTTCAGAGTTACTTTCAACTGCTAACAGCCAGAATGACAAGAGAAATGTTTGGAAGTTAAGTTTTATTCTGTCTGGCAACATTCTGCTGGTATCCATTCTACGTCCTTCACTGTGTTGGTGAATAGAACATAGACTCCGTGACTTAAAAAGTATTTGTGCCTTTGGAAAAATCTCATTTAACAAAGCTAAAAGTGAAACAATCATCATTATATAACCTTGTGTGAATTTATAGAAAATAATATCCATTGCAAATAATATTCCTCTATTTTGTGTATTTTCCATAATTAAAAAGACTGTTTGAACTTCTCTTTGGCAGGGCATTTTTTATAACAATGGTTTGTTTCAAGTCAAAAAGTCATCAAGAATCAAAATWTTTAAAACAGGGTTTTTTGTTAAAGATGCCTCTTATATTCTATAAATCAAAATTTTATCTATTAATATGCAATTAACTTAATAAAAAGTACTTAAAATAAAGCTCATCTAAAATTGCTCAAACATTGTCGATTTAGTTAAAAAGCCTGAAAAAAGGCAATGTTAGTAACTTTTTGAAAGTAACTTTGTACAAAGCTTCATATCTGAATTACTTTAAGCAGGCCAAACCGCAAAGGGAGAGTGATGTCCTGAAGAGTTACTTTTAGTTAATTAGACAAGCAACTCAATGTAAGCTTCTGGATCAAAATGATAAATGTGATTTCTGTGTGTGTGAGCAAGAAAGGAGGAAAACAATTTCCTCTCTGTGTACACTATTGATTGTGGTATTGGTTGTACTGTATTTCATTGTGTCCTGATGTGCAATGCAGCAGAACCATAGAAACCATAAAAGATGGAAGATATAATTCAAAAACCCTCAAAGAAATTGGTGATATTTTTTATAAAAAGGGATGCAGAAAGATACTTGARTAAATCAGTGTGTCAGATTTTTGCTGAAGGATTACTGTGGGGATTATACAAAGGTATCACCCTTCTTTAATGAAGAGAAGCACAGGATGCACAGTAGGTTTCTTTAGCTCTGCAGAGACCAGCAGGTTAGAACCAATGGCTGAAATTTGTAACTGAAGGTCTGAATTGATAATAATCCCCCAAAATAGCTGTGGTATAAGTGATGATAATTGGTCTAAACTACCAATTGAAGTGGTGGCTTCTTGCTGTTGCTTTGTTAAGATTACACTTCATGTCTTTCTAGAAAGGGTTCTCTAAGCAGCCATACCTTAGTACAGTTGTAAATGCAGGAAGTGCTAAGACCTGAGAAGAACAGAAGAGATTGAACTCTAATGTAATCTGCATTTTAAAAAAAAGTGATTATGTGCAGACAGGAATTAAAGAATAAATAAGCAGTAAAGAATAAATGCACAACACATGATGAGACATGGCTGCATATCTGATGTGTGTTGCTGAGTCATAAATCGTCTTACATTCTTATTATGAAGAAATCTCTGGATCTTAGATGCCCCAACTCCTAGGTTCTATAACATAAAATATTAAATAAATTGAAGTAATATGTAATTATTTCTTTACAAATATAATTATTTCTTATTGCAATAAATTTTTACCTAAGTGACTTGGTGAATCAGGTAGTATATGTATTGGCTGATTAATATATGAGGAAGTTATTAGCTACAGTGAATAAATAGGCTTCTCTGGAGAGATACTAAGCAAAATTTTATTTTCTGTACAGGACAGGGATTGTTTGTTTAAGGTTGTAATATTAAGTAATGCAAGACTAGAAAGATATATCATCCTTCAAAGGACCTTGGTTGTAAAGTTAAGAAAACATTCTTATCTCCACAACCACTGGATTGCACCAGAAAAACAAATATATTAACCAGTAAAAGAAACATGAATTTCCCTCCAAAACTCATATAAATATTTTACAATTGCCTAATTTCTCAAGACCTAAATTGATTATAAATAGTTTATATGTTTTTTTCTGAATCTGTAACCTGCAGGACTGTTTAATCATCTCCTGTCTGACTCTTGCTCTGCAGTACTGTAGATAAGCAGTGCATCAGTGCCCCCTGCAGCCTTAAAGCACTAGTATAACAGTTAAAAACCCCAACGCTATTGATCGTTGTTGAAATAACTATTCAGAAAAAGAGCAGCTTTAAATCCTGTTGTATCCCTTCCTTTTTTCTCCTTCCTTCTTTAAAAGTGAACTTGCAGCTCTTGGCTAAAGAAGAAATTCTTCAGAAATGTAGCCTAAAACTCAAGACAGACCTTGATATATTTGTGAGAAGGAAAAGTCCCTTTTTTTTGCATTCAAATACACTGGCATATGAAAAGCAGAAATCAGAAGCATAAGAAATTGAAAATACATGTGTAAACTTTAAAATGAATAGTTATAAAAAAGAAAGAAATTCTGACTCTCAGAAGACCCAGTTCTATAATGTGTAGAATGTTCAGAAAAAAGAGAACTGCTGCTTCATCTGTGCTACACGGTAGGTATTTTTACATTTTCATGTATATTTTTGAAAATTTGCTCAAAATTACAGAGTTTTTTTAACGATAAGTTTGGGATTTGTTTCCTCTCATTCAGCTCCTACCCACATATTTCTAAAGTCATTGGCAAATTTCTAGACACAGTATTAGTTATGGGTATACAGATTTCTTTTGAAACTGAGGTTTCAATAAAACAATAGTTGGCAATAGCAGGAATCTAAGGTAATTTATCTATGTATGGAGAGAAGGAAGGTTTTCAGCTCATAAAATCATGAACTGTTAAAATTGCCAACAGTGCCAAAAAGAAAACATGAATATAATTAAAGTAGATTTTAAAAAACACCTGTCTCTATGCAGTGCATTATTTTTTTGAGATATATGTGCTTCTGACCAGTTTTCTGAAGCCAGATTTCTCCATTTTCCCTCTCTGTACCCATGCTGAAATTAAGAGATAGATAGAAGATGATGCTGCACTGCTAGAACCCATACAAGGTCCTACTTGACAAAAAAAAAGAGACTTGGCATTTCTTTACTGCCAAAAAATCCTTATTTAAATAGCAAGATATAATGTGAAATTTTTACATCTGTAAAGATGAAGGCTGGAAGCCAAATTACATTAGTCAATTGAAAATGCATTAATTTCTTAGAACTAACTGTCTAACATAGTTCACTGATGTTATAAAATTGAGTTAGTATGGTATGGAAATGATAGGAAATGATTAAATCTCTTCTGAGCACTATAAACACAAGTGTGACATCAGTAACTGGCTTCCAGAATTTATCAATTAAAAAATCCATTTCATAAACCAGAGGATATCAAGTGTTCTTGACTGAATTAAAGTATATGAAAAAAATTCGGCAGAATTCAGAACTCTTAAGTGGTGAGATAGTTCTGAGTGCAAGTGAGATTAGTTTTATTTACAATAAATAATTTTTCCCCTCAGAATAAMTTTCTTATATAAATAGACGAAGGTAAATTCTCTAATTTGGGAATATGGCCCTGCAACCTTTGACAGATTTTTATCAAGTTGGATTAATTGAATAAAATCACTATTTTTTACTTAAAAAGTATATTTGTACCTCCTAAGCCCTCCTAAGCCCTTTGCAAATGGCAAAGCACAATCTACTTGCCTTGGTGCATTTTATTTTCATAATTTAAATGTATAGCTTAGATATTTTAAGTCTTGATTACTGAATGAGTTGTCTAAATTTTTCACAAGGAAAGCAAGTATAATTTTTTTTAATTATGAAASTAAGCAAAACATACATCTTACATCTTTTGAGTGCTTGATTACATTCATAAGGTTGTTTTGTTGATACAATGATGAGCATTTGGCTGATATTGTTAAATCTGACCTGCTTTGATACAATGACCCTCTTAAATTACTAATACCAATGCTTTAAATATAGCTGTCCTTCATGATTTAAAGTTACTCAAGAAAGAATGGCTGAAGAATATAGCTCAGTTTGAAGGTAAAAATGAGAAGTATTCTCTGCCATTGAGAATAATCTCCCAGATTTTCCTCAGGTTTCTTTTTTACTCTTGTTTTGAGACTTGTTTTGTCRTTGGAAAGAACAATTAGTTTTACAAGTGGTGTTGCCTAATGCCAGGTCATAGCCAGGTACCCAACCCATCAATGACATGGTAGTTGGGTTCAGGTAGTGCTTAAGATAAACAAAAGCTCTTAGGATCAATGGATGCAAAATATTTCCAGTATTACTCTGGAACAGTATGATCACCTGATAATTTCAATATAACATAGTTTTAGTTCACTATGTTTTATACCTCGCTGTGATCTTGCCCTCTTAGAACCTTTGGGTTGATAAGAAGATGGGAGGGTGTGAATAATCCATTTATGACATTTTTCTGTCAAATAATCCACATCGATGTAACTCAACTCCTAACTATTCCTTAATTATTCATAATTTTAATCAAAAGTGAATAGTTTAATGCAGAGCAGTGGCATGTTCTGCTGCACTTGATCTTATTTCCTGTGCAGTTTTGAATATTGCTCACATACTGGAAGGAAAGACAGAAATCTGCCAACAAAGCATCTGGAGCTTCCCTATTTCTTGTTTGTGGACTGTTATTTTTTCTTCCTGTTCTTCACATTAAAAATAAAACTTCTCAGTCTTGATAATATTGCCTGTTACTATCACTCCATGTTTTAAGATTTTCCTTGGTTGGAATCACATTCTGTTACACGTGTAAAATAACAGCAGTTCCTTCATTGCAAACTTAAGCTGCTTAGAATGTTAGAAAGATTACTTTAGGTTGTAAAAAGGTAAGATAAGCTCCATTCTCTGCTGTAAAGGCCTATGATTTATGGGAAATGCTTTTGGGAAGTGTATAAAAGTGGTTTGGGATGTTTTTCAGCTATATAGCCAAAACACAAATGATTTTAAGTGTGACGCAGTGAGCAGAAGTAGGAAATTTTCCTCACTCATCACAGTTGTTTTATTTAGTACCATCTCTAGTCAATTGAGAAATTTGGTTACTTTTTTTAGAATGCGATGAACTGGAGATACCTCTCTGCACATAGCTTGTCTATGGGGAGAACCATGGTGGTTGTCTCAGTCAAGTTTCAAATCTCTTAGGCAGATAATGTTTGGCAAAGTGAATTCTGTCCTAGAGTTTTATTTGCAGATGAAATTTCTTCAAATATTTAGAAGGAAAAAGACTGYTTGGGTGGCATTCTAATGCCTTGGAGAATTAGGAATCCAAAAGAGATTGAACATGAGGTCATAAGTATCAAACTTCTTAATTACTTTGTTATTGATGGTTTTCCTTGGTGCTCTCAACATCATAGTTGCAGTATTTGTTCACTCTCACATAAAGTTAGAGTGTTTATTACAAAAACACATTTGGGGCAAAATTCAAATAGTTTTCTAATTTCATGAAAGATAAATATTACTTACCAGCATTTGACAGTCTTCCTTCCTACTAGTGGGAGGAAAATCCCACTAGTAAGAATATAACATTGTTTAGTGTACCCTTACAGTCATTTCAAGAAGGGGAAGTCATCTACCAGCATTGCATCCTACACTGTGACATGCTAAAATATGATAGTTTTGTAGGGAAAAAAAAAATAAATTGTAAACAATASCAGCCAGCAGATAAAAGGACACATATATGAATATCCAAAATTGAAAGTTTTAATTCTTAAACAGACACCTCCTACTTCAATCAATACAAGTGGTTGTACACTTTGACAATATCTGGACCAAACAATAGTAGCACACCCTGAAGCCTGCAGTTAATAAAGTRACTTGAGATAAAAGCATAATTTAGGAGGCTGATCTCACACTGTATTTCTGCACAGAGAGACTATTGGTGATCGGAGGCCATCTGGGGCAACCATGAAATGGTTAAGTTTTAAATTCCCAGTGATGTAAGGTAGGAGATCAACTAAACTTCTACCTTGAACTCACAGAGGGTGGACTTTGGGTGCCTCTTCAGTACTCTATTTCAGAAAGTCCCTTAGAAAACAGTATTTAATAACAAAGTGGTCTTCTTTGATAACAAAGAGGAGGTTATCCTTATGTGCCAAGAGATGAGCTAGTGAGGAGGAAGGGTGGCCTGGCTGAAAAGGGAGCTTTCACAGGAACTTAGAACAAAAAGACAGTTTAAGACCTTTGGAAGAAGGGGCAGGCAACTCATGAAGAGTACAAGGATATCATTAGGTCATGTAGAGAGAAAATTAGAGAGGCAAAAGCTCTGCTAGAATTCAATCTGGCCACTGCTGTGAAAGGTAATAAAAAGCGTTTTCATAAATAYATTAGCAGCAAAAGGAAAAAAAAAGTCTCCATTTCCTTGGAGGGGAACACTGTCACCCAGAAAGAGGAAAAGTCTGAGGTACTTAACTCCTTCTTTACCTCAGTCTTTAACAGAAAGACCAGTTATCCTCAGGGCAACCAGCTGCCTGAGCTGGTAGGGGCAGAATAGACCCCTGCAATCCAGGAGGAAGTAATCAGTGACCTGCTGAGCCACTTAGACATTCTGGCCCATCTGATGGGCCAGATGGGATTCACCCAAGGGCACTGAGAGTGGTGACAGAAGAGCTCACCAGCCACTCTCATCATTTATCGTCAGTTTTGGCTAAAAGTTGAGGTCACAGATGACTTGAGGCTGGCCAGGAAAGAAGGTAAACCTCCTGGCTGGAAGAAAGATCCTGGAAGTAGGGAAGATACTGAAGATAAGAGAGGTGCCTGGAGATGAATACCAAGGGATGCACAGAGACCTTGGCTGGAAGCAGTCGAGACCAAGTGCTACAGACTGCAGCTCAATGTGAAACAACATGACTTTCCACTTAAGCTTCCCAAACCACCAGCGACCTCCCTGCTAGAAGTGAAAGTGGAAAGCCAGGGAACATAACAGCGCATGGGGGAACTGAGGGCACATGGGAGTGCATGAGAAACAACTAGGGTAACAGCTCTATCCTCCTCAGTTCTTAAATAAACCCTTATATCCAGTTTAACTATGGGCTGTTGTTTACTCTCTCACCTGTCATGCATTTTATTGATCGTAAAATCATTTCTTCCTCACAGAAAAAAATTACATGAAGTCTATTACTTTAGTTCCTTATTTTGTAAAATATCTTGTAAAATTCTATTTAGGATGTTTCAGGTACTGTATTTTTTCATTGTCTCATTTAATATTACAGAGATTTTTTGACCTGTCATATTTACAACGCTCTTTCTTATGCATTCAATGAGAATGCAGTAATATTTTAATTAAATGCCAAATTACTGATGAATAAACGATGTTTGTGTTTATGCATGTCAGCCATTCTCCAGCATTAAGATATAATTAGAAATTAAGTCTGGAAGAAAGACTAGATGATACATAACAGTACTCTGCATTTTTAACTCTTTCTGTACTAATAATTTCTACATATCCTTCTCCTCTTGCTTTAAGGACAACTTGTATGTTAATTTTTATAGTGTGTGAAACAGAATGCTTTTTAAAATTCCTATTTCTTTCCAGTAACAGTGTCCTTGAATAGAAAAATGCTGTTTACACAGGAATCTTAATTAACATTTATTAAATGTCATGGTTCAACCCCAACCAGAAACTAACCCCCACTCAGCCACTTGCTCAGCACTCCCTGGTGGGAAGGGGGAGAGAATCAAAAGGTATAAGTAAGAAAACTTGTGGAGATAAAGACAGTTCAATRGGTAAAGCTAAGCCATGGACAGGCAAAGCAAAACCAGGAATTCAATCATCACTTCCCACAGGTAGGTGGAGTCTCAGCCATCTCCAGGAAAGCACTGCTCCATCACTTGCAACACTGACTTGGGAAGACAAATGCCATCACTCCACATGTTCCTTCTTCTTCAGCCAGCTTTATATGCTGACTGTGACCCAGCACAATCAGCTGATTGCAATGAGGTGTCCCTTTGGGSGGTCGGGATCAGGCTGTGTGCCCTTCCTTGTACGCTCCCAGCCTGCTCACTGGTGCTGTGGGGTGAGGAGCAGGAAAGGCCTTGACTGTGTGCAAACACTGTGTGACACCAACTAAAATATCTCTATATTACCAACACTATTCTCAGTAGGAATCCAAAACACAGACCCACAGTACTACTATAACTCTATCCCTGTGAAAACCACAAATGTAAATCTTCCCTACTTTTATTAAGCTGGTAAGAACTATTTTCAGCACATGGGGAAGCTAATCCTAAAAGAAATAAGGCAGTTCATCTGTAAAAATAATTTAAAGGCCTGAACTGTTCATATGTGAGACCTCTAAAAGCAAAGCATGTACTCTCAAAATTGCACTTTATCYCTAATGCAATCAGGGTACATTGATTTTCCAGCCTGCCATTCATTTCTGGAAGCATCTTGATTGTGTTAAGAGTCCTCCTCACACTTGTTAGGATCTGAGAATGCCTCTATTTTACAAGAGTGTATCAGAGAGAACAATATCTCCTAAATATTTCCAGAAGAATTTGAGATGAGACTGTAAAAGACTGGTCCACTATTGGTACATCCCTTCTTTCTGTTTTTCTTCCTCAGATCAGTGATAAGAGCACTCTTCTGGTTTATCAGATTCTTGACTTCAGTTCTGTCCTTAGCTTGGTGGAATTATAAACACCTTCCAGAAGTGCTGTAAGAACTCCCCAAAGCAGTCTCTTTGTCTGTTCTGTCCTGCATGAAATAAGCATTGACTGGGTTGAACGGATAAAGGAAAAGTGTTCACATATGGTTCCCCATCCCTTGGGCTAGAATATTTACCTGAGTACAGATTTGTATTTTTCTACTGTGTTAATTGTTTTTTAAGCATATGTCTTGAAGCATTTAAGTGTTTTTTCTTGTCAATGCAGGGTACTACCCATCTGGAGAGTATTCACTGTGGGCAAAGACCAAAGTTTGGCCACTATAGCCCCAAAAATTACAATGCAGAAGTCTTGCCTGAATGAATTATTGCTTAGGAAATCAATTGCATATTCAGGATCTAGAAGTGCTCCTCCTTAATCCCTCATAGACACATTGTGCAATAATATTGTATAGGTAGATCATGCATTTTGGAGTCTAAATTATAGATGGCATCAATGAGGTGATGAACTGCTTGAACTTAGATAGAATCTTTGGTAAACAGTAGTGGCTCCATTCTGGAATTGTGATTCTTGAGATAGTTGTCATAACATCTCTGTTACAGGAACTCAATTTGTCCAGTACAATTAGGACTGGAACAAAATGCTTATATTCTAATTTTACAGAGTCTTTCCCAAAGGAAGAGTACAGTGTCATATTGAAAAACAAAATAACATTTTTCATCTGCTGAAAGAATCTTCAAGGAGAGAATGGACGTATTTATTTCCTCTGAAAACCACCTAAGTTCTAAGAAACAAAAGTAGTTGCAGAAATCAACAAAAAGATGCAGTGCTTAGGCCTTTCAAGTGCACTTTTTCTAAATAGCAGCTAAGATGAAACTGGTAAGAGGTTTTCCAACTGTGATTATTGACTAAATGTAAAAGAGAAAGCTGAAGTTCACACAAATTTGAGATTTCTTTTAACTTCAGAAAGAGTAAGATTTGCACACTGGTCCACTCAGTGCTCAGTAGTTTGGCTTCTTTCCTTTTTGTTTTTTTGAGTTAATGTTTGGATCATTGGCACATGTAATCTTTTACGCTTAAGTAAAATCAGTGTGAAGAACTGAAACATTTAATGCTCCCTTATTTCTTCAAGCAAGCCAAGTAAAAACATGACTGAATCTGGTACAGAAATTCAATTCTTCAGTTTTAGTAAAACCATTGTTTTAACAATTGTCCTAAACTTAGGGACTAAGGATGTTTTTCAAGTATCATCTAAGGAACACTCACTTCAATGTCTAGTTTAGAAAGTTTTTTTCTATTAATATTTCAACATATTGTTGCTGCAATAACTTATTTATCCATCGCAAAGGTCGTGGAATCCATATACTTTGGAGGAAACCACAGGAATATGGTTCAGTACATGTATTTCCTTTTCCTCTTTCTGCTTTCATCTGTCTGTAACTGACATTTCTTCCCATATTTAGCCCCATATAGGATACTCCCATATGTATCCTGGAGTTTAAATTTTTCCTTCATRTTTGTAAACAGAGCTTTCATCAGCTTCATTATATCTGTTAATTTCATCATCAACATCCTTGACTGCATTGTATATGGAATATATTTTTTGCATTGCCAGGAGTTTGCACCATTAAATGAGATTCTGTGTGTGCAAAAGCAGTTGCAAATAATGATGTTATTCCAGTTGTGAATTTTTAATGGAAAGCTGGAACTACAGTATCACTGAGTTCTGCTACCAAATGTCGTGGCTTGTAGGAGGAGGAAGCTGGGCTCACAGTCTGGAACATGCACTGAAAATTTAATTTTTTAAGAGATATGCCTGAGCAGATATCATCTCTATTCAGAAAACTGACCCCCAGCACTTCCAACTAAAACAAAAATTGTCATGAGTGAGGAAATCAGATTCACGTATAATCTGCAGAGTATAAACAATCCATATCTGGAAAGCTCTTGAATTGTTTTCCCAATTACTATGTTGAGTGATGTAAATGGTGTCTCCAGGAGGGTAAGTGCATAGATACACTGCTCTGTGGATCCATTGAAATCAGTGAGATGCCATTTAAAGTACTCWGCTTGACATGGTTGTGAACAGTGAAATAAACAGCCTGTAAAAGGCTTTATTAATTCCTGCCAAATTACATTCAAGGTACTAGGTATTTATTCCTGTTTAAACCAACATTTTCATGAAGTGCAGTTGTTTTCAGTTTCATAAACTTTGAAATTATATTATACCATGCATGCTAATGCTCTTGAAAAATCCTTCTTTTGGCTCCAAATTCTGAAACGTTCACTTAAAATAATATTCTGTCACAACCTAAGAAAAATGGCAGCTGTGCACTGAAGAAAACTGCAAATAAAAGCAGTTGCTTCCCAGCACAAACTACTTTATTGACAAGATAAAAATACAAACTGCCTTATCCCACTCATATCAGATAAGGCTAAATCCATTACTCCAGTAATAAAATGTTAAGTGCATAAGTACCAGAAGATATAGGCAGTGGAGATGTTATCATATCATGGGGACTCCCGTGCCATTGCTTGTCTCATCAACCTGCTTCATGGGAAATGTCAGAGTGCTTCTGTAGACACATCTGCCATCAGCCTGATAATGAATTGCTTGGGGGAAAAGTCTGCTCTCTTTGCAGGTCTCAGTTTGAAGTCCATTATAGAAAAAGATCACTCTGGGAAAAAAAAAATATAAAAAAAAAAAGCTCTCTTAAATTTAGGTGGAATTTTTTGCACTTTGCRTTTCAGTTTGTGTCCATTGCTGTGTGTCTTGGCCACCAGCAAGAAACATCTGCTTCCATTCTTTCCCCTTCCCTTCTCCCTCAGGTATTTTTACAAATTGACCAGAATCCCCAGAGCCTTCCTTTTTCAGGCTGAACAACTCTCCTGGCCCTGGTGCAGGGGCTACTCTGGCAGCAGACAGCTCAGCCCTGTCGAGGCTGAGCCCCTCACTGCCAGGTCAGCATCCCAGAGGCTGTRTTAGCTTTTTGAGCTGCAGTGCCTCTAACTTCACACACTGATGGTTTCAGGCTCTTACTGGATAGAGGAGAGTGTATAGAGAGGGAAGCACAGCTGGTCTGGGTATGTGTGCATTTAGTTTAATAACAAAATGTTGAACATGACCTCTAAGTACTATATTCCTGCCATTCAGTTCATCATACATCTCATGAATGGCAAACAATGTAATGTAAAATAAACAAGACTTTAAATTGCACTAATGTCTATGTTTAGACAAACATTTCAAGTTTACATGCACTCAGCTATGAAGCACAAGCTTGCAGGCCTTTAAAACTCAGCTTTCTGAGGTCATTGTAAGATTAAAAACAATGTGTTGATGCTTGCAGCAAGTTAGAAGATCTTTCTGTGCATTATTGACCTGAAAGGCAATGACAGGCTGGGAAATTGAAAAGAATAAAAACAAATACAAAGTTGTGGCCTTGTTGCCGAGTAACAGTGAATCAACTTTTGCTTGATATATTTTTGTTACACTTTGTCAAAACTTTCAACACCTCAATTACTATTTTACTTTAAATGCTTCCCAGCTCTTTATTCAAACAGTGTTTTAGTTAAAATTCGTTGAGCCGAGGTCATTGCTTATTCACAGCAGCAGCCTGAACGGCTTGTGAGCGCAGCTGCAGATGTTTGCCCCATAACCAGCCCCAGCAAACCCTTCCCTGCTTTTGGGGAAAGGCAGGGAGCTGCAGGGAGCCTGGGAGCAGTGCTGGCACCAACGCAGTCAGGCACCATCTAGAAGCAAAACATCCAGAACAACACTGCAAAGGCTGACATCCTGTGAAAAATTAGCAAATGAACCGGGGAGAAATCAGCCTACCAAGTAGCTTTCCTTTCTCCTCTGCAGATTAGAATGTCAACCAAAAAATGAAGCAAGGCTGCATTACTTGCGCTCATAAAATTTCATTTAAAGCACACTGCTGTGATTCTGTTTTAGAGAAAAAGAGTAGCTTCCCATCAGAAAGGGGATGTGAAACTTCCACAGCTGGAAATCTGTGCTTTCAGCAGAGACAAGAATGCACCTGCCAGTCAGACAGCTCTCCCTCTTGTTCAGCATTTTACCCCTGACAGTAGCTGTGACCAGGTTCAGAGGAGTAAATTTTGCAGTGGTCAAATAGGATTATCTGACATTAGAAAAATAGTCTCTCTAATAGCTACTAGTAGGAGCTTAGTTTATACTGTGTTAATTCCCCAGGTTTTATGTAGTTTTTGTGGACTATTTTTTTTCAGCAGTAAGAGAAAAATCAACAAATACCAGTAATTTCTCCCTATAAATTTCTCCTGTAAATGTCTAAATCTTTATGTAAACCTGCTATTAGTTCAGAGTTTAGGTTATGCTTGGGGACAAAATTCAAGATTTTTGGTTTATTTACTTTTAATCAGAGATTGTAATCCCAGCAGGTGACTAAGCATTTTTAATTTGCTGTGTTAGCAAATAGATTTGCTGTGCTTGCTGATAGAAGATAACACATGTTAATGCACCCTTAATGCTGCTCTGGATGGAATAGCCTACATGAAGCTCAACAGAGTTATTTCTGTTAGGAGAAAAGTATTGCTAAATAAATCCAGCAATTATGTTGTTTTCATTGTATTTATATAAATGGAAATGTTATTATTCAATTCATCTAAATGGAAATAAACACTAAGTCACTTAATTTCTAAAAGTTTCAAGCCTTTTATTAGCAAGTGCTCTGCCTCAAAAATACTTTAAGGATTTGTTTTCAGCCACCTTGATGACTGCCATATCTTTGGATGCTTTTCTCTTACATAAAGTAGATAGCTGCCTTGAAATCCTCATTGCTAAGCACCACAGTGTGTGTATTTTGGCTATTTTGTGTTTTGGATGCATCCCTGGTTAAGTATCCCATTCTGATGCTTTCCTTACTATTATGGCTCTGCACATCTTCTCTTTAGAGTCACATAAGCCCTGTGTCCCTTTTGTTCTTTCCCAGGCCCCACTCCTTTCTCAGTTACTGTGCCTTTCTTTGGGTCCCCTTCGATGTTTACTTTGCCCTGAATTATTTATCTCCTTCCTCTGTCCATCTCCTTTTCTTACCTAGCTGCCTGTGGGCATGTATCCTTTTTTTTTTTTTTTTTTTTTTATTCATAATTTAGAGAAGCAGATTTTTAATAGTGACATTAACAGACAACTTACTTACCTGGGATGTGTTATGTTGGGCAGAGTTTTTTTCAGAATATTATGAAGTTTGTTGGTGCTTTCTAAAATATGTCTTCAAAAAAGTAAATTATTAAAATCAGTTTTCATGTAAATGAGATATGTAAAAAATTTGAAAGCTAGACTTAAGAAGAAGCTAAACAGATACATGGAATGATGAATGCAATGTCACACTGAATGCATGCCCACCTATCTTGTTTCTGCAGTTGCAATCTACTGGTGCATCATCACTTTCCAATGCTTCTTTTTAAGACATATGCACAACTCTAGAACATGGTGAAGCAAAAATTTTAGCTGATACAAGAGTAGGTGCCAAAGAGAAAGGAAAGAGCACAGCAGGAGCCAATATATGGGCTTCTTTCAAACAGAGTTGACAAACAGGTGGTATTAAACCAAAAAAGTCGCTTTTTCTTTACCTTTCCCCTTTCTCCCCAATATTTCTGTGAATTAAAAGATACTGTGTTTCTGTACTACAGCTTTTTACCTTCTGCTATGCATGCTTCATCTACTGGTATGGAAGTCTCTTATAGAACTGCCTTACAAGTTTTGGTAACTTCAAGCAATGAGTTATTTAATAAGTGAAGCCTGCGTTTATTTTTTTACTGTTGCTGACATCCACCAAAAATGAATTTTGAGAGCCCATAAAACTTTGCTTCTTGCATGAAGGCTATTCCTTGCTCCCTGATGGGAAAAAAATACCTTCACTGTGTTTTTGCTAGTTTTTTGCATGGGGACTAGATTTGGGAATTCCTTATGTATTCATATTTTCTTAAGTATAGTCTGAATTTCTGTTTAAAAACAAACTAATATAAATTGAAGCTTAAGTACAGTAACTAAAATTAGATCTCACAGGGTTTTTTTGTTTTGATGTGCCGTCTCTCTCCTTTCAGAATSTCTGTACCCACACATCTATCAACAGCACTCCCTGTGGTTTCTTCTGATGTGCCTCACTTGCCTGACCCTGGTGTGCCCTCTCAGATTTCCCCTGCATTGCCGTCTGTGTGCCAGGAAGGACTGTGCCATAATGGAGGGACTTGTCACCCTCTCTCTCTGCCTACTGGGGCCACCTCGTTCCAGTGTGACTGCCCACTGCACTTCACTGGGCGATTCTGCGAAAAAGGTAATGGTGATTCATTTTTTCTCTGTTACTTATGAAATGAAAGTCTTATTCTGTTTTGGATATGAAAAGGTGGAAGAGGTGTTGCTTGTCATATTTCTCTGCTTTTCATCCCAGTTACTTTTAGTTAACTGAGGAGCAAATTCATTGAGGTAACTAGAATAATATTTATTTGCACAGTAAATTAGGTGATATGAGTCAGGCACACTCCTAAGGGTTGAAATTTAACTTAATGAGAAAAACATTGCATTATTTGTGCAAAATTGTAGTGCACAGTTTTAATGTATGTTTTTCACTGTATTATTTCTRGGACAGAAGTAAGCTGACTTCCTCAAAAGATTATGTTTTCCATTTATACAGACTGGGTTTTTTCCATCACTGTGTCAGATCCTTTGTTGAAAAAGGCTTTTCTTTTCCTCTGTAACTCATTTATCCTTCTACTACTGTTGCTCCTAAAGCACAGATCAATCAAATGAACATAATTGGAATTTGAATAAGAAAATAATTATTTTAGTAATTTTGGTTTCTTTGTAAAATGAATCAAGGCTATAAGGCAAACTGATCAATATTTCTGTTTTGTAATTGTAATTGCTTTTCATTATTGCTCTTCAGAAAGTTCTTTTTAAAGCAAATTTCATAGCTGGCTTCAAAAACTGTTTTAGCTTTTAAGGTACTGTGGTTTATGAATTGCAGTAGAYAATTCTCATAAAGGGCATTACTGGTGTACAGGAAAAGAACCAAAAAATGTCAAGAATATGGTTATATAACTGTATCATCCTCCTAATGAACTTCCCACAGTATGAAGTAAAAGCAACTAGAGTTAAGAATGCCCTTGCCAGACTGCTAGTGTRTGTGAGCCAGCATCACATTGTATTGCTGTCTAAAAATAGGTCATTGCACTCCCTATATCTGAGAGCAGTCACTGACTGTCAGCTCAAAAAAAAAAAAAGTCATGTTGCTTAGGTATCAGAGACTATTTTACCATGTACCCTTTTCAAGTTTATAATAAATCATATATTTGCAAATTTTCGCTGTTAAAATTGCATTCCATATTTTCTACATATTTAGTCTCTGGGCATACTCTTTGCACTTGCTTATAATACACTGCAGATGTGGAAACTGGAACATGAAGTAATGAAACTAAAAAAGGGTGTTTCCATAAAACATGAAATAGTTAGTTAGTGCTTCAATGAAGTATTTTCAACATTTCAATAAAATTTTTTATTTATTTACATACATTTCATGTGCCAGAATTTCCTTCTGTGTTCCAAAGAATGCAGTTGGCATCCTTTTTATCAGCATCATCTGTGCTGTTTTAGATGAGGGCTTTCTGACTTTTTGCAAGGGTTGTGCAGGAGTAGGTCATGTTCAATTWAAGCAGGAATTTGATAGATAATAGGCCATATCAGTATGTGTGCATGACCACTCTGTGGGACTCCACACCACTGGTTCCTTCCACCAGAGTCTGATTGCTGCTTACTTCTGACCTTCCAGCTGATCTGTCAGTCCCCAAGGGTCTTCTATTGATGCCTGGAGAGGCTGACCTAGAACAGAGGCTGGACAGAGTTAWAAATAAAGTAGATATTTATTAAAAGCCCTTAAAGGATACACCTTGGGCAGCACAAGAGCCTGGCCAGGGCTACACTCAAGATGGACCCAATATGGTCATAAAATGGACAACAGGTCACAAGRTTTCACACTTTTATAAGTTTTGGYCCATTAGCATATTGGAGTTAATTGTCCAGTAACAGTCTCAGGTTATGAAGTGCCATCCTCTCAGTTTGCTCTCTTCAATTCRCTGCTGTTTGCACTTTTTGGGCCTGAGGCTGTAATGGCTGTCCTTGGTTCTCAAGCTGGAAAAGGATTGTTTTGTCTAAYTACCCTGTTAAGGGAAATTGCAAACACTTATATGAAGTCAGAGTTACGCATCAAGGCAGCACAGAATCTGAAAAATATGAAAGCTAAAACTTAAGGCATCACTATGGTTTCATGTTTTTGATGATAACTGACGTGGTCGGTGCTTGAATGATATTATCTGGGCTGAGTACTTCCATGTGCCCCAGACTTTAGGGGTAGTATCTTCTGTTTCATTGATTGAAAAAAGTATTTTTATGTTGCTCTTTCAAAAATACAATGTTCTGAGTAATTTTCTCCTTTGAAGCTAAGCCAGTGCAGGCCAGCAGAATTCATACATTGGAAAGAGTTGTCTGCAAACTACACTTCCAAGGAAATTTGTCTTCCAAGGAAGTTTATCTTAGTTGTGTAAATGAAGGGGACTTCTTCTCCCTTTCTTTCTGTGATTTTGTTTCAAAAATCATGTGTGAAAATATGACTGCATTATGACTGTGCCAAGATCAAATTAAAAGCAGGGGACTCTTGCACTAAGTTGCAATTGTAAGTGAATCTCTGATGGTTAGGACTGACTCTAAATAAGGTACACCAGTAACCATTCTGTTCAATAAAACAGAATAGAAACTTTAAAGAAACCCTGAAACAAGCAGCTCCTTTGGAGAACATAACCTCAGCTGTACAACCATATAATCCTTTTAATGATCAAACACCCTGTTTCCATGATGTATTTTTTTTTCCTAAAAGTGGAAGAGACGCCTTTTGCTTTTCTGCACCTTAYATGATGTTGAGATAATAACAGCGATTAATATTTCCACATAGGTCGTCTAATAGTTCTAGCACTGGAAGAATAACATTTCTTTCTCTCTTTTTTTTTTTGTGTGGAGAAGATGAATTAARTTCTCTTTTCACAGAGCTCTGCTTTTACCCTCTAAAGCCCCCTGTTCAATACAGGGAACAGCCTCCTCCTTTTTGCTAGTACTCTTGGGTGAGTCAGGGCTGCCATATTTGACATGTTCATTGGCTGGGAGCTCACTGGGGCAGCTGCATCCCAGAGCTCATGCTGYCACATTGCATCTTTAGATAGATCAGAATTTGACTTGATGGATCCTGTGTTTAGWAGCTGAAAAGTAACTACAGCATAGAGTGATCTTATTTAATCCTAAATTTTCAGTGAGATTGATAATTTAGTCTAATGAAATCAGACCTCAACCAAGTGAGCTATGATTATAAACTTTTGATATTCAGAGACCTGTTCACCAAGAAGTCTAGAGAGAGCTCCTAATTACAGGAGATAAGAGAATCAGCAAAAATTTTAWAATTATTTACCATAGACCTCCCAATGGAGAAAGTAAATTTTCATGTTTGCAATACAGAAAATATGTCAAGGAATTTTTCTCTTGACTCCTTAATGATTTCTGTTTATCTTAATGTGAYCTGTTATAACATGCTATTATGTATACCTATAAATTTCAGCAATATATTTTCATTAATCATCTTTGTGATCTGCCTTTTACCTACCATTAACTAAATTTCAGCAAGAAACCTATTGTACACTTWCCTGGCATATTAACAGTGCACATGGTTTTACAGCCACAGGGTTTTACAAACAAACCCTCCATGGATATCTTGGCTTCACTAGAATGGGTGAATTTGTTGATTAAATGGCTATGGTAGATACACTTCGTTGGTTGCTAACTATTTTTGTTACGGTGTATAACAACACCTAAAGGGAGAGYAAGTGAATGTCATTATCAGTTATCTGTTTTAACTTAATGAGTGTTATTAWGTGCAATTTCTTGGTTTTATTAATTTGTTCCTTGACTAGTAAGCTCTAGCAGGCTGTTCTGCCTTTACAAGAAATACATTCAATTCATAATTGTCCCTATGGATATATTAGACCACAGCAGTTTATCAAAATACACTGTATACTTACTCGAATCAGATACCTCTGAAATATCTCTAAATGACAGTTTTGGAAAATGGAAGTCTATCTCCATTTTTTTAAGGAAATAGAAAAGTATACATACAAATTATTGTATTTGCTAAATTGAAACTGAAGCTATCAACACTGGTTATATACCCAAGGTCAAAGTGAGGMTTTAGTATAGAGCATGGAAGGGCAACTATCTGAGGCCTCTGTTCYCTTTAATACTGCTTTCAATATTTCYRTTTTTCTAWTTTTTTAATTACAAATTACCAGAGTTAATAGGAAATTAGAAGTTAGTACAAGATGTATTTTAAAYTTTTATTAAAATGCAGCATAGAAAACATGTTTGTCACATAAAATTAATCTTCATTACTCAGTGGTRAGTGCTACATGACTGCTTTCATCCAATAGAAAGTGAGGATTTTATCAATAGGGTRTGAAGGGTAGATAGTCTACTCTGTACTGCCCATTCTTCTTTTTCCTTTTGTATAAATAAGCTTTTTTTACTTCAACTTTAAATGTATCATTCTTTCTTTATTAGCTAAGCTATGTTATCTGCTTCATTGTGAAATTCCCTCACGAGTGGAAAAAACTGCTATGGCTCTGCTTTAGCATGAAAGCAGATGGTGGTGTATTACTGGAAAGTTCATAGCAATAGTTTGGAATATCACTGTCTTGCATGTGTGAAGATGGTATATCCTTGACTGTTAATTATAAGATTAACATTTTTAAGTCTCCAAAATTTTTAGTATTCTGTAAAAGTTTTATAAATTGTTCAATGAAAAGTGTATTTAAATGTCATGTGTTAAAACCAGAAAATCTGTTGAATTTGATRTGTTGCCTGTGTATATTTTGTACATTACTTAAAGGTCAACTCCTTTGACAAAGCAGCAAAAATAGCAGTAAAATGGAAGGCTGTTGCAGGCACTTAGGTTGGAACCGTCACACTAAAGACTTTGCTACATTTGTTCCCCAGGACATACTTGTTGAATTCCTGACTTGTTGAGAAATACTTGATAATATCACCCTGAACATTTGGAGTTTCTTTTACAGATGTTTTTCTAGATGTCGTTCCTAATTTAMCATTTCTAGCTTGTGTCATTGACTMCCATAATTCATCTCAGACAAGTAKGGGGAGTTTGTCTTTATGTCTTTGGCTTTGAAAAGAAATGTAGTTGGTCCAATTTCTTTTATTTCAGCCATATTTAGAASAGTCTCATGTCTCCAGTAGAACTATTTATCTCCTTAATAACATTTATACCATCTATTTATAATTTAAAACAAGTCTGTGACATTTTCCATCAAAAAGAAAAGTGAGCCAGTGAAAATKATATAAAAAGTTTGAGGAAAGACAATTGCACTTTCATCTCCACATTCAGGTTTCAGTTTGAGGCACCCAGAAAGGAAAAAATGGGATGTGGTTACCCCCAAACCTCTGTTTTTCCAGGGTTCAAGGGTTCTTTCACTCATTTTGTCCTCCTTCAAAATGATTCATACCTGGTAAGACTCTGTGAGCAGGAAAACAATAATGTGTTTAGAGATTTCTATAAATTCCCAGAGTCATTAATTTGATGTCATTAACCTCAGTTTATGTCTACACTCATGAGATACCTATTGATATCCCAYTATTGGTATTTGTGTATGTAAACCTTTCAAAAGAATTCTCTAGTTTTTGGACTAGATTTAAAAAAATGTAGTAAGATTTCCCTTCAGACTTTTTTTATTTAGGAAGTGGGGTTGAAAATCAAGAACACAGTAGGTTAGTTAAGAACAACCAAGGATTTACCCAGTAGATAACTTTGTATGCTGGATTTGATACACTAGTTGAGATTATAGCAATTTTCATAGGAAATAGTTAGCCATTCCCACAGTCTGTTCTATTMAATATAGTTCAACAGAAATTTTATTTGGGTGAGCAATGCAAAAAGGAATTATATAAATTAATTTTCTTCTCTGCACTTTCACTTGAGGATATAATTTTGCACATTGATATCAAACAATGCAAACCTTGAGAAGTGTAASTTGTCAACACTTTATAATACCCTATGTCTGTGAGTAATCATGTTAGCTTCACAGTCACCTGGACTTAGCTTATGGCTCTTGCTTTTTTCCTTCCTAGTTTACAAAATTATTGAGACTTTTTCAAGATATCTGAAATATCTTTAATCCAGTGACATCTTGTTCTATCAGTTTTATTTTAATGTGGGTTAATTTGCTGAAGTGTTTTTGAAATCAAAGGAAAACAAGATTTTGAGGGAAAAGAAACATAGTTCACAAGGAAGAGGTGGAGCAATTTTAGGCTAATCCTTCTTATGCCCTCTTGGATATTTTTGTAGAATTTTGCCACTTCAGAAACAAGTGTCAGTATGAGCTTTCATACAACTTAATATTTCATTTTCATCTAATTTAGATATTATGTCCCAGATTCAGTGAAGCATGTAAGCTTTACATGTATTTAATTTTAAGAGTATAAGGAACTTCTGTGATTCATGGAGTTCATGTTCAGGATGGAGGTATTCTACTATGTCAGACCCTGATTTAGGATCCCTCCATTCTGTTACTTGTTTGGTCATTCATATAAGCTTATTACTTAAAATCAACTTTCATCTCAAATCCCTCCAGAGAACTTAATGAAATTGTAAAGGGATGTGACAGTTTTCTATGATTGTTAATACTAAATATGTGATTAAACCTTCATTATACCTAGGGGGAGGATAATCAGAAAGAGTTTGTTGAGATGTAGAAAGAGCTCTTCAAAGCACCAACAAAGTCTTAAAAACTGCTGTCCCAGTGTCTGTAAAGTTATTTATGATTGCAGCTGCCACATACCCACAACCAATGAGCTCCACAACAGCTGWAGATTCTACTGCTATAGCATATGATATAGAGTTCTGTGCTATACTGTAGAGCTATAGGGTTCCCTTATTCAACAGAGATGTAATATATATTTMACAAGTCTGTTCTTTGAAATAGATTATGGAGCCTGTTGGGCATAAATTGTTTTGAGAGATTATGATGAAAAAAGTTAATAATTATAGAAAATTCTTATAGAGTTGTCTCTTTGCTAGTACATTCTCTGTCTGTTATTCACATCCCTTCACAGTCAGTCATGAGCCATTTAAAATAAGAAGTATTKGGTTTAAGTTTTGGTTTAAAGTTGCTTTTTTTTATTAGGATTTTATTAAAAATGAGAAAGCTGTAGCAGTTTGCTATAAGCACTTGCATTAATGAGCATTTCTGGAAAAAAAATTATAAAAGCAGWAGAAAAATCTATGTCTCCTCATCACATAGACCAGACCTGTGAAATTTTACCATTTCTAGCATTTGGCTCTTGAGTCACTGTTTCTTTAATGTGGGTGGATGAAAGTTTTCTTGTCATAATAATTTTTATGAGAATTGTAACAATTTGATAACAAACTCTATTCTGGGCAACAGATAGCAGAAAAAAAAAATAATGGTGAGTTCACAATTTGCAGAGAACAAGCTTTCTCCCCTTCATTTTCCACTTGAAAATGTCGATATAAAGTTGGTTCTTTCTAATCTTACAACGTGTTAGGCTACAATGTCCCAGTCCTTTGAGTAATTTTTCATTTGAAGGTAGTCATTGTGATGTAAGGGACAAATACTTGCTTTTTTCTTGCTTTACTTCTCCATTTATGGCATTTTCTGGGAAAACCTCCTTTCAGTAACTCCTGAATTGAAGCCATTTGTTCTGTTGTGCTAACTTGCTGATAATCAAGTCATCTGCAAAAATCCTGTATCTCCCCTGGCAGTTTGGCAATGCTTATTTTCTGAGCTTGACTCATTTGAGTTCTTCCCCAGGAGATACTGTGTAATAAAGCAGGTGAGGTATTAAATAATGCTTTTGAGCTTTATTATATAAGAAAGAGACATAGAAGACTGTGTGTACTTCAACATCACAGTTAATTTAATAGTTAGTTAGGAACCATCTGTGGTACTGAGTTAGGATAACAGTATGCTTTACTACCTTTACATTTTGATTTCAAAAATGCTGTGATTGAAAACAGAGGGATTTTCATTCCCTCACACAGGGTGTAAGCTCCACACAGGGTGGTTCTGCTCCCAGAGCACTCTCAGGGACTTTCAGCTAGCTGAGAGAGTGGAGTGAACATCAGGATTCTCTTGGGACCTCACTAAAGTGTCTGCCCAGAACCATGTCACCTGGCCCATCCTTTCATGCCACCTCCCAAGGCCAGTGGCCAGTTTGGAAGGATGCTGGCAACTTACATRATGTGACTAAAGAGAAAATGGCTTTGCTATTTCCTGGTCTATACATAAATTTCTGACTCAAGCATGAAACCCCGTGTTATTTCTAATTAAGAGTGCCTGACACATTCTTTWTTATGCATTTTCATAGAACTGATGCCTGCATTTACACAGAATCTTAAATTTCTGGTGTTTAAAGACGAGGAAAATTCATAATATGGGTGTTAGGAAGTTACCATTATGAGGCTTCTCAAGTCTCCAACCTCCTTCTGAGGAAGCCACTTATTTTATGTAAAATAAAATCTTGGTTTTCTTTCTACCATTGTACATTTTTTTTATATTTTTGTAATAATAGTTTGTGAAGATAAAATAGGCAAGTGATTATACAGCAAAAACATTTTAGTGATTTAGCATTTTAGTTACCCAGGAAATCTAGGATTCAGAAGGTGAATTTCCTAGTAGCATGATATACTTATATACTTAAATACCATTGATGTAAATCAGTTCTGYGCAGAACATGGTTCAAAACTTGTCAGCATGTAGAGTCTCCCTGTGTTTTAGTGGAATTACTGCAAATAGTGAATACATCATCAAACAGAGCAAGGAATTGATACATTTCCCAAACAGATATTCTGTTAGATTYGTAATTCTAACAATGACTTCCACAAATGAAAAAATTTTCCTATGTGACTTGTATTTCTCTGTATCAAGAATTTTCTTAAATAGATTTTTTTAGCCCTATACAAGACAAAATTAAAACTACARTATTATAAGTAAATAGTAAAAGACACTTGTATATCGAATACTATAGAAAATATACAAATATGAAAAATAAACTCAAGAAAAAAAAGACAAGGGCCCTATTATCTTCTACCAACCAAAATGGAAAACTATAGAATCATCTGACAGCTAAAGCTGTTTTCCATCATGTGGCATTATTCTTAATATTCTCTTATAGAAATTGTAAATTAATGGCTTTTTCTTTTTACTCATATGTGCAGTTGGCTTCAGCAACTGTTGAATGTCGGCAAAATAAAGAGCAAAACTCAATCAAATATTTGTATGAGTAAAACGTGTACAATGTGTACAGCCACAAGCTTTTTAATTCCCTTTTAGAGTTTGACAGCAGAAGCCCAGACCCTGTTGTGCATCCATGTCTTCACGTGCATTTTCTTGCCTTAAAGGGAGCATGCTATTGAGTTTTGGGTTTTATACGGCACAGTTGCAAAATTTAAAAGTTTTTTCTTTTTAGGTTATTCTGAGGTATAAATTATGGAGTTGTTGTTGTAATAGGAAAAAAAMCAGATAAGGTGGGAATGTTCTTACTAAATACATATGTACTTCATCAAATCTCTAGCTAAACACATTATAGAATCACTACACAGCCTTCTCTGTTTAGAGATTCTTATACAGGAGTTTTACAGAAACTCCTATTAAATTAATTCTTCCCTTGATATAAAAGCATTTCAACCACTCATAAAAAATATTAATGTAGAGAAAAGGTGCAGAAAATCAAGAATTTCCATGCATTAAAAAATAGAGTATGAAGGGACCTTTCATTCTTTGTTCATTGAGATCCAGCAGACTGCATAATTTTCCTCCTTTAAAGTCGAATTCAGAGAGACTCAAGAGAGGAATTGAGAATATGAAATCAATTTCTGGATGATCAGAACCAGTCTCCCATTTTTTGACATTTCTGGAGACCAACCTGAGTACCACTGAGAATAAGAGAAAGAATGTCAGCCCAGATTTAAAGCCTGAACATTCCCATGAATAATCCAGCCACTGATGCTTGTGGGTCTAAAATTTATCCAGAGATGCTGGGAGGCTAAAGATTTAAAAGAAACAGTAACAATAAATTTTGCCAGAACTGAACATTTTGATCCAAAACATTGGCTCAAAATGTGTCTGTTTCAAGGGATATCCTGGGGTTTCATTTGTTTGTTGATTTTGCTTTTTTTAGGATTTTAGATCCATTAAAAAGGTTACTAAGCCTTTGGTCCCAGTTAGATATGCTAAAATGTTGATAACATTTAAGAAAATGAGAGGGGAACAGGATAAAGAAATTACTACTGTGCACTTAACAGCAGGCAGGACAGATTTGTGAGGTTGTGTGGTAGGGCAGCTGAACAATGAAAATATTTTTTAAATACAAATCTAGAAAAGGAAAATAAAATGAGCATTTATAAAGAAAAGTGTCATTGGCATTGTACTTAATCCAGCTGAAGTTCTCTTAAAAGGATAAAGAAAAAATTCTTGGTCACAGGAATGCTAATAAAAGCTCAGAACTCTCTGAGGAAGAAAATTACTGTTTTATATTTGCCTTTTCCACAAACTCTTTCAACTTGCAGTGTTAATCATCCTGTCTCAGAGCAGGGAATGCCTGCCACTTCATAGTTGCTAAAAGGAGATTTCAAATGGAGCTTTACCAACCCCTGCACCTGTTTGCATTTTCTGTTGCCTGTGAAAAATACACCACATATTTCCTGCGTTTCCAGATCCACAACATTCTTCATTCTTTCTTCTGGCTCCAGTGGCAGAACTTTGAAATCCTGCTGCTTTGTTACAGTTTAGAAGCAGTAGATTAATACTTTCCTATTATATTGCTGTAGCTTATTTTTCACATGAACAACTTGCCAAAAACATACAAGACTCTGTGAGTAGTGATGAAGCTTACTTGTAATAATCAGTAAGSCCCAGTCACTCTCCATGACATTGAGGTTTTTATAAGTTCTGGCAATTTCTTCATTTATCTATGCCACGATTTTTTGCTCATAACATGACTATTTTCATTTTCTGCTCTAAAGGGTGTTCCCCTAGCAAAAAGTGTCTTTCCCCTAAATATTTSATTCATGAGTCTTTTAGAAAGTTATAATCAATATCTGTCTGGTAAAAAACAAAAAGAGAAGGCGAAAAATGCCGAAAGCATCTATGAGAATACTGGGAAATGTCATTAAAAGTAGATTCTTTTTTGAAACCAGAAATGTTTCTTACTGACCCTGACCAATGCTGTTTCTTCTTTTCTTCCTTACTGTTATGTTACAGAACACATAATACTATATGATATCCTTTTTTATTTTCTGGCTTTCTTCTCCCAAATAGCAATAAACTATTTATATGCTATTGTGTATATTTATAGAAAAGAAAAGAATCTCTATATTTCAACTTCATAACTGTTTTGTATCTTTTCCTGCCACCATTTGTTCTTTGTTTATTCTCCCTCATTTTTGTTGTAGCTTTTACAGTCTTTTTGACTTGCCAACCTCCCAAGGGCAGTGTGAGCAGATATAAAAGAAGCTGACTCAGCATCTTCTTTTCTCCAAGCCCCAGTATAAAGAAAGGGACATTTTTACCATCTTCTATTTGACAATTTCTTTGCCACAGAGTTACAGAACCTTTAGGGTTTGAAGGAACCTCTGGAGATCATCCAGTCAAACCCTCCTGACAAAGCAAGGTCACCTAGAGCAGGCAACACAGGAACATACTCAGGTGGGTTTTGAATGTTGCCAGAGAGGGAGATTACATGACCTCCCTGGGCAGCCTGTTCCAGTGCTCTGCCACTCTCAGTGAAAAGTTCTTCCTCATGTTGAGATGAAGCTTCCTGTGTTTTAGTTGATCACCTTTCTTCTCATCCTGTCACTGGACACAACCGTAAAGAGCTTGGCACCATCATCCTGACACCTGCATTTGGGATATTTATATGTATTTATGGAGTCCCCTCTCAGTCTTTTCTTCTCTGGACTAAACAGGCCCAGCTCTTGAAGTCTCTCTTCATAAGAGAGATGCTCCAGACCCCAAATCATCTCTGTGACATCTTCTGGACCCTTTCCAGTAGCTCCTGGTCTTTCTTTTGCTGAGGAACYCAGAAGCAGACACAGTAGTCCAGGTACTAAAGCTGAGTCACTCCTTCTTTTGTAGATTCTTCCATTCAGGTGGAAGTCTCCTTCCTGGTGTGTGGCCACTGTTACAAACTTGAATCACTCTTTTTCTAATCCAGCTACATGGAAAACATTTCTGATTTCCAGTCCAGAGCAGTTTAAGTAACTAGTAAAAACTTAAGTAAATTTTACAGATGCAGCAAAGCATTTGTGAGCATGTTGTGTATCAGCTGCCACACTGCTTTCAGAGGCAGTCTGGGCCACGCAGCACCCACCTAGAGCAGCATTTCTCTGAACTAACCTGCTCATTTTGCATGAGTCAGCAGGAGGTGYATTCTGTGATAAAGGTGTTCACTGTGCTTGTGGCTACAGGCGTTTGGAGTGGTCCCTGTGATGGGGAGGGCAGGTCTGCAGAATTGTTTGGTATCCCATTTAATGGGGAATGTAGGTGAGACTAGAAGTGAAAGTGAGATTCTTTGCTACTGATGTGTTACTGAGTGCTTAGTGGATAAAATGCTTTTACTTTAAATACTCCTTCAATACTCTTCTTGGTTTTGTGTGCTATTGACACATAATTTCTTTTCTCTGTGGTTATCGATAATTGATAATGAAATTAACTTTGAAAATGATTAAACAAAACCTGAATTCAGGTAACTCTTAGTAGTATTTCTTGGTACAAATCTGGGTGCAGTTTCAGAGCTAGTAATATTTAGTCCAAGTTCTACTTAGACTTTTTTCTTAAGGTTCCTTGAATGTTTCCCTGTCATCATCACTGAATGAAGACTGAACTATGGAGTTTCTTTCTTTATCTGTGAAAAGAATGAATGGGTGACCATGCAAAGCATTGGCTTATAAAAGCCAAGATACTATCATAGCAAGCAAGGGGCTCAATTTAACTAGCAGCCATTGTTGTGTTGTGTTCAGTTGGACTGTTCTGTTTTCCCCTGTTTTGTAATGGTTTTGCCCTGGTTCTCCYCCTCCTCGGTAAATGTCARTCACTCCTGCCCACCACCCTCTTTTCCAGAAAATTCTGTCCTGGGCTTCCAGGGATTCGATGAGGGATTTGGGTCCCTCCTTCCAGTTACCCTGATTGTTCTGTTCCATCTGTCTTTCTTATGTACCACACTCCCCCCTGGATTCCTATTGGCTGTTGGGATTTGTTCCTCCCTTATCTCTTCACACTTTATAACCCGAGGCGGGGGCAAGCCCCCTTTGTCTCCTGCTGCCGGTGCCCCTGAGTTGAAGTAAACTTGGATTATACCCAGCTGGAGTCCRCCTTCTTATTTCTGCTGAAGCAGCGTTTGTCAGCCTCGTCCCTAATCTGGCAGCGTCCCYGGATTCCCCTCCRGGTGCCTGCCTGAAGCGCKAGCCCGGTGCCGCCGCTCCGGGRCAAAGCGCTCCTTCGCTGCAGGTATTGCTGGAAAAGCAAGCCGGGAYGTTTTTCTACCAGCTAACTGCTGCAAGCCATTGTGATCTTCTTTTTTTTTTTATGGGAAAAATGGTGAAGGCGAAGGAAAAAATTCCATGAAAATTTGGGATTGAAATTTTGTTAACAGATACATCACCTAAAGAGACAATGGTAGGAAATAATTGGAGAATTTGAATAAAAAGCTGAATCTGGTCACTGCTATCACATTATTTCAGAAAGTATATCCAAATACTTGTGTTACAATTTTACACTACCATCCCTGTGCTTTATTCATTCTCTCTTTGACCATAAAACCTATGGCCTGTACTTTTTGTTGTTCTGATGGTTCCATAAGCCATTCTCTGGAAATCTGCGGGAGCTTGTTGCTTATTTTCCTTGTTTTTGTGACCACTCGACCATCGCACATATGATACAGCAGAGAATAGAATCCACCACCCAACTTAACTTGGTGCTCTCTGCACATGTCACATCAGAGCTACAATAAGGATAAAGGAAAGGGGGAAAGGATTTAAGAAGGAAGAGTACATATATTCTGAGATGAACTGAATCACTCAGAGACCACAAAAATAGTTTTCTTTGGCTGCACATAGTGGATTATAAAGCTGAACCAAAGGTAGCAAAGAAAAATACTCTCATGAAATTGGATTATATGAGAAAGAGTTTGACTTGAAAGAGATAAATGTTGGAGATAGATGATGTCCTGTAGCACTGCAGAATTAGCTTCCTGAAGCAAACTGTTCAATTGTTTGATATTAACAGTAGAAGGGGTACTTGCAGTGACAATGTCCAGTGTAAGGTAAGAAATAACAAAGCCAAATATTCTGAAAGAAAGGCAAAATGAACTGTCACAAATCAAAGAATGCAACTGTTTCTCAGTCAATACAGTGTATTTGAGGAAAGAAAGAAAAGCCAGATAAAGAAGTGAAAAGAGCATCCTTGCCTCTATCTCCAAGTAAACCTAAAGTGATTTCATAGGGCAAAAACCTATCCGTGGAGCAGTTTAGACAGACTGTGTCAGGACATTAGAAGCAGCTCAATGCATGCTCTGTCATAACTGATTTTCCAGTTATGGATGTATTTTATTTTCTATTGTAGTCTGAAAAAYACAGTGCATGATACAGAAACTTTACTTTTAAATAGCATAGGAGACTAAAAATCAAGTTCACCTGTATTCTTGAATTAGCCTCAGACTCATTCTAAGACCTCGGAATTCTTCCCTTACCGCAATTCTTCCTGCATTTCCGTCTGTAGTTTTGTTTGGTTGGTTTTTTGGGGTTTTTTTTGTGGGATCATGATGATGTGATTCTGCTGGTTAATTAATAATTCATTTGTCCATTCTTTATCTAGATGGMTTTTCAAATTTCTAGAGTTGTCTCAAGGAGGTCCTTATTTACATCTTTTCCTAATCATGGGATGTCCGATAATTCAGATCACTTGCCTTYGAAAACTAATACAATATCATAAAGAGCAGGAAGCTCAGTGAATTAACTGGTGCTGTAATCTGTCAAATAAAACATATTTGACACCAATCACATTTCACAAAGGTTAATTCTTAATCCATTTGTTTCTGCAAAGGATTAGCAGATCACACAGAGGGAGTCAGCATTCTTCTAGTCCCAACCAACCGTCCGTGACCATCAGCACAGACACACTCATTCTGACAGTGCCTGTCAATAGAAACATTAGATTGTGGATACAGATACTTCTGATCAACAGTTTTAAATCCACTGCCCAGTACCTAAGACCAGCCACAGAAGATCTGATTGATTATGTATTTTCACAGAACACAAGCTTTCAGTTTTGTTTCTCTGGAGTTCTCTGGAGCAGTCACATGTATGTCGTCAGTGACTTTTTTTCCTTCTTTATTTTCCCAGAAGAAAATTTCTTTCTTCAAGGATTTTAAAATTTAATACATTARTGGGTAAAAGTAACTTTAGGATTCATTTGCACTGAACAGTTTTTAAATATATTTTTTTTCCTGTATTAGCACTCTCCATATATATCAAGTATCCAAAATTCATTCTTGTCAACAATCCTTTTTGTTATTAATAGAAAATATGCCTGTCTAGTAATTACATAAGTTCACCTTCTTCCAGTTTCAATGGACTCAATTGCACAAGTAATTTTTAAAACCTTTATCTTTGTGCATCCTTCCTTGGTGATTGGCTTACACAAGAGAGAAGATCATCTTACAAGTTGGATACACAACATATATTCAACATGTTAGAAACCTGTAGAAGCTCTGATATGTAATTTCTCTGGAGAGAAATCTAAATTCAGAGTTTATCTGGTTTGGTAGAGATTTCAGACTCTTACAGTGAAAGAAAATCCAGATCTCATACTATTAGTGTTACTTAATTTGCTACAATATATGTCTGGTTTATGATACTTTTAATACTTTACTTATAATAATTTTTCATATCATATTCCAGATTATGTTTCCTCATTAGCCTTTTGAATCATACTTTGACCAGATGCTGCATGATTGCTCCATTCTATGCATGTCCTTATGATCAGTGACAGATGGTCATGCTCTGACTTCATCTGAAAAATCACTTGTCTTGAAGCAGTGTGTGAAGAAATCATAAATAATGTGATTTTATTAGCACAGGAATTCACACATTTGGCAGAATTACTACCATCTGTGTGCATTAGTGCAGCATCATGCCTTGTAGATCAGATCTGATTCATGCTCTGCCAAGTTTGAATAGAAATTGAGTTTCTCAGTATTTTTCTGCATAAGATCATGCAGACAGGCCTCTGTATGTCCATCCAATTGCCGGTACCAATTGCTGAATACCAGAAATATGTTATTGTCAACATTTTTATACATGAATTCATGCCAGAGAACTCTGATTATGATAGTATATAAATAAATACAGTAATTTGATTATATGCTAAATTCTCCATGTGGATGAGGAGAGATTTTGCCTGGAAGTTGATCACCCCAAACCAGATCATATTTCCTTTTACTCACACATCAGGTCTACAGAAAACCATGTAAAAAACTTTAGCAGACATACTCTCCTCATACCATCAGTGAAAATCAAAGTCTCCATATGACAACATATATTTTAAAGACTTGGACATRGCTTTAAATGTGTACATATTTAGGCTCTGATTATTTCTTAAAACATGGATGCATGCAGGATTCAAATAGTTGTTTTCTAGAGTTCAAATCCATTCAGCTCCCCTCCTCGGCATTCTGCTATTCCACTTGAATCTCCGATCAATCACAAAACAAAGCAGCTCTATAAATAGAAAATCTTTTACAAACATCACAAACAGGTTCACTTCTGTCCATCAGAAAGCCAGAGGACATGCAGTATGAAGGCTACTTTTCATGGTATTTACAGAGATATCTCAGTAGGTTTCTGATTCCAGTGAGGTTTTGGTACCTTCCATTGTAGAGAGCTTATTAAAACTGAAATAGAGCAATTAGGCATTAAATTTGCTCAAAGATTGGTTGGATGTTACCAACTTCACTATTTGTAAATTTGGTTTTGTCAAACAAATTTCTCCCACTCTTTCTTAAASTAAAATTATTGGCAGTTTTGATTTAAAAGGCTAAGTATATAAACTTATTAAAGACCCAGTYACTACTAGGAACTTAATTTAACATTTTCAGACTGTGGAACTGTCTTAAATGAGTGACAACATGATCCCTCATAGACCTAACACTAAAAGTCACTTGTAGTTTGGCTAGAAAATAGATTTCTGAGCTATGATTGCACTTCTCTTGTCATTTATCTTTAMAAAAAATTGCCATCTGAGTTGTTGACAGTAATAACAGAAATACATTCTGATGCAAAGTCTTAATGTATCAGTACTATTTCCTAATTTTTTTTCTGTCTGTGTTGTAAGAGCTGGTAACAGCTCTCACATATTCTGTTAACAGCTCTCACATATTCTATTTTGTTCTAGTCTTCTGGTTTCAAAAACTGAAATGATCCAGATATTTGCCAGTACTTTCTGCAGATGTCTCAAAAAGGAATGAAGGGCAAAGCTGTCTGAACTCTGATAAGATCATTTCCATCTGAATGAAAACTTGCTATTGAGTAGTGTGTCACTTAGTCTCTTAGCCACCACTCTCTGGTATCGCTGGAGTGTGTGTTCAATTTGAATATTGATACAACAGCTGCAGACATCTGTTTATATTTCATGAAAGCTGCTGTCATTAGCTCTTCAAAAGGTTGAGATAATATTTCTCTGAGTTTTTTTCTCTTAGCATGGAGTACAACAATTTTGTGGTGTCTCTTGCATGAAAAAAAGTTCATATAAATAAATATGAAATAAATCCTCATACAAAATATACACACTATGTTTGAGTCACTAGGGGAAAATACAAACAGGCAACACATTTTGAAGCCTCTAATATGRGGTGATTAATTTCTTTTTTTCTAATGCATGGTCCAGAAATTATGAGAAAGTTATCTACTATATAATTGAAGTTATGCAGATATTAGAGCAGTAATTTACAGAACTTGCTTTTGACTTATGTATCAGTCCTAGATGAAGTACTGTGTAATAGGGTAATTTTTGCTACAGGAGACTGTTCAGTATTATGTATACAAATTAAACACTTGATGACGAATTTGCTATATTAAATATGCAAATTAAACTTCAGGAAGACATGTAACTGAATTAGCATTGAGAAGTCCTTGGTATTCTGTGACTTACTTGGAGATTGCTTCAGAGAAAAKCCATGAAAACTTCTGCCCAAGAGAACAAAAGTCCTTAACTAAAGTTTGATGAGAAAAGTATTAATAATAGTCACCAAACTAGGGTAAAGTGGAACAGTAAACTTATTCTGCTTAGRTACTATTGATTATGGCCTCCTGGAATGCTTCATTATCAGCCAACTATGCATTGCTTATAAACGCATTAGAGTTTTGGGACAAATCAGTCATTGTTAAATTGGCAGTTTAGTCCCTAAAGACAGGCAGTGTGCAGAGCCTMGATGTGTGTGGTCCCTCAGTAACATCCCTCTTGTACTTCTACTACTTTCCAGATAATTTTTTACAGACTATAAAGTATCTTATTGATTGAGTTCTGAAAGTTGTAAATGTGATTTATGAGTTATATTTGATTAAAAGTGTGGCTGCTCTAGGGAACACAGGGGTTTCTTCCCCCTGGTCTAACACTAAGTAAATCACTTAAAACTATTACCTCAGAGAGTATGCCCTTTAAAAAGACTACTAAAAATGGAAAGTTGCATTGGAAAACCATATAGGAGAGTTTTATTTTAACCAGAGTGCCAGGCAAAAAAAGATGTAGGAGGATGGGATGACTAAAACACTGCAAACATTACTCACTAGCAGGTAAAGTAATGCAGTTTTTCCAGCAATTTTGTAAGTACAGCAGTTTGAAGATAAAGTAAAACTTGACAGCAGGGTAAGTAGCTAAGTTGTCACTACTGCCACTGTCCTTTTAATTATACTTTTATTTGATGTGCAGTGCTATGTATCCTGACAGGAAGGAAACTTTCTCTTCTAAAAAAAGAGCAAAATGGGAGAAGACTAGCTTTTAACCAGACAGCACATTTTCCTGGCTTTTTAGAAGCAAAGAAGTAGAAGTATTTGTCTTTCAGACTGTTTACATATGAAAGAAGAGATCTTTACAGGCTTTGGAGTTGCACTGCTTTTAAGTTAGAACCAAGGGAACATAGAGTGAAGATATGTGATGTGTGTTAGTGTCTCTTCTACTAATTAAGATGAGGTGTTTTGTGAGTGGCCACATGACTTATCTCTTGTGGCTGATATCCAGTGAGACCATAGTCTGTAAGTTTAAAAGAAAAATGTCTYTTTCTTTATCTTCAGCCTATAAAATTGGCTAGAAGACTGTGCTTGCTCTACCAATTGATCAAACTAACCTTACAATGTACTGCAACTTCTTTCCTACATTAATCATTTTTCTAATAAGACTCATTTAGCAAGAAGAATATTTCATGTCTTTGTATTTCAAGGTGTGAAGGATTCAGGAAACAAATAATAAACCCCTTCAAATAAAGGGTTGAAAAAGCATATTTTAAAAATKATTGGATCACTTTTCCCCAGTATGCATGAACTTTCATCTTTTTAATATAATATTTATATTATTTGCATCTTTCTTTGACACAAGATGTCAATAGCTGTACTGATGTAGCAAACAGTTACAGAAACCATATGCTGAAATTTTTAAGCATGTAACAAATTATTGCTGAACCTTTAGGCACACATTCCTATACAGTCTCCCCATGAACATCCTGTCCTCAAATCACTGACAGCTTTACATATATCTTAGTTCAAACAGTGCAAAAATTAAGTGCTTCCTTCTTTTGGATCAAATATGTAATTTTTCATAGCAATACTTAGCCTGAACTGCTGGATGGATAACATTTAGTCGAACACTAGTGTAAAGTTGCAGACAATACTTTCTTACTTTGCTTAGATCCATGGACTTTCTAATATGACAAAATGTACCATAAAAGAATTGCATCACTCCTAAGCATGCTCTTTTGTTTTCCTCACAAAGCTTTGCATTTGAAATAGGCTCTTGTGCAATATTGTACTGAGCTTTCTCAACAGAAGGGTCTAGAAAATAGCAACAATAATATTTTAAAACACTTCAGTTCTAATTAGTTCATCTATAAAACCTGTGCTTCCTTATGATAGATAGAAAGCTGTGGTAGCACAATCCCACACAATACAAGCCATGGTAACTCAATTTTAGGCATGACTATATATAATATATATATAAATATTGACCATATGCAGTTACTCGATCTAACRCCTCTTTGCAAAGCTGTAATAGTGAAAGTGAGCTCTAGAGGGTGGATGATTTTCTTCTCTTCTTAGTTTAAACCTACCAGCAGCTTTAACTAATGTTGTCAAATTTCTCAGTGTAGTTTCAAAGAAGCAGTGAGGTCCCACAGATTTAGTTTCTCAGGCTTGAATATCCTCTGCTTTTCTGATATTTAGGATTGTATTTGTGGTATTAAGCTAAGTCTTCACTAATGCAAACAGAAATCTTTAAGCCTGCTACCTTAATTAAAAAAAGWCTCAACCGAAACTCTGGAGGGGCCTTCAATTTGATTCATGATTAAATAGCTTAATTTTGATAGTTTAGGGAAGGGGTTGCAGCTACAGGCACTGATTATTTTCTGTCATAGTCTCGTGATAATTAGAATTAGTGATGTATTTTACATTAGCTATTTTTATCAGATTTCAAGAGAATTGCTTGAGTTTTATTAARAACCCGATGGCTTAAACCATTAAAAATTCAATGGCTTGGATTATTATAACAATAGCATGAGTTTTCCAATGTTTTCTACTCCTCCAATATATGAAAAATATGCTCCTCACTGAGTGATAGCTAGTGTATATTTTACTCCTACTGCTCATGCAGTGCCAAAAGACAGGTTTCAATTAATTAAGAATGTACATTGTGTTTTTGTGTATCTATTCTACCTCTGCATAGCTGCATAGGTACTTTATTCACTATAATGCACTCCAAGCCATCTGTAGTCAGTTATGTGTCTGTCAGGCCACTGTCCTACCTGCTAGTAGAAATATTCAGTAATTGGTGTCATCAATTATGCCCTTCCTATTTCACTGCATCACCAAAACTGCAGTCTCAGTTGTTCTGGAGCCTCTGTAAACTTAGTGGCTCTGACTCATGCAGCACTGTGCAGAGCCAGTTTTCTGAGTGGATCAGTGCCCATCCAAAAGGGACAGCAGATAGTACAGTTCTTTCCTGCTCTTCCTCATTCTTTGTTGTGCAGACTTTGCAAATATGGGAAGTAATACAATTTTAAAATCCTTAAAACAGAGGAGTTTTCTGAAGTAACTGTCCTAATATACTCTTGCATATTTGCTTGCCTAATTGCTTTGATACCTTTGTCATTGCTTGCCACTGGCAGAAAGGATTCAYCTGTGTTTGTACCCTAGAGGTGTACAAAAGAAGTGGAAATATTTTTTATAAGACTATTAAGACACTAAAGGAATTTAGGAAATATGAAGGAGCTCAGTCTTAAATCACCACAGGGTTATTTTTCATGGACATTGTAACTCAAAAAAGTGTRAGTAAAGTTATTTATTTACCTGTCTATACATACTCTTTTCAAATCTGAAAACACAGAAACTGTAAATACACTTTAGCTGTAACAGTGCAGGACACTGAACACTTTTCCAGAAGATGTTAGACTTTGATTGCTAAGATTTAGACCAGCGTCTTCTGTCATTGAAAACGTGCTTCTGCTGAACAGCCTGAGGGAAGGCAGCTGTGAGACAACTGCACAGAAAACTATAGAAACAGAACGGGATGCAGGTCCAAATCAAGACTTAAAAACCAGACTCAAACACTGAAAATATTGATATGATTCTAAATTATTATTCCTTAAGTAAAAATAATTCATTTGGCATTATTACATACATCATGTGTCTATGCAGTCCATTAAAGCTACAGTCAAGCTTGTACCATGAAGTGATCTGAGTGTGAATCTGGTTTTGCACCAAAGCAGGACATCTGTAGTGATGCCACACTGATCATGGACTTTGCTGAAAACACACTTTGCAAGGAACTTAATTTTGTTAGAATTTGATACAATCAGTGCAGTATAAGCAATCACTTTATAATTGTCAGTAGGTCCTTTTCTAGTAGCTTTTCCTTGGGAGCACTATAAACAACCAGTAAATTGGGATATAAAAGCATCCGAGACTGAACTGACATGTGGAGACCAAATGGACGCAGACACAGGAGCACTGCTAGTGCAGATCTGTCCTTACCACTAATGAGGGACCAGCCTCCCTGCCCGTGCTGGGGGAGATGGGTCAGCCTGAGAGGAGCCAGGCAGATGAGGGTAAATGCTTCTCACAGAAAGCCCCGGCCCCTTGGCAGCAGTACTGGTGGTGGTGGTGGTGGTGTCTGGGCAATAACATTTGGAAAGGAGGTRGGACAGGTCAGGGTAGCATTCCCTGCTAGACAGGGTCCCGAGCTCTTWGTCCCTCAGTGACCAGAGCAGAGCTTCTCTCAGTCACAGAAACAGRGAGGGAATACCTGGCTCTGACTGAGACAAGTTCCCAAGGCAGATGGTGGCAGGCAGCTGCTCCCCACCTCTCACTCTGGAGGATTCTCCACAAGAATTWAGCTGCCTTTAGCACTGAGGGACAGGATGGGTTTTTTGAGAGTCAACAGGATTTAACCCATCCAATGGAGAGTTAAACTCAAAGCTAAAACCAAGAAMTGAGTTGTAATTGTTATCCAGACATAGGTGTGCTAGGTTTGAGCCCATTGGACCATTGCTGAAGGTGTAGCTTTCCTGACTGCCCTAATGTGCAGGACTGACTGCTCTTCATGAGTGCAAACACTTGAGCTGGAACACTGCTTTTCCACTATATAAGGAAGGTTATTCTTATTTAAGAGGATTATTTGGAAATTGTCTATTGTTTCATGATGCTGAAATGGTAAACTCATGTGTGAGTCTTAACTGTCATATTTCATTGGATTTTGTTTAGCCCAGGTCTGCATATATTTCACACTGGCATCATTTGGATTACTTTAACACTAAAAATAATAAACCAGGAAATTTTATAATGAGCCCTCATTTCATTGAGGCTGCAACATGAGCCTAAGGCAAAAACAACAGAACTTTTTCATTATTACTTTAATGTAACACTCAATAGAAGCAAAGATGCAGGAAAACAAGAATTTTTTTGTCGTCAGATTTAAAGACTTGAGATGTACAGAAGGATCAAAAGATAAAGAAAGGTGTGAACATATTTGAGGTTCATGTAAGGGACAACTCTTACATTTCAGATAAAAACTGAAGTTTTTAATTTATAGCAAAAAGCAAAAAGGGATAATCTCCAAGTGCTTGATCACCACTTTATATAACAAGRTTCATAAGTGTCACCTTACTTTTAAAATCACTTTCCCCAGTTGCATTTCACTTTACTTTTGTTGTCACTCCTTGTTGTCACTCTAGCCCAGGCTGCCAAATACAGCAGGTTTAGATTATCCCATGGTGATGCAGCTGCTGCTGAGAAATTTTGACTTATTGTCAGTGCCAATCTTCACTTGATAGTGAAGCCCAAACAAAACTGAAGTCTTTCAACTCCTGTGGACCACTTTTCCCTTTCAGCGGTTGTGCCATTTTTCACTCATGGGCATAGGTYATTTTTCATAAAGTCTCTGTGACATTTCACCTTACAAATATGCCRAAGTTAGCTAGCTGTGCATGACTTCATGAAGGAATCCATTGTCTCACCAGCATTTCCAAATTGCTTTCAGGTAAGAAGAACACAGACTGTAATATTGCATGTTGGGAGAAAATTTTCACTCTGTCTGCACAGGTACATTTTAGAGTATGTTCTGAACAATTGGATATAGATGGTTAAAGATTAAAATACAGGTCCATCACTAATGAAGGGATCTCCAGTGTAACAATTGGATATAGATGGTTAAAGATTAAAATACAGGTCCATCACTAATGAAGGGATCTCCAGTGTAAGATGTGGATATATCAGATTATACCATCATGCAGATGAAAGATTTGCTGATTCTGACAAAATTGTAGTGACTCTTTTAGGACTCACAGCCATCAAAGGAACCTTGGCAAGCAATTTTTTCACTTGAACTCTTTGGGGAATATGATACAGTAATATTTTTTAAAGTTCTCTCATGAAATGCCCCTTTTTTATGATGCAAGACTTGGTGCACTTTTGCTTTGGTCATTTCGTAGATAATTTTTTTGACAGAGTTTCTATTAAAAGAACTTATTGCAGTAGAACCCCAGCCTGAGATTTCCACTCAAGGAGGAAACTGCCTCATCTCCCAGTAAATGATGTACCATGAAATATGCTGTAACTGATTTTGTGATGTGCCTTCTGTTGCCATTACTTAATCATAAAAACTTTGCAGATAATGAACTTCCCCAACTGCTGTTARTATGTAGAAAAGTCTCTCATTTGAACAAGAGAAAAATACTACCGTGCAGAGTGCATCTCAAAACCTGCTGGCTGTCATAAGGCACCTCAGTTTATATATTACTATAAGGCACCTCAGTTTATGTATTATATATCAGTTTCATATATAAATTGCCATTTTGTTTTCATTATTTATGTATCTGGCCTATGATTTACCCATGAACACTAACAAAGAGAAAAAGTTATATGTATGGAATATCCATTAAATCTGTCCTTTAACAGAATGCAAAAYGACAGAACTAGTTGCTGTCTTTTGCTTTTCCATAATGTTCTATTCTATTTCCACTTGTTTTGTCTTCTGTATCATCAGTTCTGCCTTAGAATGTAATTTTTATTTATTTGGTGGGGTAAAGTGTATTTTATTTATTACAGTGATGAACACTTTGAATTTACCAACACATTTTCTACTGCTTGTGTACTTAGGTATTAGGTTCCATTTCAGGGCATCTATCAATAATTTGAAAAGAGTACTGATCAAAAATATATACTCTTCTTCAGGAACAAACACAGATTTTGTTCTGTTGATGTTAACCTATCTGTTTCGAACTAGTTAATTTTGCTGACACAATGCATCCTAATATAACTGTCACACAAGTTGATCAAACATTTGGTCAAAAAAAGACAAAAAATTAACAGAAAATCTATTAGGAGTTTTAAGTGTACCTTCAATAGCTTTTGGCAGTGTCTGTCTGCAAGCCAAACAGCTAATTCCAGTCCTAACTACTACTTCTCTGGCACATTCATATATTTATATGACAGAAATCTGGGCTTCACTGTTARTAGTAAAATTGGTGTACTTAGTGGATTTCTTTAAAAATGGAGAGGAAAATAATTGTGATGATATTTAAGAAACCGATCCTTTTTTAAATTTATTTATGCTTTGCAATGTCAGGCTGTTTTTCAGGATTGAAGTTTCATGCAGCAAAACTGTAAGTTCCCTGCTTCTTTGTGAGAGAGCAGAATGCTTTTAACAGGTGCACCATCAATACTAGCATCCTAGTCAATTACTGACAGTAACATTTAAAGCATTTATCTCTAGCACATGGCAAATCTGCCTCCAAGCTAACTGATGGATTTAAAATTATTCATAGTACAACTTGTTATGGTGTGATACTGACACTGAATCATAAATTAGATAGCACCACAATTTTTTTCTTTATTTTTATGAAGATCATTGAAAGCTCAGTGATGTCCCCAGTGCCATATTTTACATGGTTAGTTGATGTGCATAAGCAGCTTGAGATTGGGCAGTTCCTGGTGCTGTGAGTGTGTGGCAGCCAGAGCCCAACCTCCCTGAAGCATGAATGTATGGTATTGTCCATGCTACTTCCCAGCTGCCTCATGTACAACATGGAAATGTCAATTTTCTGGACATTCCTCAGAAATTTTCACACAAGTGATGAATATTGAACTAGATGGATCCTTAAACGTGCCTTCCAACCCCGGCCATTTTATGATTCTAAGTGTGGATGATGACTATTACTTCTGAGGAATAAAAGCCAATTGAGTCTTGCCAGACTTACTCTGTAAATGTTTATTCCCTTGTTTCTCTGTAAATCACTACAGCTAAATACTAGAATTCTAGAAACATCTTTTGGACATGAGTCAGATTCTACAYGGTAAAAATTTTCAGGTTTTTTTCATTTAAGAAAGTGTTGAACAACTGAAACTGTATTTTTAGTAAATGTGAAATAACGTCCCGCTGATATCATGATACAATATCTATCACACCTTTATGTGTAAGGTAGAAGTAAGAAAATAGAATCAGTCCAGTACAAAATTTATTATACCAAATGTTAGTGGTCAATTTGCATCAATATTCAATGTCATACCTSTAGAGGTTGAACTGCAACATCAGCTGTCCCATAACAATGATAGAAACTTTCTCACAAAAAGTGATGCTACTGACATTTCTTTGTACAGCACAGAATCCTGGATAAAAAAGTGTTGCAATTTATTCCTATTATTTTAAGTGACAGTACACTTACATAAATATAGTATCCTTTTGATTATCTGAAATATAACCAGTGCAAACCTCATCATATTTGAGTGTTTGGTGGGGTTTTTGGTATGAAGAATTCTGATCAGGATCATTCCAAAATACCTTACGCATGAGAAAGTAAGAACCCTTAAAAAACTAAGTTTAGCAATGATAGTCATTGGATTGTAATAATATAAAATATAATGCAGAAAAAGCATAAATTAAGTAAGAACAGGACACAAAGACCATAAAAGCTTCTGCTGAGTGTCTGTTAGGGGTTATTATCTTTATTCTTATTTGGGGCTAATGAAGCTATCAAGGGCATCTGGTTCTTTAGAAGTCCATGGTTTCCACATGCCTGCCCAAGGCAATATTTATTTAATGGCTTGTATAAAATTTTAAATCTCCAAAACTTTCTGTTTTCTAAAAGACTGAAGCTTATTTAGCTTTTGGAAGCACGAAATTGAATGCATGAAGTAAATGACATATTTTTAGACATTTTTCAAAGACTTGGTACACTGTAAGTCTATCATCTAATTTTTCTCCTAATTTATCCTAATTTAGGATATTATTGTAATTCATAGCAATAGAAGTTGATTCTGCAATCTCTCATTTGTATGATTTAAACTAACAAATTTTACTGTGCACTGAAATGTACTAAAAGGAATCACCATTCATATGATTAGAACTTATTTGAAGGCACAGTAATGAGCAGTTGAAGAACAGTAACATTTTAAGCTACTACATCTAATTAATAAATGAACATGAATATAATATCAGCATTTCCACTACTTCTAAATTTGTAGCTCATTTGGAAAAAGATTTTCCTTCTGTCATTTTAAAATTAATAAATTCTTAATCTCTCTATGTATGTCCTCTGATACTCTTTTTTCAGATGAGTTAGTTAAACTTCAATTCTTTCATTAGATGGTAATGTTATTGAGAAGAATAAAAATGCAATGAATTGGAGCATGAATTAAATTTCATTTACAGATAGAGAGACGAAGAGTAGACGTGTCTGGATGAATATGAGGGTTTTGACCAGGAATTTCTCCCATGACATCAGAATGCATACTCTATGAAGAAATAACTGAAGCTTCAGGGCTTTTTTGAGCTCTGACTGTAAATTTATGCTGGTAGAAACCAGATTCATAGCAGATGATACTGTCTTTTATTTCTTTTGACATTAGAAATAGTAGTTTGTTAACTTTTGCTATGCCTATATACTTTTTAGTTATCAAGACTTTTTTTAATTTGCAGTTGGCAACAGTGGAAATTTTTGCTTTCTCTCATTATCCTCAGCACATGTGCTGAAAGTTATGATAGGTTTTTTGAGTTTTCATATTCTGAAGATAAATATGAAGTTTTTAAGGAAAAAAAAAAAGCAGTTCTGGAGCTAATGTCTTGTCTGCTACAAAGTGTCCAAAGGACTATTTCATTGAATTCATATTTTCACACAGGTTTGACTTGTTTTGCTGTTTCAAAGACACTATGTTCAGAGAGGAAAGAAACCCTCAGCCTAACTGAAATTATTTGAGATTCTTCTGCTTGTATTCTCCATGTAGTGACATTAAGCAGTGGGACTTTTTATTTGTAGGAAATTGTAGATACTAAAACTTACATCATGGTGTGAGTGACATGACATCTGAGTAACAGCACCAAAGGTACAAGGGGTGGATTTTGTGTAAAWTGTCCACTTTCATTAAGTGCTGTGATTATGTTATTTTGCTTTTGTATGTGAAATTTTTGTCTTGCTTTGTTTGGTTAGTTTTGTTGATGTGAGTGTAGATTCTCTGATGAATGTGGCTTTTTGCTGATAATTCTTATATATGTGAATCACAGAGGTGATGGGTGGGATGTGTTGGGTTTGCATGGCTAGAAGGGGGGTTACAGGGGAGGCTTCTGTGAGAAGCTGCCGGAAGCTTCCTCTGTGTCCAGCAGAGCCAATGTCACCTAGCCAAGACAGACATGCTGTTGGCAAAGGCTGGCCAATTMGAAATTATGGTAATGCCTCTATGWTAACATATTTAAGAAGAAAAAAAAGGTTACTGCTCAGATGTAATTGTGGCCAGAGGAGAGTGGGGTGAGAATATGTGAGAGGAACAGCTCTGCAGACTCCAAGGTCAGTACAGAGGGAGGGGCAGGAGGTGCTCCAGGYGCCAGAGCTGAGATTCCCCTGCAGCCCCTGGTGCAGCCCATGGTGAGGCAGCTGTGCCCCTGCAGCCCATGGAGGGCGTGGGGATGCAGAGATCCACCTGCAGCCCTTGGAGGAGMCCCACACTGGTGTGGGTGGGTGCCTGAGAGGAGGCTGGGACYCCATGGGATGCCCATGCTGGAGCAAGCTCCTGGCYGGGACCTGTGGACCAGTGGARAGAGGAGCCCATGCTGGAGCAGGTTTCCTAGTGGGACTTGTGACTCCATGGGATATCCACACTGGTGCAGCCTGTCCTTGAAGAGCTGCATCCCATGGAAGAGTGACCCATGTGGCAGAAGTTTGTAGAAGRCTGTTGCCTGTGTGAGGGACACTACATTGGAGCAGGGGAAGGATTCCTCTCCCTGAGCAGCAGCAGGAACACCTTGTGATGAACTGACCATAACCCCCATTCCCTGTTTCCCTGAACCACTGTAGGGGGAGGAGTTAGAGCTGGGAAGTCATTTTTAAAGTCTTATTTTACTTCTAATTATCCTGCTTTGATTTGATTTTTTTTTTTTTTTGTAATAGTCTATTAGTATCTCTAATTATCTCATAGGCCTGTTTAGCCCATGCCAGTGTTTGGTGAGTGATCATTCTCTGTTGTTATCTCCACTCATGAACCCTCTRTTACATTTTCTCTCCCCTGTCCAGCTGCAGAGGGGAGTGATAGAGAGGCTTTGGTGGGTGTCAGGCATCCAGCCAGGGTCAACTCCTTACACATAGGTTCAAAGAGCAACATGTRTAAATTCATGAGATAAAGGTTTCTTAGAAGACATTAAATGCAGAAGACAAACCTTTGTCTCATAAAGTCCACTAGCTGCAAATCATTGAAGGCTGGCAGAATACTTTTCAGAAGAATCACTGTGTACTTGCCATGTTTCTGTCTTCTCTGTGACATCCAGTCAGCCCCTTCATAAAAAGAACCCGGAGTTAGGCTGTGGCTGTGCAACTTCTGTTGACACCAAGATTTCAATTCAGCTCATATGCAAGTTTCACCTCTGTTACAGCTTGGCTATTTCTAGCCACAAAAATTCAGATCCCTCCTTCATAATTCTCCATTTGGAAATCCCATTTCTGATGTTTCTCTTAGCAGAGCTTTAATCTATGATCTGCAGTGGCTGGTTCCTGCCCMTCCTAGGAAAACAGAAGGATTTCTTCTCTAACTGAAGAGAAAAAATTAACTTTGTCTGTYGATCAGGACTTTGGGTTTTTGTCTCCTTGACACATAAGCAAAGAAGGATAGACAGGTTTTCGCTCCAGATAACTCCTTATGTTRGTATGAGGATTTACTTGAAGATCAGGCAGTACATTTTACAGCAATAGTTTCAGTTTAGTCACCAAACTTTCTGTTTCTTGGCAGAGTTGTATGTCATAGTAGCAGACAAATTCATTTATTGCCAAAGGAGGCCACACAGTTCTTAATATATATGAAAACTTCCCATAGATTAAAAAGCAATTATGTCAGCTTATAAGACTTAAGCGGTTGGGTACGGTGCTCGTCTATGTTCATGTTATCATTTTCTCCCTTCTTCCTCTTCTACGGTTTTAAACAAGTCTAACAAAGCCWACATGGTCTCTCATCAAGACCACTACTGTGTGCTCTTCGCAATGCCAGCATGATTTTAAAATTCATTTTGTATTTGGATATAATTAAGAAAGTGTTCACTTCTTTCACAGAATTTGTTCTTTATAATCATCTTGAAACTACTTTCAAAACAGTTGCTGCTCAGAAACAAAGCAACGTGCACTATATAATGAGGTTTTAAACATTTATTCTTTATTTACATGCTGTGCAATAAAGAAAAAAACCCCAAGTTTTCATTCTTTTGGTCCAACATATGAAAAGAGAATAAGTTTATTTTTGTGATATTTTATATTATTAAAAATGTTTGCCCACACTTAGTGGTAGTAGTCGCTCTCATACATTGCTTTACAGACTCATTATTTTGGATTTATACTAATGAGTCTGACATAAGTAAGCACAGTAGAAAAGCCAAATGGCAAATTTCAAATTTTATAAGCATGCATTAAAATAAACGTGAATTTCAATCAGTCTAAACAAGACTGCTCACTCTCTACTAGACATTCGATAATAAAGGTGAAGAGCATTTTACAAAATGRTGTCAGTTATTTTGTGCCTTATATCCAAGTTATAAAATGGAAGTGCTATACTAATGGCATGATGTTCTTTTCCACTTGTTTTTTGACTTTATGGGAGGCTATTTGACTCGAAGAAAGTGCGTAGGAGTATTCTTTTTGAAATAAGTGTTTTCATTCATCTTTCTGTTTTAAAAATCTGGAAGTAATAGCTGACAGTCCAAAACTAATTAAAGTGATTTAGCAGATAAATTAGATTAAAGCTGTGTTGGATCATTTACCTGCAGTTCACCCATTGTGGTACTTTTAGTGGATTTGTTACAAAATTAATGTAAAATCCAGAAAAGCAATTACATTTTCCAATATGAAATCCATCAGCACTGAGACTGTTGGGGAGAAAATATCTGAGGTGTGACTACATGTAAAACATAGATTCAAAGATGAAAACTCAAACAGCACTAAAATGCAAAATGTACTTTTTTAATAATTAGATACCACAAGTTTAAAGGGCAGGGGTTCCTTATGTTGGGACATGCTCTTCTGAGCATATTTTGATTTTATTACCCTTTCAGTGTGTCTTGGGATTGTGTTTATTCCAAAAGAATAATCAGCACTGCTACTGTTCTAAGCTGCATCTGAGCTATGCCAAATGATAGTTCATTTAAACCTTGTTTCTTCCTCTCATATCAATTTTTAATCTATGAATAGAAAAATAAGTAGTTTCCTACATTACTATTTATAGCCTAGCAGGTATTAGTAAGGCAGATGGGGAATGTGTATTTAAAGGTAGCAGTAAATATGATTGCAGTATTGTTTTATTCTCTGCTTTCATGTAGGTTTTTTTTCATGTACCAGAGAACCATCATATTATGTGACATTAGTGGCATAGCTGTGACTTATAATTGCTTATTAGATTGGGAAAAGAATTATAGAAAATGGATATTACAGTAGTGCTGCTASTTCTCAAAAAGAAACTTAATTCTAGTCCTGCCAATGACTTGAAATAAGATTTCCCATCCTAAGGTACCACGTCCTATCAGAAAGGAATTGTTAGTAACTGTGCTATGTATTATAAGAGCAGAGCCTGRGAGAGGCTCCTCTCTGCACAGCTCAGATCCATAGTTTTTGGAGGTAAAGAATTAAAAGTGTTACTTGAACTATGCTTGKGAACCAAAAATTGACTATAGTAAATTCTTGGTGCAACTTCTAGCTATTCTTTGCTTGCACCAGGGATGCATTTAAAATRTTGTGGTTTATTTTTTTTTTAATAATGGCTCTCAGAAATATTATCTGCCTCCTTTAKTTCTCCTTTTCAATACCTCACATTGCATTTTGCCAGGCCTGTCATTCTCAATTACTTTTTAGATTTTGTTGGAGGAAAAAAAACAGTTGGTATACAAAGAGGACTGTCAAGAGAGTGATACATCAATTAATTCTAATCTAGAAATTCTTGTTTTAACTTCTGTTACCTCAGACATTTCAGACATTTTTAGAAATTCTTGCGTTTATCAGTCAATGAAGATTTTGAAAGTTTGCTTTTCAACCTTATTACTCTAGGCAAATGTATACTTCCCAGATATTATTTTCAGTATCCAAGGCTGAGCAAGGAGCTTCACCCTCTCTTCAGAATTATTGATAGTTGGTTTCTATAAAATGAAAACAACCTACATTGCAATGCATTCTAGAGGGCCTGAAAGTATTTTTTCTAGAACATTGTTGTGGTTTAAGGAGCCAAGGAGGCAGCTCAATCCAGTACAGCTGTTCCCTCCCTCTCAGTGGGATTGGGAAGAGAAATGGAAGTAGAAGTGAGGAACACTGTTTTCATCACAAAACCAAAATATAGCACCACACAGCTGTGCTTCTATCCCAGCTAAAAACAGTGCAGTCAAGACATTGAAATTTACTGTGGAATCTCTGAGATTTAAAACTGAAAATAAACTTAMTAAGTCACAACAACAAGAAAAGCACTGAACTTCATTAAGTAGCTCTTGACATTATAATTAATGCAGCAAAAGACTGGCCTATTCAACAATTAATTCTGTTCCAGATTATTGGTTAATTTTASGTATAGAAAAGGAAATTTTCTCTTTTTATATTTTGATAGTATGYCCCAATGTCTTAGGTAATGGAAATAAGTTAGTGTAAAATGGTAGATAAACTGCTATTTAAAAGGTATCAGCCATAGGCCAGTGATAAATAGAACAAAGTAAAACATAGCTATCTGTAAAAGATATTGGTTATTTTGCTATCAGTACATCAGACTGTAGGTTTATTTTGCTAGGTGCCAGTTATACTGTATTACATACTTAGAAGTATTTGAGTTTCAAACCTTTACTTCTAATAAACTCCTGCTGCAGTGTAGACATCGGTGCTTTTGAGTTAAAAAAAATTGCTGACCAGCCCTCTTGCATAYAATGTCCTTTGTCAGCAGCTCTAAGGTCAGAAACAGAAATATACCAGCTGAGAACCTGGAAGGGWTTTTAGCTTTCCAATAGTGAGGGCAGCAGACTTTCTAGCTCCAGCACTTTGGAATTTCTGGTATCATACAATCCTAATGAACATATTGCCTCACATATTTCTGTCTGCCTTAGTAGGCAGTTGATGGAAAGACTCAAAGCTAAATCTAAAATTGATATTAAACCTGAGGTGAAGTATTWATCTCTCAGTCTTAGAATGGGTGAGAATATATGTTCTGAACTCATCATGGATGAAAGAGAAGACAATCAGAAGTGTTTACTTTGAAAAGGAAGGCATTACTTTCATCTGTTTCCTTATTCCAATACATCAAGGATACCCTTGAGAAGCTGCTATGTGGAAAGATGTCCTAATCAAGTAACTTATAACAATGAACTTCTAAAGCGTTACTATTGAAACATGGAAAGTAAATGAACATATTTCATGTAAATTCTTATGGTTGGTTCCATTCTCTCTTTAATGTTGGAATGTACTGGGTGGATTTATGTCTGTATTTTCTATCTAAACTTTTGGCCTGAAAATTTCCATTTTTAAGACAAGAATGAAAAAAAAATGTAGACTATTTTATCTGCTCCTGGTTGATGGAAGCAGCATATATAAAAATGTGTGGTATGACAAAGTAATAAATAAAGCAGAAAAAATAAAAATTTACAAGTAAAAAAGTTAGTACTTTCACCATGTATTCCAAGGAGAGTTTTTAAGCTTTGCTGAAGAAAACATTTTTCATCTGTGGGGAAAAAATTAGGAGTTTGGGTTTTTCCTTCTAATTTCAATTTAGAACAATAAAACCAAAATTAGATGGTTGCTGGGACCTAGCACTTTAAGATTATTACCATCAAAAACTCACCAAGGCTTTTTCTAGCTTGAGACAGGTGGTTCTTCAGTCTTGCAGAAATTCATTAGTCTCTRGAGCAAGTAGAACTTAATCTATAAACTCCTGGATGATCTGATGGGTGTCCAGAAGYGTAGGGTTTCCTTCCTCAGACCTGGAGACCAGGGCATCTGCAGACTTCTGGACACTAATTAAGGAGTTTGACCAAGTRGACAGCACAAACTCCAAATTCTTCCTGTTCTGTGTTGGATTATTGGGGAAACAGGAGGACAGCCCAGTGTAGGTCACTTTTTAGGACAGGTGTGAGGGATGAAAGCCTGTCTGAGGACTTTTAAGAAGTCATGTTTTAAATGTAATTGTCATGTCTCCTTTTCTTTTGATAGTCAGTTGTCCTTCTAGCTGGGAGCACGATTCCTTCACATGGTGTAAATCAGTACTTAAGCATCTCTTATTTAAAAMATGCTTCTGTCCTGTGAGTTCAGCTGTTATATTCACTAGCAGCAAAGTGTGCTGGTGCACATTATTATGATAGGCTTTTTTCTCAAACCATCCACAGACATTTGTACGAATGTGAGGAAGAGTATTTTGGCAAAGCAGCACAAGGGGTCATCCATTTTTCAAATATATACTTAATTTACTTTGGCTCCACTTCCAAAATATATAGAATTTCCTRAATCTTATAAAAGAATGATTGTTTATCTCCCATCCTTTTCATAATCAAGTTGCAGGGAAGACTGTCCTGCTTTTATATTTCATTAAAATCTTAAATTTTAGGTTCAGTGTCTGTTCCACAAAGAGTTCCCTATCAGCTTGGCAGTGCTGGAGTTTTTTTTGTAATTGGTACTCAACTGCTCAACAGACAGTTTTCCATCTCATAACAGAAAACTGCTAAAATTATCACTTTTTCTCCCTAAAAAGAMAGTGAAAATTATCCCACTACATAAGAAAATTATTGACATCAATGAAAGAAATAGTCAATTGGAAGATCTATGACAGAACATGACACACTATTTTAAAATATATATTTATTTGAAAATAAGATACCACAAGATGAATTCCTTAGCTCATTAACAAAACAACAGAAAAATCAGGCAATTTTTAATAGTACTTTTGTGTCTTTCATAATGAAGCTAGGTATACTTGAGATCTACTGCTGCTTCATACCTTGTGTAAGAAATTCTCTTTTACATGGTGTTAAGGAACAAGGATTACTTTAGTCCRTGAAAAATATGTCTGTATTTGTCTTGTTGCCTGTAAGACATGATTATTCACCTCCTGGAGTCATTTCCTTATAGGAATATCCATGTACACAAGAAATTGTTTCTCAACTATTTGCAAATGCTGGAAAATAACTTGCAATTTGCTTTCCATCATTTGTGTCATTTCAATCAGTTCATTTTCCAAACTATATTCTGGTGTTGTCACTTGGACACCTGGACTTGAATTGTTAACAAGCAGAAGTCTTTCTTATCTTGAAAKTAATGTATTTTAAATCTGCAGTAAGCCACAGAGAAAAGGAATTACTTAGTGTGCAGATACTTTTCTGTAGTATAAAATTACCTCTGTCCTTTCACTGACCACCTTGCTATTCATTTAAGTTCAACAACCTGCTGGAGTAGATCTACTTACACCAATGCAAAGTGGGTAATAGTAGTGCTAAAATCTAATTSTGTACAGTTAAACAAAAGGAAGATTTTGGCATGTGATGAAATCCATAGGTATGTGATATTCCATACCAAGTGGGAAAAGAGTACCAGAAGTGATTTTGAAACAAGATTTTTTAGTCTGGAGCATCCACTTTTCAGATTCCAAAGTAAAGCTAGAGTTGAAGGGCTGTTTTGCTGGTCTTCCAGACAGAACCCCAAAATACAAAAGAAATCTTTGCCTAAAATTATCCTGCATGGAACATAAACTACTAACTCACTCCCTGTAGAGACAAAASTCAGATCTGCTCTCCTAAGGAAATAAAGGCTGCAAAAAGATCTGTTCAAATTTGGTGGCTTTCTTCACAGGCCTTTTATTACCTTTGGGATCAATTTAGGCATGCACTTTTGGTCAAGAAGAATGGAAAGGGRGAAAAATGGGTGTGGGGATGTCATGTTTACAGCCATGCTGTAGGCTTCTTTTGTCTCCAAATGGAGCTTGCTCTGTTCCTCAGGAAAGCAGTCTGCCCCTTCCTCCTCAGGAAGGATTGCACTGGCCCAAGAGGCAGCAGCTATGGGAAGGAAGTTAGGGTCTTGTCTACTGCTCAGTCACTTCTGCTTTAACAAAATCATACAATCAGCAAGTGACTTGGGTKGAAGAGTCGTGTATAAGCCTGGTTGAACTCCCCCTGAAAAAAGCAGGAATATTTTTAAGTAGAACAGGTTGCTCAAAGCCCTGTCTAAAAATCCATGCCAGAGTTGGCACAAACAAGGCAATGTACAGATATATTGAAGAGATTCTCTCCTTGTTTCACCTACACCCACAGTAAGGTTTGCTAACACTCTCACATCAAATCAATGGAAGAAAAGCRAGCAGATGAACTGAAAGCTTTAATTCTGAACATCCATCTCATCTGGAACTTCTACCAGTTACGTTTTGGAYGTGGGAGAATGAGGATTCTACAGTTAAAGACTACAGCCAACAAAAAACCTAAGATGTCAAAATATTACAGTTTTGTTGAATAAGGCTGCTAAACAATTAGGAATTATGGAAGTTACTTCCTTTTCAATTGGCCACCTCATTATTTTAATCCAGATAAGTTTGCTTACTTGATTGTAATATTCTTTAGCAATTTCACGTGACTGAACTGGTTTGTGTGCCCACAACACTGAGCCCAACTAAAATACTTTGAAATGAGTGCTGTTGGGATTAAGCAAACAAATATTTGTAAATGAACATGCTTCTCCCAATTACTGTCTTGTAATTGCCAAGAAAACAGTCAAAGTTACTACAATTCCAATTTGTTATTATTGTTTCATTATTGTTAAATATTAACACAGTAAATATATTAAAAATCAATTGGAAAATACTTTTCTAAGACCAACATTGCTTCTGTTGCATTGTAAATGTTTAAAGTGATCATTATATGTAAGTGATACTTCTAGCTCTATAATTCCTAACTAATGTAACAGTGATAAATGTTAGGAAATAAAGGAAAGGAATAGGCAAGTTGTCTATATAGATAGTTCTCTACTTTATATATTTTGCATTTTAGGCTAAAATTATTTTTAAAAATACATTAGCAAAACTGGGGGCAGAAAACTACTGGGTTTTGAATCCTCAAAGGAAAGGGCAAACAGAGTGAAATATCTGGTTTTCTAATCCATGCTCTGATACTAACTTATTTTTTTAAATTACTTTAACCCTTAAGTATCCTTTTTTGCCTGTTATTTGTTGATTTTTTCCCACCAAGCCCTTGAGTTAGCTACATGATTCCCAAAGGAAGCCATAGCAAGATCTTAATATAATTAAGAGATGGAGAAAAAAAATTACTTTCACATTCCCATTTTTTTTGCACTCTGAACCTGTGAAAACAAGCTCAGATTAGAACTCAGATTAGATTTATACAATTCTTTAAATTATGTACTTATATAGCTAAATAGTAAWAGGAAAGTCTTATCAAAATCTCATCAAAATCTCCCAGGAAAGTAATAAAAGCTGTTGCATACACAATGTAGCAATACATAAACGGTGCTATTTACATGAGCACATTAAATTTAGTGTTCTTGAAACTACAGCTTGCAATTCACTTTTAATATTGATCATCTAATATCTAGTGGCAACCATATGACAAATTAGTCTGCAATGTTATCCAGATGGAAGATTCTTCTTCAACTGGCTAAGTATGACACACACTGAAAAAAATCTGAATATTTTTCCAAATTAAACCTTTATAGCCAATTACTCTTCAAGTATTTCTAAGATCCTTTGGGATAGGAATGTTTGTTTATGTGTTCAAGCACCATTGCAGAGAATAAAATTAAACTTAGATGGCAGAGATAAAATTAAAGTGGCTGAAAACACATTGATACCCCATAAAATAAAACAAAAAAGGCTTTGGAATTTTGATAAGCATAAGAATTATAACATACAAATAAAATATGTACACATTTAGCTGAGACTCACTGAAAACCAATAGAAAATTAAGCTATTTGGCCCATTCATTTGTGGAACCAAAAAGTGCTCATTACAGTGATGATCTCTAGTACATCTATTTGTTATGAAAAGTATGAGTTTTCAAAAATATTATGACAGCTGCCTTTTCCCACTGAAAACCAATATTTTATTTCATTTTTTTCTTTTACCAGTTCATTAGATGTGAATCAAAACTGTGAAAGCTCATATTCAAGTAGATCTTCTTTGATGTTTTACAGAAAAAATATATTATTGAGGGAGCTTCAAAAGATTTTTACAAGTCTTGCTTCATTAAATTTTGCCATAATATGTGTCACAGCGACCTTCAAAGCACCCAGCATTTCAGCACCAAATATAGCGGTGCAATATGACAGCTCCAGTTTAAATTATGGTTTCATATTAAGAGTCTGTCTTAGATTTTTTTTCCCATAATTGGGAAAGATAGAAGTATTTAAATTAAGATATAAAGGACATTCATTTCCCTCCTAGATGGGGTGCTTTTTAAAAATAGATAAAACTCTGGTGTTTTTGCAGGAAGATCATATTTCCTGTCAAATATATTCAGCTTGAAAAAATATTAGATAATAGCTTCCCAATTTCCTCCATGTCAAATTCAGGAAAAGAGAAGCACTTATGCATCATTTTGAATGCAGGTGGTAAAACACATCTGATTAGGTACAAGTATCAATTAAGAACATTCTTTCCGCTTCAAAATCCAATGCACTTAGGAGAAAAGTAATAAATTTTGGAGATGAAACTAATCAAACAGAAAAAGACAAATCACTGTGTTGTTTTCAAACCTATGAAAAAGCAGGCAGTAAGAGGCTAATTCTGCTTGTGGATTTGGGCTAACAATAACTAGATTGTTTGTGGATTTTTTTCAACACAAAACATCTGCACTACTTTTTATCTTTATGCGGAGGTGTCATTTCTATTTGCACAAAATCTTGAGTTGAATATGAATTAATATTTTTTTTCTTTTTCATGTCAGTCTGTTGTACTTGCTGCACATCTGGGCTTTTCATGTCTATGCAATATCCAGAAAAATTTACAGAACTTAATAATTACACAGTGCATCTCACCTGGACATTTATAATGTTTCTTGCCCATTAACTGAATAAAATTCTTCTTATTCTGAGACAGGCAATTTTCATCCTTTCACACAAACACAGTCGTTGACTAAATTCTCTTCTTCTATAAATGAGTGCAGTTATAATTTTGCTGATGTAAAACAACTGAGGGTATAGGGAAAAAAAATTATTCCTCCTTCCTAAAGTGTGAGATTGGAAGAGGAATATTGTGAGCTACAAAATAGGAATATGAAAATATTTATTTCTTTGTTTTGTTTCTTTGTTTATGTCTTTGTTTTGTGCTTTTTCACAAAGCATGTTAGCATCAAACTGATTTACTATGATCTTGTTTTTTCAGACATGCAGCTAACTCTTCAAATTCTTTGTACTTGAGGAATGCCAAAACTATCAACAATTTTTTTTCTTGCATTAAATCTAATAACATATTTGCATTGAGTTGATCTGCTTATTGAAATACAGCTGTCAAAGGAGATGGGTAAATCTAGGCACTAGGTGATGACAATTGCTATATTCTTCAGATATCTAGGGAATCATTAATTTCCTTCATGTTAAATGGTCTGCATCTCTCTTAGTTTCTGTCATGCAGTCTTATTAGTGATACACAAAGCAGAACAAGTCACACAAAAATCATAAGCCAGATCAAGCCAGGAGGGCATCTAGCTCAATATCCTGTCTCAGAGAAAAAAACAGTCACTCTTTAAAAAGGATATATAAAACAGGACAACAGAGATTTTTCCCCAAGTGCATTACTTCAGCTTCCACCAATCAACGAGACTAAGGTTTCCTGACCTGTGGTTCCATTGTATTTGCTAGTCTGGTGGATTAGTTTCCCTTGTTCTTGTATTTTTCTTATTTTTTCATTATTTTTATATAGTTTTGACCTATAAAATATCTTTTGGCAATAAATTGCCCCGAGCATTCTGCAAAAAGTTAATAAGAATTTCCTTTTGTTTTGCAAGCCTGTGACCTGATAGTAACAATAATTGAGTAATTGAATTCCCTTACCTGCTGTGTTCCAAGACATGGAGCTGTCATTTCTTACTCACATTTTCCTCTGCATGTTGAATAGGCCTGTTCTGTTTCTCTATCTGGAAGCAATGCCATCTCTTTGATCATCCCTATTTCTGTTCTGTGTTTCATTGTACCTTTGCAGATGCATGCTTGCTGAATATCTTCTGCTTTATTTTCCTATTTTTTTTTAAGTCTTTTCTTCTATTACTGTTCCACTTGTATGGCAGTTTCTTTCAAAGAAAATGAATTATGTCCTGCTCTAAGGATTGCTTATATGACCCATTGCCCTTAGTGCTTTTCTCTTGAGTCTTCACAATTAAATGTACTGTCTTTCTGCCATTCAAAGGCCCTAGCTGTCTGCAAAGTAAGAGATTAAGTCAGTGATCTGATTTCAGACCTCCCAGTTGGCAGCAGAGAGCATTATCAAAAAGGCACCAGGCTGGCCTGATAGAGGAAGACTTRTGCATTTTATTTTGTAAGGATTTTGTGCTTTGTTATGTTCGAGTTCAGTTACAGCAGGCAGGAGACTTTTGTGCATTGAGACAAATGAATGAAAGCAGCAAGGGTAAGATTTATTTTGTTTCATATTTTATTGTCTTGAAACAGCTGAACTCAGCTAATCAATTATTTCATAGGAAATGGTTACTGTATTTCTGTACTGGTTTAGGTGAGTGTGATGCTTTATGAAACATCCAAGCCAGATTTCATGTGTACCAGACATAATCCCTAGGAATTTTCTGAATCATATTTATTTCACTTTGATTTTCTTCACACCATGAACATAAGATAAAAGAATGCATTACTCTAAGGTGGTTAAATTTGGTTGCCTGGGATATTCTGTGAGCATGACATGGATAGAACAGATCATGTATTCATCAGACCCTTGATATTGATTCTTAACTGACTTTCTGCCTGCTGGGAACACCTCCATTCTTGATAATATGGAAAAGGTTTGCTGCACTGCTTGTAAAAGTTTTTATCACCCGTGCTTCTATTACATTCTCTGAGTGATGGAAAAGAAGAACAAGCACAGAATCTGTCCATAGATTTCAGAGGATGTTTACCATTGTAAGCTATTGACTCTCAAGTCCTTTTATAGCAAATAGAGAGAAATAGGCAGGTTTAAGTCATGATTGGGTGAGGATAATCACATCCTAGGATTACCTATTTACTTCAACTATWAAAAAGGATCAGGGACATTCAATGAAATTATCTACCCTGTAAATTGTAGACAAGCTTAGTCAGATGTTTGGTGTGATTTTCCTACCAGATGAATGCATTTCTTCTCTTTCTAGGATTTTGTGATGTTAAAAGTCCTTCTTGGTTCTCATTTGAATTTATTTAGTGATGGTTGGTGCAGTTGATGACTCTTAATGTCTTCAGGACTGAAAAATATATTTTAAAAATAATTCAACAGAATTAAATCAAATTCAAGCTAAGCCAGTCTTGTAATAAAAAGTGAAGAATGCAGAGGGAAAATAAGAGGTAGGAGTGGAAACAGATTGATTCYATTTTAGTAGCAGTAGAAAACTATATCCTTCCCCTTACTTCTCTTTATTTTCTGACTAAGACAAAATCAGGTAGAGACATAATAGAAATTTGTTGATGTTTCTCAACTTTTTCTTGTTGTACTGTGTTATTGTGAAAATTGTCATAAATAATATCCCAGCTAATCTATTTATTTCAGTAGAAAATTTGAGTCTTCTGTTAAATTTTTAAAGTATAATTCTTAGTAATATGTGTTTGTCAGGTAATTCAAGCCCAACTCTGTGGGTTTTCACCTGCAATTTAGTCTGTGGTCTGGCTTACAAATTTTTTCTCTTGAATTATTTGTAATCTTTTTTACCCTTAAAATATGAGAAAGTTTCTATTTCTTCCTGCATCCTAGTTAATTGTTTTGAGAACCCTTTAGGTTGCATGTACTCACTTACAGACCATTGCCTCAGTGGAAGAGAGTCCTTGTGATAATGGACAGAAGTGACAGTGTCAGATAGTGGACCTAGGGTCGAATTAGGTTCTTCTTGTTAGCCTGTCCTKTGAAATATATTAAATACTAAATTATTTATTGCCAGCAATCATCTTAAAATATGAAAAATTGTAAATATTACTAGGAAGCAGTACTAAAATACTGTCATAATGTGGTAGAGAATTAGCTCACTGTAGTTCAGCAAATGCCCTTCTTTGGATCTGATTCATGGATCCTACCAGTGTGCAGCCATGATCAGTGCTTCATGGGACTTTAAGTTCTGCTAATTAAGAGTTTACTAGAATGAGGGAAGTGGAAAAATTTTGTCCAGACTGGCAGCTTTGCAGATAGTGTTCTATCTGTGTACTGTATCACAGACATAGGTTCTAGATTCTTAATACGCAGACTCGATCTGTTTTCTCCACTTAGACCCTTCATCCATGCAGAAGACTAATCCCTGAGCTCTCAATGACCTCTTTACTGATGTTTTGGACTTGCAACAGATTGCAGCTGTTGTCCAGCTTTAGGGCAGAAAATGGCTGTTAAGGATCAGCAAGCTGATAGCCTGCGCAGCATAGGGAAGAGGATGTGCTCTGCATCTTGGTATTTCTGGGTGGCTTTTTTTCCCAGGTATGCATTTGTTTCTGATGCAGTTGCTGTGTTTGCTGTGTCTCTTTTGCTGATTTCTGAGAGGACTTCACAGCACTGGTGATGGAAGCCTAGGCTGCTCTGGGCACAGCAATGCACATGTAGACAGGACTGTTGAAATAGAATCTTTTCTCAGTAGTTTTGCCTATACATCAATGCAAAGACTTCTTTGGATGCAAGGTGCTGGACCCCCCAGAAAGTTTTAAATCTATAGGGGAGATCCCTCTTTTGAAGGGAGCTATCCTTCCTAAAGGAGTAATGAGATTGTCCTTCCTTTCAAGATTGCCCAGTTATACCATGATCTCTTTCCCTCCTCATTCTTCTCGCCCWTCCCTTCACCTAGCTGAAAGATACTTCACAGATGAATTTTAACTTAAAATATAAATTGCAGACAGTTACTCTCCAAATTGACTAGTTGGGGGTTTTTTTAACTACCTAATAAAAGACATTTTAATAGCTTTGTTGCTCAGTGTACCACTACATTGTGAGTACTGAACTAGGCTGAGATTTCTAAAGGCACTGCACTTCAAGAATAATTATTAAGGTTGAGTGCACAGAACCTCCCTGTGAAGGATAACAGAATCACCAATTTTTTGAGAGTGGAAAGGACCATCATCTTGAGACCATCAAGTCCAACCCCCTGCTCAAGCAGAGCAGGATCACCTAGAACATGTTTCCCACAACCATGCACAGTCTGGTTTTGAAAATCTCCAGGAACTGAGACCTGACAAACCCCTCTGGGTAACCTAGGCCAATGTTTGACCACCCTCACAGTGAAACAGGGTTTCCATGTGTTCAGGTGTAATTTCTTGGGTTTTGATTTGTTCCCGTTGCTATCAAGTGCACTGCTGAGAGAAGTTTGGTTCCCTCTTTTCCATCCCCATGTATTTACAGACAGGTGTTAAGATCCACCTGAGCTGTTTCTTCTGCAGCCTTTGGAGTCCTGGCTCTCTCAGCCTCTCCTCTTGTGAAAGAGAACTCAGCCCTTAATCCTGTTTGTGGCCCTGCACTACACTGCTAGACCTCCTAGTACTGTTTCTCTTGAAAGTATGAATTTAATTAGACAAAAAACCCTCATAATCATGTAGGTCTGCTTCTGATTTGCAATGCCACTGACCTTTTTTCATCTCATATGTTTTTCCAATTTCTCCAACAATCCTGACTTTCCAGACCTGTGATTTAGAAACATAACTAGTCATTGCTGTTTTTCTTTTGCTGTCAGGGTGTGGTGTTTTTCAATGACTGTCCCTCCACATGTGCTTATTTAGCTAGGCCTTTCCTTTTGTCCTTTTTTCTTAAGTCAAATAAAAACAGCAAAGGACAAACAGTGGTCAGACTCACAAATGAAAAAAAATTGATAAAGTGAATACAATTTTTTTTAAGTGTTAGTCATGCCCATGTGTAATCATCATTCGCAGATTCATTGTAGAGTTTTAGTTCATTAAACTAAAAATTTCTTTGCAAAAATATTACCTGAACTCGAAATTTTTTTTTTTTTTATGCTTATTCCTTATTCAAATCCCTGGTGATCAGTCTGGGAAATCTTCAAGGTATTTTGCTTAAATAGGTTTCTTAAGGCATTGGGAAGACATTCTACCTAACCTCAATTAGTTTTAGCTTATTTTTTCTTGCATTCATGATACTATTATCATTTCTAAAGGGTAAAAAAAAAACCCAAAAGCCATAATGACTAAAGTAGTGAATGCAATAAACATTGTAAATGTTAMGCCTTCACACTTAAAAATTTTCTCTTAACAATTATTCATTTCCAGACTAGTGTAGAGGAAAAATGCATATTCTGCCCAATGGCGTTCTCTTTATAATTTCAAACCCCACAARTTTGAGTATTCTGAAAATGAAGAAAAACTGAGTTTCCTGTCTAGAAATAAAAATTAAAAGTACTTCACAGAGATGTCAAAGGACAAAAGTTGTGTACTGACACATCTGTAAAGAAGAAAATTTATAAGTCTTTTTAACTTGCATCTTCTCGTACTAGTCCCTCCTGTAATGGTCTTWTCACTTCTGGTAATAGGTAGATGCTAGAACTTTTTCATTTTCTGTGTATTTGATTTGAACGTTTGAAATTAAAGAAATTTATATGTGTGCTCAGCAAATAATATAGTTGATTATGCTATTCACAGGTACAAAAAAATGGATCTCTCTAAAGTGCCTGCATTTTATTACTTTATTTTGTAATAAATTAATRAAATTAGCTTTTTGTTGTTCATTTCAGACATAGCACTGTTTTTTCCATCCTTCACTGGAAATTCTTATTTGGAGCTACCTTCTCTGACATCTGTATCTGATACCAGGGCTGCATCTGGGCAGGAAACAAGCCATCTGACGACTCTGTACTTGACAGTGAAAACAACTGCTCTAAATGGCACAATTCTTTACAGTGAGTACCAAAGATACTTGAAGCTAAGTATCAGTTTTAGCTCCTTCAGGTCTTTATTAACTYTAGTGTACATCAGCTGGCATTTCCTCTTCAGCAGCAAAATGAGTCATTAAAATGCAGTAGGAGCCTTTTGGTATTCTAATGCATGCTGCATTATAGAATTTGAACCATTGTTCCTTGTGTTCCTCTGGAAAGTTCTTTAATTTATGACTCATTGAGCAAAACATAAYTTACAAGAGAAAATGCTGCTTCCTGACAAGAAAGAACACAGTAAGCATATGACTTTACTTGTAAGTTTTACAGCTTTAAAATACAAATGTTGAAGAAGTTTTGAACAACTTATAGAGAAACAACTTCTCTGTAGGTGGATTGAGTCTCCCTTTTTATAATTGTGATCTTGGTTCCAAATTCTTGATTTATAGAACTATCTTAGGTTCTGCAGTTTTGCCATATTTTGAAGCACTTACAGTGATTTCACACTTCAGAGAATTCTTTTGTGATCCCCAGAGAGGATACGTGCAGACTTGGATGTGTGCCTGTTAATACTACATAAAAAAGTTGCTTCTTGCCTGCATATTTCATTCCTCAATATATGGTATAAACTTCTGAGACAGAAGTACACTTTTCACTAGTCAGCAAGAAAAAATAGACTTTTCTGCCAGTTGACTATTTCATTATATATTTTATCTTGCAATTTCTTGCAAATGGAAAACATGGAAAGTGAGGTGATTTCTTCCCAAGAAGAGCTAGAAAAATATGATTATTTGATAGATTTACTCTACAAAGACAAAATCATTAGGAGCATTTTCAGTTCACTGCAACTTCCTAGAGTTACTCTACACAAGAAATGTTGTTGATCTAGCATAAATAATTCTGATTAAATTCTTTTGCATTTATATTAATCTGGTAGTAGTATATGTGAATTCATCTGWACTATGTACATACTTATAAGACAGGGTTAAAAGTAATATAAGCTTTGTGGCATTMTTTAATTATGCCTTTTGTTATTATCTTTACTAGATTTTTTTTTTTAGATGTGAAACACTCTAGCCCCAAACTGAAAATTAATGTTTACTTCTTTTCAAAATAGTATTTTAAGTCCTTGTATTTTATATCTGGGCTGTTGCTGCAGCTGCCTAAGCTACAGTACTGCAAAATTTGCCAAGAATCATGGATAAGTGGTGATGTGGCAGTTCTTTATAATAAAATGTTTTATACTTGTTAGTWATTTCAATTTCAAGAGGAGTTATTTGCCCTTGAAGAAGAATTCAATGAAGGTTATTGGAAGTATTTTGAATATATTTGGCATTTAGTGATTTTGTTTGCTTCATCACTGCAGAGTAATTTGGCTCCATCCAAAGTTAATCTTGCTATCTACACATAAGCCCTGAGTAAGCATCTCTGTGAACCAAAAATCTCAAAGAGCTCCAAATCAAAAGGAAAAAAGAAAGGAAGATTCTCTCTGCTATGGTCAGGAGGAACTCAGGAGGAAGTGGTRTTTTTTGAAGCTAAAAGAGTTGAGTTTGTTCAGCCTGGAGAAAAGAAGGCTCTGGAGACRCCACATTCCAGTCTTTAAGTATTAAATGGGTGCTTATAAGAAATATGGGGCTAAACTTCTTAGTTGCCTGTTGCAATAGGACATGGGGTAATGTCTTTAAACCAAAATTCACTAAAAGAGTGTAAATGTAGACTAGATATAAAGATTTTTTTACAATGAGGGGAGCAAGGTACTGGAATAGACTACCTAGAGAGGTGGTAKATTCCTCATCCCTGGAATCATCCAAGTCAGGTTTAAGAAGACTCTGAGCGACCTGCTCAGGTTGAAGATGTCCCTGCTCATTGCAAGGGGTGAACTAGATGACCAATTCATATKACTCTATGTATTTTCTTTTCTAGATAATGTACTTATTTTGCATCTAACCKAATTAGATATTTAAACCTAATGTAACCTGTTCAGCTATTAGTTCATACTGTCTATGGAAAATTGYTAACATCGTATTTTTCAGTTGTTTGCAGAGATTTTGTTTCAGCAGTATTTGAGGACTCCATGTTCTTTAGAATATAAGTGTTTCCACTTTCTGGAMAGATAGAATGACATTAGTGGAGGACCCTGACATTTTTTCCTTTCCAGTTATCCATATCTGAGACTTCCATGGGCTCTGTCACAGCTCACTTCTTGTCCCTCCAAAAAGCRTAAGTGTGGATCGGGATTAGTGGTATGAGTTCAGTTCTCACCCTAAAATTGACCTGGGGTAACTCTAGGAACTCGGGAAAAATTTTGTATATTTTCTCAGAGTGAAAACTCACCTTTTCTTCCCAGGTTCTCAGTACCATGTCATACTTGCATTTTCATTCCCTGTGTTACCCCTAAAATGGAATTTTGACTGATTTGAAATATTCCCCTCTTTTAGCAACCAGCAGGGTTTCTATTAAGGTTAGATTTCTGTTAAGCTAAATAAATAGATAAGTAAATAAGGAAAACTTTGGATCTCTGCCTGGCTGTGGAACACAGACACAGAAAGTAATGGATGACTTATCAGAATTCTACAAGACTTCTGACAAGTCATCCATTACTTTCTGCGTCTTACTATCAGAATTCTTTTAGAATTCTGATACTGTGTTAAACATTAGACAGATCTTTCCTTTTCATTTCCACTTTAACAATCTCTGTCCCTCTTTCTATAACACCAATTACTTTTCCTTGTTTTTWCTCTTTCTTTTTTTTGTTCTGTGTCTCCCTGATAATTAGATCACTTTCCAAATATTACATATGTTTCTTATAATGGTTCAGATCAATATTCTTATTTGGTTTTACATKAATTTAAAATAAAAATTATATAAATGTGTAAATAAAAATCTTTCCAGYGTTTTATGAATGAACTCCATGTGCGTATACAGATAATTGAGAATTTTTTAATTATTTCTGTACACTCTTCTGTCAAATAAATGTCCTTTGTGAGTTCCCTCACATGCTTTCTCTGTATTTCCTTCATCCCTATTTTTTCTCCCTGCTCTGTCTTTCATTTTCACTTCTAACTACTACAAAAGAGAAGCTGCTGCTGTCGCCCCTTTTTTAATAGTAATACGACTCCTGCCTTTACTCTGCTTTTTTGAAGCTGTGTGACCATCAAACATCCAAGGAAGGAATCATCAGCAGAAAGCCAACTTGAGGCTATTGCACTCACTAGGAATAAGAACCCCACACTTCTAAGGGTTAATGTTCCCAACATTTTCAGACTCTGTTAATTTATGCATGTTAGCAATGGTTTAATAATTATGGTTACAATTATCTTCACACATTTATAAAGCAAAAACCTTTCTATTTGTCAAAATAACTTTTTAAAATAGAAAAATCATTACAGTGATCTGCTTCTTTCAGATGTACTTTACTAGAAAATTGTTACACATTTTTGATTCGTTTTTTTAATAAATCCAACTTCAGATTACACATTTTACAAACACACCTGTTTTTACCAGGTGGTGGTGAGATTACATCTGTTTTTCTGGCAGATAATTAGTAGACATTTAATTATAGGGRGAAGTCTCTGACAAGATGCTACTGATACACAAATGAATTTGAATCAGATAGTATGCATAAGAAGACTATTTAAGTCAAAATTCTAAGGACAATATAAAAGGATTGAAACTTGCATCTGTCTTTACCTAGTACATTAGCCAGTGAAGAACAAAAAAGATCTGTGACTTCTTCACTTTTTCATGTCAACATRCCCTTAAATAAAAAGAACAGAACACTGAAATATCAATGCATTATTTTAATACCTTTTAGCAGTTAGTGCAATTATATATATGCAAATATATATAAGACAAATAAAATAAATATAGAGAATACAGAAAATAAGCTTGCTTATAGGCTAACCAATAGGCAGAAGATGAGAACCATTGCATGTGCTAGGCGTGTCACTTCAGTAAATCATAYCATACCGTTGTTAAAAAAAAATCCTATTTGATGCCTTTGTTAGCAAGAATTTTATCCATGGTTAGTTGAAATTAACAAGTACTAAGGACTTGTAGAGGCTTCCAAAAATAGGTTTTCTGTTGAAAAAAAGGGGAAAGAGATAGGATGTCATAGAAGTCTATGTGTGATTTATAGAAAATTCCTATATATAGACCTGTCTGATTACAAAGAAAAATGCATTTACATTCTTAATAATGACATTTTCCCTAATTATTTCAGTATGTATTCAAGAAATAAATACATTAAAGAGTGTTAACAGTAAATGGACTAAAACTCTCTGGAATTTTTGCTGTTATGTTATGTTTAAATTGTTGATAGAATGTGACAATTATCATTTGAGAAGATTTATTTGTTGACTACAGAATACATTCATAAAATTTCTATTCTATTCCTTAATTATTTTATTTGTTAGCATGATTAAATTTCATCAACACATCAAAGCAAATTGTGATATTTAGCCACAAAGCAAAATAAATTGCTAACGATCGTAAAAACCTGATACAGTTGTAAAGTTTTACTTCATCATTTTCACTTTTAAGAGAGTCAGCATAATGCTGCTCACAATCCCTTCAAGGGTAGATTGTTTAGCTTCTGCTAAATATGGTAGCCTATAACTTCTGACAATTGGATTTCAGATATCACAGCCCATGTTTTAGCATTCCTTAAGGACAACAGCTCCCTTTTCATAAGTTGGGCTCATAAATTATTTCCTTTTTTCTCAGAAGCTCTGTTCCCCAGATCTTCCCATATTGCCCTTACCCTTAAGAAACTAAATAAAGGCCATTCAGACATTTCAGTCGCAGTCTCTTTGTCTCTTACTTCAGCTTGCATTTTCACATAGAGCATTTCACAGTATCCTTCCTGTGTCAAAATATATTTTCTTTCTTAATAAAGCCAATCCCATATTTTAATGGGACTTCAAATCTGTCTTTTAGATAAGCAGTCATTTAAGCTCAATGGCCATTTGCTTGTTGACATACTGATGTACAAAAATAACCTTCCAGCTCACAGTTTTCTGTGAAAGGATGATTGCTGAGATTCTTTTGCTGGAACCCTCACATAATCTCTACTAAGGTCAAGATGATTTACCCCTAATATCCAACAAGGTTTTTAACTGAGATATTTCCTGACCTCTGTCTCTCCCCAGAACCTATCTGTTTTGCTTATGACTCAAGCTTTTCCTATGAAGGTAACTTCCATCATATGCACTAGGTAGTATATGCTCTTTCACATTGCCAGAACAAAATTCTCTGACTCCTCATGTTCACTGTAGAAAGATTTAAAGGACTGTCCTTTCAAAGAATTTCATACCACCTAGCAAATAATGTGAAGAATGCTGTTAGTCACCTGTAAGTGTGACTTAAAAGTGCTCCCTAGACTGAAGTTCAAGCAGCAACACTCACTGAAGTTTCAAGAAGTAATGCTGCCTTTGAGAGAGCTGTCCCAGATTTTTTACTTTACTGGTAATAATGAGGACTTTTTTCCAAGCTTTTACTASTGGGCAATGTGAATAGACAGACAGAGTCACTGGGAGAAGGGAAACAAGCTGTTCATCTATAACRTCACTTTTTCAAGACATGTTATATACCTGCACATATACATCCACTTCATTCTCTCTGAATCAATGTGACTTACAGATCTACTTACTGGTAGAAACTGGAAATGCCAGGAATGGCATGTGCAGGGAGGGGAGAAGACTAGGAAACTAGTAGTACAATATGTGCATAGATCAGTTATATGATGGTTAAAAAGCAGTGCAATAGTGCAATATATTTTGGAAGAGAATTATCAGACTATTGCAGAAGGAAATTGTAAAAGCCAAAGGCATGAAATCCAGTCAAATTAAAATAGCTTTGGAGTTAATTAGGTATTCAGAATACAAAATATGTCTAAGCATAAAAGACTTCAGTAGGTCATCAGGATTTGTAACAGACTGAAGAAATGCAATGTTGACTAGAAAGCTGCTCTCAAGGAGGGAGTTTACATTGTGAATTGTTTCTCCTAGGAACTATACAAAAGGAAATGATCAGGCAGTTGCAAGCACTGTTGTCTCTCTCTGATCTAAAAGATCATTTTTTGCTCTTTGTTTTGTCCTCTAAAAAAAAGTTGATTTTTTTTTACAAGTTATTACATTTTTTAAGTCCCAATAATGCCCTCATTCTTTTTACCTTTCTGAAGAAAAACAATAAAGGATGTTCTGACCTGTGGCCTCCTGCAGCAGCTCCAGGCCTGGGAGCTCCTACTCAGCAGCTGAAACCTTGCCCTGATCCCAGCCCTTCTGACCCACTCTGGGAGACTCCTGCTCAGGTTTCATGGGCAGAGTCACCCAAACCCAGGCACTCCACGGCTGAGGGTCCCCCAAACGCTAGCGTGAGATTTCTCCCTAACACCCATGCCAGAACCCAGGTTCTCCTATTCAGAGACAGTGGTACATCAAACAATACATGCTGTATTTTCAGTTTCCTGACCCAGTTAGTGAGTCTTTTTTACTTCAGTTAAACATTGTAAAATACAGTGAAAAAAACAGATTAACATTTTAACTATTTGTCTTAAAAGTGAATAAAAATTGTAAACAGGAACTGTCATACCTTTTATGAAAAGTAAATACAGTTAAATTCAAAGGRCAAATTCACCCAATAGCATTTGAAACTGTAGGTGTCAGTCCTTTTTTTTTTAGAAGAGCCTTGTATCACTCATYACTTAAATATTTTGCTGTCATTTTTACAATGTATAATATACTATTTAGTGGAAGTGAACTTAAGCATATTTTTCATTCTTATTTTTAAGAGTTCAAGTAACAGCATGTTTGATGTTTTGTAAATAATTTTTTTTCTCCTCAAGTCTGACATACATCATTAATTGGGAAAGGTGAACTTTTCATAATCTTTAAATCTGTTATAAGAGCTGTCCTCTTATAATTTTTGTTTTCTTTAATTTATTTTAAAAGCTGAATGAATGTGAATTTCTTTTTTTATTGTCATCTTCGTTGCCTTGATACTGCTGGATATAGAGAGAAGTTCAATTAATGTAAGATGTCTGTAAGATCGATGCCACTGCAGTGGTATTAAGTTTTGTCTTTTAGTTATTTTCTTTTACTTTTAACTGTTATCAGCTAAATACAGTGATTTACAGTCTGATTTTTTTTCCTCACAGTCACTCAAGAARAGTCCTCTATATGGACAGAAGGGTCCCAAGGGTCACACAGGCACGTGTTTGATGATGGTGTTCCAGTTGTGTGATTTAGTTCTGTGAGGTCTTACACTTTCAGAAGTGTGACTGTCTCCGTTTTTGTTTTCAAAGCTGGTGAAAGAAATTTTGGAGAGCAGTTTCTTCACTTGTATCTTGTGGAGGGAAGACCAACAGTTCGATTAGGCTGTGGAAACTCTCAGAACATTCTGACTGTATCCCTGAACCAATCTGTCAGCAGGGGTATGCTCGTCCCTATCACAGTAAGGTAAGAAGTGGGTTACGCTAAAAGAGTTTTAGTTRTCTATATTGAGCAATAAAATGTCATTTCATTCTTTTTTTTTTTGACAATAAAAGGGCAAGTCAAATTGGAAAGCAAATTTGGAAACCTTTTTCATAAAGTTGAAAATATAATTCAACTTCAATTCTCCTTGATTTAAAATACAGTTTAGTTCACACAGATTACTTCAGTCCTTTGGAGAACCTATGAATCCTTCAAAGTCCAGATACATTTACAGATACAGATTATTTCAGTTTGAGAACTGAAACAGTTTAAACATAATTTTTGAAATTACAGATGGGGGTCTCATATTTTATGCKTATTAATTAACATGTTGAATAAATTATATTTGTCATCACATTTTAGTGCTAAATATAAGAYTAATCTATTGTTTAAGATAAATTAAAAATAGGCATGCTAACAACATCTTACATTACAGGGTGTACTTGGTGATTTTAAAAGCCTTATCCAAACAACTACAATTCTAAAAGTTGTCATATCTACATTTGCCACTGTACTATCAGGGTTATACAAGTGGCTAATCACTACTGCCATTTTTCATCTTGTAAAAATGATAGTTCTCAAAGTGGTTTATTTATCATTTTGAGATGGATATTGATATCATGCTTTGGTAATGAATTAACTCTTTTCCAGTCATGGAATTTCATATGTGCAAGCTAGGTAAGAAGTAAAACAGAAATAATATAGAGTTTTTGTTACATTTATAGTAGTAAGGTTAAACAMTGGTAAAGTATTCAATCTTTACTTCAGAAATGTTTAGAAATAATTCTGACCCATACAAAATATCATACTACTGAGATTAAGATAAAWTTTTTTTTCATCATTTAAGTATTATTAAGTATTAATTGCTGCARCCGAACTGTAAACATTTGTGCAGTGAAGGAATGTAATGCACAAATTATGCAATTAAAGGAAGCCTTAGCTAGGACTATTTTTGCTGTTAGAGGATGGTATGTGAAGGAGACTGCTGCAAAAGTTACCACGAAACACACACGTTAGGCTTCTCAAAATTGCCTTTTACTATCAAAAAAGAAAAATCAAAGCAAAATCTGAGTGTTTTTGTGTTTTTCTTCTGAGCTGTTTCTCTGTGATGTAAATGTTGATCAATTCTGAAATGACAGAGGTTTGTTGATCTCATTACATAGAGTAGATTGATATGTTCAGCATATCAGCCTATTTTCTTAGATTGTATGCTTAACTCACCTGCTTTACCACTTCTTCTAGAAACAAATTTGTTAGAATATAAATCCTTTTTCCAATATACAGAAAGCTAATAKGAGCTGCCATTTAAGAAACTACTCATTTCTATCTTCTATTTCTTTTCATCCACAGGTCTCTATATTACTTTTTTTCTACATTTAAAACAGGRWTTTTTTCCTTTTATGCTTAGTATTAACATCTAGTATTAATGGAACAAAGTCACATAACACACATTCAAATCTTATTAGCTGGCAGTTTATTTATTTTAGGATTTTTGTACAGATTGTAAAAGCACATAAAATTTACAAAGAAAAACATATCACTTCCCCTCCTTTTGATCTAGCAGATAGAGAGTTTTTTTTCTCCCTAGAAATACTTGATAAAGTTATACAGCTCAATACAAATAAACTATTCTAAGTTKGTTTTTTAATCCCAGAGGCTTCTCTTATATGAGACATTGGTCAGATAATTGTCTGCATGGCATCAGCTGTGGTAGCATTGTCTTCTCTTCATACATTTAAGCCACTAAAATGCCATACAGATTTCAAAGCCTAATAATATTGTAGCAACAAATGCAGCTAAACAAACATTTAAAAWTTTATTCTAGATATAGAGTTCAAGTTCACACTGAAAATTTTATTTCCTTCTTTTTCTACCTTCATATTTACACCACTGTATTTATGGCCTCATTCTTCTTGTTGTTACAGTACAAAATACTGTCAGTTCAATTTACACGTTTCCTTTGTTTACTAGAATTTTATGCTGCTATCTTTGAAACAGTGGCATACTAAATAGCTTGCAAGGTGTGATTGGAGACTGTGACTAGTAGGGATTTACATGAATTTGAGTTTATGGACTTGGCCTTCAAAATGACTTGTGATTATTCTTGTGAGTCCTTCTAAAATGTAGAGAGAGCAGTATATCCTTCACCAAGCAGCAATAAAATTGTAATCCTTCAGCAGTCATCCTTAACCTCTGTCAAAGGAAAAAGCAAACTTGACAAGGCAGTTGTAGCCTCCCAAGCTCTTGTATCATAAGATATAAAATATGAATCCATGACAAACTGCTGATTTGTGTTCTCAGAGGCTGTTGGAGGTAGATAATTCTATCTGTATGCTTTACCTGCAAAATTGTGTGGGTATTTTTTCCCTATAGGGCAGGAAGAGTCAAAGAGTAGAATAAATGATCATTTTTTGTTACTGTTCAAAGCTCTCCAACAGGGCAACAAAACATTTGCTACATTTGATTTTGAATTAGTTTGGAAGATCATATTTGACAGTTATTCTTGTTCTGGATGCAACTACGACTGCAGTGGTGTCATGGTTTGACACTGGCACAATGCCAGTGCCCCCATGAAAATACCCTCTCCCTGGTGTCTGCTGTGAGATGTGACCAGGAATAAGCAAAGCAGGCCTTCCCTTAGAAATAAAGAAGAATTTATTAGCTAAACTACAAAGAAAAAAAAAACACACAAGGAAAATGAAAACTGCACAGAAGCATTTTGGTTTACCCCCCACCAAATTTCCAATACAGCTTCCAAATCACCTACTCTTGGTCCAGCACCCCCCTTCAGAATACCCAATCCTCAGTTCATCAAGAGGAGAAGGAGTCCTTCTTTGTGCCATGGTGACCTCTTCCTTCATGTCCAGTGCTCTCACCACTGAACACGGACCAGTGCTGCTTCCAGGGTCATCATTTTAAGGATGCCTTGTCCCATTCCAAAAAGAGCGCAGTCTCAYCTTTGGGACGCCTGTCCCCCCCATCTTTTTCACCCCCTGGGGCCGARGGGTCTCAACACTGAAACTCTCTTGGCTCTGAGCCACTGCCYCCCCTGGMTGCAGTCTCTGTGTCACAAGGAACATGGCTCTGTCCATGGCTACACAAAAGAGTCCAGCAAAAATGCCACTCCATCTTCTCCATTCCTCCAACATCTCTCTCTCTCCCTCTGGCACAGACCTTCATCTCACTTACTCAATTCCCTCTTCATCTTCTGCTCCATCGCAGGAAAGGTCAATGTTCTGCAGAATTTTCATTGTCCACAAAAGGGTTAAAACTCGGGCTCTGCCCATCCGGAGAGACTCCCACAAGCGGCCGGACACCTTYCCTCTGCATCTTCCCCCCCATCTCCTTCTCAGCCGTGCTGCTGGCACATGTTAYCAAGTTTCAAGGTAACACAGTCACCAGCACAGGCTGTACTCTCTCTCTCTCTCCTGAGGGGGCTGCCCGATGCCTCCTGGTGCTTCTCCCACCCTTCCATGCCGAGGCCTCTTCACCTCCCATCTCCRTCCACAGCCCCGGCCTACCTCACCCGGCYGCATGGCTTCCCCTCCCTCGCCCAGCAGCAGCAGCTGGGCCGGGGGAGAGATCCGAACTCTTTCCCTGCTGGAACCCAAGAGAACTTCCCAGGGGGAGAGCCYTGCTTTAACCCTGTGTTCTCAGAGGTGGATCCAATGTCCCAATGGCCGAATCAGCTGCCAATAGTAAAATCTGAACATCCATTGGCTTGACCACAGGATCCCAGAAATCCTGTTTCCTGTCAAACCACCGCAAGTGGTTAAACACCACAACACATCCAGTATCTATAGAAACAGACTTTCTCCTTTTCAAACTTATTCTTTTTAATCCACATATGCAAGAAACAAATACATTCCCATAGTTTAGAGCTATTGCTTTCTTTTAACGGTATGATTAGTTTCCTTAGATATGGCCATTTTCTCAAACCTGATGAAGATTAAATGAGTTTTAAATGTTCATTGTCTTTATGATACTTGTGAAATGGCAGCTTTATAGAAGAAAGTCAATAAAGCTCTGATTGCTTACTTTTTTTGCCTTGCCTAAAGAAAATAGAAACCTGTTTCAATGCGGTTTCATTGGTTTTTCTATTTCTGTTTATTTTAGGATGATTTGATTACTGGTTTGAAAATGTGCATTCACTTGAGCGTAATTTTTATGATTTCATGATTGAGACTGTATTGGTTTTTTCAGTTAAAGCTTTGAGCACATACTTGAAATGTAGTTTGGATTGGTTTTATGGATTTGTTCTTTAAGGTTATTCAAAGAACATTAATACAAACACATTTCATTCCATGAGTAGGTTTTGAAATGCATTTGCCTGATGTAAAATTTGCTCTACTTTGTTGTTAAAGTGACATTACTGTCATGGGGGCAAATGATGTTTCTTCAATTCAGTGGTTGAAAAAAGGTAAATTTAACAAAGAGATTGAAATACTCAGGTTATCAGGATTTTGATTYATCTAGATAGTAAGGTGGATTGCCACTTTTAGAATATGAGTACTGATATTTTTTAGACATCTTAGATTCTTGTCTCTAAATGATATTTTTGCGTGTTCTGCACAGTGATGTGATACAGYGAGTCCTTTTCCGTTTAGAAGATTCCAAGCAAGCATTAATTAAAATCTTCCCTGCATGTGACAACATCACTCTTCAATCTTATGTACCTGCAGAACTTTCAGAATTTTACCCTGGAATTTAATGAACATAGTACCCATACCCACAGAGCTATATCATGTTATTATGTACATTTACATTTCAAATATCTTCCAAGTGAACATATTATAAGCAGTTGTTTCCAGTTTTCTGTCACAATTTAATCAGTAGTATGGATGTGAGCATTTACTCATGGCTGAGAAGGGCTCCTTTAGCTGTTCCTAAAAGGGTTTATTTGTTAAATACATTATTCAGTTAATTTGGCCAACTATCACCTAGACCATGCAGTGGTACAGAAGCTGCTGAAGTTTTTTATTTGATCCTCCAGCTTCAAAAGCAGATGGCACATTCTGAACTGCAAAAGTCCTCAGCATGTTTTTGTACCTCCACATGGAAACTTTGGCAAGCTGTAACGTATTAAGTACTAGTTACATGATTATATTATCAATGTTCATGATTTTTCCTAYATTTCTACTTCCTCCCCTTGCACAGAAGAAGAAAATTGTTGCTTGAACTATTCTACAAAGCTTTTCGTACATGTAAATTCTGAAAATGTGTTTCTAAAAAAATATGTAAATCACAATCCAAATGATATGTTGTCTCGTTTTCAGTCATAGTGTTTACCTATTTCACTTCATTATTTCAGAGATATATAGGTTTTCATATTAGTGCATATTTTTATTGTTATTTACAGGTGTTGAGTATCCTGCATAGTGTGAAAGTATTACTTAAAACTACATTAAATCAATAAACCAAAAAAACCCCAAACTCAATTATCTGATGTCTTGCTATTGCTTCCAACATTACGAGTTACCTAGAAATATAGGATTTTTTTTGATKATTTGAAACATCTGAGCAGCAGGTTTTGTATCTCAGCAAGTGCATAGTGTAGCCTAGGTTTCATATGTGCCATACTGATTTCCAACATAATTAATTATGTGATRAATGAGAAATGGAAAGGTGATTTGGTGAATGACAACTACATGCAATATTGCTGTCATCTTATCACACCTCATCTTTTAAAAAGTATTTAAAGATTAACAGTGAAAGAAGTCTGGGAKAAATTTAAGAATTTTTATTTTAATTTATTAATTTATAAAATTGTCAAGGAAAAAACATTTAGATGTGGTTTTAAAAAGGGATATTTTAGACAACCTATATCTTTATTTCGAATTTTAAGTCAACATGTAGATGAATTGTACCCATGTTGTGYTGCATAGGACTGGAAATGCTGCAGGATATTAATTATATTTAATCAATTTTGAAGAAAATTTTTGATTACTTCTAGAAGGACRTATATAAACTGCATGAAGTTATGTTTACTGCATCTTCTATAGCAATTGAAAATTTAATAAAATCATCATATTTGCCACTATAAAGTAGGAATGCTTTTGCCCTGTACACCTCGGTGTTGTTTGTTCTCTGAAAGCCTTAATCCCAGTTTAATTAATCGAGCTGTTACAGTTTTACACAAATAATCACTACATCTATTTAATCTTAAAAATAGTCCCATAAGAGATGCATTAAATCAAGCTAATGAATACAAATTCTTGTATATGTAATTAAAATTTAAAACAAAAATTTGGAACATTGGAATCAGCTGGGTAAAGAATGCCRTGTGGCATGTTATCTGGGATAACTCAAATAAGAAAATGGTTTCTCATAAAGAATATATAAAAGGTTACCTTTTGGGTTTGTTTCAATTTCAGCTTTTGTGTATGAACAGAACATTCGGTGTGTTTAGAAACATAAACCACTTTCTGAAACTTTTTTTTTCCTTCATTCATCAGCACTATGCAATATTTCATCAGYGATCTGTCAAAGCCGACAAACCAACTGCTATGGCTGTTCAAGCTCATTAGCTGCTGACTTGAAGAACAGATGTTTGAATTCCTGTACCCTTCATGCTCTAGGTTTATGTTAGATTTTCTTACATTAACTGCCCTTAGAGGAATGACCCAAGAACACAGAAGGACAGAGTCAAGTGATTCTTTAGGCTGGAAAGGCCCTCTGGAGGTCCTTCCAACATTCCTGCTCAAGCAGACTGTCCTGATTTCAGCAGGGGTAGAGTTTTCTTCTCAGTAGCTGGTATAGTGCTGTGTTTTGCATTCAGTATGAGGGTTAGGTTAATAACACAATAATGCTATGGTTGCTGCTAAATCATGTTTATAAYAAGTAAAGGGCTTGTTTTTGTGTCTCATACTCGGTCTATAAGGAGGTACACAAAAAAATCATTAACTGGCTTTGGATGGTTTATTGCAAAGGGGCTCACCATAGACCAGTTTGCAGTATATGATGTCATCATATTTTCATCTTCCAATTCATAGTGTGTCATTTTACATTTATATCAGATGAAAAGGCTATGTCACAAAATAAGTGATATCTGCTGTGTTTTCTTATGGACAAATTACAGAGTTGCATTAAATGTCGTTTGAACTCCTACAAGAACATGTATTCCAAAAGCTAAAACTACTGACCAAAACCAATGCATTAAAGAAGGTTTGAGGTTCTCTTGCTAGGTGTGAGTCTTCTTCAGTCTTTTTCCAAGCTGTTCATATCTATATAAATGTTAGAGTGTGAACTATATTAGCAGTTCAATAATACAGAGTAGCRTCAGGCATCCAGAGCTCCATACTGAACTGAGCTCTGAGTCACAGCTGGAATGCTATGACCAACCTGGAACCATAGAAGCAACAGGGAAAAGCAATGTATATTTACCATATTTCAAAGAGAAAGCTTTTAAAAAATATGAAGCTGTTGATTACTTATATTATTTAAGAAAAATGCTGATGAGTCTTATTTACTCCATCTAACCTCACCTACTTTCAAGTAAGGTATTAATCTAAAGGAGTTTGTATAAGTACATGGATTTATGGCAAAATTTAAAAATTAATGCAGTACTCAGCCATTTATTGCTCACAAGCAATTTTTGACACTCAACTGAAAACTGTCAGTTTGTCTCTAGGTTACTTCCCTGAGTGGTCAGTGTTAAATGGTAAAGAAGCTGAAAAAGTAGAGAAATTGGTTTGCAAAATAGTCTTTATTTGTTTCTCACGATCTTTTATCCCATTGATAAACCCTTTGTTCTGTTACAATTACTGCAGCTTCAAACCTACGTAAAACTCAAGATTTTGTTATTGTTAAATCCTAACGGTAAAATAAATATATTTTGTAAATGTCTCTAGTATCAGAGAAAATAATACTGGAAAGTATTATTTGGAAAGTCCTGTTAGCAAGGCACACCCTCCAATCTGTTGAACACAGAATTTAAAAAATTAAATTTTGTTGGAAATCTTATGTATTTAAATTTTATGCTAAATCAGGCATTCTGTTAAATCAAATTCTGTTTGGGGCAAATGCTGACTTTAGCATAGATGCATCAAATAGATGCTCCAATCATGAACTTAAAATTGACATTTGAATTCCTGTTTACATTTCAATATCCTGAAAAAAATAAGAAAGCATAATTTAATCTCTATTCCTGAGGGTATCTATCAGGATTTAAACTTTTTAATTGATAGAAYAAGAGATGCTAGAGATGACTGTATTTCCTATAGGAAAAAGGATAGCTTTTATTTTTAACCATATTACCTGTTTTAAAATGTAACATATTTCATTTGAATTACCAGTGTTGCTAAAGGGTATTTGTATTTATTAGTGAGTTCAACTTAGCATAATAGAGCAAAATCAAGCAGCACAGAAAAAATGCACTAACCTTGACAATATTTTATATTGGATTGTGTTTACCACTGTAGGATGAATTAACTCATCCTAAAAGATGCTAATGGGCATAACTGGCTCACAGCTATGGAGAATAATCAGTCATTCACCACACAGACTTGAATATTTAATTTTCCATTAATTTGCAAGAAATATRAAGAAAATTTTATGATGGAGAGGAAAACAATTTCATACTTCTGAAGAAAATTCTGTCATGTCAGTAGTCATTTTGACATGAGTCCAACTGTATATACTGACTGTCCCAGTGAGAGTGCCTGTATAGACTAGTGGTAGAATGGAAAGGTTTTTTTATTCTCTCCTGTATTTAAGGTGCATTCCTGCCCAACTATTATATTGTTCTCCCACCATTCCCCCTCTCTAATGTAGAGGGCCRGACTTGAAAATAATAAATAAGGTTGGTATTATCGGGTTGGAGCAATGTTTTATTATGTCCTTTTTTTTCCTAGGATAAGCCAAACACTTCAGTAATACCCCTCATACTCGTCCTCTGAATTTCAATGATTCCAGTGATTGATTTTTTAAAAGTCCACTTGAACCAAGTGGYTCAAGACAGTATATTTACTTTGTATTTTTTCCTACAGAAGTGGTAAAATGAAAAGGACTAATGAGGAATGCTTAAAAACCTTGTCATATCAATTTTAACATTTTTAAACAGAATCAGATGTTTAATGACCATGGTAATCTCCAATGTATGTTGATTATTTCATTGTTAAGCATAGTACAGATGTTCATAATTAGATATGTGAATAGATTGTTAGGTTTTCATGCTATAACTTTCAAAAGCATGACTAAAGCATTGTATAATTCAGAAAATTCTAAAACCTCACTGTTTATCAGACCCTTTTATCAAATATGACAAAATAATAGCTAGTGTAATTTTCAGAATAACCAGAAAAATTCATTTTCCAAAGGAAGTTGTAAGATTAATAATCACATTAAGGAAAGAGTTTCAATGTGCTGTTGACAATTGCAGTAATTATTTATCACTTTCTTAGTGAGTGATGCTGTTAACAGCAGTCATTTCTCTATGAGATTTTACTGAATCTCTATGCCATAATTTATCAGGACTTYTAAAGACAGTGAGTTGTGAATTCACCAGAATTGAAGTATACCTTATAAAGCATAATGTATTTCTTCGTCTTCTACTTTTAGATTTGGCTATGTGTTATAATTTTAAAATCCCAATATCCAACRAATCTCTGAGTTTTTTGCAAGAAAAATAGGAAGAATAAAGTTCTAATAGTCTGTATWACCCAATTTCCATTTTCTGGATACATCTGCTTTGAAAATTATATTATTTACCCTTCAGTATTGTTGCAGATAAATCATATGTAAGAGATTTTTTATCATACCATGGAAATTCTAAACTGCATCTAACCTAAATTTCCAAAATTTGCTAAGCTCTTTAGAACCCCCCCTTTCTGTATTAAATGAGACACTGYTTTAATGGTGCAGACTGGTACACAGTCATTTTTTTTCTGTGTGCTAAATAAGCTTTTCATTCCAGGTACTGCTGATGCGATTGCTTGCTCACTGTGGTTTCTCTACATAGACAGTGATCTCATATGATTCACTTTTCCATCTTCTTGTGTCTGAGTCAGGCTAGGTGAAAAAGCAAAGATTTCACAATATTTGGCTACTCCCACTGCTCCAGGGAGGAAGTGGGATGCATGGCCCTTCTGATCTKCTTGGAAGGAATAACAGTTATTTATATATAACTGTATTTATATATACAGGCTATAATGAAGGGATTTCAGTACTGCTGAAGGGACACCAGGCATTATGCATGAAACAGTGCAGAGATCATCAACATGAAGGAAAAAAAGGAGTCACTGGATTAAAAAAGGAATAATAAAATAATAAAATTCAAGGTAATAAAATACATTGTTAAATATTTTTATCATTTCCATATTTTATTTTTTTTTATTTCTAATGTATATAAATTCCCTAAAATTCATCATCTATGTCTGGTCACCCAATGGTTTACACAAAGGACTTTTCAGACAGCAGTTTACTTTCTGTTGGTTTGGCTCAGCACATGGAACAACATTAGAGTCAAATATCATATGAAGGTGCTGTGTTGCCTTCTTCCTAAGTGAGATGGTAGTTTACACTGTTGTATTTGAGAGTTCTGAAGAGCTGAACAACAAAATAAAACTGTGAAGAGCAAGCAGTTTTTTAATTTTCTTCCTCCAACCTGTTGTTCTGTATGTGGAAGATCAATACAGAAATAAAATTGGTTCAGTGTGCTTGTAACAATTGGCAATTCTCTTCAGGTTTGCCTTAGCTGAGAGCAATAGGAAGTACTGTTTGCTCTGTAGGTATTGAAAATCAGTAGATAATAAAAACCAGAAGTCAGCCAGCCTGTGTATGAATGTCCAAAAAAGCARTGGTAGAGGGAAGGGCAAGAAAATGTATCTATCTCTCAACAAGGCAGTTTGGCTCCCTTTGATTCATCCCATGAGCATCAATAAGCACAGAGGAGTCCGAAGGCAGAGCTCCACAAACAACGAAACAGGCAGTGAAGTCATGCAGTCCAGACTGCTGTGGGATTATGCTGAATTTTCTCCTGTTTGTTAAGAGAGCAGTYCTTCTTGGTCTAGGTGACCAGCTCCTAGCTCAGCAGCAAATTTTCAATATGCTTTCAAAAGTTTSGTTAATCTTAGCTTGTTGCTTCATTCGCACAACTCTTAAGTGGGAGTACTATTTACCCACCTCCAAAAAATATTCAAAAGAAAAATTTTCTGAGGCAAAGAATTTTAAMAATGTGACATTGAGCTTCTGGTGCATGATCTGTGTTTTTCACTATACTCAGTCCATCTCTGTGACCAGAAATTTTCACAAGACATCAGGTGTCCTGGAGATTGCTGTTTCGTATAGTTCATTGGATAACCTTTTTCATGAGGGCTTAGGGAAAGAAGAAATAGAGATAGTTATTATTTAATTGTAATAGCTATAATATTATTTTTTTCTAAATTTATAAATAAATTTTAAGTAGATTTTTAATATATAGTTTTGACATGGAGAAGAAAGAACAAAACAGGACATCAGACAGCTCTTTGTTTAAAGAATAGCCAGTTTAGGCCTAGTTCTGCATACCAGCAGGAAGAMAATTTGGTGCTGGAAATTGAGTCACTTGATTAAGGAGAATATTCAGTAAAATTCACACACACATTTATTAAATAGTCCTCCTTGATAGTTGTGAAAGAGAGAGAGTAAGAAAGAGAGAGGTGTCAACCTCAGCTTTCTGAGAGAGAGAGAGAAACATCCACTGCATTTTTCTGAGAGTCTGCAAGAAATCATTTGTGGAATACATCATAGGAAGGAAATTATTTCTCTTCCTTTAACTGAAGTGCACYGATTCCATAAGGAATTTGTATTTTGGTGTCAATAATTCWGGTGGGTGAAGTTGTTTTATTTATCTCTCCACCACTTTGATTGCCACTATCATTAGTTTGTTCTTTGAAGCACACATTAACCTGGATTTTTCTTAGACTGTAAAGTGCCTGGGAAACTTTCTTCTCTGCTTGCTCACCATTTTGTACCACTTACCTCCTGTCCCTTACTCTTTACCTTTGTTGATCTGTTTTCTACGGAATTAGTGATGCTGCTGTCACACCTGTGATCGGCTTTATCCAAAGATGCTTTGTCATTTTTTGACTATTACTTGATTATTTAATATTTTAGCAAAGTGCTACAGAGGTTATAGAAAGGAGATGTACAGAGTGTASGTGCCCAGGCACTGGCAGTGGGGGCTGCAGGAGGTGGGTATTTCCTGAAAGAACTGGGACCCACAGAGATCCCACACTGGACGAGGGAGAAGATGTGAGAGACAAGGAGCAGCAGAGAGGATCTCTTACAGACTGAGCTGTACTCCCCATCATCCTTCTGCCCTGTTTGTGTGGGGGAGATACAGAAGTTGGGAATGGCGCTAAGTTGAGCCTGGAAAAAAGGGGGTTAGGGAGCAGGGGGTTAATTTTTCTCTTTGTTTCTTACCATCCAAACCTATTTAACAGCCAATAAATTAAATAAATTTTCACCATGTGAGTCCTGTGATGATAATTGGTAAGTGATCTCCYTGTCTTTATCTTGGCCCAAGAATTTTGTCATCGTGCTTCCCCACACTCACTGTCATGTTGAGAAGGAGGGGAGAGAGAGCAGCTGGGTGAGCAGCTGGCAGCTGATTGAGGTCAACTCACCACAGAAGGAGCAGGGAAGTGATACTGAACATGATTTTCCTGCATTCCTTCCATGTGTAATTGTGCAGGCAAATTTTGTAACAGATACGTGACCTCTTCTGTTTATTTGAATTATAAGTAGTGCTATCTTGTGTTGGATAAGGCTGTATTCTGTTGTTCAACACAATGTAAATATGAGTATGTTGGAGAATTCTTGTAGTCACATGGTGAGTGTTAGCATACAGTGAACATAGAAGAGTAATTATTGTCTCACACTGCTGGTGCTATGGCCTTTCCAGAGGTGTGAAAAATATCTGCTGCATTAGAGAGTCTTTCCAGATAAAGTAACTGTCTCACAGATTTTCTGTGCTTTGATATAAAATAGCAAAACATTATGTAATGCCAAGTCTGCTTTTGAGCTCACACTTAAAATGAACTATATTAAACAGACATGTCACTGTTAGAGGTTTGGAGTACGTTAAAAAAAAAAAAAAACTATTCTTCCAGTTGTGGACTGCCTTTCTGGAGGCTTTGCTCAAGTGCAGTATCACATGTTTGCTGTATGTTTCCCTGTTTGGGCAAATGATGTTTATATGGCACGGGCTCACACCTGTGCCTTGGGGTATGTGTCTCTCTGGCTTTTCTTCTGCAGCTTCCATGCAATTTGCAGCGCTGCTGTGCTGTTTGTAGCAACAGTGGATGTGACTTCTACTCCACTGAGGGGTTTCAGTGAGAACACCAGGAGCCAGAGATCTATACATTGTCACAGAAATTGTTTCATCCCCCCTACGGTTCGCATTGTCTTGTCAGAGCTGCCAGCACCTAGCAAACCAATAGTAATGAAAGATGTGAATGTGAGAGCTACAGTGCAGCATGCTGTGTTGCTACTAAATTACTCAGCAGCCGTTCAAAACACCTTCAGAAAATGCATTTTCTTTTGATTTGAATACATTTTATGTAAATCTGACATGTGGTTTGGCCCCTGGGTTTTGTTCCCAACGCTGTCAGAAACAATCTTCTACAACCTCTTTTGTTCATCCATCTGGAAAATAACAGGATTATGCTTGCCTGCCTTCTGGGGCAGGTATAAGTTTTGCTCAACAGCAAATGTTGTGAAAAACACAAAACTAAACACCAGTCTGTACCTGACATAAGCCAAGGCATGTTCTGACCAATTTTTTTCTTGGCTGAAGAGTAGTAATCCTCAACCAGCCAAAGAGGGAGGTATTGATTATTAAGACTGAGTTTTTCCGTCACTTTTAACAGAAAAGAACACATTGCTTTGTTTTAATGAATTTGTTTCAATCAAATACTTAAACCTGCAATCTTTCAAGATTTCTTCATGTATTTCATGGAGGTAGTGAATATGGAACTTTTCTCTTACTGCTTTTTAAATGACATTTCTTCAGTTCTTATGTGGAGAAGCAGGCACACAAGCAGTTTTACTGGAAATTTAAGGTGGGGATATATGAGGGAAAAAAGGGTCAAGTTAACATGTGAGTGGAATTTGCTGATTGCTTGATGCAAAAAATAATTTCAGCAGCAGCCCATGCCAAATGTACATCCCTATTTTTCAATTTTAGAACTCAGTGTGGYGATACTGGGGTTGATGCGGCATTGTTGGTCTTGCTAAGTACTCAGTCTCCACTCCAGGGACTATGAATACTTTCTAAAGCCCATATAATTTCCTCTGTTTCCTTTTAAACACTTTAACCTTCAAATTTAACCAGAAAGTTTTTGGGTTTCATTTTTGGGGTTTTCTTTCTTTCTTTCTTTCTTTCTTTCTTTTCTATTTTTTCCAGAACAAAACCCCCATATTAAATAATTGTGAAACTCTCTATTTAATGATAAAGAAACCCTGTCAGTATGGCCATTTCCTTTGTCTTAAATAAAAATTGCAAAGAGTCTCAGAATGCTAAAAAGTAATCCTATAGTATTAAGATATTCACACCTTCCAATACAAGAACATTCATTCATATTGAATAGTAAATGGCCCTCTATTATTGCATCTATTACATTTCACATAAGGTATTTTCAGACAATATACATCTGTAATGTTTTATTTTCTTGTGAGTTTTACACTGGTCAGCATCTTACAGCTTTTGGAATTAATATCTCTTATTAAAGCCCTCTTTGTTCTGGAAGATAATGTCAGTCTTACTAAGCRGGCAATTAAACAGAAGAGTGATTAACTTGGTTTGATTAGTTGTGAACTGCTGTAGAAGTTCTGCTTATCTGATGAAAAAAATTATTTTTTGAGGGATTTGGTAATTCATTTTTTTTTTAGTCAGGTGAGATCAYTAGTTACACTCCCTGAACAATTTCTTCAATTGGGCACCATTCTTTTTGGTAGCAACACAAGGTAGTTTCATATTGACTAAAACTGCCCCTTATTAACAGTAGATTAAATATGAAATATTTTACCACTGAAGCAGCTATGGCAGTTGGATCCAAAGAGAGGCCTAGATCTTGGAAATTTCTCTTATTCTTACTCTGAGGAGTTAATGCAAAGAGAAACATTATTCAATGTATCCAACACTTTCATAATTAGTTCATATCATTGCTTTGTGATTTAAAGTAATTACACAATTTGTCCCTACAATTTTATTATAGCTGATTATGTTTTCTGACAGGTTGGCAGCAAGGTTGTGAGATTTTTTGGTAGCTTTTATCTTCTTGGTCATGGAGTATTATAGTAGTGAATGCTGAACATGCATTTTTGCTCTCATTTAGAATTTTTGCTATGATATTTTGTGTTTTTTCCTTTTGTACTTTTTCTTTTTAAACCACTAAAAATYTGCTGCCATTTTTCTCAGTTATGAGCAAGAAGACAGTTAAGTACACCAAAGGTTGAGTACTGAGACAACCAAAGGGCCAAAACATTTACAGCTACACTGGGTGGGAAATGAAGTGGCACAGAATTGTTCAGTTTAAATTCAAGATGAGCTGCAAGAAGCTAATATATATCTCATCTCACCTTACACAAGTTCTTGAACTAAACATGAAACAATATTTTGTGACCTGCAACTTTCACAGCATAGTACTCCCGCATCTTCAAATGATGAAATAAATTACATTGTCTAATAAGTGGGAAAAAATTATGTACATATTCTATAATTTTAAACTATCATTGCATACCTTTAAACAAAAAGTGKACAAAARTTCAAATATTTTATTCTTCCAAACTGCATATCGAATTGTTGAAATATTTTACCTGTCAGTAGCTGAGGCTATCCCTGCTCATTTTAATCCCAGATAGCTGGCGATGGTTTTCTATGAGCTCCAAAGAACGCGTCCAATAAAAAAGCAGTGCCTTGAATCATTACCATGGATAGAAGATTCCAAAATGTCCACTTGATCAAAGATGAGAATTCAATACTTTGCTTAATAAGCTTTTCCCTCTTTCCTTTTCAGTTTTCCCTATAGAAATAATAATGCTCTCTTTTTATGTCAGTGTAGCTTTTATCTGATTCAAGCCAAATAAGGTCTGTTCCTTCCCTACCTGCCCAAACTGTTGCATCAATATTCAGCAGACAATAGAGGACAAACACAGAACTTCCTTTGCTCCTTCAACCCTTCCTGAATAAGAAAGGATGATAAAAGGAAGACAGGGAAAATAAAAAAAAATAAATACTTGCAAAGTAGATTTTCCATAACTGATTGCCCACACAATTTATTCTGTTTATCTAATTATGTGCAGCACRTATTATAGTTGAATCATCAGCAGGTATCCTGCCTTTCATATGTCAGGCAAAGGTGTATGGGTTTTTTTTTCCTTCCTGACCAAACAGTAGCCTATTTTGATTGGGGGTTTTGTTTGTTTACTTGCTTACTTGGTTTAGTTTTTTGTTTGTTTGTTTTCTTGGTTTTGTTTTGGTTTTGGGGTTTTGAGTTTTTGTTTTTGTTTGTTTTATATTTGTTTTTGTTTTTGTTTTTGTTTTTTATTTTTTGTTTTGGTTTTGTTTTTTTAGTGCAATAGTTGTTTAATGAAAACAGTGGTAGAATTAGCTGACCTAATCCTGCTCACCCTATCTTCCTGCCAGCTGTCTTCCTCTGGCACACAAATGAGAGGCAGATGCATAACAGGCGAAGTTTTCCAGGTTCATCATTAAGCAAATCACTTAATATTGATGGAAAACAGGCAACTATTTGACTGCTGCAATAAGTGTGATRGGTATGTTCTTTAAAATCAATTTCTGTTTAGATTAATTATTCCTAATTTCTAGCAACTTCACATGAGATCAATAAAAGCATGACAATCACAGAACCTGCACTCATTACTGTACATATTTGGCATTCTTCAGTCAACATCTTGGGCAAGTCTGTTCATCTTCTTCAGATCTTGTGATACAAGATTTACAGAGATCCTTTTATTATAAAATTCATTATTGATCACAGGGTTCTGAGGTACATAGAGGAAGACTAAAATAATTTCTAAAAATAACTTATGTTGGGTAGGTAAAGCTCTTTCCTAAAATACACTTCTGTTCAGATAGAATGTTCATTTCAAGGGTCTCCTAACACCCTCGTATCAAGATCAGCTAAGTGGGCAGAAAATTCGTTGGTGAGCATTGCATTGTCTATCTGGCAGGCAGTGACCCATGGCATCCCTAAGTGCTCAGTGTGAACCAGAGAAATAATGACGTTTCTCAGTGGGTCCCTCAGAGGAAAAGGATCTTCCAGCATGACCTCCTAGGGTTTGCCTAGGAGGCATGTCTGAAGTATAGCCCATGAATGCTCTCCTGAACACATTAGAAATGGTTTTGCTATAYACAAGTTTCTTAAATTATTCCCTTTTTCCTTTTCTATTTAAATTTGAAGGACAAGTTTGTTCTCCAGACCGTGCAAGTRTCTGATCTATAGGCTGGGATATGTTGATATATTTAGTTTGATCATTTTTTAATAAGCTTGGTTTGGTTTTGGTATTTTGGTGTTTGAAGATTTAAAGAGTGATTTGAAATGAAAGACAACTCTATTTCATTCTAAAGCAAGACTTCTTGTTTTACAATCTATTTGATGGAACTCAACTACTGTTCAGTATTGAATCCACTGAACCAAAAGACACCTRTGATGTGATCCTGTTGCCATCCATTTTTCTAGAGTCCAATACTCTTTTACCTATTGCAGTAAAAAACAAACACACAAAAAAAMCCTATAAAATAACCTTTGTTAAGGGATAGTTATGAAGGGTTCAGCTATTATCATGAATACAAACATACAGAAGACAGCAAGAGGCAACAGCCAGAACCTGGAACAGGGGAAGGAAGATCCACCTGACATGGAGAAGAGCTTTTTTGCTGCAAGGATTGKATTGCTGAGCCCTGGAACAGAGTGCCCAAGGAGACTTTGGGCATTTTCTCCTTCTATGGAGATACTCAAAAGCTATCCAGATGCAAACACAAGAAACGTGCTCTAGGGGACCCTGCTGCAGCAAGGAGGTTGGAACACACGACCTCCAGTGGCCCCTTCTAACCCTGCCCATTCAGTGGTTCCGTGTGAAGTGTGAAAATCAGTGTATAACTTTGGCTTTATGGTGGCCCATAATAGAAGAATGTCTGCTCTTAACACCCTGTTAGGACGCTTAGGTGTTAGAGTACCTAAAAATTTTCTGTCCAGGCTCATTCAGGCCACTTCAGCAATATGTTTATTTTTACTGTTGATTGCAGAGTCTGCCAAACACCCTTAGGTGGTGAATTGCAGCATTACGTATAAGCTGGTAGGGAGCAGGAGAGTGTATGAGCCAGGCCTGGATCACACACTATGGAGTTCCCTACCTTTCAGGATAACAAACACTAACTCTCCCAGTCTGTAGGGATTCCTACTCTGCAAATACTGATATAAAATTCTTTTCAATAGGGCTAACACTATAAAGAAGAGACTGTAACTGGTAACTGGTCAACCCCAGTTGTGCATGATTTCATTTGTTGCTAATTAGACACAGCTTAATCTAAAGTTAATTTTTGTCAGTTAGAAACGTTAATTCTGATAAATTGATACATTTTTCAGTGCTTGAATCTTGACCTAAAGTATCTACATGGTTAATACAACCAGGCATCTCTCTGAAATGAAATAGTTAATCACAGGGTAGTTTTGTAGTGAAATAAGTTCTAATATTTCCAAATGCAATATGTGTGTAGCTGCATTTAAATTATACAAGTGGAAAATTGGACATCAAAATCAAGAAATAAAGAACCTCATCTGTAAGCAAAACCTGATTTTACATACACAGCAACAGGCATTGTGGTGCTTGTTGACACTTCCACAATTTCCTTAATGACTTACATTCATAAAATTTAATCTTTTTGAAAGGCCTATGTAAAATTTTGACTATCCATGAAGAAATGTGGTCCATTTCACATTGTAGAAGATTGCTTTTTTCCATGAACGCCTCATACTTTTTGCTTCTACAATCTGATGAAAGTAATCCATCTTGTTTAAAAAAACCAAAAAAACTTCCTAAAAGATGGTCTGTGAATACACATTTACATCTACAAACTAAATGTATTATATTTACCTTGCTTTTCTTTTTTGCAGTTTATATTTACGAATCTTGTGCAGTATTCAATTTCCAAATAATACATTTCAGCTCAAATATATCACTAAACAAAGTGAACAAAAAAAGTAGGAGARACATTTCTAATACACTAGGAAACATACATCTGGCTATTTAGGTAGGTTCTGCTGAAGCACATCCAAATGACATTATAAACTATATTATGGCCTTTTGATATTCAAATAGGCAATAAGCATCCTGTACATTCATGTATGTTTAAGATTGCAGCTAAAATGTGTATAAACATACCATCATAAAGCAGTCTCTTTTTTCTTTAAAAATAGTTGGTTATAGCTTAGCAAAATGTTCTTAGCTGTTCATGTTGGATGCTTTGATTTAGATAGGTTCAAGTACAAAATACACATGAAATTATTATGAGAATCTTAATTTCTTTGACAGAGCAGTTCTAAAGCTCATACTTTTGTTCTGATGGGGGAAAATACAGCATATGTGTTATCAAAAGCAGACTGCAACAAAACACTTAATGAGTCTGGTCCAGATAAAGATGAGTACAGAACTTTAATCCGTTTAGATGACAACAGTAAGCTTCAAGTTCTGAGCAATTCAGTATTTATGAATGCATTCTGTAATCAGAAGTCTGCTCTGTTCTGTTCCTTTGTGTGTTCAAAGCAATAAGTATCTATCAAAAACCAATTTTTTTTATAATGTGGTGAACTGGTTACCTGGTTACATTGTGTGGCCATTAGGCTTCACAAATCAATAAATCTTAAGTCTGGCAAGTGGAAGTGTTATTCAATGTTTCTGCCTTGTATTATTGACTTCAGGTGAGTTGTTCCTGCTTTGTGAAAGTAACATGACCAGSACTTTTAGCAATGATGCCTCTCATTTCTCCAAAAATCTGTTATTCTTACCTGTACTGAAGAGGGCCTGAAGTCATTATGATGGCAAGGCCTTACTTTCTTTCTTGCTGATGGTGTCAAAGGGTGAGACGCGAGGTTGGTGAACATTGGAGGTGAAGAGATAACTCTCTTAAGYGGTGTTATGGCTTAATATGAAGGATCAGTTTTTCATTTCCAGTTTTATCTGGGTCACAAATGGTGCATTACCCTTCRCAGTTTCCATGGCCCTTTGCTTGTGACAGCATAAGTAATGCTTAACACAAATAATATGTTAGTGATAATTCTTGTCATAAATAGAAAACTTTTATTTGGCAATAATATGTTTGTACCTTCTATTCTTAAGCAATACAGTGGAGAACTAAATGTCCTGTTTTAAGAAGTTACCTTTAGCTATGTATGCTCTGCCTCACTTTCTCTTRCCATATTTACAGTTGATCTTAATGTGGTTCAACTGAATTAGGCATTCATAAACCATTATGGGAGAGCTCAGCAGAGGATATAGTTGTTTCAGCAGTTGTGGCTGAATTATAAGAGAGATTGTCTGCCTATTTCTTTTTTCCTACTGGGATGCTTCTGAGAATGTCACCAGAAGGGACCAAGAACAGGCTGTATGAATATCACTACAAGAAGCTGGCACATAAAGTTTGCCTAAGTCATAATTAGAGAAATGTGATAGTAGCTCCAGTGTCCAAAGGCTTAAGGTTACAAAGGATTAGAAGACTTGAGTCTTAAAGACCCTGAAAGCAAAAGACTTTTTTTTTTTTCTATTGATACTTATATGTGTAAAACTGAAATACAGCAGGATGTCTCTTGGTCCTGAGTATTAATATCAGCCGCTACCTCAGGATTTGCACTAGTTGGTAACAGAAGGTCTTTATTCTCCAGTCTACCCGGGATTTCCYGTACTAGTATACAAATTGCTCCTTCTCTTGGTGTTCAAATTGAAGAGTCACTGTCTCATTAACCACATTGCTTAACCTATTTTTCACTTCATTCTCCCATGTAGAGGGGAGGTAACAGTTCTTTTTGGACCATCAGAGTATGCAAAAGAAAATTAATTAGTGCTGCCTGGTAGAAGTAATATATGTTACTGATCATTGTATTTCTTCTGTCTGTAATAGGTAAGAAAAGATCCTCAATAGGAGATCATTGTAGTATTGCAATTATCTGTACAGCACTGCATTGATAGAGCTTTATTCACATGTCAAGTGACTTCCTAATTTTCATTCATAGGATCAGACTTATGTAAGACAATAGATGGAAGACTGCATCTGAAGATGGTTAAACATAATAATTAATTCCTATGCTCCAGTGCACTACCAAGCTCTTTGCTAGTTCCAGAAGAGTCTCTCTGCTCTAGGAGTGATAGCCCTCCTCAGGGAAGGGGAGATGTAATTTGAAGACTGCCCACTATGTCTCTCTTAAAACACTTTTTTAATGGGTTTTTTTTGTGGTATTTTCTTGGTGAGGTGTTAGGATAATTGAACTCTCAGCATTTCTATGATTTTACCTTTTTTTTCTCGATGTCTTGAGAGGAACTTACCCCCCTCAAAATATGGTGTTTGGATATGTTATTTTCCTTTATTCTTCTCATTAGTTCTGGTTTAACCATTCTAAAAAGCACAACTTAYGCATACATAAATTGTGTATGCATAAGAAAAATTCTTAAACGTTGGTTGTTGTCAGAAATATGTGTAAACGTGTCTTTTCTTCAAACTTTGTATCTCATATCACTTCACATGAGAACATTGCTTCTAAATGCACATAAACTGTTCTCTTATTTCTCTTTATTTTCACCTATTCATATCCATGAGATTCAGTTACCTGACAGGTAGATAAATGGCATAAAAATATTTTAAGAATGTAGACAGGTTTTGAAATTTGAAGTTTTATCAAGAGCTCTTTTCATAGTTTCCCCAGGCTTACAGTAGTGCTTAGTTGCTCACCAAGAGGTAATATTGAATATTTCTTTTATGAAGTTATACTCTGCTTTTACTGATATTAATGTTTTCTTAAACAGAAACACAATCCAAACACATGATACTTTTCAATGTGTTCAAAATCACTCTACCTACAAGTGATTTTGTGCTTAAAGAGAAGGAAATGCTTGATAGTGGTTAGAGTGGTTTGATAGTGGTCACATTTCACTTGAGGCTAAAAGATCTCTGAGTTGGTCTTTTTAGGGTACTTTTTTAGGATACTCTTGTAATTAGCATTCATATGTTCCATGCAATCAAATTTTATTTATTATTTAGTAGAAATCTTCCGACTTCTTCCAGCCTTCCTCAGTGTCATATTGCATCATTGCACTTGGAAAGTATTTTGGCTTTATTGAAATTAATTCCCTAGTATCACCTATTACCCCTAGACAATTTTTCYCATTTCTCAGAGACAAAGGCATATTACTTTTGAGGTAATAGGTCGGCATAGCCATTTTGTTTGCTGAAATGATTTCATCTCCATTTAAGGGAAGAACTGTCCAAAACTTATTATCTAATGACTCTTCATAAAAAAGGGTTTTCTGTTTTCACACCAGCATATTCTTTCAGTGAAGATTATACCTGAATTTTCATGTCTTACATATTTTGTACTAGCTGTTGCATAAGCTTTAGCTGGAGGCTTTTACTGAAAGAGGAAGGCCAGCTTTCTTTTCTGACATTACATAATTTTTAATAACATTGCTTGAATGCAATTACATCTATATTAAAAATCAGTGAATTAGAGAAGTGAGAGTACAGGGTAAGAATGAGCTGTGCAAAAGACCACAAGCACCTTCCCTGAGGAGTGTTCATCTCTGTAGAGCCAAAGAATGGAAGAGTAGAAGTCTTTCTCTTTGATATAATGTAGACTCAAAGAGAAGGTAAAGGTAACCATAAAAAAAATTAAACAGCCTTCAGGTGCAGTAAATACCCAGTTGGTACATGAACCTGAGGCAATGCAGTCAGAAGCAGGAGAAAGTAACTGTATTCAGTCTTGAAGGTGGATTACTGTGTTTAGAAACACGGGGTATTTATCAGCAATGAAATCTCAATGAATTCATCTAACAGACAAAAAAAAGCCCACAATATGCATTATGAAGCCTTATGATCCAACAGACATAAATACAAGTACAGTATACATTCTGTAGTCTTCTATACACAAACTTGTCCTGAAGCTCAAATTAGAACACAAGGTTTTTGTAGGACTTTGTGCATTCTGCCAGGATCAATTTTGTGACAATCTSTTCTTCCAATACTGTCATGATCATGAACAGGAATAATGACTATGGTAATGATTATAATAAAAGTTCAATTTTGTTGTAACTTCAAAAACTCTGCCTAAATGTTAGCGCTAATTATTCCAGTATCTTTATTTATTCCCATTCTTGCATGTGTGAAATGGAGGTGTCACAGTCCGTCAGTTGGCTGTCACAGCACAGTGATGTATGGTGTTTACACCAGTGAAGTCCCTATGAAGTCAATGGAATTTCAAAGATATGATTAAAAGCAGAATTTATACTTTCCTTTAAAGATCCTTTCTGGAAACACATATCTTTAAAGTCATGATTCATAAAATATATATGTTGAAGAAAAGCATTCCRTTGAAATAAATGATCCTTGGGTGAATGCTGCCTGTAGTATGCTTGGCAGTATATGCATTAGGAAGAGTCCCATTAGCCAGTCTACTAAAGGATCATAAACTTGACTGTTGGACTAGCAGGGCTGGAGTAAATGAAGCATAAACCAAGCTAAGTAGAACATAACATAAACAGTATCTGTTTCACCTAATGTAGGTATTACCATTTCCAGCTACTAATATGCTTATACAAAAACATTGGGTTTGGGGTTTTTTTTAGATTCTGTATAATGTATGAAAAAAACTGTATACCAACATTAAGCAAAGAAATTGCATCTTCTGTGCAAAGTAAGTAGTATTTGGGAAGGTAAAGGTTATTTGTTTTCCTTATTTTTTTCAAATCTACTAGTACCCCCATAGCAAAAAGAGAAGAGGTTCTTTTTTATAAGCACATGTAGTGAGTGACAGGACAAGGGGGAATGGCTTCAATCTGAAAGAGGGCTGGTGTAGATTAGATGCAAGGTAAAAATTCTTCACYATGGCTGTGATGAGGAACTGGAAGAGGATGCCCAAAGAATTCATGGATGCCCCATCTGTAGAAGYGTTCAAGGCCAGGTTGAATGGGKTTTTGAGGAACCTGGTCTACGGTAAGGGCCGTGGCAGTGAGATTGCATTTAGATGATCTGTAAGGTMATTTTCAACCCAATTCAATCTATGAATCTATGATTCTATGATAAAAAGATATTGTTTGACTTCCTCAGATTGGAAGGGCCCTCTAAGGATTATTGATTCCAGCTCCCTGCTCCTTTAAAATTAAACTACACACTTAAGAGCATCAYCYAGATGCTCCTTGAACTCTGGCACTTTGGTGCCATGACCACTCTCCTGGGGAACCTGTTCCAGTGACTGACCACCCTCTCAGTGAAGTAAATTTTCCTAATATTCTATCTGAACTCCCATTGATGCAGCTCAGCTCATTCCATTTTCTCATGTCCTATTGCTGGTCACCAGAGAGAGAGCAGGATCTCTCTCACTGCTTCCCTTGAGAATGAGGTCACTCCTCAGCTTTCTTTTCTCYGAGATGAACAAACCAAGTGACCTCAGAYACTCCTTTTCAGTCTTGCCGTCGAGGCCTTCCACTACCTTAGTCAGTCTCCTTTGAGCATACTGTAATAACTTGACATCCTTCTTTTACTGASACCCCTCAAAACTGCATGCAGTACTTGAGATGCATCTGCTCCACTACAGTGTAGAGAGACAATCTCTTCCCTCATCTGGCTCATGATGCTGTGCCTAATGCACCCCAAGTTGTCCCCTTTGGCTGCCAGAGTACACTGGTCGCTCGTATTTGACTTGCCATGAACTCAAACCCTCAGATTTCTCTCATACAGAGTGGTTTTCCAGCCTCTAATCCCCCAGTTTGTATATATATCCACAATTCCAGGTGAAGACTCTGGCACTTGCTCTTGTTAAATTTCATATGGCTGGTGCTTGCCCGGCTCTCTGGTCTATCGCGATCTCTCTGTAAAGCCTCTCTGCCCCTGAAAGACAGCACAGCTCCTTCTAGTTTGGTGTCATCGGCAAATTCACTTTAATGTCTATTTAATTTCTGTGTCCAAATCTTTTATAAAAACGTTGAAGARCACTGGCCCTAAAACTGAGCCCTGAGGAGCCCACTGGCAACTGGCTGCCAGCCCATTTAATACCTCTCTGAGCCAACTGCTCAGCCAATGTGTTATGGATTTCTCTGTGCTCTGTACATTTTATCCAGAAGGATAGTCTGGGAAATAGTACTGAAAACTTTGCTATAATCCAAATGTACCACATCTACTCTCTTTCCTTGGTGGCTGACCTAGTGCTAAAAGGAGATTAAGTTGGTTAAGCAAAACTTTTTCCTCATGAACCCATGCTATCTCTGGTCAGTGAGGGTGTTGTCTTTCAGATGCTTTACAATCATTCCCAGAATAAGCTCCTCCCTAATTCTATCACTGAAGTGAGAGTGACAGGTCTGCAATTTACAGCGCCTTCCTTCTTTCCCTACTTGAAAACTGGAACAATATTTGCCAGCTTCCAGTCAACTGGGGCTCCTCCAGACCCCCACGATCATTGACAACTAATGAAGAGAGATCCTGTGATGACACTGGCCATATCTTTCAGTACTCTGGGATGAGTCCCATCAGGGCCCAGAGATTTATGTACATACGGCTGTAGCAGCAAATTTCAAAAAATTTCAGGGTCAGCTGGAGTTTATAATTCCCTAATGTATTCCCAAAGATCGCACACCTCCTTTTGTGTGGGGTTTGTTTTATTTTTCCTAAAGAAATGGCCATCAAGGGACTCCTGCAAGACACTTCAGGAGTCAAAGTAATTTGGGGTTTTCCATCTACCTTGTTTTCATCTATTCTTCTCCTTGGTCTCCTTTTCTCTTTCCCTCTCGAAACACTTTTACTATTTGGTCCCTTTGCAGCAACTAGAAAACCTGAAAATTGATGTTGAATTGCTGGGGGTTATGAAATATGTTTCATTGATTTCAAATAAAATGTCAGACATAAAATGCAGCATTCATTTTTATAATTGTCACTTCTGAGAGTTGCAATTGAAGTTGGTAAGAAATACCAAAATTTGACCTTACTGAAATAGAAGATGATAAAGAGACACGACAACATTTCCATGGAAGAAGTATGCTAAAGTTAATTTTTGGGAAGTGAAGGTATGATTTTTAAAGCAATTGGCTTTTTAGAAATATATTTTTAAGGGGATAAAAGGTAATAAGTGCAAGAATATTGGAAAAGTGTGAAGATATTATTAAAACTGCAAGGCACAATACATATTTTCACGCTTGTGAATTGAATATGCTCAGTCAAAAGTAAAATCACCATTCTTGAAAAATGACCTGTAATATTTGACAGTTGGTTAGTTGTTCCCTTGACAACTGCTCTGGTAAATCAAGGGTGTAAATGAAGCTGCTATTTCAGTGCTTTGCAGGACTCTTTTATTTTATGTCTTTAATATCAATACTTTTTTAGTAAAGGGATTTTTGTRGGGATTTTTTTCCTATGTTGAACTGTTAAGATGGGCTAGCATTTTTCAGATTGTAGGGACAAAAATAGCAAGTAGTTCTAATTGTAGTCCTCCAACTGTGGCATTAYAGTGGACAGTGATGTTGCTAGTTTCTAATAATTTTTCAGAAGACGAGAAACCCTGCACTGATAGCAGTGTGAGGTCTTTGTTCAGAAACAGTTTTACCATGATTATTTAGCTTGGATAAAAACAAAAGTTCTCTTTATAATGCTTGGAGTTATTTATACCTGCTGACATGACACTTTAATTTTGCTATACTTCTCCTTAATCTGTTAGAAATATGGCTGCACCTTCAGCATTATATAGAAAATATAATTGCTATAAACGAARCTTTCTTAAGAATGTTTACATAACCATGAATGCACCATTTTTACATTGTTACATTGCATAGTTATAATGCATAAAAACAGTTAAAAGTCTTCCAGAAGTTCCGGTCTCTGGACCTATTCTCATCCGTATTGTCAAATATGTAATCAGTTCAAGATACTTTACTATGTTTCCCTTGATATAACTGGAAGCTGAAGCAATCATGCTATCAATTAGAGCTTAAGTCAGTCTTTCCAATTATTAGAAGAGACATTAGTGGAGATTTTGCATTCATGCTTTCTACTGTGCTCCTTTAGTGCCACCTGGTGACTAGCTAGAAAGGGAAAAAAGTAGGATTTTATTTCCAACTGGAGAAATCTATGATAATTTAAGCTAAAACATTTACTTCAGCAAGATCATACCAGATTTAGAGGTGCCCCAATCTTGGGTATCTTAAGAGGATTTATTTGACTACCAGTTCCAGACCCAAAGTAATCCAATACCTAATATCCACATTTGTGTCATGAGTGTGAGGTACATATTGCACTTTGTTAGAAATCCAGTGTTCACACACATAATTAATCAACATGCAACTATTAATGACAGTCTATAACCACTGTTTTGCACCTGTTGAGGTTCATGAGTCTTTTGCAAAAAAATATTAAATCCTTTGTGATTCTTGTTCTTAACTTTATATGAAATCCACAGCAACTATGAAAAAAATCACAATTTTCTAAGCCTAGAGCAAATAGGAAGGCTGAACATTTTCTCATTTCAAATTTGTGGAAATAAATATTTGAATTAATCAGGCCTATATCTTAGCATCTCCAGGATCAGGCTGGGCTTCACATGGGTCCAGACCTGTTAAGATTACTGTGCATAACCTTGCCCATATGTCCTCCACAYAGACACATTTCCTGTAACTACTTCTCATACACCCAATTCTTTACTTCCCTATGAATCYTTTTTATATCATTATGACTGTGATATGAATGAATCACAGTTCTGCTGCCTAACAAAATTATACTGCAATAGGAATCATGTTGCATTCTCTCCTGTCACTGTCTCTGGAGGGAAAAATATGCTGGCTTTAAGTGCAGCCAGAATATGCCACTGAGATGCAAGGCAGATGGACTGGAATGCCTTCAGCATCTAAACGAGTGAAAAAGCACCACTGAACTAAAAATACTTCAAAATTTAAAGATGTCAGTGATTAGCCACTTTCATCTCAGGTGTTCTTAATGTGAGGTCAGTATCTCATAATATGAGGTTAATTAGAAAAATAAAGAAAAAATGTCAAGAGAATAAATCATCAGTTTCATTTTCTCTTTTCTAATGGATTTCAATCTTCTGTGAGGTGCGTGAAATAATACAACTGCATTTATTCAACTGCAAGATTAAGACAGATTTAAACATAGATTATAARAAAACTATAACCAGGTTATAGAGCAACATTGATGGCATTTTAGTTCAAGTAATTTCTGTGACAGAATATTTTAAGTCCCTTCTTTTTCCCACCATTGCTTTTAAAAACGAATATTATTATATTTTGCATGTGTCTATGTTGCAGCACTTTCTGGGTTTAAATGCTATAATAAAGACTGAGACAGCATTTGTGGTCTAATTGCCATTTTTTTCACATTTTTAYAACATTCTTAGAAATCTGTCTTTTGGACTGTAATTTTCCATGCTCTGTCTCTTTCCAAAAGCTATTCTAGTTATATTTAAGTAATCTAGCAAATTCAAACAGTCCTAATTCTGTGGTAACATAAGCATGAAAAATATCCATTTTGTTCACATTTCAAATGACAGGTTTTCATTCCTGTGACAAGACAGAGAAAAATTCCAAGTATTAATTCATTGGAAATCTTTACAGAGAAAGAAGTAAATACTGAAGAAAACAGTGGTAGCATGCATGGAGTGCATTCCTAACCTGCACTCCAGAATACAGGGCAGTGGGTTTCTGCCTGTAGCCTCTGCTTTTATTCTCACGACTCAGTCACAAATCTATTGGCAGACATCAAACAAATCTGTTCCGCTCTTTGAGATTTCATTGCTGCATATTAGAAAAAAAGCAAAACACCTCTATGTCCTTTATGAACTTACGATCTAATGATCAAAATCACTTTATAATAAGCTGTTGTTTATGGATACTGAGAGGTTTTATTTGGATTTTCTTTTTTTTCCTCATATATTTATTTAAAGATAGAATGGATTACCAGGTATGCCTGAGTAGGGATGACTGTGTTATTATCTAAATGAATTTATGATACTTGGGCTTGTCTAAATAAAGATTCCTAAAGTAAAGAACTTGTCAGTATTAAACAGTCTCTAAGGCTTATTTTTTAAAAAATAAGGCTTATTAAACCTATGTTTAATCTTCCACTTTTTTCCTACAGTAAAGGACCAAAACAATATAAATTATGCGTAGAAAACAGTGTGAATGTGTGTACACCAGGCATTTGCAATGGAAGTTTATTATGCTGAATGCATGGCTAATTGCTTGAAGATGGTCACACTGACACAGACCTCAATGTTCTTTTATTTTTCATTAGATGAGAATTCCTATAAATTAATTTTGTCACTTCACTTAAACTTTTGCTCTTTTGGGGCTGGAACATTGTAACATATGGTATAAGAGGTTATTTAGAAAAAGAAACATGCAGACTTCAGAAATCTTTATGAAAARAAGGGACAAGGCAGGGGCAGAGGGTGGGCTTTGACTTGAGTGTGTTAGGTCTCTACTACAGTATCCACTCAGAGTAGAAAGCATCAAGGAAAGGCTSTGAGTTTGTTTCCCCCAAGAGAGAATCTTAAATGACCTGATTTTCTATTATCTGAGAAAGTTATCTTTATACTCTGACTTGCTGAGACAATTCCCAGCAACARAAATATGAGTAGGAATAATAAATTAAATTCAAATAATATTTTATATTTCAAGAATTGGTTGGGAAACAGAACAGTGGAAGCATTTTCTCAAAAATTGTCCTTATTTCAAGTACCTAAAAGGAAATCACCAACTATCTGTCAATATATCCACTGTTTATTAAGGAGAAACTTCTGTTTACTGAATTCATTATTTATAATGAAATTGTGCAAATCAGATGGTCTTCAAAACAGCAGGTACTGTTTCTAGTTCCCTATATTTAAAATCAAAATATTATGCTAACTTTAGACTTTTCAAGAAGGAATGYAATTGAAAAATACCTTAACAACAGGATTCTTTTTAGCCTAAAATTATAAATAAAAATGAATATTTTTCAAACTCATTTAAATAGTCTAGGGGTCTAGATCACATTTCAGAGGGTGATAATAGAAAATGCCATTCAAATATCTCAGATTTTTAAAGAAAGATTCAAAAATAAGAAATGTGTTGCATACTTACAAGGTAGAAATAATTTAGCACATTTCAACCCCATGCATTGGAGTACAGTGAAAAGTCAATGAATTAGTATTGATTGATTTAGCTGTGAACCAGCAGTGATATAACCATTGGAAAGGTGGGATTTATTAATATGTAAGCATCAGCTGCTGATGTGGATGTTCTGGCTATAAGGTGAGTGAGTAAATGCACTGGTTTTGTGCTACTCACTCAGAAATCACTGCAGTGAATTTCTAAATATTCATTGGGGCCTATACTATACAATACTATATCCATTTATGTCAACACAATGTTCCCAGCAACTTCAGAGGTGCAAACTGAGATTTTGTAATAAATCTACAGAGAGAAGGATGAAATAGTAAGACTTTAGAAACAGAAGCAGAGGCACAAAACTCAAGGCATAACCTGGAATAAATCAYCAGGTGGTGATATATAAAAAGGTACCATTTGAGACTATGGTACATCTTGATGTGTTTTSTCCAGGAGTAAATTTGTCCTTATCRATGCTGAAGTAATTTGCATGACTAGTAATGCTTCTAATGTACAGATCATAATGGGCTTTAAAATATTTTAAYTCTTTCATATGTGTATTGCATAACATAAAAATTCATCTATCCCAACAAAAAACAATTTCTGAGATTCYTATTTTTGTCCTTTAGCATTTACTCAAATAAAAGAAATGGAAAATTTGGTAGTCCATATAATATGTTACTTTTTTTTCAAAAACTTTTTTAAAGTTCGTTGTGTAGCATTTGTGAAATATTACATAAAAATATAACATTGTTAGAAGCCATACCCCAGAAACCTAATTATGGTGATTTGGCTGAAATTCTCCGTGTTTTATTGAACTTWCAGTAGTATTTACTACACAAATTCCCTTAATCTTACATTCTTCTTTTTCTCTGAGGCTCAGTACCAGAGTTTGCACTAACACAGTTTCCAAGTAGTGATAACTGCCTCACAGTGTAATTTTTCTGCTCAGAGGTACGCAGCCTTTCATTTCTTATTCCATTTATGTTCCCTCTGTAGGYCAGGAAAAAGAAATTTCAACCCAGGCTGTTCAGCATCATTCAGTGTTGATGTCACTTGTCCAACAATCGTCTATACTAGGGACATTGTATGTCAACCACAGTTAGCACTTAAAATTTATCAATACTCACTTAAATATTTAAAGATTTTTTTTTCTTATTTTCTCTGTATATATTTCAAACACTAGACAAGAATAGCAAGAAAGGAAACAGAAGAGGGATGTTAGTTGAAGAAACTTGCATCTTTTGTCTCCTGGGTAATTCAATAGCTATGAAACTGAAATTAGTAGTGTCCAAAGATTTTCATACTTTATGGAAGTATGAACATCTCTTTCCCCTTACCTTTGCCGTGTGAGGTTTGAATACTCCGTGACCAACAGTATAAGCAGCAATGGGATCTTCTGCTTCCTTACAGCTACGTGTTGCCTGTGGGCAGTCCTGAAGGTTACTGCATGATTGAAGTGGCTGCAGATGGAAACCCCCCTGTACAGCACAGACTTTCCTTCTCACATCGAGCATCTCAGGTGAGTCTGCAAAACATCAAAAAACAGCTATTTGCTTTGAACATTTCTTCAGCAAATGCACTGCAGTTATTTTCAAAGGAGAATAGGTGTATTCTAACTTCTTCTAAAGGAGGAAATATAATTCCTCTTCAGATATCATTATATGAACTTATTTTCTTTCTAATAGGTGTTTTYGCATCCAGCAACCACAACATATCCATTAATTTCTTCTTTTATTCAACTCT
>JACDOX010000004.1:9017807-9095279 GCA_014549065.1 Cardinalis cardinalis | reverse complement strand
AAAGTCCATAAAAAAACATGGAAGCTATGAGAGTTTARAAAAAGTATATTAGCAGTGTCATTTACCTAAGGCCAAGGGGTTATTAGAAATAATTCAGATATTACTAAGCAGTAGTTCTAGTTACTTTTTAGTTGCAAGCTACACTGTCTAGTGAAGGACAGTTATGAATCATCAGTGRTTTAATTTGGTTTCAGTATTTTTGCTAGGACTTGGCTTCTGAATAGTATTGTGAAAATATCTGTCTCCATTKTGAAACTGGTATCAGAAGACTCATTCTGAATGGATAAGAGGCCAGCTTTCCCAAATCTTGAATTTTTCAGTTTTTCTTTGTCTTCATTTTATTGCCTTTTTTATGCATTCTCTCATCAAAAGATTATTTCTGCATGAAACATTTTTAAACATTTTTAGACAAGAATTTGAACTGTGATTGACAGCTTGCTTTATAAGTTTGTTCACTAGAAGACAGGTCAGTTATCTGCTGAGATGCTAATCTTGATGTGCATCTCACAGTATGCACTGCTGGTTTGTAACAGAATTTCTTCCCTTGTGTGGTATATAGTATGAATGTCAAATCCTCATGACTAACTGTTACACTTTACAGATCTGCTCCTAATCTCCCAGAACCCCTGTTTACAAAGTACACAATCAAAGAAAGAATGAAAGACATTTCTTATCTCTAACAGGTCTAATGAATATCTTGCCATTATTGCCCAAGATAATCCTTTTCATTACTCAGGCTAAAAGTGAAGCAGGATATTTTCAAATCAGTATTTGAAAAGTTAAACATGATTATTACATAAGTTATTGATATAATGCTATATTAAACCTTTTATATTATTAATAAGACTTCCAGGAATTCTTTCTTTGTGCCTCCTTAAAATATATTCTGGTTAAGTCAGTTAAATTCAGAACAAGACCTTTATAGAAAGAATGTGTATTATGGTGTAGTAACATGAGCTTGAACATCAAATACATTATGATAAAATCCAGTGATGCTAGAAACTGAGCAAAGCCTACTGAAGTTGTTCTGTGATACACTGGATCTGCGCCCAAGGTTAGTGCTTTTGTAAAATAAGCCAAATAATAAAGGAGATTGCTTTGCCAGTGGAGTGTTAAAAACACTGCTCTTAATCACAGACACTGTCATGCAGTCCAATGCTTTGCTTAATTCTTGAAAGAGATTCACAAGCAGAGAGAAAATGTTTGCAAACAGTACTTACAAATCTTGTCTATCACTGCRGTGTTTCATAGCTTTGTTTGAAAGGGGATAAAGTCAAGTGATCTGAAATTAATTCAACAAGTGCAGAGCCAATGTCTTTGAATTCCTTTGGTATGAAAAATCTGATTTAATTTTATCCRTTCTCTAAAAGAAGTAGGTGTTTTTCTTTTTCACTTCAGAATGAAAGACACTGAGTAGAAGAATATCTGGCAGCATTCACATTCATTGTATCACAAAATCTCACTTGAAATTGTCAGCAACATAGCTCCAGGACTGACAAAAGTAATACTGAAAACCACAAAGCAAAAATCATATGGATGTGTGAATTCYAGATAAATCAATGGGATGTTTTCCTCCTGTTACTATTTCTTTACAGGTGTCTGAATATGATAGTGAACGGCCTCTTTGCTATAAGTTACCCCCTCACATGTTTTACATTTGCTGTGATAATTTCTGATTCCGCTGGTGTATTCTTTCTTGACTTGAGTGGGCTAGGTGTCACCCTCTTTCTGGACTAATGGTTTTGCACAAATAAATRCATCATTGTGTGATGCAAGTATAGTTTTTTTTCAATTCCTAAGAATTGGCAGGCACTTAGCAAATGAACTCAGGAATAATGTAGTCCCGTGTCAGAATTCCAGAAAGTCAGGAATTAGCTTGAGGAGTGGAATTCAGAGTGTTAAAKGAGCCATAGTTCATTTATATGTGATGATTAAGGGCTTGAATCCTAGGTCAGGCAACAGAGGAATTACCATAGTGAGCACTAATATGATTTGGTCAGACCCTGTGTGGAAAAGTTGTGATTGTTTCTTTGCACCTTTATAAGGGTGTTCTAGGCTTTTGGAAATTTGAAAATTTCCTTTTTTTTCCCCCTTGGGCTTCCRTATAGTAGTCTGTTTTCTGTCACTCATTAAAAAAACTAAAATATTTTTTCTGTATTCCCCTTATCTTGAGATCCCATAGGTCCCAGGTCCTAAAGGAAATGTCTTCAAGTCTACTGCTTCTCCTGTGTTCCTGCACCAAACTTCAGCCATGAATGTTCAACTCATCATATAGGATGAGGGTATCTATGTAGAAAACTTACCATCTTCACTGTTGTTAAGGCTGAGAATTCCAATTTGTGTTTCATGGAATGTATGTTGTCTTATATATTTGAAAATATGAAAACAAATTAAACCACTCTCTTTGTAAGGATTATTCAAAAAAAAAAAAAGAGAACATTTTTTAAAATAATCGATTCAGAAAGCATCAGAGTTTTTGCCCATCTTCAAGTAATGATTATTTCCTTTATCATTATCTATTGTTCTTTCATTGTTTACAATAACATCACAAAGCACATTTTTTCTGACAAGTCTCTTTTTGTTTCTGCAGATCAGCTTTGGRTCAATCTTCCTTGGAAAGGTTCCTGTTCATGAGGAGGTTCATCGATGTGCTGGGCAGATATATGGCTATAAAGGATGCATTAGGGATTTTCAAGTCAACCACAAAGAGTTGTTCATCATAGATGAGGCTCTTGAAGGAAGGAATGTTGAGAACTGCGATGTTCCAATATGTGATTATCATCCATGTCACAATGGGGGGACTTGCACTAGGTAAGAGGCACTTCTTTACCCATTTTATYATTCATTCTTGATGAAAAATTACTATAATTTTCTCTGTAATGAAATAATCACCAATCTTTTGTCCTGATAATTTCAACTAGAAAATGTGGCATCTTCATGCYGGCCAGAGAGATGTTACATTTTATTTTCTTGCATGAAAAGTGATATAAAATATAATGACATTGTCCACACAGGATATATATTTTGTTGAAGCCAGAATTCCTTTGCAACCAACCAGATCAGTACTGCTACAAGACTAAATCTGAACCTTTCTATAGACAGTTTGGACAGAGGGCGCATAAGAGGTCATTTTTTTTCCTAACAACTCCATATCTTACTCATTTGTATRCCCTCACACATCTTCATGGTGTGTTCCKGAGTGCAARTGTTCATCATCATGGTATGGAAACWCTAACAAGTGACTTTCTTGTTCACCTTCAGCATATGTGAAAAGATACTTTCAAAGAACCTTTGAAAGCTAAGRTGCATCATGCTGAAAGAGGAAATGGAGTCTGAAAGAGACATGAGTTAAAGGAACAGAGGATGATGGTTCAGTTGAATGATGGTTCAGTAGGAGCACAGTAACTTTTTAAGTCATAGCAACTTGATCATTATCTAAGAAACTCAGCATTTAGAAACACATTTCTGATTAGAAATTATAGAAATTATGAAGAAATTATAGAAATTATGAAGTAGCTGCCAAATTATTTAAAAATTGTACTTCAAGGCAAATGCTGAACAGAACAATTTAAAGTTCTTTTGATGTTCTGGGCCACTGTGTGTTTCTTAGATTGAGGAGATCTTGAACAAATTTTTGAGGGACTTCTCTGCGTCTTGTTTGATAGGAACACACAAAAAGTATGAAACAGGTCTTTGATCTCTAAGTCTTGTTTGACTAGAACACAAATGAAAGCAAGGCAGTTTTATGAGAACACAGAATTTGCCTACCAGTCTGATGAAACTGAGTGTGTACTTTGGAGTAATGAATCTGCTTTTTCTCTGTTGGTTTTTACTGTATCTCTGCCATTCTACTGCTTGTCCTGTCAGCTGCCATTATGGAATACTGTTTCGTTTGAATTTGTGTCCTGAATAATTCATGAGGATTGGATTTATGTCCTGCCTTTCTGCTTTCCAGCTGCTGGCCTGGGCCCTTTTCAGAAATGTTTTTGTTTTGAAATAGGTCACTTCTCTTCTGCCCAGAGGCGTCATGGAAGACTGGGCATGTGCAAACCAGGGATAAGTGGCTGTTCAGTGGCACAGTTTACATGATTTTCTACAACAGCCAACTGATTTTCAGGGATCACCCTCTCCAAACCCAAGAATAATTCAATCTAATAAGCAGGAAATCAACTGTCAGCAAGCCTGAACAGATTATTTAGATGCTTCTGACTAAACTCAAACATTAAAAAGAAGCATACAAGAGATAGAAACATGTCCAGGTGATCTGGGGAGAGTGCAAAGAAAAAATCCACAGATATGGAGCTGGAAAGCCAAAGCCCATCTGGAGATTAATCTGGCTGGTATGGGCAGGGCAAAACCAAAAGCTTCTACAAGGATATCAGCAGCAAAAGGAAGACCTAGGAAAATGTAGGCTTGCTGCTGAATGGGGAAAAATTCTGGCGACAAAGGATTCAGGAAAGACTGCAGTGCCTTCTTTGCCTTAGTCTTTATGGATAACTGGGCTCCAGGAATCCTATTCCTCTCCTGTAGAGAAAGTCTGAAGAAAGGAAGATTTACACTTGGTGGATGATAATCAGATTRGAGAGTTTTTAAATCAACTGGACATATATCTGTGGCACCTGATGAGATTCGCACATGAGAGTGAAGAGGGAACTATCTGGTGTCATAGCAAGATTTTTGCCAGGTGTTTCAATTACACTGCTTAATGGCAAAAAGAAAAAAAAAGTGTATTTTTCATTGTATTTAATTCTTCAGGTGCTTGGCAACTAGTTAGTGGGTTTGCTTCTAAAAGACCACGAAGTATTACATAGCAAATATCTCTGTGATGTTTTTTTAAGGAAGACTGGAGCTTGTCAACTCATATTGCTGAGTATAGACAGGTGTGTTTCTAAGAAACATTTTTTACARTTGTTCTGAAAAGATATTTACTTGCCATTTTGCATCATTAGAGAAAAAATACTACTGTAGTGTTCAACCCATTAATTACAATGATTATGCAAAAGAAATTTATTTGAAAGGGAAAAAAATTCTTTGTCATTTTAGTAGAAGACAGGGATTAGAATGTACCTAGTTTTCAGACACAAAACTTCAGGGTGCAGCTGATCCTTAGTTCTGGTCATTCGTTGTATCAGGTGATCCCCTGGCATTTGTCAGGGCAAGACTCTGCCCCAGCCAGGACACCAGGACACACTCAGCCCTTGGGCTTTGGGGATATCTCTGGGTATGGTGGCATGCTGAGGCAGGACTGGGACATCAGTCCACTGGTAGGGGATCAGGATCAAGCTCAGAAAGGGGAACAAGGGCCAGACACAGCCCTAAATTGTCTAGGCAGGGCAATGGTGACAGAAAAACAGAGCTTCAGCATGTGTAATGGTGACTTGGGAAGGCAGGCAATGTAACTGCAAATGTGCTCCTCCTCCTCTTTCTTACCGCCTGTTTGATACCCTGAGCATGATGCCATATGGTCTGGGATATCATTTGGGTCAGTTGAGGTAAACTGTGTCTCCTTCCAACTCCTTGTGCTACCCCAGCCTCTGCACTGGTGGGTGAGGTGAGGAGCAGAAAGGCCTTGATTGTGTTATCAACCCAATGTTCAGCACAAATGTAAAACACAGCCCCCCATCAGAACAATATTAACTCTATCCCAGCCAAAGCCTGCACAATAGACCAAAAACTATTGGTTTCAAAAGTGTTTAAACATATGTTTCATCAGATAAATGTTTCAATAGAAATCTAAATTTTTAATTCTTTACATAGTCATTATGTATTAGATTAAAAACCAAAACAGTCTATGTAAATGCTCTACTCCTTTAAAAAACACTTTTCCAAGWTCCTAGCTCTTTTACAGCACTTTAATTTTATGCTAAGGTAGAATTCCAGATTAATTTCAGAGGGAGAAAAATGGCAACTRTTCCATAAATTTAAGGGTTGATGCYACATAATTCTATGAAATTCAAAGCTCGTTGGATTTGGGTGAGTTTRAAATGGGCATGGAAAGATTAACCTAGGAAGCTCTTAATATTCTGTGTGGCCCCCTGATCATATGAGCCAGATGTTGCAAACCAAGCTTAGTGTTAATTAAGAAGACACATCTGTGTGTGGGAAATAAACTCACAAAATTACCTTACCAATGATTTGACAATTATGTCAACCACTACACTAGTAGCAGTTGATTAATGCATTTGTTTTAAATTTTATAAAGACTAAAAAAATGTAAACATACACAAGCTTASCTTTCATAGTGTAGAATACAATCTCAAAGTTAATTGCTCCCACAAACAATCATGTTTGCAGTGTCTCAAACTATTCTCACAGTGATTATTCGTACTGTTGTTATTCCCCATGTATTGATGCAGCAGATGGGTCCATTAATGTTAATCAATTAACTAAGACTGAAAAATCAAACTCAATTAGCAATAAATTTCAATAGAGAGACACTTATCTTCAGATTTCGACTGCCATGTATGCTGTAATCAACAAAATATATGAGGAATTTGAATTTTCAATTTTCATCTCCTAATAATATGAGATACCTTCCTAGCTATGTAGGTCTCATTTGAATAGTACCTTTTTATCTATAAATAGAGAAATACATATTCTAAAGCATACTTCAGAAATTGTCTGTTTACTGCATTCTGGGAAATCATGCAATTCCTCTTTAGCCTTCAAGAACAGATCACTAAATGAAAATTTTCATCCAAACTCTTTTCTAAAGTTCATCTGATAACCTTTTGAATGTCTTTAGAAAAAAAATGGAGAATGAGTTCAGGGTTAGGTTAGCTTGTAAGAACAAGATAATTTGATGGTTGAACTTGGTTAAGTGATAGACGATCTTATGATGTAGATGCTGAGGAGATCAGATGAAGTGATTTAACAAATTTTGTGGTGTCCTTTTAGTATATATCCTGAATATTAATTGAAAGTAGAAATGTGAATTTTTAGGAGAAAAAAGAAAGACCTTAAACTGTAGACCTTGGAGACACTAAAATGCTCTTTGCAAACTTTTTTTACATTTCCTTTTTCATTTCAAAGTCTAGTCCTGGTGATCCTTTTCCAGYCATGTGCCACAAATGCATTTATGCTTGCTTATACCCATAAGCCAAAACTGTGTGTTATGGTAAGTTTCAGCTGAAAGTATTAATCTAAAGATAGGCTTGTATGCCTTTATTAATTATTTTCTCACATTTTTAGCACAGAGCTTCAGTCTGCTTCCAGCTTGAAAAACCTGGTTTGTGTGTTTTTTGACCTAAAGATAGAATTTTTACCCTAGAACATGCAGGTTCCTTCAAACTAAGGAACACTGAAGCATTTCTCCAAAACTAGCAAGAGTATGGCAGGTCAAATTTTTAGAATTGCTCATGGATTTTCTCTCACTGCTTTAGTTGTGGGTGTTTTTGGGTAAGAAAGGTACCAGCTAGTCATAAATAATGGAATTTATCATATATCAATAAGCTTTTTATAGATTTGTTTTGTAGACTAAGAGACTCAGGCCAAATATTAGCTAGATCAGGTTTTTGGAGTTTTTACCAATCTAAATCCTAGTTAACATCCATAGTAAGTTCAGAATTAATACTTTAAGTTCCACCATATTCAGGTTTTGCAAAAAGATAAACCAAAGGGATTAAAATTCATCTTACTTGATCTTCAAATGAAGAAACTTTCCAGATGGGAGTTGTTTACCCTCATAACTTTTCAGAAATTACAACAAATGCAGTTATGCATACYGATTTGTATGAAGAAGATAAACTACTGCCTTTTCAAGGGGTGATTTTTGGGCAGAACTCTCAATACCAAAGATGCTCACATTTTACAACTCCAGAAATGGATGTTGGGATGATGATAATGGTGATGATGATGATGATTCATGCTTATACATACCATTATTGAGGAAAACTAGTTGGGAGACTTGATTTTTTGAGGTCCTGCTCTTTTTATGAGATTAGATATTATAGTGGGAGTTTGGTACTTAAGAGATTCACATTTGGAAATCTATTACTTTTTTCTATTACTTATTTCAAATTTGATTTTGGAGAATAAAATAATTAATTTAAATTTATTTCCAAGCTGTTTCCTTTTTCTGGAAGAGAGATTATTCATTCATTTTGGTTTCTCATGATCTCTGGAAAAATTAATGCCATTCTTATCAAGAAAAAAAAAGTTTTGAGGAGGCTGAAAGATAATTCCATAATGACCAAAAATCCTGTTGGATGTGTGTTGCATCATATTCTCACAAGAAAGTCAAATAAGTCCAAAAGAAAAAATTTCATTTCTAGTTTTCCTAACACTAAGTGTTAAGAGGTAAAGAATTCACTTACCTAGGTTGATCTTTCTGGTAGAAGGAATTAATTTGGGTTAAGTCCCATATAAAAACTCTGCACATTGTTTTTCTCGATAAAATCTTCATTTCTCCTACATTAGTTTTCCTTAAATAAGAACAGAAAACTAAAATTTAATGCCTTCTAACCCTTGAAGATTAGAAAGTAAATTGTTCTAATCTACAATTTTGTTAGGATTTCTGTTTCAAGACTGAATTGAACCAGGTGTGTCTCACTCTTTGCATCAGAAATAGATTCCCCTTTTATCATATTTAATTTCTTGGGCATTGTACTCCTCAGATTATAGTAGCATGGAGGAAATATTTGACAAAGAAATCAAACCCATATTCCATTAAGCTGACAGCATTAAGTGATGATGTTTTAGATTTTAAAMAAAACATCTATAAGACCTCAGGAAAGTTTATGATGATAATGTATGGGAACACAGAAAAATATAAAATCATTAATTTTGTTGGATATACTAGTATTGAACTGTTATTCTTTTCAAATGAGCATTTTTAAAATATAGAACTTCTTTACTAGTGATTAAAATGAGGTACTCTCTTCAGAATTTGTTTGCTTCTGAACAKAATTTTATCTTAGAAATATTGYTGTAATAAAAAATTCTGACAATTGAAAACTAATCGAAACAAGTAAGTTAGAAAAAGTGATATTCAAACCGTAAAGCATTCTCCTTCTAATTTAGGTGGTATTGTAGTGATTCTGTTAAAAATGTTTGTGGGAAAATCAATTTTTTATGTTCTCAGATCCACAGATTTAGTATCCGATTAGTGTGAAAAGTGGCACACTGAGAACAGCGCTAGTAAGAAAATCAAGAATCAAAAATATATAGGGCTTCAAATTCCTGACTCTTTAGATAATGTGCAGGCTGTGCACAAAATTTTTTACACATCATGTTATATATCATCTCTATTGAGTTTTACTTAAATCAGAGAAGCTGCCATTGCTAAAATTTTAGTGGGGGTATTGAAATACCAGTAAATGCCATTATTATACCAGTCATCTTGGAATGTTCTGACTGAATGCCTAGAAATTCTATGTAGCATTATTTCTGCGAATTACAGCAGAACCAAATCAGCATTTCTGATAGCTTTAATTTCTGAAGGGGTATCTAGTTTGCAGCTTTAAAATACAACAGAGCAGCAAAATTAATGGAATACTTTTCCAAGGCAAGTGAGATGTTTAAGCGTAAGTAGAAATACTCAAAAATCTATTCATACAAATTTCTCCAATTGGAGAAGTAGTGTGTAKATTCTTAGCAAGAAATTCACTTCACTATTAATACTGACAAATAGTAGAGCTCTGACTGTTTGCTATAAGGTGTATTGTGTAATATATGTATGAAAACTGACYAGTGTGTCATATTCATTGAACTAATGGTTTTCCTAGATTCCACATAGATAATCCTTTCAGTAAAAGTTTTTCTGCTCAGAGTGGTGGTGCACAGAGTTACACCCATGTGTCAGCCAGTCACTAGAGAGGTTCCTCAAGACTCAGTGTTGGGCCTAATCCTGTTTAATATCTGTATTGGTGATCTGGATGAGGGAATGATGTGCACCCTCAGTAAATTCACAGGCAGCTTCAAGTTGGGTGGGAGAGTTGACCGGCTGAGGTCAGGAAGACGGTGCAGAGGCACCTGGACAGGCTGGATCCATGGGCCGAGGCCAAATTTTTGTGGTTCAGTAACAGCAAGAGGCAGGTCCAACACTTGAGTCACAACAACCCCATGCAGTGCTCCAGGCTTGAAGCAGAATGGCTGGAAAACTGCCCAGAAGAAAAGCCCTGGATATGCTGRTTGACAGCAGCTGAACATGAGCCARCCTGTGCCCAGGTGGCCCAGAAGGCCAATGGCATCCTGGCCTATTCCAGCAATAGCGTGGCCAGCAGGACCAGGGCAGTGATTGTCCCCCTGTACTCAGCACTGGTGAGGCCCCGCCTGGAATCCTGTGTGCAGTTTTCAGCCCTCCTTATAAGAAAMACTCTGAGRTGCTGGAGTGTGTTCAGAGAAGGGCAGTGGATRTGCAGTTCCAGCCTGGAGAAAATTATTCTTAGTGGGCACCTTATTGCTCTGTACAACAACCTGAAAGTAGGTTGTAACAAGCTGAGTGTTTCCCTCTTCTGCCAATTAATAAGTGACAGAACTAGAGGAAAGGGCCTCAGGTTGCAGCAGGGGAGATTTARGTTGGATATTAAGGGGAAAAAATTTGCCAAAAAGCTTATATATTGGAACACACTTCCCAGGAAAGTGTTCAAATCACCAGATAATCTGCAGTATCTGTAATACTTGTCAGAACATTTCTTCCTTTGCTGCTGACCTAACATGCACACCTACTTACTAATTATAGATTTCCACACTTCAAATACTGAAAGTTACAGAGAACCACTAGTGTAGTTAATGGAGGTTGAATGGGTTAGAACTTCATTGTTCTGAAACCTTGCTTGGGAGGTTATCATTGAAAGAAAACAATGAGGCTTATCAGARGTCACAGAACAGAACAGGTTTTGATTATGCTTTAGAGAAGCTTTCTTTGCCTTTGGTATCTTGTTAGCTTCTAGGAACATGCTTAGTATTCAAATAGAATTTGAGAAGTCTGGATATGAAGTATCATCTTGATATAGAAGGTTATCATGACACCAGATTTGGTTTTGTACTTTATTTCTTTCTCAGAAAGCACTTGTTTAAATTTGCCTTCTAGAAATATAAAAAAATGTTTTATTTTGTTTGTTTTGTTTTTTGTTTAATGGGAAACCATGGTTTTTGGATTTAATAAAACCAGCCAACTTTGTGATCATCTGAAAAGRTAAATATACATAGCGGTACCATGGTAGTCACGAGAATTTCATGCTCCATGTGTATACATATAATGAATTTAGATTAGGTGTCTTTTAAGCAGCCAAACCTAGCTAAAAGACAGCTTTTAGRAAGCAGAAAGACATAAATAGAGGAGACATTCTGCCAAAAGATCCCTAARTATCCAGCTGACTATTCAAAGGCAAAGGTAACTAGTACTTCAATTACTTCTCAGAGCCCATTGGAATGGGTCAATACCTGAAGTGCTTATACTGTCTTCCTCACAACTGGCTCCAGTTATATCAGGTCTTGCGTGTTGTGAAGAAGGGACCTTTTATTTTATTTTTTTGCTAGGGAAAACTTGTAGAAGTTATGTATYACTCTGAAGTGAAGGAGAACATAGAAGATCAATATGTTATTTTATTCTCAAAACATCCAGAGACTTAAGAATACCTGGTGTCTTGCTAGAAAATTAGTACATTGCTCTTCAGGAAAGACTGTCTTGGATAAAAAATATGTATGAAACAACCATTTTTGAAGACCGGTTTTCTGAAATCTGTATCTTTGGAAATATGAAGGTAAAAGGACCCTAGAACCACAGAAATCCTTTTGTCCTTTACCACGACCTCGTTCAGGTTACTTCACAGTCGAAGAGGTCAGATAAAGACCTGGGTCATTAGTTCCCTCCATAATTAGTGGAGATGTTTGGTTGAGAAACAATAAAAATCACTACACCACTGCACCCTGAAAGCTGATTTCATTACCATGATGACAATATGGGATATATATTTCATATATATGATGTCATAGTCATATGAGTTTTTGGACATCCTACTCATGTCTGTATATGAAGCACAAATATGTTTACATGTAGAGTACTTTAATGAATACTTTACTTTGCTATGTACCTAAAAAAACACATTTGTGTTAGCAGGTTTTCACACTCATGAATAGGTTGTAATACTAAATGAGATCAGGTTCTAAAAAATTCCAGTGGGAGTGAGCACCTCAGGAATGATGCAAGGTTAAAATCCCAGATGGAAACCAGTTACTCAGAGGCAGAAGTTTTGTTTTAAATAGTTATTGAAACTGCCAGTCATAAGGGCTCCACAGGCAGGCTGGCCCAGTCCAGTGGCTGGGGTGTGATGGTGAGTCTTGCTCTGGAGAGACAGCAGACACCTTCTTTACTGATCTAGTAGTGGTAGTCTGCACTGGTCAGATCAAAACYGGTGCCCTGTGACTTTCTGAGTGTCTGGCTAAGTACAACCAGCTGCTGGGAATTGAGGAGGAGCTCAGCAGCAAGGCTCGCTTTGCTGGCAGGAACATTCAGGAACCCTCATGTGCACTAAGTGTGGATGAGTCACCTCTGTTCTGGTTCAGCACTCGTCATCAACTTAGACCATGATTATCACTGATCACTTCAATGACTGTTATTTACATTGGAGTTCTCTTTTACATCCCCAGCAAATTTTCTGGGGATTGCAGAGGGATGTGTAAGCCTTCAGTTTCAGAAGCTCTGGTCATGACATCACTTTTCTGTTTCCAAACAGCCTTTGAAGCTACTAATAGAATGTGAAGTTTCATTATTGAGTCACCACATCCTGAGCTTGCTGTAATCATGAGGAATTTGTGAAGTGCGTAATAAATATCTGTGTGAAAACACAGATAYAAACACATGTGGATACGTATGGACTCAAACAAATTATATGCTGACTATAGCTGTGCTATATGTATTGTTCCATTCTCCAAAATCATCCTGTCTCCATTATACTTTTGGGTTTTACAGTGTATTTTCGGTGAGGGTGCTAAGAGTAATTTTTAAAATTTTGTATCTCACCCCAATTGCAAAGACAAGGATACTGAGAAAACAGGTAAAATCCCAAAAAGACACGTGAACTGGAGTACATTCGGAGTGAATTAAATCAATTAAATATAAAAGAACAGTGCTTGTTCAAGATGCATGAGTGCTGTCCTGTAAATAAAATGCTTTTTTTCTATATTTCTCAGTGACAATCTTAGCAAYTAGAATMATAGAATAATTGAGGTTGGAAAAGACCTCCAAGATCATCTAGTCCAACCTTTGACCAATCTCCACCTTGCCAACTTGCCAACTAGATCATAGGACTAAGTGACATCTCCAGTTATTTCCTGAGCACTGATAGGGGTGGTGACTCTACCACTTCCCTAGGCTGTCTATTCCAGTGCTTAACCACCTTTCTATTCAGTGAAGAAATTCTTCCTGATGTCCAACTTGAACCTCTCCTGACATAGCTTAAGGCCGTCTCCTCTTGTCCTGCCACTTGCTACCTGCAAGGTGAGCCTGACCCCAGCCTGACTGCAGCCTCCTCTCAGGGAGTTGAAGGGAGGAGTAAGGTCTCCCTGAGACTCCAYTTCTCCAGGATAAGCAACCCCAGCTATCACAGCTGCTCTTCCTGTGATTTACTCTCTAGACCAATTCTTCAGCAGCTCGGTTGTCCTTCTCTGGACACACTCCAGCACCTCAATGTCCTTCTTGTACTGAGGGAGGGCCCAGGAGTGAGCACAGCACTCAAAGTGCAGCTGAGCCAGTGCCAAGTACAGGGGGACAATCATTGTCCTGATCCTGCTGGCCACACTGTTACTGATACAGGCCAGGATGCTATTGGCCTTTTTGGCCACCTGGGCACACTGCTGGATCCTATTTACAGCTTTATTAATTTTTTTACTTCTAGAATATTCATATCATGGGGTCTGGAAAAAYCAAGAAAAATACACAGAAATAAGCTAGAGAAGGGTGTATCATCAATAACAGAGATTTTCAATCTAAACAAATTCTTCACAGCAAGGGGGTTTGAGTGACAAATGGTTAGCATTTTGAGCTCAAGTCTTAAAATAAAACAWGAAGACTACTATCTGTAGCCTGAATAATATCCATTAATTGTTCTGTTTTGCAGCAGAACATAATATGTTAGCATGATTGTATTTCAGTTGACAGATATGCCAAACAATTCATTAATTTTTCCATTCTGTAAACCATTTCCAGAAATATTGCATAATATTTCTAGGTTGGAGCCTAAGCATGGTAGTTCATTAACCCAGACTTAAGCACTTTCCTGGATACCTTCAGGGATTAATTATGGACATCATATCTTACCAAAATATTCAGAGATTGATTTAAATCCCAAAATTCACACTACGCTCATTTTCATCATGTTATCATTTTGTGCAAGCCAGATTTTTTTCTTTGCATTCATTAGCATTCAGGATATTGTTACATGGATCAGAGTCACTACCTGGAAAAAAATACTAATGTAGTGGAGAGAACAAACTGTTTAGAAAAACCTAGGGTAAATTGAACTGAAAATCATTTGCAGTTAAGAACCATTAACAAATAAATTGTGTATTGTAAAGGGGATTACCTTTTTTAAACTCTTTTTAGCTTTTTCTCAAGTAGATTTCATGAAGAAATTAAAGTGAAAATTTGCCAAATGGTTGGAATCTCYCGCTCTGCTCCTTTAGGCACACAGTCCATAAGACGGTTTTAGTCCAGATTTTATGATACATTTAGAGCTGTTAATTTAATGAATTCCTWTTTCCTCTCAGGTCATGCCTAATACAAATGTATTCTGCTATTATCCAAAAAATGGTATTAAAAAACAACAACAACAAMAATAACAATAAATCCTCCCTGGTGATTAATACCAAACCTGTAAATTAGTCAGAAGGTCTAAATGCCCCCACTCCCTAGCTTGGGGAATGCACAGAAAAAGAGTTCCAAACCATTTCCTTTTCCTGATGCATTCTCTAGGTTTCAGATTCAGGCAGTACAATTCTTACATCCCCATCTTCCCCAGGGTGAAATTTGCCTACTTAAGATTCACTTAAACCGTGAAGCACAGCTGAAGTGGGACACAGGACGCAGTAAACAGCTCGTTGCTTTGTCACTGTTTCAGGGATGATAGAGCAAGAATGCAATATATAAACATGTAGTAAGTTAAAAGTAGCCACTCATATTTAAAATCCTGCTGCAGTCTTTGAGTATCATTACTATTTCCCTGCTTTAAAGAACAATGAGGTAGACAAACTGTTTCACAGATACCTATTTAATTGTTAGGCATTAAAATTCTTGGAGTGGACAAACATTTTTAACATTGAAATGTTACTTTAGTATGTGTGCTTAAACTGCAATAAAAACAAAGCAATCAGGAGCATATTTTTTTAGCTTTACAAGTGTTGAAACTCAGCATCCAGATTTATTAGGTAGTAGTTATGCCAGCTCAAAATTCAAGGCTGAATTCTAACATTGTTTTTCAGCTTCAGCAAATGCTCTCTGGGTCCTGCTGTGTTTCACTTAGTAGCAAGGRCGAGTGAATTCCATCTGTAGGAGAGCATGTTTTACAAAGAAGCTACAGCAAGGCAAGAGTCAATACTGAGATGGAGCAGGATTCAATATCTGGACACTTTATTTATGGACAGTTGCTTGTTCATGTTCAATCAGGTTTTTAAAGCTAGGGCAATGATTTAAGAGCAGATGCAGAGTTATAACACTCAGTTTTAAAATGAGAGGATGTTTGTTATGTAYTTTGATAGTAAAATGCTGTGATTTAATATGAGCAAGATGGCATTTGTGGTTAGGAACTAATCTTGCTAGATGCAGAATATGTAAAAAATGATAATTGAAATKAACATATCTTTTTGGTTTTTTTAATCTGCCTACTAATTTAGTTAAACCATCAAWTTTTTTTATGGGTAAATATTTGAGTAGTAGCAAAATCAGTTGGGTATTATTATATCTTTATAATATGTATATAGGARAAAATATATTTATAAGGTATATTCATAGGCAAATTGGTATACATGCTTATATATTGATGTTGTTTATCAGTATGTTTTTGCTCATATTTTTGGGTGGGCTTTCTTTAGTATGAATTGGGCAGTTACTAATTCCTGTATGTTTAGATTGACAAGCATTTTCTGTAASCTAGACTTGATAATGTGTGTTTTTAGTAACTTGGGCAATATATATGTATTTCTCATATCCTTGACAATGATTGCATATGTATTCTGTCAAGTTACACTGCAAAACCAGGTACATGTGCAATTAGTTTTCCTTAGACCAGAACACAAACCCGAAAAAACAGAGCATCACAAGGCCACTCACCACAGAATGCTCCAACTTACAAAAATCAAATAGAAAACAAAATGAGAAACATTGGGTTTGTGTCGAATCTCATCTTTATTCTCTGGAGACATTTGATAATACACTGTCCAAGGGCCTGCGTATGCGAAATAACACTTTTCTCCAGAAAAAAAAAAAAAAAAAAAAAAAAAAAAAAAAAAAAAAAAAAAAAAAAAAAAAAAAAAAAAAAAAAAAAAAAACCAACAAAAAAAAACAAAAAAAAACCCAAAAAAAAACAAATCAACAAACAAAATCTTAAGTAAATGAGTGCTTCATGAACTGCTTTTCTTTGCCAGGAAAATCCTGCAATCCTTGGCTGTGAAAAATCCTTATTACCATATTTTGTTCTGCTGCCTCTTGAGTAAAACACTGCTCCTGTCTCTAGGCTGGTTTTAGGCTTTCACCAGGCAGTGAGAGAGAAGAGCTGTGGGCTGCTGCCACCTACAGCTCGAGTGTCACTGGCTCCCTGCCGGAGAAACGGACCCAGACAGAAACCCCTCTGGACAAAAAGCAGTAGATCACAGACCTGAGCTGAAGGAAGACTCTGCAGAGCTGGTAGTAATTGGGTTTAGCCAGCTCTTTATGACATTTAAATAAAACTGGGGGTGCAGGGTAAGTACATCCCCCAGTAGCATATTCARGCAATTTGCTTCTCATAAAAGCATCTTCCTACTGGCAGTAGCTTGCAGAAATAAATTTCATAGAGAGGAGAAAAAAACTCAGCTTCTGACAAACCTTGTGTCAGTTAACATTTGAAATGCTCTGAGATTTACYAGAAAGAAAGGGAAAAAAAAAAGAAAGAAAGATTATACTCTCTTGGGGTATATTTAGTCACTGTGATATGTGTGTTGCAAATATTTTAAGATRCTTAGAATGTTGTCCCCTATAACTGCCATCCCTCCTCCCCTTGCATTTATGTATCTCCAGCTGTTAAAAAGAAAAACAAAAAAAAAACCACACTCTAGATTAAGACCTCAGGAGAGAAGGAATAATAGTGCCCAGTGGTATGCCATTTTCTGTGACTGCTCCAACACTTATTGTTCTGAGCTTTATTGCAGTATTTTTTCAATAAGGAAAATATAGGGTTTCTTCCATCTAAACATTATTCTGTTCTGCTTAACAACCTAGCAAATATTGGCATGACAACATCTGTGTGTATGGGAAAGATGGGAAATTGTTCCTTGTTTCCATTCAAGTATATCTTCTTTTTTCACTACTGCTGTGGTATCAAGAGTTTTTTCCCTGTGCTCTCCTGATTTCATTTCACTTCCTATGCAACAATGAAGAAGAATGCTCTGTGTGGATCAATCAGGCTGCTTCACCCCCATAAAGGGAGATGCAGATAGTCCCGGTGAGATGTAGCAAATTATGTACTTTAGGAGAAATGCTGYGTTCATGGAAGTATTCTTTCATAGTGAGGTGTGTAAGCACATAGGCAAGAGCCTGCATGGCACTGCTACTTTATTTTCATTTGCAGYGCAGAAAACAGACTCTTTAATCTTGCGTTATTTAATATTGAAATTAGGCTTGAGACCTGGTTTTCATTTCTGAAAGCAGAATGGGYCTAAGAATAAACTGTAGGGACACATTATGTTATTTAAAAAATAAAATCAACATATTCCAGATATGCTTCATCCTCCAGCCTGCTTTTTGTTTGAGCTAACTTACGCCTGCAAACAGCATTTCTTGAGAAAAATTATCTTCCTTTTAACAGAAATTATGCACTGATATCTGAGTCACAGAGGATGATATTCTTTCAGGCAGCATCTCCAATTATCTTTCTTGACASAGGATGTTAAAAGCATATTCCTCTCTGCCTAAATACTCTATTAGTTAATAATTAGTAATTGTACAATTCTGTGTTTACATATAAAGGAGATTAATCTTTGGATGCAGGATTGGGATGTAACATTGCCAGTAGAAAAATGGAATTTTGTTTTGGTTTTACATCTGAGACTGCATGATTTGAGAGTACTGCRATTTCCTTGCCTTATGTGGAGTTACTCTGATTTATACCACTGAAATGAAAATCTAATCAAGCATCACAGCTGGATACATTCAACAGTTTTTGTTCACACAGAATAACTTTGGATTGTATTGATCTGCATTATAGAACTGAAGAGAAAACAACAGGAGGGAAATCTGAAAAACAGTGTCTCAATTASAACCTAGTAAAAGTTCTTAAGGCGTTTTTTGCATTGCCATACTTGGCTTGATCACCCTCAGAAATCAATGAAGAACCTGCAGTCAGAATCATAGATAAAACTGTCTTGAACTTTTAAAGTGGTTTTTGTGGATAGATGGTCAAGAGTTGGGGTAGAGGCTGATACTACCAAAACCACTGCTGTCCTGTTGATTAGAAYTTTGTCCAAATTTAATTATTCCTTTCAGAGTATAGCCAGCTAGAAGATAAGAGAAAGGGTGGTACAACAAGAGAAGGAAAAAAGGGCAATAAAGTAAAAATTGACTGCTAGATTAATTCTCTGTAGGACAGAAATTGCTGTGGTGTCACTAGCTTGCTGCTACYGCTATGCATGTCATACCAGTGGATGTCAACTTAGTGAAACCAGGAAAAAGATAAMTCCACTTGCCTCCCACTTCTGGAACGAAGAAAAGGGCAAAACCTGTTCTACCTCTAGTGATGGCAGTCATAGTTAAATGTATGTATTGCTGAGAAGTCTGAGAATTCATCCTTTGGAAAAAAGAAATCTTTTCACCATTAGATGACACTGCAACCCTTACTACAGAGTGGCTAAGGGACCCATGCAGGCCTGACACATAACAGCAGGGATAGGCTGTAAGCTGTAAACTAATATCATGCCACTTCTGTCACATCTGTCTTTCAATATTTTAGACATTAACATGTATTTAATGTAGCTGAAGTAGAATGCTTTGATGTGCTCCTTAGAGCCCACTCTTATCTGAATACATRCTAGCTCATGCTTAAGGAATCCAGAAATTTCGTCCTTCAGCTTAAAATGGCTTCTGAATAAATGCAGTGCAAAGAGGACAGTTGCAAATAAACATTTCCAGGCCTCCCTATTTAAGAATGAACACATAGAGGAGTACAAAATTGGCCTGTTTTCCCAATCWGACTTAATAATTTAATAATGATGATTTAATCAATATTATGTCCCAGAGCCACATCAATATGTACAAGAATCCAGCACCTCAAGGATACGTTACCGAGAGGAGACTTACTTGATTCAATTATTTATAATGATAGTGTGTCAATAATCCTGATTTTTTTAATGAATTATTAACATTTTTCCCTCTTCACTATCTTCCTGCTTTCTGGAAGGAGGTAATTATTACAAAGCTTTCAGCTATTACTGTGATCTTTAGCACAGAGAGTTGATATAATGATAGCATTCCTGAAGTGTTACAACACTCTTCCTAGAAGAATTTTCCAACTAAAGCATTTAAATATAGGAAGTTAATTTCCTTCCCACTCTGCTTACTTGGACAAAGAAATATATATTAACAAATTAAACAGTTTTGTTTGGCTCAGTTTTATCCTGCAGAAGCAACAGTGAGGGTTTTTTCTTTCACCTGCAAACATTTTACCTTTTCCTACAAGCAGTCACCATAGCTACTGGCAAATTGCATTATGTTTACCTGATTTTCTCTGGTTTGACTACAGTTCTTTTTCATGGAAAAAAAGAAATAATGTGGCTTGATAGTTTTCAGAGAACAGAAATCTTATGTAATAACCAATTAGTTCTGTCTGAAAAGTCAGAGTCTCTGAAAAAGGGAGGGCTCTCCTTTACTTTACAGAGAATGTCACTGTGAACCTTTGCATCTGGTTTTAGACACCTGAATGCTTCAAAGATTTTCTCCCATTAAGTGCTTTCATCTATGTTTGACTCAGCTGGAAACAAATTTGCCACAGTACAATATTAATAATTATTCGGATGTCAACATTTGCAATTTTTTCTGTCTCCACCTATTTTCTCAGTTTAGACAAAATTTAAGTTGTCTCAGACAGTAATTCAGATTGCTTGCTTTCAACRACTTCCTAGCTCCAAGTGGTGTGCAAAATTAGCTGGTACTTTCATTTTGACTTATGGATTTTCCTAAATGCATAAGTACAACAATCTGTGCATGTTCAGAATTATGTAGTATAAGAAGCTAGATGCAGGTTATACTGGCAGTTCTTTTTCTATCTTCAAATTTTGACAGGTATTCTTCACAGAGGAAAGCTGTTTAATTGAGGTGGTTTCAGTTGGGATAAAAGTATTGTTTTTTAATKGTGTATCATTTTTGATTTATTAATGAAGAGTGACAATAAGCGAACTAAGAATTTAGGATCAGTATCAGCAATGCCACTGATAAACCACAATATCAGGCACTGCAGAATGTTAATAAACACCTAAAAATTTCCATGAAACWTTCTGTAAGTTATATATACATACCCACACATAGGGTGTGCACACCCAGTCCCTCACAGGCAGGGTGGATTTTGCAAACACTGAGAAGTGTGGGTCTGYCACATGCAGACCTTCCTGTGGAGATGTGGATGCTGAGCATGTCATGACAAGGGGAAATGTCCTTAATCCTCAGTAGAGAATGTTTAGATTAGATATTAAGAAAAAATWCTTTACTGTGAGAGTGATGAGGCCCTGAAACAGAGAAGTTGTGGATGTCCAACCSCTGAAAGTCTTCAAGCCCAGGCTGGATGGAGCTCTGAGTAACCTGGGCTAGGGAAAGGTCCAACCCAGGTCATTCTATGATTCTAAATCCTTCTCTGGAAGTACTTTTCTGCCTATTCGACTGTTGAACATAGGTGAATTAGTGATTTGGTCTAGCTATGTAACTTCCACAGAATTCACAGATTTCACAGAATCACAAGGTTGGAAGAGACCTTCAAGATCATTGCGTCCAACCCATGCCCTAACACCTCAACTAAACCATGGGACCAAGKGCCACATCCAGTCTTTCTTTAAACACATCCAGGGATGGTGACTCCATCACCTCCCTGGGCAGGCCATTCCAGAACTTTATCACTCTTTCTGTAAAAAACTTTTTCCTAATATCCAACTTATATTTCCCTTGATGCAGCTTGAGACTGTGTCCTCTGGTTCTGTCAGTTGCTGCCTGGCGAAAGAGCCCAACCCCCACCTGACTACAGTCACCCTTCAAGAAGCTGTAGAGAATGATAACAGCTTACTCAAGTCAAAAAAAGAGAATTCCCACCCTTTTTGATGGTGTAGTGAGGGAATCAATGTCTTGGCAGGTCATATGCACCATACAAAACATCAGAAGCAAGGCATCTTGGTAATATTTGATTTAGTTTTGAAGTACTATCTTGCTGATTGGACAACCATTAAAATAAAACCAACAAAAAAAGTATTGCACTTARCAATTAATAGAGGAGCTGCAAAAATTATTTATGGTCATTAAAATGAGTATGTACAAGATCAAGTTTTATGAAGAAATCTGATAATCAGAGCCTATTGTTTAGAAATAACTTTGAAGGAGATTTTAAAAAAGAATTCTGTAACATCACATATAGCATAATGGTGCAATAAACTACCACAAGAAGGACCAGAAACATAGTCTGACATATCAAATTATGTATGTATAGCTGAAGAAAGCATGCAGAAAATGATAATTTAAAATTTCTAAGACAAACYGTAGCCAAATACACTTGCATAAGCATTATTATTTAAGGTATCTGTCATATTTGTTTTCCCAATTAGATACACACATAGAGTTCAAAAAGAAAGGTGTCACATAAACTTGCCCTTGTCTGGTATAAATTTCCAGTTCTAGATGAACTCATTCAAAGCTCTGACAGATAATGCTGGCAGTGCCTGTTCAAGCTGTCTGTTCCACTTCTGTGTTGGATGAAGGAATATATGCCTGCATCTCATCACCCGGTTTGGCATTTTAGTGCGAGCCAGGTGGATTTGTATTAAGGTACTGAGSTGTGAAGAGAAGCAACTGAACCATGGTTACCCATTCTGTCCTACAGATTGTCCTGAGGTGGTGCTGCCTCCAATAGGGGATGGTACTGACACCGAGGGGTTGAGACTCCTGGCCAATTTGACTGATAATGAAGTATATGAAAGCCAGAGATCAGAAAAGCAGAACAATAATTTACCTTCCCTTGTAGTTGTTGGGAATTTTTGCTAGATTTAGCAGATTTAGATTTTTTGTTAAGGCTTTTTTTTAATTATTATTTTTGGTTTATCTATAGCATATCCCATAAATGCTTTCAGTCCTTTTAACTGTTCCAACATAAATTTGTGCTTTCTGACACATTTGCAGTAAGAAGGTATTGACAGGTAATATTTGCATTCAGTGAAACTCGCTAATGTACCTCTGCCTTTCCTGAGATGGAACAGTGTCACCCTTCTCTCGAGGTAGCTGGTATAGCCAAGGGTTTAACCTTCTGATGATGCATCACATTTCATTCTTTTTCAGAATTAGGTTAATACAATTCAGCATTGCATTTAAAAGCTGAGGTTTTGTGTCTGCTAAGAAATATTGTATCTGGCTTGCTGGTTTTCTGCCTTTCTGACAATAACTTTTAATTATTTTCATGTAAAATGTGAAGGGTGTCATATGCGTATGGTCTGGTATTCTTTCATATAATATGGAAGACRGAGAGTAACAGATATGAAATTAAATATTGTTTTAATCTACATATTTGTGGTCTTCCACTCTTCCACTGAGCGAATGGGAGCACTCAAGATTTGTGAGTGCCCATGGTTGAAAAGAAACAACAAATGCCAGAGGGCCAAAAAAAAAAAGACCTTACAAAGTTTTATAAGTAAATGATATACATCATGGAAATTGGAATAAGTTAGTCCCTTATCTTCTAGTAGTAATAGAAATAAAAGAATTTTTAAAAAGGGGGAAGGCAGAAACAGAGTAAAGGATATCACTGGTCCTGGGTCCAGCATCAATCTGGCTAACAAGGTGTCCACAGTCCAGGGGGTGCCACCAGGGCTTTTTATAGATAAWTTTTCCCCTACCCTGAGGCTACATTTCTGAAATCCATGCAACTGAGTTATTATGCATTCATTCTTCTACACCTAGCAGGAATGCTATTGATTAGACCAGGTTGCTCAGAGCCCCATTCAACCTGGCCTTRAACACTTCTGGGGATGGGGTATCCACAGTCTCACTGGACAACCTCTTTCAGTGCTTCACCATCCTCTGAGTAAGGAATCTCTTCCTAACATCTAATCTAAACCTGCCCTCTTTCAGTTTAGAACCATTGCCCCTCGTCCTTGTCACTATTTGCCCATATAAAAAGACCCTTGCCCTCCTTTTCATAAGTCCCCTAATGTACAGGAAGGCCACAGTGAGGCCTCCCCAAAGTCTTTTCTTCTCCAGGCTGAACAATGTCAACTCTCTCAGCCTGTCTTTGTCAGGGAAGTATTCTCCTCTGGTTGTCTTTGTGGCCTCCTCTGGATCCACTCTAACAGGTCATGTCTTTCTAGTTTTGAGAACCCTAGACTTGGATGCAGTAATCCTGAGGGCAGAGGGGCAGAACCCCCTCCCTTGACCTGCTGGCCACTCCTCTTTTGATGCAGCCCAGGATGCCATTGGCCTTCTGGGCTGTGACCACACACTGTTGGCTCATGTTTTCATCCATGGGAACCCCCTAAGTCCTTCTCCACTGGTCTGTTCACATGCAGTTCTTCTCCCAGGCTGTACCCATGTCTGGAATTATCCCCACMCAGGTGCAGCACCTTGCGTTGGCATTGTTGAACTTCATGAGGTTCCCAGTTCTCACTGTGTCACTGATGAAGACTCTGAAGAGCACCAGTCCCAAGCAGAGCCCTGAGGGACACTGCTCCTCACCAGCTCCMCCAGCCTCCACAGAGCCCCTGACCACAGCTCCAGCGTGGTCATCCAGGTTATCCATAGACTCTGGTTGCCTCTATCTAGCTAGTCCCTACCTACTAAACAGTTCATGCATCAAATCAATTTCTCTCCAATTTGGAGATAAGGATGATCTCAAAGACCTTACAGAAGTCTAAATAGATGTCATCTGTTAGCCTTTTCTTGACAACTGTTGCTATCACTCTGCCATGGAAGGCCACCCAATTGGCCAGGCACTATTTGCCCTTAGTAAAGGCAGCCTGACCACCTTGGGTCACGTCCTTGTCTTTTCTGTGCCTGGAATATTCTAAATATTCTTTGAAATTATGGATAAAATAGATATAATGTTAAATAATTTCTGCCATTGTTTTGAAACATTAATGAGATTTTTTTTTATATAGTCATCAAGGATTCATGGCACTGCATATAGTATGCATTTATAAATATGTAGAACAAGGTCAAACTTTAGCTTGATACCCAAGGATAATAAAACAGAAAAGAAATAATAAAGTAAAAATGAAGTTGGACATTCAGGTTTTAACTGGCACATCTAAGTTTATAGAAAGAAGTGCCATACCCTTTCTGTAGAAGCAGCAATATGATAAGAAYAGTAATTTTTGGCAGTTGCAGCTATGCAGTAAATGTCTTCCTGAGCTTCTTGTGGAGAATATTTTTCCTTTAAAAGCCCAGAGGGAAAGACATACCATATAGCAGAAATATGTCAAGGAGGAATTATCTGGAAACTATTAGAAAGACCAAGCTGCAGTGTTTGAAGAAGAGCAATGTTACAGAAATAATACTTTTTCAAGCAGGTTGCAAAATTTTAAAAGCTGAAAGTTTTTAAAAACTTAGAATCTAATTAGTGAGAGATAAGATAGATGTGGGTTGTTGTCATATKCATTTGCATAAAAATAATTGGAAGTCATGTTACCAACTGCAACATTTAAAAGAACATAGTGCTAAAACATGAAGGTTGAATCAGCTTCTCTGGGGCTGATGGGAGAAGATGCTGAAATATGACAAGCCAGCATAACACATAAGAAGGAATGTTCTAAGACAAATTATGATTAATTAGTGTAAAACATAAACTGAAGCCCTTGGGAAACTGAGATATTTTGTTTCCTTCATAATTTAGAAACATTATGAATATACTTCCTAAGACTAAACAAGGCATTAAGAGTTGGAGGTACCTATACTATTCACTCTTACCTTGACTTTACCAACTACAGCAAAACAGGTTTCAAAATTTAGAACTGGTAAATGAAATGTTGCAAGGAATGTTGCCATCAATATATGTTTTTCACCAGCCGAGGTCAGTGATCAATTCTAGCAAAATCTTTCTAGAATGTTCAGTCTGTGAAGTCACTAGGTCAAGTAAAGTCAAAATATTCCTTTATCTCGGCTGWAAGCAGCCAAATGTTAACCCCAGGCTGCAAACACATTTTTATTTTGTAGATGCCAGTTTATTAGTCCCTGCATAATGTAGTCGCATTCTTGAGGCTATTTTTTCTTCACAGGAACTTGCTTGAAAGTCTGTGGAACTACTAACAGACCATAGGAAAAACAAATTTTGATTGATGCAGTTTTCTGAATCAACTGGCTACTGCAAAAAGAAATCAATGTTATTAATTCACAATCTCCCAGTGCCCCAGAGGATTGTGTTGTAGGAGAGAAGCAGGATTAGAGTCTGAAATGGTCTGGAGAGGGTTATATAGTGGAGCCTTTTTATTCCTCTCAAAGGACCTGGAGCCTGTGGAAAAAATTTCRCATCATTACTTGCACCACTGATAGTTGTGGCATTTTACCTTGTGTTCTGCTTGTTAATTACAGATGAGAAGTGCCAGTTTTGAGGGAGTATTTGATGGTGAGAAGAACATAATAATGCATATTCCACTTGAGAAATCCTAACCAGGGGTTGTAATTCTTGACAGCTCTTGGTAGAGAAAAGGGGCTGGTTTTTATCAATTGCTAATTTGTCTTGAAAGTGTAAGTGTTTTGGCAAACTGGGAATCAAATAATAACAGAAAGTTATTGCTTGACTCTCGGTCCTGTAGATTGAAGTTTTTTACACTCTGCTTAGCATTGCTTATTTATTTTTCTTTATTTTTCATTGGCTTTATTATCTCAGAGTAGGGCTGAGCCTGATACAGTGAAAATCAGATTAGAAACAGTTCACTTAATCAGATTCAGTTTTCATTAAAATCCTTTAAATAATACATTAGTACACATTACATCTGACATACCTGAAGGTGTGACACTGATCCTGTTCTGACCTGCTCAACTTATGTGCACACTTGGTAATTCCATYATGTTTTAACTCAATGTAAATTGGACTTCTGCTGCAACAATCRTAAATGTTCTTAATGTGTTCTTGAGTTTTTATGTAGCCTTCATGCTACCAGTTTTGCTCTAAATGGTTTCTACCTCAAGGATGATTATAAAATCATTCCTAACAGCTTCCTTACAATTTATTTTTTATATTAGAAAAATAAATTTTCTTCAATTCWGGTCCGTATACTTTCTTTCCAAGGAAGCCTCTGAAATATGTGGAAAAAATTTGACACTAGMTTTTTAAAGCTGCATTTATAAATGTGTTTACCTAAACAGACATTGTGGTTTGCAATACTATGTCAGTGAAGGATCTTAATGAGTTCCAAATTACCTAAATAGRGGAAGCAGAGGAACAGAAAAACAATTTTATTTTAGAATGAAAAGTTATAGGAGAGTATGRGAAGTGCAGGTATTCCGTGGGCATATTGTGTTTGCAGGGAAACTGTCAAAACTCTTGAACTATGTGATGCTAGTTTAGTGCTCAAATATGAAACCTCTTCAAAAGACCCAAGTGGCAAAGAATCATCATTGTTGATTCAGCAAGGAACATTCATCTCCTTAAATCWCTTCTAGTTAAATATCTTTGTCTGATGCTAAGGGACATGGCAATTTTCTTTTGAATGAGAACTTGGGCATGAGTCTTAGAAATTTGCTATAGATTTGCTAGATTCAAAAATACTTATGGCAGATTTATACATGAGTAACCTACTGTCTGAAAAACAAGAGAGATTGTTGCAGTTCTGCTTTCACACCCAAATAAATTATCATTTCCTGTCCAAGTATTCAGTCCTCATTCAGCCACTATTGTTTTCCGTCCTAAAAAAATCCACCCTTCAATGGTAAAGAAATGGATCCTGAAGGATATTTTTCAATTTKATTTATTATCTTCAAGAATTGTGCTTTGGTGTTCAATATCATAAGTCGTGGTGAGTTTCACATATTAGTAAGGCACTGAATCACTTTATTATACAGAATACAGTCAGAATATAATTTATGACCAAATTTGTATCCCCATCTCAAGTTCTTAAAAGTGACTTTTTTGTTTGTTTCTTCAGTTGGGGTTTTTGTTGGTTTTTGTTGGGTTTTTTCTAAATTAAACACACTAATTAAAGGAGTTTAAATGGAATCTTTGAGAAGTGTCATTTGTTGTATTGGACCATTTTTTCCAAATACAGCAAAACCTGTTAGCCAGATAGAAGYTGCTGAAATCTTCCCTCTTTAATGGGTTTGAAGAGCTACTTCTCTTAAGAGGTAGTAGTAAAAGCTTTCCTTTTTTTTTTTTCTTTTTTCTTTTTTTTTTGTAACTGGCTGTGATCATCTTCCTTTGAGCATCAGCTGAGGGAAATAACTTTTTTTCAAATACACAAATAATTTCTTTACCATCATCAGCTGTGTTTAGTGATTCTGCATTCCTGGCAGCCTTTTGCAGAAAAGGTAATCTTCATCTCTCCAGAGGACAGAGTAGCTTCMTCCAGATAGATATAGCAACCATTTCAAAAAAGGAAAATTTTACATGGAATTCTCTGTAAAAACTTTTACAGATTTCGGCCTTACTGAAAAAGTAGATTTTCAGAAAGAAAAATTAAATCATGCCAGTTTGTACTGCACAAAACTAATGAAAATTAATCTTAATTAGAAGCCATTTAGAAAAAAAAATGTGGATGTGAGTTTGTTTCTATTTCAACAGAAATATCCTTTCRACTTGTTGAATTCAGCAAAAAATTGCATCAACAAGGAATTCCTTGTGAGAAAATAGAAAGAAGGGGAAATAGAGAAGAGCAAGCTTTGTTCATAGGTCTATATCCACAYGCTTGGAAACAGAGATGCCAGAAGCCATTTGATTCTGTTATAATTAGAAAAATTTTATCTATATTGTAGGAAAGTTTTATCAACCTTTCTGAAAACAAAAATGGATAATCACAGTATTAAGGCTCAGAATATGTTGAAAAATGCTACAAGAAATAAATACAGGTTAAATTCCTCTTTGGATATGAAAAGATTTTCATACCCTCATTAGATAGATAGATACCCTCATTAGCCTGATGGGAGCTTCAAACTTATGTTCTTTAGTATTAAAGATTACGTATAAGATCGGTTATTAATTTATGCACACACTTGGAGTGAAAATTTTTCTTGTGGTCTTGTTACTTTTTGACAGAATGATCATCAGGCTCTATAGTTTAAATTTACAGTCTACAGGTTGATTCAGATTTTATGTGGTGGCCAAAAGAGAACATTTCAATATAGTTGGTTTTTTTACACATGATGAATTTGCTAAATAATACAAATTTGCAACAAAGATTATCATCTCTGATCCTGGATTATTCAATAGATTATTTACTGCCTGTTACAGTATATACTGAAGAAACTGAAATTCAATAAGTCATTGCATGATGTTTAAACAGAGCCTTCTGTTCTCTTTTTCTTTTCCCTATTCCTCCATTCCTAAACAAAGCAATCCCTGTGAGGGAAGAGTATTCAGGAGAACAAGCTGGGATGTAAACTGTGAGCTAGTGAAAATGGTTCATTGTCTGTAGTACCATGACAGAATGGAAGATATGAGGAGATAAAAATATAAAGATCCACATAAATAGCAAGTTCTTTGCTTTACACATTTGCATTAGTATTGCTTCCTTCTTAACCTTTATTCTGTTTGCAGGTTTCCTGTTTCTTTAGTAGAGAAACATTTTTAAGGGATTCCCTCTTGTGAAATAGCAACAATTATATTATTCTTTTTTTTAATAGTTGTAACTTTTTGCATCTCTTGTGTAGGCAATCARGCAGTTAAGTGAATGCAATTAGCCTTAAAGGGAACCATGGCAAGTACAATATGACAGCTGCAAAATATTTCTGAGAGGGTAATGTCGTTACACTCTTTAATGTCCTCTGTACTATACCAAATATTCTGGCAACCCTTTTAGACAAGGGTTAGGTGGTACAGCTTTATGTAGGTTTTTGTTGTTTGGGATTTTTTAGGGAAGAGATCCACKTTTAATCAGATTGCACTGATAAATTCATAAGTCTTCTGAGAACCTTGTGCATGACTGCATTTTGAAATCCTAATTATAGAAACTCAAATATACTGAAGAGGAGGCAATWGTACAATTTGAAAAAGAAAAATCTTGTATTGGAATAGGTACTTGCCATTTTCTTATATTTAAATATGGAGTATCATTTTAACTGAAATATTCAATGCAAAGTGTTGAGATAACACAGTCATTTGTGCACCTATGAACACCACTGAGCTTGCTACCCACCTTCTTTGCACTGAGCCACATATTGACTCTGCATTTCACTCCCTTTGAAAGGCAATTTTGAACATCTCAGTTTTGGCTTGGATTAATAAATAGTGCAATGGACAGCTGGCTTAGGCATTGCAGTGCTTAATGGAAAGCTCAAGCAAAAGAATGAGGGAATTTCTTCCACCTTCATTCTGCATTGGAATCATTCAGTCTSTCTGTACCACACCACTGTGTACCTTTATACTATGGATTTGTTCTTACTTTTTGCTGCCATCTAGTGCATTTTATAGCCTATAGCTGAGCTAAAACGGAAATGCATGTAAWAGGGGACACACCATTCAAAGTGTTGAGATTTCTCATTAAAAATTGAGAAAAAATATCGTGTGTTGATTTTTTTTTTCTCACTGTAAAGACTTTTTCCCTGTGTAAAATAACTCTTCCTATATGCTGGATAATCTCCTGGGCATTTTTCAGTTCTTTTGACCCTGCATCATTTGCCTCATCTAAAAGATTCCTTTCAATACTTTGCAGCTTAGATTAATCTGTGATCTGTGCAATCTTTCAGGTGTTAGGTATACATTTATGAACATTCTTTTAATCTTGCTGTAGAATACAAAATAATATAACTTGAACTATTTGATAAGCATAAAATTCTGGGGAAATTGAACATTCTGAAATTACAAGCATTCAGTTCAATAGCTGGGTGTTAGAGATYCTGAAAAACATATCTTGCTTGGCATTTGTTTGCAAGACACAGCAAGTCTGAAAATTTGATTATGAATGCCAGTTCACCAAATGACAAGTAAGCATTTTCAGCRTTGAAAATGCTCAAAATGCAGGGAGTATCCTTCACTGTCCATTTGGCCTGATCTAATGTAATTTCACCTGTGTAAGCAACTTCCATTTGACTGACTGCTGTAATTATTAATAGCTAAAATCTTTCTTGAAATTAAAGTGGTTGTCTGTCAGGGTGCCAGCGTTCTTGATTTTTCCTTATAGCTATCTTAATAAGGAGAGAAATGAGCAATAAAATATACCCTGAAATTATAGTTTGCTTTGTATCACATTATTAGCTAAGGTACTCCTGGTACAMATTGCCCAGGGAGGTTTGGAGTCTCCATCCCTGGAGATTACACAAAAATCTTCTGGACATGGTCCTGGGGAAATGGCTGTAGGTGACTCTGAGCAGAGGGGTTGGACTGGCTTCTGAAGGTTCCTTCCAACCTCAACYATTCTCAGATTCTCTAATCTTTGAACAATAAAATCTGCTTCTGATACAGTATTGGTTCCCCTACTTTTTAAGGAATCTGAATCTGACAGCTGCTTTTGTTAAGTGTATTATTCTGTTTTAGTAGCAGTCTAATAATATTAAACATTTGATAATGGCGGGTTCTTCTATTACAGGATTTCATAAAGATGCCTTTTTCATTCTTAGAAAAAAAAATCTTGAGATAAGTATGGCTTAGTCAGAAATGTCTGTGGATATTTCAGAAAAGTAACAAGTGTGGGACAAAGGAAAATAGGATGAGAATTTATTTTAATTTTGTTTGCTTGATATTGCCAAGCAACAGGATTGCATTGCTTTAGGGTCYCCTTTTAACAGAAATGCATTTTACCATTAAGACAATGCCTGACTACTCCAGGAGTTAAAAGGAAAGGGTATTCCTTCCTGGTAAACTGTGTGAACACTGATGTYAGCAATATCTTTATGCTGACTGAAAACAGGCTCCTAGACTTGCAGAGAGTCTCTAATTTCTGCCAACACAACTTTTGACATCTAAGGGTGTCCAAAGAACAGTAAAACTACGTATGAGATTAGCACCACTCCTAAATCTTTCCCTTGATTTTACAAGGTCTGAAATAGTATTCAGTAAGACAAACATGGTCGTTACTCCAGCTTTTTCTGGATGTTTGCAAATGAAGCAAAGAAATTTGAGAAGTGGGGCAACAGGAAGTCCTTTATTCTTTAACAGCTTCTTATAATGCATTACAGATTGGCAGGAAAAACATAACACTAGTATGCTGCAAAATGATGCTTCTTTGCATTAAGATCAGAGAAAAAGGGTGCAGCAGCATAGTGTAGAAGTGAACATCTGAGACACTAAGATGAAGAAAAAATTGACAGTTTAAAATACAAAAGCKGCATAATTTTAACATCTCATGCATTATTAAATAGCCTATGATTTTGGTGTTACATTATGCCTCTGCTATTTTAGGATTTGCATAAAAAGCTGTGCAGTATTATTTCAATAAAGCTTTTATGTAACTGTATAAAATTGCAGTATATTACTGCAAATGTACAGAGCCTTATTGCTGTGAAGTACATTAAGATAATGCCAAACCAAGGGCATCATAATATATGTAATAAATTCTATATAGTAGTTTTGCCTTACCATATTAGCATAAGAGCATTATTTTATTTAGATGACCACAGAGTTTACATTACAGACAGTTGCCAGAATCATAAATGTTGTAAATTGTCATAACATGATCCTGAAACCTGACTGATGAAGGTTCTCAATTGTGCTGCCTTGTACTTTGGCCTGCTGCTGTGGATACCAAAGTCAGAAGCAGTCAGTTGCGCTCTAATACCAAGTTGCAAAAGCACAAAGCATTTGCAACATGCTGGGCAGACTTTCAGTTGCTAAATTCATTCGTTCCACGCTTTTGTATCTACAATGAAATTATCACAGACTACTTTAACTTTTCAAGCATTTGAGCACCAGGAATTAATGTTGCAGGTCGTGGTCTAGAGGTACAAACCCTTTTTGGGATGTGGAAGAGATGCAAAAAATTGCTCAGCAGTATGAACTCTATTAAGGAATCTGTGGGTGAGGTATGTCACTCCTGCTTGCACACAGATTTGAGGAGTGGGATATGAATCCCTGCATCTTTCCAGACTACAGAGAAAGAAGCACATGAATTGTAAAAGCTAACAAGCCATTGACATATTCAGGCTCCCTGTTGATGTCACTGAGAGCCACATAATTCAGCAACTGCTCAAACMGAGCCATTACTGTGGAGTTCAGACATTATATTGCCCAATGTGAGTATTTCTGTGTGTTAAATACCTGTTATAACAGGACCCAATCCTCAATGGTTTCACAAGGCGCTGCCTGAGTGATTAATAACATATAATACTAACAYATTTTCATGGACACACCACTTCAGATTCACAGGGAAGGGCCATGTTTTTGTTGTTGGGGTTTTTTTTTTTAATCTAGAAAAGGAGAAAGAAAATGAAGGCATAAAGATAATATTTATCAATTTTTAGAGGCTGTTACAAAGCAGATCTGCTATTACGGCACACAACATCTCACAGTTTTCTCAGAGGGAATCAAATGGGCATGGAACCAATAGTCTTCATGTGGACTCAACAGAAAAACTGCAGTGAAGTAGATAGAAGTGTGACATTTCCATAAAAACTGCAATTATTTTAGTTGACTTTACAGTCTTTCACACGTAATTTTATGTCAGTTTTGAGAATCTGAAAAGAGACTTGTTAAACCAATTTCTTCCAGCAGCATTTTTAGTTTGAATTTACCCAGCCAAGACTTTTGACAGATGAACTATGGTATCCTTTCAGGGGGTGACCATTTTTATTCCACTGSCTGGAAATATCAACTTGCAAACTTTATTTGCAAGTTATTTTTGTAGAGGTTTTACTATCACCTGCTTTCAGGAATTATGGCATTTTTCAAACTACTACCCTGTGAGTTTTTTGKTTTTTTTAATGACTGACAGGTATTCAAAAAGCAGTGGATGAGAATCTTTCCCTAAGATGTTACATCCAGTATATCATCATGTATAGCCTTATGTTAATCTGCTTGAGTTTTTAATAAGCTTGCATGTCTGCTTGTAATAGTGATACCTGTCGACTACTTATTGTCCTTTTTGTCCTTTCTGATCTGACCTAGATATCAGCAGTGGCTTGAAGTTAAAAGTCTCAGACAATTGGGGAGCTACATTTGATTTTTTTGTAAGCAGGACTATCCTGTTCTGTGTAAGATTATTTTTTATAAAAAGATTTCTCATAATAACTCCAGTTCCTATTCTTTTAAGAGAAAAAAATATGTTTCTGCTGAAACAAGAGTTTATTGGGGCAAAACAAGCAGACACATCAAAGCTAGAAAAGCTTGTGCATGAACTTCAATGAAGGGAATACTGTTTTAGGGAAAAGTTTTCCAGGAATGTGGGAACATACTTGGAACTCAGCCAGGCTTGTAGAGAATGTTCTGAAGCCATTATCACACCACTGGTGTTTGGCTAGTTTGGCTGGCATTAAGGCCATTTTCAGCAAGCTAATGAAAGGAAGTCGCACATCCATTTGCATAAAAATAACTTTAATAAGTTTCCCTTACAAAACTTTAGGAATACTACAATATTACTGATTTTGCTTCTGAAAACTTGCATTTATGAGCCTGGCTTTAAACACAAATGCAAAAGTAATGATAGTAATTTTCTTAATTCAGAATAAAAAGGGTAATTTTTCATTCAGCAATTTTCAGCTTTTCATTCCAAACAGAAATCTTTCCCTGTTGAAAGACAATAAATTGTGTTTCTCTCCAGCCAGTGCACTAAGATTCTGAAACTAAGGCCAAGAAGTAAAGGTTGCTAAATGGAAGAAGAAATATTTGTTCATTCCACTGAATCACTAGTGTTGGATGGTCTGTAAGCAAACAAAAGTTGTTAAAATGGAATTTGTTTTAAATATTCAGTAAGGGCTCATCTGGATCATAGTTCCACAGTGCTTCATGCTGATCTTAATGCACCCAGAAAAACAAATTATACCAGTTTCACGGCTGAAGAGCCTTAGCATTGAGAAAAACCCTGTCTTCCCTTAGGTGAAAAATTATTCCAATTCAAAGTTGTGTTTAGCCTCTAACCTGAATTCCTTTACTACCAAAAATTTTCATATGGGGTTTTCTTAACTCAAGTTGGCAGCGACAGCAGAGGGATCTCATCAGGTTGCTCTGCAGGTGGCATGTTGTAGTGAAGCTATTGCTGTCTTAAGTATTCTCTTTTGTGAAAACATCTGAGAGATTTGCCCAAGGTCTGAAAATCTGGGCAAGAGCAAGTATTTTTTCCCATACAGCTTGTAGCACATTCTAATCCTACTTCATCTTCAGCATCAATACAGCAGGACTTATCAGAAAGTGAACATTAATGAGGCTCACAGGCATTTATTCAAAAGGCAGATGACCAGCAATCATCCAGTTTTTGGCAGCTTCATTCTTTCCTTTCTTACCAGTTTTCAAAAGTAATTTTCATTGGCAACTTCCCACCAGAAGGAATGACACATATCGCAGTCATCAGAACAAGAGATGCTTCTGCCTATAGAAAAATTTTAATACTGAATGTATTGCTACTGACACTTTGAGACTAGACAGCAAAAATTCTGTGTAAAATGTTAGCAATTTTGTCTGCCTTGGCAGATCTATTAGCTGATATCTAGGGAAAAAAATGACATGATAGATTAAAATGTACATATACAAAATTCCAGGTGAATGTCATGTTTTCTTATCATCATTTTCAAGCTTAACTGAAAATAATGTCTTCCTTAATATTCCAGAAATGGCCAATGGCCCTTTACAATTAGGCTGTGTTTGTAACCTCATCATCTCTGCACAAGAGCTGTTTGAGATAAATTGCTTTAATCTGCCTTGAGTGGAAACACAATCAGAAACAGACATAAGATTATTTTGTTCACTATTTACTTCAAAGCATCTTAGATTATACTTAGCAGATTTGTAAAACAGGCAAGGCATGACATAAGAAGCACGACTTAACTTTCACTGCTTTTACTATACAGAAAATGGCCTTTTCTTAATTTCATTCATTATTGGGTCACTGGGCCATGTGTTGGTGGCCATGATCTCCCCTCGCTGGAATTACCATGTAACCAATCAGAGATGATTCAGCACAGTTCCTGGGTTGACTTTCCTTGTACCCCTAAATTCTGCATTCTTTGTGTCCATTATCAGTGACAAATTCTTCTCCCCCAATCTTGTTAACCTCTCCCCTAGGTCTGAGATAGTACCCAGACAATAGCACCTTTATCTTATCTCAAGTTCCCATTGTGCTGTTTTAACTTACAGTCCAAGTTCCAGGTTTCCAGAGTGGCCTATTCAAGGGGGCTTTGGTGGTCACTGATGGTCACAGGTGCCATCTGTCCCATAACTTGGGGTYATCTCTGTTTGGCTGGTGATAGGCCTGCAAGAAGCTGCACAGTTTGCCACAGTGGGAATTTTTGTCTGGTTGGGCTAAGCAGACCTTGCTTCTGCCAGGCCTGAAGTTAGCACTATCCTGTTGCTCCATTCTGCACTTATCTCATGGCGAAGTACTTCTGGGGTCTTAACWGTGTTTGAGACAGGCAACTGTGCTCCTSAAGTCCTTACAAGTGTCTGGTGCATTAATATTACTTGTTCTCCTTCATATTCAAGAACTTGAAGTATTAAAAAAAAAAAAAACCACCTTTAATCCACTTATGCCAAAGAAATAGGACGTGGCTCACTAGATACAGAGGTTTGCTATCTTCCTTAAGTTCATGGTAAGTAGGGCATCCATACAATATTTTCTGCTGCATACAATATTTTCTGCTGCGCTTGGGTTTTTGGCCCAGCTCAAGGTCCACTGTAATACTTTTCTGATATTATCCAATCCTTAACCTCTAAAGGCTGACCCATGGCTGTCATAGTTGGACACTGGCCAAACGCCAGTCACTCATGAAAGTTGTTTGCTCACCCTCTTCTGCTATAGTTGGGCAGAGGAGAGGGAAAAAAATTAACAAAGGGCTCATGAGTTGAGATAAAGATAGGGAGAAGAACACTCTAAGGCCAAAAGAGGTTCAAATGTAAAGGTATAAAGCAAATTTATTATTAACATAGTCAAAGAAAAGTAATGAGAAGCAAAATAAGCCTGTAAAGCACCTTTTTTCCCCCTAGCCCCTCCCCSCTTCCCACCAACAGAGCAGGGAGACGGGGCATGGGSTTTTTGGTCAGTTTGTCCCTCGAGATCTTCTTCTCTTCCCTCAGGGAAAGAAGTTTTTCTCTGCTATACTGTGGGGTCCCTCCCATGGGCAAACAGTCTTCTCAAAACTGCTRTGGTGTTGGTCACTTTTCCGCAGGGTGCAGTCTTTTAAGGATAGACTGCTCTAGTTTGGAATTAAGGGCTCTCCCTCTCTATCTCTGGAAGCAGGGACCCTCTCTGTCTGTTTAGGATCACACTTTTGACTGGATCACAGCTTTCCTTGGCATCCACCCGCTCTGGCATGAGCACTTTTCCCATGGGCTGTGAGTGGATCTCTGCATTCCCTATGGACTTCAGGGATTACAGGGGGACAGTTTGTTTCACCGTGGTCCTCACCACGGCTTGCAGAGGAATCTCAGTTCCAATGCTTGGAGCACCTCCTCCCCTTCTTTTTCCACTGTCCTTGGTGTCACCATGTTGCTTTCCCTCATGTGTCCTCATTCCTCCTCTTCTCTGACTGGAAGAAAAACTGCTGCCCATAGGTACCATTGCCAACGAATTTCACCAGTTCAAAGGTTTTTGCAGGATCCTACAGCAGCAAGAGGTTGATCTCATCTAGGTTCCATGTGGGGGATAATAAATATGGTAAATAAATGTGTATGGAAAATTATTAAAAATTAAATCATACTGAGARGTAAAACACAGTAAAAGAGGGGAAGATCTTAACTGTCCAAATGGAAGGGTGGGCTCTCAATCAGCAGCTACCCTTCAGAAAATATTCTGGATCTTTATAGGTTCTAATATTCTYTGAAACAATTTCTGAATAACCAATTAATGGACCAGTTCTGTRCTCAGTAACAATTATGAAAGTAAAGAGCAAATCCTTAGAAGGTAAGGGGGRAAAATGTCATGATGCATAAATATTAATTGATAAGGCTCCACTATGTCTCATTAATTTTGTCATTTTATTCTCAAAAAGACTAGTGATGAGGTTAAAAGGAAGAGAGAAGGATGATGGAAGAAATGGATTTTTTCCAGATTACTTTCAAGTTTTCTGATGTGAAAAAGGGATGTTTGAAGAGTGACAGGTCTACAACATCAGGAGAGACATAAGAAAACAAACAGACATTAATTATTTGCCTTCTAATGGAAAAACTTGTGTACATCATATAAAAAAAGGAGATAAAAATTCAGAGAGCAGAAGTAGATGGTAAGAAGTATTTCATACATAAGCAGTGGAAAAATGCAACACAATGTAGATGTTGACATAGGTTTATAAAGTGATCAGACACGTTCACGTAGGAATATCTGTTAAGGACTGTGAAACGCATCTGTCTCGAGATGTCCTTTGCTGCAGGTCATGGRATGATGAATGTCACTTAATGTTGCATTAAAACTTTCCTTTGTTGTGAGATGTCCACTGTCAGAGACAGGACAATGGTATCCCTTGATAGCATGCAACCTTCCTTCCTTGWGGTCCATTTTGTTCCTGGATTTCAAGGACTACACCAGGAAAAGCAAAAAYGTCTCCACAGATTTCCCGCCCAGGRGGGCTGCTCAGACCCCCTCAGTTGCACGTCTGTATTCATAGGACTTATTCACAGCTCTGTGGGAATGCTCTTGGGATTTGTACAGATTCCAGGGGAGTGGGTTTTCTGCATTTACCATCACAGAACCTGGGCAAGGAGTCTGCTGTGCGCCAGCAGGAACACATTCAAAGTTGAGTATGAAAACTTTTAAGGGATAGGCATAATTTCTACTCTCTATTTCTTGATTAAATGTGTTGCAGCCTGGTTGTCACACAAATCTTGACCTGCTAGTGAACTCACTCTGACAAATGTCTGTTGTTATCAAAACGCAAAAGAATTGCTGGAAGTTAATGTCCCTTGCAAAGTCCAGATTTTCCAGTCTTTGGGCCAGATCATTTGTCCTTGAGTACCTAGCCAAATGCAAACTTCTGTAGAGTGCCTGTATTGCACTTTCTGACACTGCAGCTCCCAGACACATTTGGAATTTGTCACTTGCTCAGTGGAGTGGGTTCACCCTGGCCAGCAGGTAACATCCAGCTGAGTTACTCACTCACCTCCAGAGTGATGGGGGTAAATGGAAAGACAAAAACAAGAAAACTGGTGTGTTGAAATAAAGTTTAATAAATTAGGAGAAACAAAGGACAATACAAATTATGCAGAAGCAATCATTTACCCCCAACAGACCAATGCCCAGCCAGTCTCCAAGCAGCAGYTACTTAGGACAGATGAGCCCCCAGGTTTCACTGCTGAGCACAGTCCCTTAAATTATGGGATCAGTTCAGGTMAGCTGTCCTGACTGAGTCCCTTCCCAAGCACTGCTTGCAGTAAATAAACATTGACACCTTAACACTGCTTCAGTTTCAAATCCACAATACAGCATCACACCTTTTGCTTTGCAGAAAATTAACTCTTTCCAATACAGCTAGCTGAAAAAAATGTTGAGAGCCTAACGCTCTGTTACACCTCTTTTTACCTCTTTTCTCTTTGCTGCTCATAATAGTGCAAAATTGGAAACATTACCAGTGTAGTAAAAGAGAAAAATGGTAAGTGCTTCTGCTACCCTGTACTGTTTCAGGGGAGAAGACAGCCTGGTGTCACTGYGCTTGGCCACAGGTCAGTTCTTTGAAGCAAAAATATTCTTTTCAGGAATTCATGTCACGTAAGCTAAAAGGGAGTATAGCTTTGCCTGCCTGAAGGAAGGGTTCTGAGTTTCTCTGGTGAATTGGTAAGACATGTCAAAAAAGACTCAGATAGATCACCAGTTCTTTTTCATATCTCATAAAGCAAAGCATGTGTTATGATACTGCCTCACCAGCCACAACTCATGCTGGGAGATCACTGGTTTTCATTGACAGGTCAGAGCACAGCTGTGCATCCTGAGAGCCTCTGTGAATGTTGAGTTAATTTCTTCTGGGACAATGGGAAAGGATTTTTTTTTTTTCCATCAGATTGGCTGCAATAAATTGTGTTAGGGGGCTTTCTCACAGGGTCTCTGGTGTGCATTCACAAAGCTCTGCTGTTGCACTATGACAGGTGGCAGGAATGTGCTGAGGTTACGCTATTGTCTTCAGACAAGGCTGCATTTCCTGGCAGGCAGGAGAGCACAGTGACTGCAGAGCAAAGTATTCGTTGAAATTATGATGAATGAGGGATGAAGGTTGTTAATAGCTTGGGTAGTAAGAGGATGATGCCTTTTCTCCAGGATACTTAACCTTCATAAAATTGGACATAATACTATTTCAGGCACTGCCTGCAACTGTTTAAGAACGAGAGAGTGCACATTAGTGACCATCCCCCGGCAGGCGGTGACGTAGGAGGAAGGAGTGATTAATGTACTTCTTGTGATCCTGTGTGGTTTATGCTCGTGATTCATAGATGAATTCATGGTTCTAGTGCTCTTTGCATCTTGCTGAATCACACTGCCATAGCTATATATACAAAAAATATTTGATAAATAGCAAATAGAGTGCTAAAGGAGCTTCAAAAAATCTGATTTTCTTGTCTTCCCTAAAATTTGAGATTTATAGAGTCCTGTGTTAATGGATTAGCTTGCCTGTTTGTGGCATAGATGCACCACTGTGGAGATAAAGGTGACCCTTAGATAAAGKGGAAAAATATACCAACATCTTTCTTGCTGTTGCTTATATTATATACTTTTTAAAGCCATGTCAAYCATTTTTTATGTATCTTTCACTCATAACTTCTATTCGTACAGCTTCAAGTATTCTTTGTTTAGTAAGTTCTCTCCATGTCTATTTTATTTSTGGTTTTAATGTTTATTACAGATAATTCCACTGTGCATGATCTAGTCTTTAACAGTAACAGTGTAATGAATGCCATATATAGGTAGTGTGCTGTACAGTACTGCTTTTAACAATAAAAAACTTAACCTTCCCTAAAAATCTGAAGCTSCATGGTTTTCTCTCTGCACAAGTGATGCTGCCATAGCTACCACCTGTGGAGCTGAACAATTACAGCAGTAGAAAATCTTACCATAGAAACACACGAGCTATGAATCACTCCATTCCTCCAGCACTGCAATTTCCAGTCTCACAGAAAGTGCTGGAACACAGGAAGCACATAAATGATACCTTGGCACAAACACTGCTTTAGATAATACTAGAAGACATAGAATTATATTACACACAGAAAATATGCTTAAGGGTAGGTAGCCATATGAGTTACAGGAATTTCTGCTAGAAATTATTCTGGGCACTGTAAAATCTTGGAGGACTCAGGCCAACAACTGCAACACAAACTGTTCCTACTCTGCTTTCTTCACAATTATCATGCAGATTCAATCCCAATGGAAATATTCTCTGATCAGCTGCATTAGCAGAAACCTCTCCCAGAGATCCCCATCTCACAAACATCACTGCGAGATAATTTTTACTTCAGCTTAACAAGTGAAAATATGATGAATATTAACATATTTTWAAATGGTTCAGTTACTCTTCTCTTTAACGCCTTTAAAAATAAATCATAGTGTAGGTGCAATAGGAAAGTAAGATTTTAAGGGAATTTGCTCATCATATAATAGAAGATAGTAGTTAACTCCAGTGTTGATCTTCTGTTTGAAATAGTTCAGCAGAAAATAATGAACACTAATAAGTGTTTATAATCAACTGTGGTTTATATCAGTTCTAGTCAAAGAGCTTATCTCACAGATGATATAATGTCAAACTGACCTATTTATATTAGTGGCTATGATATTCCACTACTACATTGATCACATAAAAAATGTTCTAAGTGAATKTTAATGAAGTTAGGATTTTACACATTTAATTTAAAACATTTTAAAAGGAAGCARATTAAAAACTTTATTTGTCTTTGATGACAGTATTTAATTTACTGCTTTTCTACCACTGAATGCCCATCAGTTTAGTACAGAAGCTATATATGGCAGAGTGTACAGTTCAATGGTAGCTGTGCCTCAGCAGGACTTCCCACCTCCTAGCACCCTTTTCTTCAATATCCAATACACAAMAAAAATGTAATTATCAACTCTGCAGACAAATCTCATACTTCTTATTTTTTATTTTGGAGTCATTTGATTTGTATCACATCCGGATTTGTCACACAACCGTATATTTTTTAATATTAACTTTTCAGAATTACTCAGGAATGGCCTTGAGTAAAGCAAGAACTTTTTTTCTTTTTGCAAAGTGAAGAAACACATGCACCAAGAAAAATCAGCTCTTTTACCAGCTTCTGTAGTTCCTAAGTGGTTTCATTGAGATCGTATCATTGTCTTCATTAAAGCATGTGCTAGGCTAAGGACCCTCATGAAACCAGTCTACTGGTTCAGGCAAGCTGAACATTCACACTGTGGTCTGACCCCTCCACACGTTAAACAMTATTGTGTTGGAAATTCAGTTACAGGTGGGAGTTTCAAGACAAACATTCTTTGATGTGAAAGTTACTCAGATGTGGTAGGACCTTGACTCCAGGGAACTACCTTCTGGTTCTGAATGTCTCAAAAAGGCTGTAGAAAACCTCCACACATCAGAAAATGGAATCAGCTAACAAATAAAATATTTTCGTCTTTGAGTTGTGTAATTCATTTGGATTGCACAGATGACACTTGTATTTTTAAATTTTATGCTTGTAAAATAAGAATGCTACAAAACCTGAGATTCTGTCAAATTTTCAGGATTTTAGGGAAATTTATGGTAGAGGTCTGAATTAACTTTCGGACTGCAGGCCCTGCTTTAGGTTAGCCTTTAATACCCAAGTGTCTTGGAAGCTTTCTGGGAGCATTTTTCACCTTCTCTTTAGAAATTAGGAATGTTGAAGCCAGCAGTGGAAGCATGAAAGAGTCTGTTGTTCTGAACCAGAAATAATCAGTATAACCAGAATAATTGGTATAATCTGCCCCTACCTTTGAAGAGGTATGTAACAGAAACTGGGAGAACTGAGGTTYAGTTGGTACTCTGGGTTTACTTTTTGTCAATAAATCTTTACTATTAAGGCAAAGCAGTCCAGAAGTAGAGAATGGAATTCCAGTTCACTTTCTCTCAATTGAGAATTTAAATTCAATTTCTAATTTTAATTATGCCTATTTGTGTTGCAGTGTATGAAAAGCTGTGATTTTCAAGATCACCTGTTTTCAGTAGTGCTGTCATAATTTGGTCAAGTGAACCTGAAAGCCTGGGAAAACTCCAAGCACCTACTCTAATTGCTAAATTATTCTGAAACCAAAAACAGATTGTTTCTTTCACAGCCTAACTGAGGTGTTAGTTGCCCTTATTAGCTCTAATGTGCATTTCACTTATAGGGGCGTTGATATCAATGGAAAGGAAGGAATGGAAGGAAGGAATTCCTTCATTAATATTTCGGCCAATATGGCTTTGCAATGTATTTGTTAGAAATTGACTAAAGGAAGTAAACACGAAGGGTTAAAATTAATTCTTTCCTCTTGCTGAATTAGAGCTCTGTCTTCTTTTTAAAAAGCCTTTATTTTCKTTTATTTTTTTTAATAGGGCATTCTTACTTCCTTTATATGGTAACTTCAAAACAAACGTGACCACAAGACATCACAGTTCATTCTGTGCTTGTTTCTATGGATACATAGTGGGCATCCCTATAGAGTAAAATAAAGAGATTTTGGCTGCAGAAAAGGCGCAACTATGGTAGTTTTCATGAAGATAGAACAAGTAGCAATATCTATACATGCTAATAAACTGAAAAAACCACTATTTTCCTTGAAACTTAGCCAGAATGAAACATCCCATCATGTGTTCACTGCAGGTGGTAGCAGTGCTAATTAGAATAAAGTCAAATATGTCTAATTCCACTTCCATRATCTCCTCATTTTGCTCTGTAGACACAGACACATTGAAACTTTATGGCAAAAATATGGATATACTTTTCAAATCACCATCCTTGCTACTGAATCAGAAGTGTTTTAGTCAGAAGAGTACAGCATGTATTAGAGGTTGAAGCGCCACTCACTCCACCCAGCAGTGAAAAGAAGTGTCTGTAAAATATTCAGACACTAGAATGAGACAGTGTAATATCAGATTGTTACCAGAAATTGCTCTAGTACTTTCATTTTACCTAGAMAGACATCATACTGATGCACACTGGAAAATAAAAAGTTTTCAGAAGGTGTAAAGAAACTCATTTATCTTCAAAAGTTAATATTGTCACAGGCACTGCCCTGGTGAATCCTAATCATAGACACTCTATATCCAGAAAATAACATGAAATCTTTTGTCTKCTTTATTGACAAAACTACTCTAAAATCCTCTATGATTAGATGCAGATCACTGCATATGCTTTCTTGATTCAGGTTATTTTAGTTATTGATTTATAAGCTCAAGTGTCTTATTTAAAATAACTGCTCATTTCCATTCCCCCAAAATTTGAAAGTTTAGATAGCCAATAGAGCCGGACTGACAGAATAGCTTTCTGTTATTCTTCTACATAAATGTAAAGAAATGGGTCAGCATCATGATAACGAGAGAAACTGAGTTGTTTCTCTGAAGACAATCTGGAAGTGAATAACAGTACTGCTAATGATGTCATGATGCAACTGTCTCCCTCTATTGTATATTCTCCTGTCATTTGCTTTTTCAAGATGATTTAGCTTTTGCTGCAGATAAGTCAGATGACCTGACTTATCTGACCTGACTTATCTGACCTCTTGAGTACAAGCTAGAGAGAGACCAATCTCATAGCACTTAAAGATAGGTCTGTTTGAGAAAATGGTACACAAATGGCCTTTGTAACATTTATAAAGATCAGCTGCGAATCAGACTTCCTCTGTGGCACTTTGGATCAGTTTCACAGCGTCACCAACTGTGCTAATTCTCAGCAATGGGACAACTGTAACACTTACAGTTCTTGCACATTTGAAAAATGCCAACAYTCAGTTTTATAGCATTTGATTTTTACAGTTTTTAGGGAATTTCATATCCTTCATAAGTCATAGTCATCATTCAGGAATGTGTGAAATTCAGAGCTGAGGCAGTAATCAAAGTAAAAGGTCAACCTAYAAGATGGAACAACCCAAGCTATTGATAGAAAGCGTATTGTAACAAAATTGAAAGCACATGGCGATGGCTAACTTTTCACTTCAGACAATATTTTGTAGTTCTAGTACTCAGTACTTCTTTTGTCCTTCTCATGTTCAATAAGTTGTGTATGCTTAAGCAATTACTCTTTGTAAAAGCTTTTTGYACTCTCCTATACATTACCTTTCATTTTAGTAGGAGGAAACTGACAGAGYGGTCAAGGTTTGGTCCTTCATACACACTTACTTTTCTAGCTGCTTTTTATTTTCAGTTTTTTGTGACCTACCTTTGATGCTATTTAAATAAATAGCTTAGATTGAATTTATTGTAGAAATTTGGTTACAGCCATGGACAAATGGAATCTATGAAGTTGTCCTTAACCCCCTACACTTTAGTTAAGGTATAAACAAAAGTCCTATGATGCAGGAATTTCTTGCTTCTTTTGTGAGCTGGAGATACTCCAGAGAAAGGATGAACAAGAAAAGAGTGTTGAGGCTTTCTTTTCCTCTTTTATTCCCAACAGCAGAAGAAAATATCTGAACTACACAGGGAAGAAAGTGAATCTCAAAGASATAAGAGAGACAGACAGGGGAAAGATACCCAGGAGCTTTAAGAGATGGGGKTTTTTGGAACTAAAGAAAAATGCTGTTCTGTTTTTGTGGGAAGTCTTTATACTACACTCAACACAGGTTACAGTGCCCAATGCACTGGTTGCAGGCCAATTTTTACTAGTCTTGTTCTAAGTAACACAAAGGTCTAGGGTGTTTAGGGTTTTTTTGCTTCTCTGGATTTCAGCATCACACATTCCATGTTTACAGTGTAGTTAGATAGATCTGCAGTGAWGAAACACCACTGTTGGGCTGAGATAAGACTTAACTCTAGACATTATGTACCAGTATATGTGAGGTGATTCCTGAAAGCCACTGTTCTTCAAACATGACCTACCAATTCAGCCACATCGTGTGACTGATGATGTGCTAGTCTGAAGGTTGTAAGAAGCTATTTGGGAAATTTCCAGAGTCTTATTTAAAACTCTAAGACTTATCTATATTAGAGTTAAAGCCCTGGACAGTCTAAGAAACTATAGATTGAAAAGGCACAGAGGTTTCAATTACCTTCTGAGGAACAGAAATCACCTTGGTCATTGGCAAGGAAATTTACATTATCTAGTTTGCACCATCCAAGGAATTTTAGCTAATCTACCATTTTTGTAAGCAATAAATCTGTAGAATATATGGCAAATGCAATTGCTTGTGTCATTCATRTATCACCTCAATCTTCATAATATAATTAATAAAGTCTAGATAATAGAAATAGAAATTAATGGAAATKAACTCAGCCTACAACATTCCTAGGATTTCATGTCTTAGAGGCTGTAGTTTGGTATGCTGTATAGATAGTAATCAATTTCATTTGAGGTTGAAAAAATGAGTTTTTTTGAAAAAAATATTATATATAATAAATATTTTGGAAAAATATTTTCTGTTCACAAATGACTTTTAGTTATAGCTCAAATACTCTTTCAAAAAATGTGTAAAAGTCCAGGCAGGGTTCTGCAGTGCTATTTTTACTGATTAGATCAAGGGTGCATTTCTAATATGTTAACTACCATGACATGTACAAGTACATTTTCTAATATACATTAGTAAATGTTATTATGGAATCAAATTTTCTGTGATGCATAGTCAGAAAAAAGAAGGGGTTACATTTCACTGGCCCCTGGGCAAACACAGATGCCAGTCTGCAAACGCCTACTGGTTTGAAGCACGATTTATGTGGAGGAATATTATCTTTCCTTTCCTTAACTTAAAGAATCAGAAGGGGGAAAAAGTTCCTAAAGCTCGTGGGTAGACAACTAATAGAATTTAAATATTAAAAACTATTAAAAAGATTTACAAAGTGGAGGGATACAACTTTCTCATTAAGGCTAGAATATTGTTGTGAAAGGATGACTCATAGTCATTCCCTTCCATGGAAAAGCACAATCCATGGGGACTTGCTCTTTCCAAATTGTGGTTCTTGATCCACCTCGTGGCTCTGTTAGCTGTTCAGAGAAAAAGCCAAGCATATGCCCAGTTTTGTGTTTTCATTAAGAAGAAAAAGCAATGTACAAATGTTCTTTTGGCACTTGCTAAGAAAAATAAGTTGAAGATTTAATGTCAAAAGATGAACCATCAAAGAAAGATTCTATTCAAGTTTTCCTCCATGAGGTTCATTCCTTCAGAATTTCTCTCCTGTGGTGTTTTTAGGATAACTAGAAAAAGGAATATCCAAAGTGGATGGTAAAGGTTTTGTCGGTTCAAAGCAGCTGTGGTTTACCTGGTCACTTGCAATCTCAACTTTTCATAGAGCCTTTAGTAATTGCTGTTTTCTAGCATAGCTTAGAATATAATATATATGTTTATAAACATAAATTCTTATCTGTAAATATTACACTGTGTTATGTRCATATGGAAAAATTATCTCCATTTTGTTGAGCTAGAAACAGGAATCTCGGAGACTGGATTGAAACTAGGACATGAGGAGGTACCTAGGATTGAAGAGAAGGCTCTAATTTGAATTACCAGGAGGTATGAGAAATTAGTTGAACAGGGAAAATCACCACAGGAAGGTGATGATGCCCTGCAAATTCAAACTTACCCTTTTATGTGAGCTCTTAAGAGATTTGTCTCTTCCAGCCTTGTACATAGACCAGGCTTAAAAGAAAGTCCTGATGATCAAGCCCTTGTGATTCAGAATATTTTTAAAACAGAAAAGTGTTTTAAATAGGGTGCTAAAGAGACATGAAAGAGGTGCTGAGCCACTGATTATTAAAGTTGCAAATTGGTAGAACGAGTGACAATGTCATCAAGAATTGGTTATGGAATCTTATTTCTGTAAGTTGAATTTAGAATGGAATAGTTTTCGTCTGTGGAAGTTCAAAATAATAAATATATAAATAAAAAACCTCTTTTAGAAACAGGAAAATAAATTAGTAAGAAACTGATAGAGAAAAGCATAATGACCACCTMGATTTGCACTATATTTTTTTCCTCTTTCCAAACTAGACAGTTCTGGATTTAGAATAAAGCCATTGCAGTTCAAAGTTATTATGTTGTGTATTTAAACTAAATGCAGCTATATTACAAACTATTCAAGATTTTGCCCTGCAATTTTGTTACCTGTCTCCTCATGATTACTCTATCAAACTACAGCTGGTCTGCAAAGAGGCTGAAATCTTGGAAAATAGTTCTGTGTCATGTAGTTCTGCAACCTATAAATTCATCTAAAATTGAAGTAATTAGTGGTTTTGTGCTTAAAGATTATTTTAAATTTCCAATAGAATTTAATAATAGTATACAATGCAAGTTTAATGAAAGCAGTGCAACAAGCACTATGGTGCAGGCCAATGTTCAGTGTCACTGCTTTGGGTATGGTATTCCAAAGCCCTACTGCAAATAGTAGATATATTGAAGCAAAGGCTGTTTAGAGTGCTGGGGACTGCTGAGAGAAATTGGAAATCTTCTGTCAAAAGGAATTAATATTAGATTTTTGAAGGACAAACAGAATTTAGGCTGCATATGATTTCAGTAAGATGTGGAGATCTGCCTTCAACCTTATGCTGCTGAAAATATTTATATGCTTCCCTGGATGTGTTTCATATAGTCTGAATCTTTTATTATCAAAATCATAGCCTTTCAGCTTTAAAAAAAAMCATTTTTATAAATACATTTATCATATGTCAACATCTATTGACTATTTTTCGCATAAACACAAGGAAGGAAAAAATGTAGATTTAACTGAAAAGACTGAGACTGGGGAAAGGAGTAATGTCAGAGCTAATTATAGCCCTTGCACTGGATCCAGCCTGACAGATCATTATTTCTCTTCCTAGATGTGGCCAGGGAATAGATTTCTGCCCAGAWAGATTGTTTTTACCAACCATTACTTGCTGTACTTTTTCTGAGGGATCCTTAACCATCTGTYATTAAGTGTTACACGTCTAGAAGTGCTTGATACCACAATTGTGCATCTTCTTGTGACAGGAATGGTCATAACTGACATGTTACCAGGCAGAACTTTTCATGCATCATACATTTTAATGGATATGTATCCTTCATGGGATGGTTATGGAATCCTGCATCTTGACCAAATGAGTGGAAAATGGAGTCTAAAGAGTGTTTATAAAAGACTCCAGAATAGGCTTCCTGATCCTGAAAAGTTAGTGCTGTGTTAGTAAGTTCAATTAGTACACTGCAAAATAAAACCATCCTGAACTCCTGAAAATAATGGCATTTTTGAAGGTCTGMAATAGATAATCTGCCAATAAGCAAGAGTTTCTCTTCCTTCATTACTTCCATAAATCACAGAATCACAGAATCACAGAATTTCTAGGTTGGAAGAGACCTTTAAGATCATMGAGTCCAACCCATGTTCTAACACCTCAASTAGATCATGGCACCAAGTGCCACATCCAGTCTTTTTGTAAACACATCGAGGGATGGTGACTCCACTACCTCTCTGGGTAGATGATTCCAGTATTTGACCACTCTYTCTGTGAAAAACTTCCTCCTTAATTCCAGCCTGTATCTCCCTTGGCACAGCTTGAGACTGTGTCCTCTTGYTCTGYCTGTTGTTGCCCGGAGAAAGAGAGTGACCCCCAGCTCACCACAGGCGCCCTTCAGGAAGTTGAAGAGGATGATAAGGTCACCCCTGAGTCTCCTTTTCTCCAGGCTGAACAACCCCAGCTCCCTCAGTCGTTCTTCATATGGCTTGTGCTCCAAGCCCCTCACCAGCCTCGTTGCCTCCTCCGGACACGCTCAAGCATCTCAACGTCCCTCCCAAAGTGAGGGGCCCAAAACTGGACGCAATACTCAAGCTGTGGCCTCACCAGTGCCGAGAACAGGGGAAGAATGACCTCCCTGCTACTGCTGGCCACACCATTCCTGATTCTGGCCAGGATGCCATTGGCCTTCTTGGCCACCTGGGCACACTGCTGGCTCATGTTCAGCCGACTGTCAACCAGCACCCCCAGGTCCCTTTCCACCTGAGCACTGTCCAGCCACACCGTCCCCAGCCTATAATGTTGCAGGGGGTTATTGTGGCCAAAGTGCAGGACTCGGCACCTGGACTTATTGAATTTCATCCCATTAGATTCTGCCCATCCATCCAACCGTTCCAAGTCCCTCTGCAAAGCCCTCCGTCCCTCTAACAGATCMACACACRYTCCCAGCTTAGTGTCATCTGCAAATTTGCTAATAAAGGACTCTAAACCCTCATCCATGTCATCAATAAAAATATTAAATCAAATTCTGTCCTTCCTAAATCACAGCTAAATCCAACTGCAGGAAACTTTCTACAGTTTAGGTATTGTTTAAAGAGTGTATTCTTGCTCAAGGAAACACATATGCCGAATGGTAAGATAGAGCAGATGCTCATTTCTGTCTGACTTGCATGGATAAACCTTTATTTGGGTCCTACAAATTAATTTGCTGCTAGAGTTGAATCAATTTGTACACAATGGCCTTTTTTTCCTGTGTTGACAAGAGGCAAGCAAAGTGTTGGAACATTTTTGTCCCTTGTGTTCTCCTTTTGAAGTGGGATTGTAACCTTTCCACTCCAATATTTGAATCTAAATCAAATAATTCAGAAGYGTCATTTAAAAGTGAGGGCCTATTTAGTCTATGATAGAACCAGTATAACTCTAAGTCTGCCCCAAAGAAAATTTTAAGCAAAATAGTTCCTCCATGAGTGCACCAAACCAATCTCAAAACATTTTCCCTATGAGTTTTCTAAACCAACTTAATTCGCAAGTGATTTGGTCCTGGTTTAAAGAGAGCCTTCATATAAAGCAGTTTAGAAAATTGTGGTGGGTTGAGCATGGCTGGGCACCAGGTGCCCACCAGAGCTGCTCTATCCTCCTTAGCYGAACAAGGGAGAGAAGAYATAATGAAAGACTYATGGGTCAGGCTGTCATGGGCAAAACAGGCTTAACTTTGGAAAAAAAAAATTTATTGCCGATCTAATCAGAGTAGGGCAGAGAGAAAATAAAACCAAATCTTAAATCTCCTTCCCTTCACCCATTCTTTTTTTCTGACCTCAACTTCATTCTTGAATTCTCTACCTCCAGCCGCACAGTGGCACAGGGAAGTGGGGAATGTGGGTTGCAGTCATTTTATCACAAGTCTCTGCTGCTCCCTCCTCCTCAATGGAAGGGCTCCTCATTCTTCTGTGTCAGTGTGGGATTTCTCCTACAGGAAAGAGTCTTTTGTAAACATCATCAGTGTGGGAAGGCCTGTGAGCTGCAGTACTTCAGAACTGCTCCAGTGTGTGTTCTGAAGCACAGGGACACAAGTCCTGGCAGCAAACCTGTTTCAGCATGGCTCCTCTCTCCAAGGGGCCATGGCCCTACCAGGATCCTGCTCCAGCACAGGCTGCTGCCAGGGCTTTTTTTYTACTTCTTAACTACATTATCCCAGAGGCATTGCCATCATTGCTGATGGACTTGGCCTTGGTCAGTGGCAGGTTCATCTCACAGCCACCTGGCATTGCCTCTATTGGAGATGGGGGAAGCTTCTGGCAGCTTCCCACAGAAGCCACCCCTATAGGTCCCTGCCACTACCAAAACCTGATCACACAAACACAATACAAAAATCCTCTCAGTGAAAGGCAAAGCAAATTAAAGTGAACTGACAGAACTTGCAGAATAATGCTTCCAGACAGAGGAAAAAATGATTCAAACCAGTAAAGATAACAAAAGCATTCAGAGCTAGACAAGATACCATAATTGAGGAAAYCTGAGTGAAAAGTACTAAAGCAGCATGAAAGCTGAATTGATTTTGGGAGATGTATAATAGAAGGAAAGATTGGCAGATGTATCATATACTAAAAACACCTGCTGTGCACAAGGAAGAAACACCTCCTTTATATATTGTCCTTTGGTATTTTTAAGATTATTGATGAGATAAGGTTATCCTTCTGGCTGCAGAGAGCTTCTGTGGATTTGTCTATTACACAAAGCTTTCAAAGGGAGATTGCAATTGCCTTTACATTATGCTGGTCTTTTCTGGAAAGCAATTTAATGAATCTTTGCATGAAACATAATTCAACTTAAAGCTTAAACTGAAAATGTATGATGGTCCTTTCATTTTCCAGTAATTTAAAACAAAAGAGTGCRACAAAAACATAATAGTAACTTGAAAATAAACAGAAGTACATCTACTACTTATTGACTGAAGGAGCTGTTCCCTCCAACTTCCATAGCTTTGTTACGTATAATATAATGAAAGCACTAAAAGAATCTATGTCATTAAATATTGAACCCATTGTGACACACAGTACAACCACRGAATCATAGAATGCTTTGTGTTAGAAGGGACCTTAAGATCACGATTAATGGGTCTTGAGTGTGCTTTCTTTCAGGAAAGCCCTCTTGCATAAAACTACATAAAGGGCATTTGCTCTCATTGTACTCCCACTTTAGAAATGGAAAAAGCACAGGAATATGGAAAATTATACTCTGCTTTGAGCAAACAAAACACTCTCAATAGAGTACAGATGATGTCTGTGACACACTRTGAAGAGGGATTATAAACTTTCCTTTCAAAAACAGAATTGATTTAAGTCAAAAGCAGGGTTTTAAAAGCTAGTTAAATACAGCTGTGACTGGATTACTAATGTAACACAATCCAGTCTCCTCTGTATTGTGCAATATTTAAAATAAATTACAATAATCTGGGTTGGCATCCCAAAGCTGTCACTGTTATAGAAAACTTTCATTTCATTAAATCAGATCACTGATGTAACATTGACTCAAGGAGAGAAATTGTATTACTGAATTGCCAATATCATGTCATATCATGCAAATATTTCTTGGTGACTTTCTTTCCAATCTAATATCTAAACCAGAGATCAAAGGAATATTTTAACATGGGAAATGGTAATACAAAATACGTCCCTTATGATTTCAGAGGACTTTAAGAATGTCAGGGAATAGTTCATTTTCCCTACACTTTTTTTCCCCTCCACTTTTTTTCCCTGTATCATAATCCTGGAGGATGAGGTGATGGTGCTCTAGAAACACTCTTCTTGTCTCTTTCACTCCTTTTCATCACTATTTCTGTCTTTTCTCCCATTTGCTTTCATTGTTTGTGTCTTTCTTCCTTCATATGGTTCTGAATAGTTAGGGGTTGTTTGGGGTTTTTTTCTCTATTTACTCCTGGAGTTCATCAGKGCTCTAATGTAAAATCTGGAGGGGTTTTTTTGTGTGTAACATATATTGTGGCTGCATRATTTTCTTTTGATGCCTTATAAATCTGCATGCACATTAGTAGGTAATGCAGTTCAACAGGCATAGATTTKCAGGTCAAATCAATGAGTGCTGAGGACCCAACATTCCCATTATTCATGTTTCAAGAAGCTTTGACTCACACTAGACCTGGTCTGGGTCTGAATGCCAAGTCCATACAGCTGAAGCAACCTGACCTGTAAGACAATCTTCTGGTGCAGGTTAATCCAAAAGAAATTAGTTCATGTACTCTAGAGACACAATGTGGAACAAGGCATTTCAACAGGGGACAGCCAGGAGATTTTCTGCAAAACCATGCTCTGGACCTGAGCTCAAACACTAATACAGTCATATAACACATTTCCACAGAACAGTCCAAATTTGTTTCTTGTTCTGCAGCTTCAAAATTCTGGTATTTTCCTTGTTTTTCACTTTCTTYGGCTCACGTATGTAATTACCCATAAGTTTTTCTTGGAGTCATTCAAAGGTGTACAACATAGACAAAAGATATTACTGTTCTGATTTCTGCCCTTTTTCATTTGCTTCTTGCATTTATAAAGGGTAGCAGGCCATCATGAAATTGTGAAATCTACCTGGGAGAAGTTCTTGGCCATTCAACCATTATGTGTTTCTTGCATCAGAGATTAATTCAGTAGAATATGGGAGATCTTGTCCCTCTCTTAACCTAGTACAGTTACAGCGTGCTTTGAAAAAGAATAAGTTATTTGGGGCTTTGTATACTAATTCTTGTGAAATGRATGTGATAATTTTCTTTCTCTGTGGTTAGCTGTTATACTTTCAAGTTTTATATTATTTTGTAGAACTTTTTAAAAACTGTTTTCTTTGCCTTATCAGGAATCACTCTTCTTGTTATTAGAATCTTACAGCACTAATAGTGAAATGTCATAACATTGCTCATTTTGTAAACCATAAACTACTCACCATTTGTTATAAAACCTGCTATTTTTAATCTTCTCCACAATACCAAAAGTAAGATTGTAAAAAGTAATGGCCAGTGTTTGCATATACAGGTAGGTCCTCAAAAGAATGCATGAAATTTTTTCTTTCATGGTGAGGACTAAAGTCTGTGTCTTATGGCAGTCAGTGGCGATGATCCACCTTTTCTTCTATAAAAAAACTGAATACATTTGATAACTAAAAATCATCACCCACAATTGCAGATTTCCAGGAATAATTCAGTTTATTAATGCTTTTTTAATTAGCTGAACTCTGTAATGTTGATATTAAAACCCATGAAAGCAGGATTCTCAGTATTGCACAAATGAAAGCAATCCAGTAGCTCATTTAGATTCCTCTCATGCTGTCTGCAGCAGATCTATAAATAGAATAGGCTACACACAGAAATTTATTATTGCAGCTGATAGCAATTTTCTTTTGCAAAGGTGTCTGGAGGCATTATTCATGAGATTCATYCTGGCAGACGCTCAAGCTGAGATCCTCACTCCCCAGCTCTGCGGGTGGTCAGTTTAGGAACACACTAATCAACTGCTATGAGCAAGGACTGTCACTAGACTTACTTATCTCCCTCTTTTAAAAAAATACAGGAGGTCTTTCAGCTCCAGATTATTTTCCTTAACCTGATTGTGCAGCTATTATAAGCAGATAATGAATTTTTAGAAATCACATGTATTTGAAATGTTATCAGTGCTCATCCTAATGATTACACTATTATTGGAAAACCTCAATGAGTGTGATTTGATACAACATGCACCATGTCTTCTGCATTTATACCCAAAGGCACATGTGACCTTTTCAAGTAAAAGGCAGATATGTTTCTGTTCAATACTGAGGATGCACATGAATACTGAGCAACCACATGAATTAACCTATCTAGCTGTCATCTATTTTTAGGCATAATATAAGGAGAAAATCAAATAAGACCTTTTGTGAAATTATATTTATAATAAGTCATAGATGGGAATGTCTTGCACTCTTTTGTTTTCCTATCTGCTTTGTTTTTCCTACCATATTTGTCATTGTGCTGTCTTTGAGTACTATAAAAAAATTGGTACAATCAGAGTATGTACATTTCTAAATGTCGATTTTGTCTGGTTAAAATTTATTTTTATCCTTGCCTATTCTAATATTCTTTCTATGACTGAGATCATTAGTTATATGATAGCAGAGATTTACCTGTTTATTCTGTCTCAAGTTCAACATAATCCCTACTGCAAGTGTTCATATTTCAGGATTTTCTGCATCCTACTGTATACATACAAACTRTATGTAGTAACTGAATATACAAATGATGTTTCCATTTGCAAAATAAACTAGTAACTTTCATTTTTTGTTCTCACATTCTTTCATTTTTAGACATAATAGAAGACCTGTTCTTCTGCAGCAGTTTTTTGATTATGCTTTGAAAGATGCAGCACAAACTAGTGAGACATTAGAAAAGTCACATCTCTCACCAGCAAAAGAAAGAAAAATTAAAATTTAAAATTAAACCCAAAAGAAACTGTCATGTCAAGTCCTAGTAAGGCATTCTGGCATTTCTAATGTCATGAACACTAGTAAAAGCAGAAATCTATTACAACCCTAAGTCAGATGTCACAGATTTTCTCTAAGTGTAAATCCTATTCYGCTTGTTTTAAATGCATTTTGATACTTACACTTTTTTGTTTGTTTGTTGTAATTTAAATTTGTCAGTGATGAAGAAAATTGGTATTGTGAATGCCCTAAACTCTACACCGGAAAACTCTGCCAGTTTGCAACTTGTGATGAAAATCCATGTGGAAATGGTGCTACATGTTTTCCAAAGTCCAGGAGAGATGCTGTTTGCTTGTGTCCATATGGAAGGTCTGGCATCCTCTGCAGTGATGGTAAGAAACATTTTCTTCATGCATTGGTTGTAGTTTCTATCATTCATAGAARCTGTAGTAAGAAACATGTCAAAGGTTTTGAAGGTAAAACACTGAAAGTCACGACCTCCCCACCTGAAAACAGAGTCCAAATCCCAACCACRCACAAAGAATGGCTAAGCTGATCACCCTTCCCACGTGTGGTTTCATTAAAGTTCCAGCCAGAGAAAGGTAGACAGAGGGATCAAAAAATCTGAGAGTTTGCTCATAGAAGCTGCGAAATACCAGGTAGTATTTGATGTTTTAGTAAATCACCTGGAGAAAACGTGAGAGATTCAAGTGAGAGCTCCTTTGGAGAAATTGATTTCTCCTGTAGTTTGATTTTTCGTCTGCTTACAGAAGCATTGCTTTGTACATTTTGCATATTAAAGCAGTGTAAAAATAAAACTTTCTGGATTGTAAAAATACCACCATATAGAATAATTTGATTAATTGTTCAGGTCGAAAAGAAGGACAATTTACAATTTACTAAGTGCTTTGCTGTGAAACAGGAGGCAGGATAAAGTGAAAATAATAAAGCAAAGGAAATARGTCATTTTGACTAACATTGTCAAAGGAAGGACTTCTATTCCTTGAGCATTGATTATAATGWTTGTTCTAGGTCAGGAATTCCTCTGTGTGAACATCCAAGGAATTCTTTCCCCTAACGGTGAATGCAGCAGAAGTAATGATTGAAAAACCTACGTATAGAAAATAATCACTGGTTCTGAACTTATTTAGTGGTGCACATGAAGTGCCTTTTCAAATAAGTATTAAACAATGATCAGGTTGGTTTTTGTCATATCATATACATATTTAACTCTTATTTAAAATTTTTATTTCCAAAATTTTCAGTAGATGAACATTTATGTTTYATCTGTGTTCATCTAACCATAATACTTGATAGCAAATAGTAGAAGTGAATATATGAAASATGTATGATAATTTCTTGGTAACCTTTCCTAATTTACAGTAGAAATAAACTGTGGGACTTCATTTTCTGCATCTCTAGTCATCCCAGCTGCATTTCTTTGTTTGTCAGTGGTGGCTGACATTTGTCTTACTCTCTGCCCTTACTTAACCCATCTCTGTTTTCTTTGTTTCCCATTCTGTTTTCTTTTATGAGTACACTGAYATATTCATGAAAGTGCTTATTAAAATTTCCAACACCTCTTCCTTGGAAAGCTGATGGTGAGGTCAGAGCCCACTGTTCTGTATTTAAGGCTAGGACTGCTTCTGTAATCTGCCCCAATTTACATTTGTCAACACTGAGTATCATCTAATGTTTTTTCCCTGTAGCTGTTCAATGAGGTTCTTCTGCAGATCTTTGTATTTAATTGTCTCTAAACTGAGAGACTACATAAAAATTGAGAGGGTAAATTGAGAGAAACTACAGAAATTCATTYGTTTGATTGGTCTACAAAACTGGAGTCTTTGGAAGCACAGAAAGAATTAATTTTAATGAGTAGAAAGGGAAAACTGTCTGGAACATCACTATAAACAAGCAAAATGGGAAAGAACACTCAGCTTTGCAGGACATAAATCTAAGGTAATCAGCTGACAACATAAGAAACTAATATTGAAATATGTAAAATTATTTTATTGAACCATATCTTAACAATTTAGAAGGAATAGAAATAACCTGAGCACAGGCAGAAGTCTTAAAATGACTTGCAAGAGGCCCCTTTATCACATTTTCTGAAACTAAGAAGGGAGAAAGAGAGCCACAATGCAGGGGAGTCTGGGTGTATCCTTATGGATAGCCCCAGCAGCATCAAAGCCATACTTCTGGGAGATATTTGAAGATAAWGATAGATTGCCTAATTAAAATCATAGAACAATTCAAATTATTTTAGAAGCAGAAGGCAAACTTTATTGTTTACTATGACAAAATGTGTGTCCCAGATAATAAATTTAATAGAAAGAAATGATCCATAAAAAATTAAGGCATAGAAGTACCGATTTTAAATTAATCATCTTTTGTTTAAGATACACAATAATATTGTCTGTACTATTCAGATTGCAACCTAATGCTTGATACTTTATGTCTGAAATACGGAAGAAAAGCTSTTTATCAGAGTATTTATCAAATAATAGTTGGTTTTCATCAACACAGAACAAGTGAGATGTCACAGTGATTATTTGATAAAATGAATATAACTAATGTACCAAATAGAATTGCAATTTCATGCCAGCTTGGCTGCTCCTAACAATAGAGATTATTTGCAAAAGACACAGTAAGGATTAATAAAGATGTGGACAGAGCCATAAAGGAGCCCACAGATACAGATCTTCCCCCTGTCAGAGCTCCAATTGCCATCTGTTAAGGGTTAGAAATTATGCTAAGAACAACAGCAATATATGTAATGTGTGGTGGTGTTTGAGGGTTCCCAGGACAAGGGAAGAGATGAGAATCAGAAGGCTGATTTATTATTTTATTATATCATTATATTAAAAGAAAATAATATACTAAAAGTATACTAAAGAAAGAGAAAGGAGACGTCAGAAGGCTAGAAAGGAATGATAATAAAATCTTGTGACTGACCAGAGAGTCCAACACATAWGGACTGGGATTGGTCATTAAGTAAAAACAATCCACATGAGACCAATCAAAGATGCACCTGTTGGTAAACCATCTCCAGGCCACATTCCACAGCCATCAGATGTTTAYTGTTTACACTTCTTTTCTGAGGCTTCTCAGCTTCTCAGGAGAAAAATCGTAGTGAAAGGATTTTCATAAAATATGTCACTGACAGTAAGGAAAAGTTATAATAAAACTATTGTCGCTATTAAATGAAAAAAACCAGAAATAGAAAAAAACTAAGAAAAACAAAATTGTGACAAGTTAAAAGTATATAATTTTATGTGAAATGCATAACAGTCAAAAAGTGATGAAAATTACGGGACAATTGTAAATATGACAAATGAGGCAAAAATGTAAGGACAGATAGTAACTTCTGTTAGACAAACGCATATAAATATGGAAAAATAGACAAGGTCTGGGACTAACAAGGACTTTTCTTACATTTCTGAATCAGATGGAGCATACTGCTGTCTAAGCAGGCTGGTGACAATGGCTCTGAATTTGTTTGTTATGCTATGCTTGTTTCAGACATCAATAAAAGCTTCCAAAATCATGTCCATTTTTCCAAAGATATCTAACAAGATGCATTATCTCTCACTACTCATTTTTCTTGCTTTTATCATTAGATGACCATGTTATTTTGTCTGCAAGTTGACCATTAGACATTGAAATGTCTCTCAGGAACCTACACAGCTACAGCATAATGGGCCAGGGGGAGGGGGAATGTTAATATAAAACAGAAGAGAGTACAGGCCATGTTGATCAGGTGGAGGACATGGCCAGACAAGCATTCTGATCTATTTACATATGCCTGGCCCTTATTGTCTCTGTATTCCTCTATTTTCCTCACTCATTCCTCCCCAAATCACCTAATTTTCTCTTTTARACCTCCATAAGTCCTGTGCTGTTCCAAAATACTCTTTGCCTACATCTCATAATATTTCCCATACCCCATGGTAGTTACAGCCCTCTGTCCAAAAGGTGACCCACTGCTGGCTCAYCATGGGGAGTGTCACACCTTGCCACTAGGGCTGGAGGTATCCTGACAGCCCTGGGAGGGATCTGGACAAGGTGTTCCTTCCTYTGAATCCTTATTTTGGGTCCTGTCTGCTGTTGGGGTCTGTGCTCTGGGATCATGGAGATGGACCTGTGATGGGCTGGTGGCTGGTGGGACAGGGGTGGGACTTGACTTTTGATTTGCAGAGTTAAATGCCTTTGTTAAATGCCTCCAGCTTGGCTGGGAGGTTGGGGTGAAGGGAAGGAAAGGAAAACACCATTGATACYCAACACTTTGGAAAAGAGACTATGAGACTATAAAGACTATGTCTACATGGGCAGATTGACTRATTCCCCCAAGTGACTTAGCTTTTTCAAACTGCAGATAATGGGATYTATATAGTTTAAATTGAGTCCAGTTATTGAGCTCTGGCTTCTCAGTAGATTTGTGTGAAAGCAGCCAGCATTCAAGCCCTTAGTTTGACAAATTTCCTTTCACATTTAAATTAGCAAAAAGTTGCTAGCATTTTGTTTTTTGMACACTATATATCTCCTCCAGTGTTTAGTATCACAGACTTGATTAGAGTTGTTAAATTGCTACCATCTCTGTAATCAGCCTTTATTTCTTTTTTCTAGTTTTATTTACACTTCTATCTAAGCACAGAATGGAGGCATTTCCTGGTTTGTACAGGAGATCGATACAGTCTGTAAAATATAAGATCACAATGTTTGAAATATCTGAGTGTAAGAAATTTTGAAATATAAGATGCAGAATTCCTAAATAGTAAATATCAATGTATCATTGTACTGCGGGATGGTAATGGCCCCCTAAATGCAAGTGAAGCAAGAATGGTTCATTGGCCAGGACTGGAAAYATACACCTGGTGTTGTTGGTAATAATATGTTGCACAAGAATTAAGGCTCTTTTGGGGAGATGTTGGTCATAACATGAGGCCTTTTGTTGAGCTGAGAATCAAGAGCAAGCACTTTGTAAGTACAAATGCAGATTTAAATGGAGAAGGATTTCAAAGGCATGTGCATTGCTAAAAGGAGTAATTGTGTCATTTGCAGTGTTCTAGACCAAACTTCAGTGGTTTAGTTTCACATATGTTCACATATGTGACAACATGAAGCAGAGTCCTAACTGTGACACTGTATTTAGCAAACACACCCCAGAAAGGGTCATTCACAGCAATCTGTAAGGTTCTTCCTTGAAACATTTCTGAGCAACACTTATGGTAATGTTTCACAGCCCCAAGAATTCCAGCAGGTTTTCTGTGGGATGTATTCCCCCATGTATAAAATTAATTTCAAAGTGTTAAAGTGGGAGTAGTCACTTGCTCCAAGTTCTGTAGAATGAAAATCAGCCTGCAAGCAAATCATTTCTGTGCAGCTATGTTTGGCACTCAATGTCACCTTCAGAGTTGTTTGGGTCTGCAGACTGAGTTGTGCAGTTCGGTGGTAGCAGATGCCCAAAGGGAAGTTCCTCAGCTAAAAAATCTGCAGGGTTGCTCTTCTTACTGTTTAAGAGAATTTATTTTCTCAGTTATTTTGTTTTCACTGGGCCTTAATTTCCCCCACACCTCCAAAGTGATGAATGTCATAAAAATTGTAAAACACACATACAGGCACCCTCACACAATATTAATGTCACTGCTGTACTAGCAGTTTTTCAGAATCATAGTTTCATCTCTGAGCAGTGAAATCACTTTTATTATTTCAAATTTCAGTTYCCTGAGTAAAACTGATGACTCCATGATTACTGATGCCACAAGACAGACAAAAGGATTCCATAAGTCCTGGAAGTGGGGAGGGAAAGTCATACACCTGAATGAAAGTGGATCACTAACTCTTGATACAACAGTCTTGCAGACATCAGGAGTATTACTACCACCTTGAACCCTGGTGGTGCAGCTGGCACTGCTCCACCCTGCAGCTCTAGGACCTCTTATCTTTTCCTCCTTGGACATCCCTGAGTTTCCAATGAGCAAAGTGGGTTTGTGTGGCAAGGTTCCCCTGCAGCCCATGGTTAAGACCATGGTAAGGCAGCTGTCCTCATGCCACAGTGGAGAAGGTGTCCACTTGCAGGCCATGGAAGATCCCAGGCTGTGACCCCACGGAATGCCTGTACCACAGCAGGGTCTGGCAGGACCTGTGGACCCATGGAGASAAGAGCCCACACTGGAGCAGTCTGATACCCTGTGGGAAACCCACGCTGTGAAGAACTGTAGCCCATAGAAAGGACTCATGTTGGACAAGCTCMTGGAGGACTGTCTCCCATGGGAGGGATCCCATACTGGAATGGGGGAAGAGTATGAGTAATTCTTTCACTGAGGGGGAGGGAATGGCAGAGGCCTCATCCACAACCCATGTGCCCCATCACCTTGTGCCAGTCATGGGGAAGGAGGTAGAGAATTCAGAAGTGAAGTTAAGCCTATTTGTTAAGATTTTTTTCAAAGTATAGTTGATTTTTCCTAACTCCCATTTTTTGTGCTCAGCTCTGATGAGATATACAATATTAGGGAAGTAAGTAGTCAACTACATTGATACATTTATATAATGGGATAATTTGTCATTATTTGTTTGTGAGTCAATGGRACATATCATTCGTTATTACTTGTTCAATACTGGGAATGCAGAAAAGCAGAATGATGAACGACACAGAACTGACAAGGAGACACAGGACAAGATCAAGGACAAAAAGTTGATAAAAGACTTTAGTACTCTGTCAGAGCAATGTGTATTTTAGTCACAATGTTAACTTGGAGTGTGCGAGCAAGGCTCATAATCAAAGTTGTTGGGACACATCTCTGTTCTTTACCGCTTCAGACTGTGCACTACAAGAGCAAGAGTAGAAATCAGTTTGGATGATGTCAAGACTGGAAAAGAAAAATAACCCAGTGAAGACAGMTGTGCCCTCTGCTAATTCAACCAGCCTCAAACATTTTACAAATACTGTTTAGAAGGACTGTGTTCCAAGGAAAAGATTATGCAATTTTCTGTAGTCTTGGCTCCATAGCTTTATAATGAAAGGGTAGAGAATAAAAAGAAAGGTGGAACTGTTTTGTTTCATATGATTTTGCCTATCACTGTATTTTTCATACAGGATTATTACTTTTTCTTTCAATTTTTAAGTTAAAAACCTGTACAACTATGGTAAACTAGTCTGCATTAAAATCAAATTAATGAAGGTCATTGCATGAAATGAATCTCAAACACTGATGCACATTTACTGATGACCTTTCACTTTTTTATGTGATTGGATAAAGATCTTTTGACAAACAATACTTGGTGTAGACAAGAAACATGATTAAAAATGTGCTGTAAAATCTATAAGTGGCAGTTCAGAGACAGACAAAATATGGAATAGCTGTCAAGCTAGATAGATTGAGTTAGCCAGAAATATAAGCTTTTGACTCATTACTAATTAACATTTCTAAATACATTTTACTCTCCAGAGACCAGCATAGGGAGGACTATTTGCAAACATGTGCCTACCTGCTAAGGATAGGGTGGTTAATTAGATACTGCATCTGACTTCTACCAGGTRTGAGAAACTTCTTCAGCACAGTGGAGAAAACTGAATACATAAACCAAAATAGTATGTCACAGTTTCCATTAAAAGTGCCCATGGGACTCCTACTGCCTTAAAAAGTATTATCCCTTTCAGAACTACATGCCTGATGGAGGTATAGCTCCATATRGTGCTCATGCAACCCTTCTCCAGCTTCCTTGTAAGCCCTCCTTAGGTACTGGGAGGCTGCTGCAAGTCTCCCCAGAGCTGCTCTTCTCCAGGCTGAACAGCCCCAGCTCTCTCAGACTCTTCCATGTCTTCACAGGAAAGGTGTTACAGCCCTGTGATTGACTCAGTGGCCTCCTCTGGACTTGTCCCAACAAGTTTGTGGCTTCCTTGCACTGGAGGCCCTTTGTCATTCTTTAATCCAGCTTCATATGGAATACTGGAAGGAGCAAGTAGAAAGGCAAGGAAATACCTCCCCACTTAGAATGCTCCAAGGAAACAGCTGAGACAATGGCATATCTCATCCTAGGCATAAAGAATTATCCCCTGTTGGGAATAACTTATCAGGAATAGACGCTTCAGTGATCTCTGCCAGCAAACCAAATTACATGGCTCTGTGAAGGTACATGAGAAAATTTGCTTTTCCCATTATAAATCAAAGCAGGAAAAAACAATAAACAGAAAGGACGCCTTTATTTTAAAATCTTCTTGTCTCTTAAATATCTTGTGGCTTATTAGATGAACATAAAGACACAAAAAAGGGGGGAAAAGGAAAGGAAAAAAGAAAGGAAGAATGCTTTGCATCAAAGGAGCAGTCTGTGTGTCATGTTTTTCTGAATTAGCAAAAATACAGAATTTGAGACTCCTTCAGTCATGTACAAGTAATCTAAGGGAATATGGGTGGATTAAAACTAACATGAGATTTAAATATGGGAGAGTTGTGTTGTGCCTCCAATTCCATCCGTGACTCACAGAGGTCTGAGGCTTGAGGTTGTGTTCAGTCAGACTCATTTCCAGTGTCCTGCTAACTAGGACAAAACCACTGTTTCATATTTGCTGGCTCCCATCTAAGATCAAGAGCAAGGCATAATGTGCCACATGTGTGGAGTAGTGCTCAATAAATGGGACAGTACACTCTGTACTGCTGCAAATTCCAAGTCTGTGCTAGAAAAGGTTTGCCATGCCTGTATCTGCACCTTTTCTCAGATGCAGGTATCAAGGAAATGCCTGCCACATCAGTGCCAATATGGCAGCTTTCCCAGGCTGCAAATTTAACAGATTCCACACTCTGGAGGCAGTGATGACATTTTCACAATTACATGGTATTGTTTCTCCCTCCCTGTAAGCATTTAGGTGCTTAGATGTACTTAGGCTAATACAGATTTACCTTGGGAGTATTATAATCCTTTACTAGCATTAGCTATGTGGTTTGTGCATGGTGCAGATTTGTATTCCTTCCTCCCCTGGTCCCTCGCACTGCCTTTGTTATTAAAGCTGTGTCCAGTCACGTTTGCTGCGCAGGTTGGTTGGAGGTAACTGCTCAAATCTTTTAAATCTAGTCCCAGACCCAGTCTTTCAGGATTAAGCTGTCATTCCTCTTTCTCCTGTCTCTACTRAACCGTGTTGTCAATACAAGCACTATGTGATCTCTCAGCATCAGCTCCAGGACCTGACTACAGCAGTCTGGCTACTGGGTGCCAGCCCTAGGAGCCATGTGGGTACTCAGCACCAGCGCTCTCTTTTCTGTACAGACAGGTATAGACTTGATTTTATTTGCAATTCATGTGGGTCCTGTTCACTATGCTGCAAATTCATACTTTTATGATGCTTCTTTTCCTTATTTCTTCTACCCGTGAAGAATTAACATTCCATAAYCTCGTCAGCACATTTTTGTACTCAATTTCACTCAAATGCCTGTCAGAGGTGGCATTTCCTTTAACAGGAAAATTGCTTTCTRTATTTTCTTTTGTCTGTCCGAGTCCTGCTTAAATAGAGCTGTTATTTGTAGCAATGTTACCTAAACTCCAGGAGATGGCAGTAGTTGCCAATAATTTATTTTTTAAAAGAAGTGTTGAACCTTTTGCCCTAACACTGAGTTTATTCTTTTTTTTAATCCAGCTATTAATATTACTCAACCAAGTTTCAGTGGCACAGATGTCTTTGGATATACGTCATTCCTAGCTTATTCTACAATCCCAAATATCACCTTCTACTATGAATTTCGCTTGAAATTTCAGTTGGCAAACCACCACTCAGCTTTACAAGATAACCTGATTTTTTTCACTGGACAGAAGGGCCAAGGTAGGCTTTATTTGTATCACTTATCCTTACAAGCCGTCAAATTCTTATTGAACAAGTAGGATAAAAATATGCACAGGTTTCTCTTTATTCTATTTAAGATATAATGTCATTAGTGGGAAAATTATCTCTTCAAAACTGTATTGTTTTGTAAAGGCAGGGAAATCTATCAGGTTGTAGAAACGTGGTTTTTTATTAAGGAGAAATATAATTGAAGTCAACAGTTAATCTGAGGTAGTGTATTTCTGAACAAAATAAATGGAAACCTGAAGGCCAAGGTTCCCTTTTTTCAGTTGTTAACATAAATTTCATTATTGATCATGGAACTCCGCGTTATTCACATAAAATATGAGACCCTCAACCCTGAGATCTCTCAATGCAAATTAACCCAAGGTAACTATGAGTAAGTTGAGCTAAACTCTGTGTAGCAAAGCATTCAATTTGGTCTGATTAACACAGCTGAGAGGCAGGTTATGTAAATCTACTTAGAGTATTTGTACTAAGATTTTAACAATAGTTAAGGTATCTCTCCACAGCACCCCTCTGTGGCAGCCTGCATGGCATCAGCATGGCATGGGTAACACTATTTGTGCTCCGTCCATCTCAGCRTTACTCCAAACAAAGCCATAATACTAATGAAAGTTGAGAAAAAGTTTGTATAATTTGATGCAGACATAAACCAGTCATAGATACTTCATAAGAAGGAAAATTTATTTTTATCTTAATCAGTTCTGCAACTGGAGCATGACCTAGCTTTTGGGTTTGGAGCTGTCCTATAGAATTGTTGAAGCTGAGAAGGGAGGTTGGATGATGTGTCTTATGTCTAAACCCATCACAGCAGGAGAGTGATTTAAGTGTGATWGTAGAAGTCTCTGCTACTTTAGTAGATCTTTTACCTTATCTGAAACRTCACATGARTTTTGCAGAWATGGCCCTTGACCTGCAGGARCCCTASACTTATGCTGAACAGTGTCAGAAARTTAATGCTTCAGAAGGATGAARTAGGGGACAAATTATTATTTGTTGTTTTAAGATACTGAGCTCCCAAAATGCATTATTAAAAATCAATTTTGGGGAGGCTTTATGCAGTTACATATATATCTAACAAAACAATTGCAGTATACCATGTCAGTAGGATACRGGGGATACCTCATTTGCTATGTTAATACATTTGATATTTTCTTAGRTCTTTCTTTCTATTAAATTTCTTTACTTAAACTCCTATACCCTCTCAGGCTTCTTCCCCTTCCTCCTTGTGGCAGACTTGCAGGAGTCAGACTGTTAGTGTATTGCAATGCAAACGAAAACTTGTTAGTGTAGAACAGCTCAGCAGTTTATCTATGATATAATTAAGTCTGCTACTTTTCATTTGCAAACATCCTGTCAAATTTAGCTAGTGCAGCTCAGCAGCACTTAAGTGTGCTATGAGATCCTGGTACTTAATTTATCAGGTTGATTACTCAAATAACAGATTTGTATTAACCACTCTGAATGGATTTAAACTCAAAACTTAGCTCTGCTTCTATCTGTTTGGAAATCAGAATTTGCTAAGTTTTTTCCCAAACTTCAGCAAGAGACTGATTGATCAAACCTAGTTGATCCTGCTAACTGAACTCCATTCCCATTATTTGAAACTACATCCAGGTAGAACTCTCATCCTGCCACATTTTAATCCTGTGACAGTCACCATTCACTCGCAGGCAATTTTTCCTGTCACTTGCTATTATTAATTTTTGTGGATGGATGGATGAAATATTGTCTTTCTTTTTTGGGTAGCAAAGGAGAAATGGTGCACAGAGTTGAAATTACCTAAAACCTTTCCATCTAATCAATCAGAAAACAGCATTCAAAAGCCAATGTCTGCACCTTTAAATTTTTATAAGAAACTCTATTGTAATATGAACACAAAGAAATCAKTAGAACATTCTTTTCAACAACAAGAATGAACCACCACATTCAGGCATGTTTGTGAAGCCTTGGGAACTGAATTTCAAACACCTGTTTGAAACATTTCCAATTGTAGGAAATGTAACCAAACAAAAATCATACCAATTAATTCATTGTCTTTATGCAGGATGGAGAAAATGCAAATACAAAATGTAGAACACCAATGGTATGAAAAAATCCAATTCTTTTTTGTTACAATAATCAAAGGAGAACTCAAAAAAAATTGCTTAAGTATAAGATACATTGCATTAAAATTTGTCTCAAAAAGGCCTGCCCTCAGGGTGTACCCTGTGCTGTCAGAAGTCATTGTGGAATCTAGGTCTTGAAATCATATTTGGCTGAACTGAGTTTTTAAAAAAAGTTTTACTGGTGTCATTTTATTAATGAGAATACTAGCATTCTGGGCTTGTTATGCAGTTGCCAGGCAGAAACCTGGCTTTTATTACTTTGCATATCATTTGTGTGTGTGAGCACTGTGTACAGCAGCCAGGTGTTTCTGCATCCCCATGTCGAACAACGGGTGGGCAGCAGCACACCTGCCAAGGGCAAGGCTCAAGAAACACAGAACAATGAGGTGATGGTAAAATGCCGTTGATAATTTGTGATTTTCTCCTTAGTTTAAATGGTTGGGGAGACTGAGCACCCCACATTTTAACAACAAAAGCAGTTTCTTACCAAGTGAATGTCACTTACTTCACAAAGAAGATGCTCTTGTTTTAACAATRTACTGAGTGTTGAGCAGTAGCACTCTCAACAGAAGAAATATGAGGGTTTTCCCAGCCAGTGATCTTCCAGTAAGGAAGCACTTTTTAATACTTAATTTGAATTTTCCCCTTTCTCCATTTCATTCCATTTCTTGTAGTTAACATTCTCTTACAGCACCCTACCTGATTCCCCTCCAATGTTGTCTTTGCCCAAACCACAGGCATCAGTTTCATAGCTAACCTCTTGTGAGTTACTATAAAATTCTGTCCCAATACATAGCTAAAGTTAAAAGCTGTCTCATTTATTAACAAACAATTAACAAACTATTAACATTATTTTATTCTACCCCAGCCCTGACAGACTTCAAGGCCAGGGATAAGACCTTGAGCAACTTGATCTAGTCAATGGTATCCCTGCCCATGGCAGTGGATGTTGGGACCAGATAATCTTTAGGGTTCCTTCCAACCTCTCAACAGTCGATGATGCTATGATTATCTTCACCATCAAGTCAGTTTTGTAGAGTACTGACACTGCTACATTGAGTGTCTTTAATACACTTTAATTCTGAAAAGCATTTTAAAAAATCAAAAAGCCTTTTAAATAACAGTTTGTCTTTAATGTGCTTCCCTTAGTTTTGCTGCTCAAATGACATAAGTACATTGTAGACACTGCTGAAAACAGAAACTTTAGTAAAGGTTTTTTAAAAAGAATTGCTATTTTCAGATTGGAAGTCCTTCACTGGTAATGTGCCAGTGTAACTGAAAGCAATGGGATTTCATTCAGTTTATGAATAAATAATGAACAAATCATTGTAATAAAAAATAAATAGTGTTTGTGTTCCATACAACTGAATGTAGCTGCACACTTTCTACAGAGGCAGTGGATTTATATTCTTTGGAATAAGGATTTACTTTTCTTTTTTCTAGAGATTGTCACTGCATCAGAATAATGACTCTATAGGAAAAACAAACTTCTGCATAGAAAAAGCACTGTACACCCCAGATTCATTTCCAGGATATGAGATAAGGGGAATATGGCAGTTTTGGCTGTGAAGCAGCTGCGTGCAGAGCTTCAGTGGGAGGACAATATAAGTAGCATTGTTTCCTGGGGAAAARACTACTTTATCTTCTGCAAATGAAAAGAATTTCCCATGCATTTGAGACAGGGGCATCAAAACACACATTTTAAATGAGGGCCATCRTGTGACACTGGAGGAACAAATAGGGAGACCTTCCCTGAAAAAAATACCTTATGAAAACAGAAGAAAATATCAAATAAAATACCATGTATGGGCATGAAATTGAGCACTGAATTGCTTGAATTCACAGGAGAGTTGTAAAAAGAAATGGATGGCTTTGAATTTCAATTTGGGTCATGTTAAGGCACAAGTGAGAACATTCTTCACTTTCACCATTGTTTGTATCCCTGGTTCTTTTACCATAAACAAAGAAGAGTTGGGGTTGATAAAAAAAAAACAAAAACAAGTTGATCAGGTTTTCTCTAAACAATGGTGGTTCCTCCCTTGCCTGCATGAAGAGAGAGATGAATGTTCTTTARAGAGGACAGTGTAAAAATGTGTTTATTTTGCATGACCACGTCCAGAAATTGAACTCTTACTCGTGGGCTTTATGTCAGACTTAAAATCCTTCAAATGACATTTTACACTGTAGTTACTAAAAGGACAAACAACACTTATAGCATGCAGGCCTAAACGTAAAGAAATTGAATGATTTACAGCAATCTGGAAAATCAATCAGTTCTAACCTGAAAATTAAGGCTTAAAGAATTAAAGCACTTGGCTGACCAAGGAAATTCCCTCAATGAACATCATAGAGCTGCCTTAATCAGGGGCAGGTGCAATAAAATCTCCAGGTGCTGTTGAGTCAAGGGCAGCTGAAGGAGCTTGATAGAAGCTGCCAAAGCTTCTTCAGAGCCATGTCCCTGTTACTCCCCTTGCCTCAGAGCAGCAGGTGTCCTCTGGTTTTGAGGCTCTTGAAGTACCTATAATGAAAGCTGAAAGCATCCTGGAACAGGACTAAGTCAGGGCCTATTCTCACCTGCAACTTGAAATTTCAATTCAACCTTTTTTTTTTTTTTTCTTAGAGTTTGGAGGAAGTTGAAAATTTATTTATGTTCTGAGGGTAAGGAATGGCAATGACTGCTAAATCCACCAGGGTTGAAGGGTTGACAGGTTTTGTGTACATAACTCACTTAACTGTAGTATGAAAAAAAATCTTCTGTCAAAAATCCTATAAATGTTTAAAATCTCTGCAGTTTCTATTTTAAATACACAAGAATACTGGAAATAGTATTACAAGTTAAACAGAGAATATTAGAAATATATAGTAACCTCATAAGCTTCCTGGCTATTATTTTGCTAAACAGCTAATTTTTCAGTGGATTTGGAGTATATTTTACACACTGATGTTCACTAAATCCTGGMATAAGTAGTTATCCTTCTTTTGTTTTTTCAGGTCTGAATGGAGATGATTTCTTGGAGTTAGGCCTCCGTAATGGGAGAGTGGTATATAGCTACAATCTAGGTTCTGGCACAGCAACAATCATTAGCAAACCACTTGATCTGACRCTCAATATTCATGTCATCCATCTTGGCAGAAATCTCCAGAAAGGCTGGCTGAAGGTAAAAAAGAAGGATATCCTTAAGATAGCCTTTAGACGAAAATGTTCTCTGTATTTTTTCACATTTTACATGGAAAATTTAATTTTTTTTTTGTGCTTTCCTATAAAGCTGGTAGGATTTTCTTCACTAGGTGTTCCTAAATAAAGGCAAATCCCTTTTTCATAACAAGTATTAATGTTTCATTGAAAGGTGGATGATCAGAAGAATAAAACTGTCACTTCTCCTGGAAGGCTGGTTGGACTCAATGTCTTCAGTCAGTTTTATTTAGGAGGCTATCGTGAGTATACTCCAGAACTCCTACCAAAGGGACCCAGATTTAAGAATGGCTTTCAAGGTAAAGATTGCACCATTTTCAATTCCTTTTATTACATGCATCAGATTGTGTATCTTTCTTTCATAGACAACTGAAACAATCTCTGTCTTATCAGGAAACAAACTAGAATCTCCTTGGCTGAATTTCCTGTGGCTTTTTCATTATTTCACTCTGATAACTACGAAACTAAGATAACTAAGATGATGCAAAAAGAGGCACTGCTAAATAATTTTAATATTTTCCGTTTCTGCTAAAATGGAAGTTTTCCTTTATAATGTTTGCCATGTAATCTCTTCTTATGTGTCCCTGTTCTACAGCATCACTTCAAAATTACTTCCTTTCTCAGAAGTAGTTTAGATTCTGCTTCCACTGTGACTAGCAGTGCTAGTTTGGGTAATAGATTTCACACTGAAAACTTATTTCTGAAAGAAATCAGATTTTTTTTTTCCTGGCATTATGACCTAGGTCTCGAGGCRGGACTTAGCCAATTCCTTTTGCAAATATTTATCAAGCAGATAGTAATTTTTACCTCAAAACTGATGTTGAAGCTTTATTAATCTGTTTTCAACTCCTACCAGATCAGCAATGAAGCAAAGGACTTGTTCATAACACTTTATTTTTGTTCTTTACTTCCAAAGAAACAAAGTTCTTGATATTTACAAGGTAAAATTTCAATTAATTTTAAGCACTGGAAAGCCTTTCCAATGAAAAGAAAACATTTTGCAACAGTAAAACAGAGTTTGAGTTCTCAGTTATGAAAATGAGGGTATGTTATGAAAGTTAAGCATAGCATTAAAACTCACTTTAATGCACTAAAACACTGCATTTTCATTAAGCCCATGTACCTGCTTTATTTCCAGCCATTACTTCACTTTTTTTTCTTACACTGAAATTTCCTSAAATTCAATTTCATATTGTCATTTCTTAGTCAACTTCTCAGTCACAATGTCATATGAATTAACATCTCCTCTGTCTCTGTTTTTTTTTCAGGAAGCATGGGTTGTATACTTATACCTTCCATAGCCTCTAAGCAGCTTGCAAATTAGCATATCATAAAACATAATGTCTTTATGACTGTTTTCGGAGGGTCAATATCTGTKAAGTACTTTTGGCATTTTTATAGACATGCTAATGTTAGGGGTGACTAACAGGAATCTCTAGTGCTTTAGTTAAGCACAAATACTTTGAGTTTTCCAGATTCCTCATGTTACAAATGTATTGTAATGACCAAATTTCTACAAATTCAGTATTAATGTTTTCTTTAAAACCATGAAGTTCATGTACTGTTAGTTACCATACTATTTATTGATTTTTTTCATGCTCTTTAAAAAGGAGTATTACTGCAAAATTTTGGGAAACATGTAGCACATAAACAGTTTTCTCTTTGTACCTAGCATTTACAGAATTGAGACTATTATTTTTGCTAATTGATTCCATGCTCCTGTTCCCAGCAGCAGCTTGTCTCTGTTCTCCAGAGCACAGTGACTTTCAAGGAATCTACGCTTTGCTATGATCGATTTCCTCCAATGTTTTCTTACATAGTCAGCATCTCATTTGTTCTTCTAGCTCAGAAATCTCCCCAGTTCYAGTTGTCAGGATCTTCAGGATAAAAATTAAACCTCCATAGATTTTTTTTTCCCGGAGTGGGAATTGCAATACCACTTTGAGGGAAGAAAATTTTGAACTATTTTACTTCAGCCAAATTGCAGCTGTAGGGATCTCACAGAAACTCTGGAAATGCCAGCCAAGATAAATTTATCTAGGTCATAGTTGATTAAACCACTCAGAGTTTTGGAACCCTGCTGTTGGCTCCTTTTAAAGACATGATTTATAAAAACCATTTTGCTTCTAATACCAGAGTGTACCTCTCCTTTTGTAAGAAATCACTACTGGATAAAGAAACATTGCGCCATGKTTTGACACTGGCACAATGCCAGTGCCCCCATGAGAATACCCTCTCCCTGGAATCTGCTGTGAGATGTGACCAGGAATAAGCAAAGCAGGCTCCTACTTAGAAATAAAGAGGACTTTATTAACTAAACTACAAGAAAATAACTAAACTACAAGAGAAGAAAAAAACACACAAGGAAAATGAAAACCTTACAAAAGCATTTTCCTCCTTCCCCCACCAAATTTCCAATACAATACATCTTCCAAATCACCAACTCTCGCTCCGGCCCCACCCTTCAGAATACCCAATCCTCAGTTCATCAAGAGGAGAAGGAGTCCTTCTTTGTGCCATGGTGACCTCTTCCTTCATGTCCAGTGCTCTCACCACTGAACACGGACCAGGGCTGCTTCCAGGGTCGTCTTTTTAAGGATGCCTCGTCCCACTCCAAAAAGGCACAGTCTCAACTTTCGGGACGCCTGTCCCTCCCATATTTTTCCACCCCCTRGGGCCGAGGGGCACCAACTCTGAATCCTCCTGGCTCTGAGCCACTGCCCCCCCTGGCCGCAGTGTGCCACAAGGAACACGGCTCTGTCCATGGCTACACAAAAGAGTCCAGCAAAAATGCCACTCCATCTTCTCCATTCCTCCAACATCTCTCTCTCTCTGTCACAGGCCTTCATCTCACTTACTCAGTTCCCTCTTCATCTTCTGCTCCATTTCCCCTCCAGGAAAGGTCAATGCTTTGCAAAGTTTTCATTGTCCACAAAAGGGTTAAAAACTCCTCCAAGCAGCCSGACTCAGTGCTGCCTACTTCCCCTCCTTCTTCTCCTTCTCAGCCGTGCTGCCGGCACGTGTTTATCGAGTTTCAAGGTAACCAGCACAGGCTGCCTTCTCTCTCTGTCTCCCAAGGGCRGGGGTGGGGGTACTTCTCTCTTCCACCCTTGGGGCCAGGCCTACCTCATGGCYGCGTGGCTCCCCCTCCCCCCACCCAGCCGGCAGCTGGGATGGGGGGAGAGATCCAAAACCWTTCCCGCCAGAAATCCAAAGAGAACCTCCCAGGGGGAGAGCCCTGCTTTTAACCCTGTGTTCTCAGAGGTGGATCCAATKTCCCAATGGCCAAACCAGGTGCCAATATTAAAATCTGAGCACCCATTGGCTTGACCRTAGGATCCCAGAAATCCTGTTTCCTGTCAAACCACCACGCATTGAGACAAGCCTCACTRCTGCAGACTGAATGTCCCCAGTGTCAGTGTGCAATAATTTAGGATTTTTACTCTGTGCAACTACAGTTTCAGACTATTTCTACAATGACCTGCATGCCTTTAGCACTTGTACAAGACATTTCCACAGAGGAGTAGTAAACTGAACAGAAATGTTTTTAATAAATTGTTGTTTAATAATCAAAAGTTGTGGAATTTTTAATTTATGAAATCAGCACCTAGAGATTCTTTTGAAAGGCTGAAGGGTGTTTGATGGCACTGTAAGCATATTGAAAATGCCTGCTTTGTGTACTTGTTAGTCAAATTAGCACCAAGTTCTTACAAGTGGGCAAGGGATYCTAGCAAGAAGTTATAGGAAAATTTCTTTGTGCCATAAGGATATATCAGAAAAAACACCCAAAAAGTAAAGCTGAGCAGTGAAGAAATATATTTTATGATAACCCCTCAAGTTTACTTAATCCATTGTTAGTGGCTCTTTAGTGGTGTAAGAGCTCTGCTTGACTGGGGTGAAAGCTATAAAATAAATTGATGGTAAAAAAGATCAATAATAGAAAGGCCTAGGTGTGGTCTAAAAAGCCACAATTCAAAAGATTGCAAAAAAAGGGTAGTATACCATCTGTGAGTGTACAGTCTTAGTGTCTGATTTCTGTTTACTTGCATAAAACCAATGTTCAGAATCACGCCAAGGTTAACTCACAAAGTCGGGAACTTCGAGTTCCTCTTGCAAACTTGGCTGTGTCAGGAAACCTCTCCATTATTCAGAATAGTTGGCAGTCTCATTAAAAGGGGCCCAGAACTGGCAGAGCTAAGGAAATTCAGGTCAGAAACAAGGCACGTTCATCAGCTGATCCCTCTGCAGAAGGTTGTGTACTGCTTGCTACAACAGGCTCAAATTGCTGCTCTGACTCAATAAATAAAAGATTCAGTTTAACTTAGCTGGGCCAAAACACTCTTGTACCTATTGCATGCTTTGTTTACCAGTGCTYAAGAACTGTTCCTAACCTAGATGGCACAGTTAAACTGTGGTTGGTACTCAAACTAGTCATCAACACAAATGCCAGTTTATTTTCCATGATGACCTTAAAGTCCTTGGGGACTCACTGTGCTTTCCATTGTTTACGCAGAGCTCTGRGCTGCTTTTTCTTAGCACTTCAGCAAGACCCAGGAGAATAGAACATACTTTATTTGCTACTGATAAAGAGATGAAACATTAGTTAGGATTTACCAAGCATAAGGTGGCCTAAAAAAACAACCCTGTAAAAAGCAAAGAGGCAATAATACAAAGATTGCAAATAATCATCAAACTAGGTTATTTTTAAATTACTTATTAGGAGTTTATGACTAAACAGTTATGTGTGAATATAGACAGAGCTACAAAATGTGTGAAATATGGAAATAGCCTAAGAAAGCTACTTTCACTATCATGAAACTGTGGTTAAAAGAGTTATCTTGTTTGTAGATATTACTTATATTTTGTTTTAAAAAATTATGTAACTATAAAAAATCACATTGTATATTTGTTGGGTCTTTCAGATGCAAGTCTATTTCTTTTGTGATTTCAGTGAATCATGCAAAAACTCATGTTAAGTGATGCTTCTAAAATCAGTGTAATGATTACTTGCCATCTCCATGTCATAACCTTTCYCTGCTTCTAATATTAAGCAGAGAGCCTCTGATATACACTGCTGAATTCCAGCTCTTCTTGTGATTTCCCACACTGTAGAAATTCACTACATCTCTACTAAATTTTATAAATCACGTTTAGAAAGCTCTGGGCATTTTCAAATACATTTATGTACTAATTTAACTAATGTGGTTTAAAACCTGATTTTTAGTTTGAAATTGTATATATATTTATGTATMGATCTGGATGACATTTCAAAAATGTTCAAGGCTACCTTTAAATGTGACTATACATCACTTGGATGCTGGGGTACATTTTGAAAGGTCATTTAGGATTTGAACCAAAAAAAATGTTATATTATATAATTATATGGCATCATCTTCAGTTTTGCAGTATAGAAATGAGCACATGGAGCCATAAACATGATCCAGAAATACTGGTGACTTCAGCCTGACCCATAGGGCTGACTGTCCTGTGACACCACCAGGAAGAGCAAAGTGTCTCCAAAGGGGCAGTCCCTGGAAAGCTCACAAGCTAAGCAGGWGCTGCTGGGAAGGAGCAAGTAGGGAACACCTCTGCTTCACTCGGAAGCTTTAGSTCCTCCTTTCACTTGGAATACCAATGGATTATGACATTAAAAGAAAATCAGAGCAYAGATCCAGGCACTGGCACTTAATCATCTTTACAAAACATCTTTACAAATAAATTATTACTATATTACCTAACAAATATTTATGACAATTATTGTTTTCCTAAACAATTCTTTACTGTGTTCRGGGACTTAGAATAATCTTTGGATCATTTCCCAGTGGCAGTCTGCGTGCAGCTGTACTCTTCTGGAAAGTAATAAAAATTTGATAATAAAATTGTGACCATGCCAGGTCACTTGGCCACAGGACCAAGCAACAGGCCCAGAAGTGTTTGCCTTACTAGTATATGTTAATTTTTTAAATTATTTTCTGAGATTAAGGGCCTGAAGAAGCTGTCTACCTCGACCTAAAAATGTCAGGTGTGACATGATCTGCAGGTACCAAGGACTGAAGCATTCACTTGAGAAGGGAAGAATTTGAGCCTTTATGTGAAGGAGTCCTTTTCAGCCTATGGAAATTCAAGTCCACATTCCTTACTTGCATTATATTATTTGACGCCATTTGGATTCTATTATATTTTATAATAAGTAGATTTCTTGCTGTCCTTCTCTTTTTTTGGGGGGGGGTGTTTTGGGGCTTTGGTGGGTTGGCTGTCTTTTTGGTGGTTTATATTTTTTTGGGATTTGTGATTGTTTTTATCTGATATAGAAACATTCCTGTAAGAGCATGAGTAAACTCAGATTTTGTGTAAACACAAAATTGCACCTATTCACTGACTTTATATTCTGGCTATTCCTTAAGAAATTATTTCTTTTGTTTTACCCACCATTAAATGAAGGACTACTGATCATCTACTCATTTGCCTGAACAGAAAGCATCTGGCCTACCTTTGTCTCCTGTAGATGGTATAGTTGCTCATTCACTGAAGATATTCTGGAGGAACCCACTCACTGAGGGTTTACACTGTCCTGTTGTTCAGTTTGTTTTGCCTTTTGCTATCCATTTTAAACTTAATTTATTTCTTTCTACTTTTGAGGTTGCATTTTTGATGTTCAAGTTCGGACCAGCCTTAATAAAGGGTTTAAATCACCAGGAACTCCAGAAGGACACCCCAATTCTGGTCGCAGTGTTGGACAATGTAAAGATTCTCCATGCAGTTTAATAAAATGCAGAAATGGTGGCAAGTGCATAGAAAGTGGCTCTACTGTTTAGTAAGTAAATATATATATTTATATATATGCTTTTAGACACAGCATAGACAGTCCCTAGACTAATAACTATGGTAATTTATTGTGTTCATAAC